>JAKZAO010000009.1:5342231-6024199 GCA_023053555.1 Branchinecta lindahli | reverse complement strand
TTTATGGATGGTAGGAGCAAAGTCTGAGGTGGACTTTGTGGAAGGGTAGGGGCAGGAATAATTTCGGACGATGATCAGTTTCAACAGAAGAAGGGATTGTGATAAAACTTGAAAAGCGGAAAATGCGCGTGTTATTTAAACATAATGATCGTATCTGGCTTGCGTGGGGGGAGTTAAAGGGTGGGTATGAGACTTTTTTCTGAAAGTGCTCCGATTAGGATGAAAATGAGTGATAGCAGCATAAGATATTTATGTTTTCAAAGCAGATGCGACCAAGGGGGGGGGGGGTGTAGTTAGATGGGGATCCCAGATTTTTATTAACATATTATAATTCAAACGGATAAAGGGATTGGGATGAAACCTGGAAAATACAATGGATCATCGGCCCGAATTGTGCCTTTTGAAATCTGGACCAGGCACGACCTCTGTTGGGGGAGGTTGTGGATGTAATGTTGCAACTACATTCAGGCAATGGCTAAAAACGGATACGCCAGCTATGGTTCTTTTGATAGCGATATTACGGCCCTTCTTGGCAAGGGTCCTCCAGATTATGTCCTCCGGAAAATTATGACCAATGTAAGTTGAGAATAGTTGTTCGATTCGATTGAAACTTGATGGATGGTAGGAGAGAAGCCTGAGGTGGACTGTTTGTGTTTCTAAACCGCATTCGACCACGGTTGGGGGAGCCAGGAGGGTAGGGGCAGGAATAATTTGAAACATGTGTCGGGACAGTACAGATGAAGGAGTTCTGATAAAACTTGAAAAACAGAATGTGCGTGAGTTATTTTAAGATAGCGATCGGTTTAAGATAACATTCGGGGGAGCTTCCTCTCCCTCCCACACGTGATGCCCCTGGCGAGGCCCCTGGTAACCATCGTTTGTAGATGTAGCGAATAAAGTTGTAATACGACGCCTTGCGAGAAATCTACGAGATTCAGATCCCCTTGGCTACACTCAACCCCTGTCAATCATCATCAGTGATACGAATCATATCAGATAATTTTTGCATCCCTACCCTTTGACCGTTCGGGTGTCTGCCGCACACCCGAACGCACATCCGGTAGTACGGTCTATGCCACTGAGTGAGTTAGTGATACTCTGGTTGGCGCTCGACAGTCGACACCCCATCAGCATATTAGGTCTGACAAGATTTGACCCTACCCTCTGGAGGAACTACTCCTCTTGGGGATGTAAGATTTCCTGGGTGGCGGTAAACACCCTTTTCACATTTAAAGATTTTAATCTGAAACTAACTGCACAGGCTACCTGCGCTACCTGAATTAAACGGTGGCGAAAAACATATGGTGTCGGAAAACCGCGGTGGCGTTAAAACACTGCTACAGTCCGAAATACCGGCGGCTCAAAATGCCTACAGTTCAAAATTGTCATACACTCACAGGGAAGGCTAAAATTGTTTTGGTTCAAAATGCCAATGGCTCAAACTGTCCACAGTGGAGGCCAAAATCATCTTTGGACAACGGACTTCGAGATTATAAGGGATAGGATTAACCACGGAAAAGGTTTTGAAAGGAATTATTTTATTGTTTCTTGATCAGTTCAGAATTCTTTGCGTGAAAGCATAGAAGCAATGTCGTATAAAATTGTGCCAACACAGACAGCGAAACAGGCGATCCCAGTCCTCCGCGGTAAGAGTTATTGATTAATTAAATATACCAGTTTTAAGATCGCTGTTTGGGACTCAGTTAGTCTGCTCAGAATTTCTTGTAAATATTTTACCAGTGTTCAGGTTCAGGTTTATATATTTACGTAAAAATTATAAAATAAATCACACTTCTTTCCCGGCAGAGAGGCATCTCGAATGCTCGGGAACAACGTACAATGAACAAGACCAAAGGTTTCGATGGGATCCCAAAAATGTAATATTTGACCCAGACAACTAGGTCTTGTCTACGCCAGATTCAGTCTTCGCCAGGCTAATCATCTGAGAAATCAAGTTCAGATATACCTGTATAAGCCATATCTATTTTGACGATACTGATCGAAACTTCCTGCTTTACTTCTGCCAAATTTCCGGTTTCGGCCGAATTCCGAGCGAACTACTTGTTCGGCGAGAAATGGTTTTCACCATCGTGTTCAGAATGTCTTCGTACCCCTAAATCGAACATCTAATCAACTTCAAATAAAACTTCTGCTTTTAACAAATTTTCCGGTTTCGGCCGGATTCCGGGCTAACTACTTGTCCGGCGAGAAAATGGTTTTCACCATCGTGTTCAGCATGTCTTCTTACCCCTAAATCGAACATCTAATCAACTTCAAATAAAACTTTTGCTTTTAACAAATTTTCCGGTTTCGGCCGGATTCCGGGCTAACTACTGGTCCGGCGAGAAAAACGGTTTTCAACATCGTGTTCAGCATGTCTTCTTACCCCTAAATCGAACATCTAATCAACTTCAAATAAAGCTTTTACTTCTAACAAACTTTCCGGTTTTGGCAGGATTCCGGACGAACTACTTGTCCGGCGAGAAAATGATTTTCTCCATCGTGTTCAGCATGTCTTCTTACGCCATAATCGACTATCATATTAGCTGTTTCAAAATATTTTGTTTGCCCCTTAATTTAAACCCCTCCCCCACCCCTAAATGTAGGGCTACAGAGCCCATCTACGAACTCGACCTTACTCTTGACCCAAAGAATCCTCACACCAAGTTTCATCAAAATATCTCATTCCCTTCGAGAGTTATCGTGCTCACAGACGGACGGACGGACAGACGGACAACTTTTGCGATGTCATAGGTATCCGTCACTAACGTTTTGGGATCCCAAAAAAGCAGTTTAACTTAAAGAAATAACGAGTAATCATCCGAAACACCATAAATACAAAATAAAAAACAAAATACTACATTCACCAGACTAGACTCGCACCTCCATCTGTGGACCCTTGCAAGGGAATGCAACCTTCCGGACCATTCAAGAGGGGAAACCACTCTTCATAACAAATAAATTTAATGATTCATAATCATTATTTCTTTAAATTTCTTCTTTATTAATCCTACAGAAGAACCCACCTGGATCTTACTATTATATTTATTATAATTTATTATCATACTATTCCTCAATGAAAATCTCGACCGCTCACATCTGATCAAAGGCTGCTTAACCAAATCTGTTTGCCGGGTATTATAATTATGGGTGGATGTTAGAGGTAGAAGATCAAGGTGTATAAAATAGCGATGGGAGCAAACCTTTCAAGTGCTTCGCTGACAGAAGCACAGACGCAAAGGGCACAGTAAGTGAAACTGGAAGTATCCTTAAGAATTTGTACATGCTCTACGTATGGGATGACTTAGGGTATGCTGAAGGTAATGGCAGATAGTTAACTAGGACCCTTAGTGCTTTATTCTGCAGAATCTGTAGCGGATTCCAGTGCGTCTTGAATGTATTCATGAACGACAGTGCACACTGCACAGTAGTTCAGATATGATTGTATCAGGGAAAAATATATACTTCTCGTTGCGTGATATGGTAGTGAGTGTCGCAAGCATCTCATAATTCCAACATTCCGGCTTAGTGTTATTCGTATTTTTTCTATGTGGTTTTTGAATGGTAGCGTTGAATCCAGCAATACACCCAGATATCTTATGTTGCTGGTTCTTTTCATCGGGATTTTGCCATCCATGGCTACAATTTTCAATTCGGGAAATATTTGCTTGGACCGAGAGTAAATCATAAATTTGGTTTTATCCCAGTTGACGCATAAGCTGTTACTGTGAAACCAATCCATTAGCTGAAGGGCTTCACTGGCAAGCTTACTTTTCAGATCCGCTTCATTGGTGGCTTTTAAGTTAAGTCCGGTATTGTCGGCGAAGAGAACAGTGAGGCCAGATTCTTCAACGGATCAGCAAGATCATTTATATAAATTAAGAATAGTAGAGAACTCCAACAAGATTGGACTGCATCACCTCAGAAATCTCGACATCGCCTCCATCCACATATTGCGTTCGGTTGTGCAAATAAGATTCGATGAGCTGATTTGCTGGTCCTCTTATACCATGTCTATCTAGCTTTGTCAGTAGAATAGAGTGCGAAAGAGTGTTGATGCCATTTTAATATCCACAAAGATAGAAGCGGGGATCTCACCACTGTCGAGAACGTCATGGACGAACTGGGTTACCACATGAATCGCGTGTTCCGTTGAATGATCGCGTCTAAATCCAAATTGGGAAGGGCTGAAAAATCCTTGAGCATTTAGAAACTTTACAATTCTATTATACATGCATCTCTCAATTACCTTCGAAAATGCCGAAAGTATGGAAATCGGGCGGTAGTTTGATGGGTCAGCCAGATCGCCTCCTTTATGCTGGGCTATTATTCCCGCTCCTTTGAGGCTCTTAGGAAAGACACCTTCTTTAAAGCATAAATTCATTATATGCACTAGTACATCCACTATAATAGGCATAATTGCTGTTAGAAGTTCAGTTGAAGTACCGTCCATGGCTTCAGAGGAGCCGTTTTTCAGTAGCTTAGCAGTAGATATTAGTTCTTCAGCAGTAACTGGTGTCATGAACATTGATTTCTCACTGGATGGAGTTAGAAATTCACGGAAGTTACGCGAATTATATTATAATAGAAATTATACAAGTTCAAAGTACGATCATCGTCATTCTGATACTCCCGTTGCTCGCTCATCCCTAATTCAAGTTTACTTCGGTCTGAACATTTCAAATAATCCAGTCGTGGGCATTTTGAACCGTGGGCATTTTGAGTCGTGGGCATTTTGAGCCGTGGGCATTTTGAGTTGTTGGCATTTTTAGTGGGCATTTTGAGTGTTAGCCCTGGAAGCGAGTCGGCGGGACAAGCAAAAGCACAGATAGGCTTACTGCTATGTGGGAGTCACCGAGGAACGACGAAAGTACGCCTTAAGAGGTGGTAATTCAAATATCTGCTTTTACCTGGCTTGAAGCCTTGAAGATACCTAACGACTAAAGGTATCTTCCCTACCCGCGTCGTAGTATATTACGATTCGTATACCGTGGTTTGGACAGCATTGAGATACGATGGAAAATTGAGTTTAACAGAATTTTAGGTTGTTATCCCAAAGGAACTTCGATAAGTAACTTCTTCTCTCTCAAAAAGCCCCTCCACTACGATTGCATTAGTAGTTACTTGATCATACATCTTTCAAAGCAATCAACCCCGAGGGAACGAGCGCTCTAACAAACTTTCAGGACAGTGAGCCACTCTTCAGCTATAGGCTGTTGTCTAATGCGGGCTTCAATCGAATAGTCGATTTTTCAGAGAGTCTGCAACCGACTGCATCGGCAAGGCCGTCTAGTGACACTAGGCTCAAGAACTTGGCATTATGAATCCTCAGACTTTCCCCGGCCTTGAATGAATTTGATATAGAACAAATTCTCAGGACCCAGACCGACCAAGACGTTCTATTGCCTGGTTGAAGATCCAATCTCACTCATTTCCAAGTCCATTTTTTTTTCAGGTGGCCTAAGATAGTTCAGCAGGTTTCATTCCATTCAATAGTTTTCAGTGTTCTCTCCGAGTGAGACTCTACTATATATCGAAATAGCTGTCATTAGTTTCGTGACAAATGACATGTCGACGTAATGAATCCCGAATGATGCAGGAGAGTCTAAGAAATGGTTCGCACAGTAAATTCTCGATCGATTTATTCATACAAAACATCATCTACAACGTTGGCACTTAATACATCTCGTGTACTTGAGAATTAAAAGAACAACACCAATAATAAATATGCTGGAAACCAGAACAGCCACTCCATATCCAACATAGTTCATCCCCTCGGCACTAATACCTGCCACTTCCGACTCCGTAAGTTGGGAACCCGGTACCATACCCAGCCCCATTAGTTGCTGCATAGGGCGAAACCCCACCGATGGATCTTGAATAGTACGGCCTTGAGGCACCATAAATGTCTGCCCCTGCATACCCTGAGGGTATACCGACTGAGGGATTATAGGCGCCTGGAAGGGCCCCCAGTTGTTGCCCACCATACCCGGAATAGCCCTGACCGCCATAGATTCCAGTGTTCATATAAGGGTTTAGTCCTCCGTTCAAGCCGTCAAATGGGTTGTTATAAGGTAGTCCCGTGGCACTGACTGGTTCGTAATACTGTCTTCCCACCCGAATGGGCATCTGCTGGTCGAGGACGCTGATGTCTTGCCCCTTCGCAGCGACGGCAAGGGTGACGAGTACCTGCAAAAAAATGCGTTTTTGTTAAGTAAAAGCCAGGCTTCACCTTCCAGATCCCCGGACGTCCGGGGCTTCCGCATAGTCAAGCCAACCCTTGCAGATTTTTAAGGTATTGATGACAGCTAAATTTGATGTTCTTCAACATTTCCTAGATGTCCCCCTGACATTTCGAATATCTCTTGCATCCCAATCACAACTGTCCAACACCCCGGAATTTCAGACATTTTTGGCCTGGCTTTACCTTCCAGATCCGCCTCGACAAAACGGTTGTCTGGAATCCGGAATGAAAATCTGGAAGGTGAAGCCTCACCTTAAGGCACTCAGCCGTGGTATGGATTTGCGGAAATACGCATAAAGTTGAAGGAGGTTTGCTAAGAATGATCAGGTATTAGGGACAGTGCCGTCTTTACCCTTAGGCCGGCGCTGGCGGGCCAGGGCAAACGAGAGGCCAAACGGCCGGCGTAAATGGTTGAGAAAGAAAACGTTCTTTAGAATTCGATTAATATGATTGGTGTTAGTAATTATTTTGCTGTTTGGAAATGCCGCCGAAAGTGCTAAACTGTTGATGAATGGGCATTGCTTTTATTTCTTAATATAATATATACATATAACTATTAATACAACAATTAAAACAACTTTTAATACAACAACTAATGTGCTGGCGTTTTTTACTCATGAATAAGGAAAATTCCACGGATTGCCTAGGGTCCACCAAAATTAAAAGACGGCATTGATTAGGGTTTACGGGTTCACCAATAGTTGCGTGTTTTGCCTTTTCTCCGTAGGTCGGTTAACCGACCTATTTGCTATTTGCCACTATTGACCGTTTTTCGTCTCGCCGGTCGGTTCGACTGAGCTCTAAAAAACGGCTTATAAGAAAAAATGGCGTCTTCCCGTCGCCTGCGCCTATCTCTCCAATGAGAATTTTGAATTTCGCGCAGTGCCAACAGCGTAGGTCGGTTGGATGGACCTCCCGCATCAGTCCACAGGTCGGTTAACCGACCGGTAAACGGAGCAAAAAAAAACAGCTTATAAAAACTTAGGTCGGTTAACCGAAGGAAGAAAACGACTTATAGTGGGAAATCTTGTAGGTCGGTTAACTGGATGATGGAAAAAAACGCAACTAATGATTGTTCTGACTGTTAAACCATTCGGTAGGGTCAAACAAACAAAAACGAGTGTGTAATTTGACCTTTAAGGTTTAACTGAAAAGCCAACTTAATTTTTCCATCAATTAACTGAATACACTGCATTATTTGGATTGTTTAAATGGATTTTTTTTATTTTTCACTATTTGCTCTAGAATAACGTTCAGAACATTTACGGCCGTTCTCAGCCACCGACCGTTCTCAGCCACCTCCCGAGCCACCGAATGGATGAAATGATTGTATATATTTAGTTAAGAATAGTCCTCTTTTAGTGTAATATGTGATGTGTAATGTCACGAAATAAATAAATTGATTGATTGATTGATTGACCACGGAAAATTCTACTATGACACGGGAAATTTGAATCTCAGTCGAGACACGGCTTTTGAGTGGCCAGAGATCATCTTGAGGAAGGTAGCTCACTGTGTGAACACTTATTTTTCGTAGATCGTTTTAATCGGGCATGTAACACGCACAAGCGCATACAGGTACCACAAATCCAACAGGGAAATTCTACTATTTGGAAATCAACTATTCGTGAATAGCGGAACAAGGAACTAACCCATTTTCATCGGGTTTTCAAGCCTCTTTAAGTGAATAAGTGATGGGTAACTAGAGTGTCCTATCTCAGCCCTTTTCAGTTAAACTTTAAGGACCGTTGAATAATCAGCCGGATGAGTTTTAAGCACAGATGCTCCAAGCCAGCCAAAGGCTTTTTTTTTTTTTCTTTCAAATAGTGTGGCTAAGTGCGCCATTATTAACCAGATTCCAAATCTGAAGTTAAGACAGTTCAATAGTAAAAGCACGGGTAGCTTTCTTTTCTTTTAAAGAGTTTTATTTCCTCGGAAATCCCACAATGTAACAGTTTAAGATTTGTTAAAGTTTAACCGAAAAGGGCTGGGATAGGACAGTCTAGTTATCCATCACTTATTCACTTAAATTGGCTTGAAGAACCGCTGAAAATGCGTTACTTTGTTGTTCCACTGTTCACGAGTAATGGATTTTCAAATAGTGGAATTTCCTTATGATTTGTAGTACTGAATTTTTGTTGTATGCTTTACGAGAAAGATTTATCATTTTTTTTTTTCAGGCACTAAGCAATCTTCACCAATCTTACCACTATGCCCACTGAAAAGCCGCATTTGTGTTGAGATTAAAATTTCCCGCGTCATAGTAGAATTTACGCTGTGGGGACGGCCGGAGATATTCTGAGCCTCATACCTAGAGCAGATAGTGGAAAATCAAAAAATCACTTTGCAGAATCCAAATAATTCAGTGTATCCAATTAAATGACACACAAATAAGTTGGCTTTTCAGTTAAACTTTAACAAAAAACTTTTACAGTTTGTGGTTGGCGGTGTTAAGCCGGGCCTAGGCGAAAAAAACCTGACGAACCCTATCCAAGACATACCTCCGGAAGGGGGGCTGCTTGGGCCAGTTTGGACCACGAGCACTTACGGGTTTTCCCTACACTCACGAGTTAAATGTAAGCGAGCTCGCTGGCCTCTCTATACTTTTCAAAAAAATGTTGCATTTTATATACACTGTATGTAGAAGGGGGGGGGAGTTTGGAGGTTCATGGTACAGGGGGATCGCCGGTGGGTTTCGGTATCGGGGGGGAGCTTAACTGGGGGGTATTTCCGTGGGGTTATTGCTGGGACATTCTTATCCTCAGCTTCCAGCCCGTAGAAGCGGAGGCTCGGCTCAAAATATTCGAAAAACTGTTCGCGCCGTGGTTAAACTGCGCGAAAATGCAAACAAAGGAAAAGGTCCCGAAACACAAGATAAATCTGTTAGCCTACCGAGTCTTCGCAATTAGCCTAAAAACAAAATTCTGAAGGCAAAACTTGAAACTTTCGGTAAATTTACGCTGTGTGACTGACAAACTGACTCGGCAGAAAAAAAAACTCTAAAAAGTTGTAGGAGCGAAAAAAAACAGGGCAGTGATTTCTGAAGCTTTTAACTCCATCCCCACTTTATTCGTAAAGGCACCAATTAGATTTAGCCCTTAGATCTTCCTCAGACACTACGCGACAGTTTTCCCTAGGAATGCCACAGTGCATCCAGACCTTCGAGTAGACTACATCGCAGCCTACCAATCGATTAATGATACATCCAAGGGGTCACGCTTGAATCTCACCTCGACCAATCAGCAGAACTGAGTCACGAAAGGAAAGGAACACGACAATTAATACTTACACAAATCCAAGCCTTCATTTCACGCAACTTGAAACGACTAGTTGGAGCTGACTTCAAGGGTGTGTATATAAAGTTTATTCTTTCCTCATTTACTAATGACCGAAACTGGAGCACAAATTAATTACTTCCTTGACTAGATCCGTGACAAACGACGTGAGGTTGAGAAGTAGACCCAAGATATGAAAGCAGAGTTTCTTGAACGGCATACATCTTTTGACGGGGCCACTTACGTCCTGTTGCTTTGATAAAAGTCCGAGCCGAAGTTTTTCCTGAAAACGCAAGTTGCAGTAGATACATTTTCTATTCTAACATTTTTTTTCCCCGAAAAACGGTAAGATAGAAACTTGACGCCATTATAAATCGTAACAGATAAGAATCATGATAACACTGACAACCCACTAAGTTCCATCCCGACGGTTTGGGTTTGGATTTAGTTCGTCAGTGTGGCTGGGGACTTGGGAGTCCTTGGCGCAGCACTTTCGTTCTGGAAATGAGGTAGTTTTACTTCTTTTTTTGCTCAGAATCGCGCATTTATTGAAAAATTAGCAGGATGCTGTACAAAAACTTATCCAAATCATCAATCCGAACTATCCTGACACCTTTATTTTTTTTTTAATCTAGGGGGGTACGTGGTTCGGAACTGATATTGTGGATTTTTTCCCAGAGGGGGAAAAACCAGATTGTGTAGGCTACCGTATGGTCAGGGGTGGGTTCATTTCTTTTCATGACAGTTTTAGGCTAGATTTCATATATGCGCCCCCCCCCCCTGGGTCCGGGGATTACGGAATTCGGTAAAAAAAAAAAAATGGGAAAGAAATAAACAAAGACATCAAATCACCGAATATGCAAATGGACCGACCGAATGCGGTGAAATAGATGAGGACTAAACAAAGTTTCGGTACCGAATTGGTAGTGAATGGGAACTAAATATATAATTACGTTAATCGCCGAACTTGCAAACGGACGAACCGAAGGTGGTGATATAGATGCGGACTACACAAAAGTTCGGGGAATTGCCAAATTCTATAAAGAATGGGAACCAATAAACATCTTAAATCCTCCAATCCGGAAATGTGCGGATAACATAATTATAAAAGCATTGCAGGTTCGAGTTTGTATCTCTTCAGTGCTAATTTAATGTTTTTACGATTTATATTGGGTTAAAAAGAAGACCAAAGGTTTCGATGGGATCCCAAAAATTTAATATTTGATCCAGACAACTAGGTCTTGTCTTGTCGTCTTTGACACCAAGAAAAAGAGAAATTTCTTCGACTTTCTTTTAACTATAAAACTGTCCTTTTTTTCGGAAAACCTCCGTATGTGAGCTTTCAGCTCTCGGAATACATCATTCTTCTTTTGCATTTGTTTGTAGGTGTGTTTTGTACTTTTCGACACAGATTTTGACCTAAAATTAAACTGACAGCATTATCAGTTTTTTAAGAACGACTTGAACATGCAAAATAGAAATTCTGTACACTTATCTATCATGTTTTAGTTCGGAATCTTATTCTAAGAGACAATTAAACACAGAAATTTCTTTGGAAAAACGCGCTGCTGAAAGTGTTCCGAGGAATTTCTAGGGAGACATTAAGTAACCGTGTGTCAAGTTTGAAGAATTAATTACCTTTGGTGGTACAATTTGCTGTCACGTTCACACTTTGCTAATCACATTAAAAGTACAATTTGCTACACATGACGTCAAAGGAACTGTTTGTCGCAGATTATTTTAAGGCAGTGTCTATCGTTCCCGGACCTGGAACCCATACCTCAAAAGCTAAAAGTACTCGACCGGTCGAGTATGCTGCCACACAGGAGCTAATAGTACTCGACCAGTCGAGCAACAAGGGTCATGGGAGCTATTAATACTCGACAAGTCGAGGAGTCGAGCCTCCAGTTGCTATCAGTACTAGACTGGTCGAGTACTCGTGTCTTGGGAAGCCAAAAGTACTTGGCCATATGGAACTTGCAGTCAGAAAGGAACAGGTCGAGTAATAACCACCATATGAGCTATCTTTCCTCGACCATACAAATGAAATCCGTAAAGTTGTAAGGTCGAGTAACCAGCCCCCCAGGGACTAATAACACTCGACCATATACATGTTTAAGTAGGTTGAGTTTTCATATCAGTAGCAGCTATTAGTACTCGACCTAAAAAGGAGGATAGATTAGGGTGATAACGGCTTAAAATACGCGACCTATTGAAGGAGGACCTAAAAAGGAGGATAGATTCAGGGTGATAACGGCTTAAAATACTCGACCTATTGAAGGAGGACTGGTAGGTCGAGTACTTGACGCTCTAGCCTCTTATTCGTATTAGGTCGAGTACGAACAGCGGTTACGGCGTCAAGTACTCGACCTACCAATCCTCCTTCAATAAGTCAAGTATTTTTAGCCGTTACCACCCTGAATACTCGACCTCTTATTAGTAATATTAGGTCGAGTACGAACAGCTGTTAGGGCGTCAAGTACTCGACCTACCGATCCTCCTTCAATAGGTCGAGTACTGTTAGCCGTTATCACCCTGAATACTCGACCTCCTATTCTTGATATTATGTCGAGTAGGCTACGATTAGCTCCTGGGACGTCAAATACTCGACCCATCTGTAGGCCTACTCCTTTTTAGGTCGAGTACTAATAGCTGCTACTGATATGAAAACTCGACCTACTTAAACATGTATATGGTCGAGTATTATTAGTCCCTGGGGGGCTGGTTACTCGACCATACAACGTTAAGGATTTCACTTGTATGGTCGAGGAAAGATAGCTCCTATGGTAGTAATTACTCGATCTGTTCCTTTCTGACTGCAAGTTCCATATGATCAAGTACTTTTAGCTTCCCAAGACATGAGTACTCGACCAGTCTAGTACTGATAGCAACTGGAGGCTCGATTCCTCGACTGATCGAGTATTAATAGCTCCCATGACCCTTGTTACTCGACTGGTCGAGTACTATTAACTCCTGTGTGGTAGCAGACTCGACCGGTCGAGTACTTTTAGCTTTTGAGGTATCGGTTCCAGGTCCGGGAACGATAGACACTGCCTTATTGTAATGTGATTTGCACTGTCCCAGCGAAAGAAATCTGAAGCAGATACGGCTAAAATCGTAGAAGCGCTCGCTCCTTAGTGTTTCATCTTTCTTTTTGTTTTCATTTTTGTTTCACATTATATTAAGTTAGTTCTGGTTAGAGAATTGGTGTGTTGTAGTATTAAGACATGGATATACTGTATAGATACTGTCTGAAACTAAAGATGAAATTAAAATAGATGTTGAATTCTGAGTTAGTTAAAGATTATGTTATAGCTTTAACAACAAACTGCTCATTTTTATGATCTCTTACTTTTGGGCATTGTTGTTGAAAGACAATTTCAGTTTGATTTGAACAGGAGGTGGCGTGAAATGATAAAAGAAAAAATAACAACATCGAGCCGGGGGCGAAATAGTACGAACTATAATAAAAAAAATTGGAAATGGCGGTGTTGAAAATAGAAAGTACAAGCACTTGTAAAGTACCATAACGTTAGCATGCCGACCGCAGCTAATGGTTATCTTTTTATCGTTCACAGAGGCAGGAAGGTGGCATGACTACCGACCCTTTGAACCCCAATCACTGGCACATCCTTTACTTCAGAAATACGGTAGAAGAAAGCGAAGGTCAGAACATAGGGCATGTCCGGTCTTTTATTAATCAAGTGGTATAAAACATACCAGTAGATACAAATTGATCAGTATTAAACTGAGTGTTCAAAGAGAAGAGATGAACCTGGCACAACTTTTTGGTGTAAGTTAAGACCTATTTTGGGGGGATATCTCAACTATTCGACGTATGCAATCCCGACAGCACCGTAAAATCAGGAAAGCAAAGCAAAATTTCTTTTAGGAGAGTAGACTACCGTGATCAACCATTCTGGACCGTGAAATTATTGGATTTCTGTTAATTTCTATCTTGTTATTGAAACCTTTCCGGTTCCAAATTAACGAATCTATTCATATTTTTTTTTTATAATTCAAGGCTCTTGAAAAGCACAAAGCGGCAAACTAAAGAAAACTTGTTTTTATATTCATTTTATATACACATATATATAAATAAACCAATATAGGTAAATTTGTTTATTTTGACACTACTAGATTCCACATATAGGCCTAGGTGTTGTGTAATCAATCTCTAAAATGATTGCCCCCTTGAATACTTAAAGTACGAATTGGCAACTAAGAGGTTGCTAGTAATATGACATCCCATGAATCAAGAAAATAAAGTAATACTGAGGGGAAATTCAAAAATGTTGCTTCGGTATGGTAGTTCCGATATTTCATTGCGTTGAGTCAAGCGCCATGTTACAAGACTGCGATGATTTCGACTGCTGAAATCGCTGGTGCTGAAATCACAACTGCTGATTTCGACAGGCAACATCATTCTCCGTACATGGCCATTCTGTTTAGAAACTTCTCTTTATCATATTACAGTAGAGGTCTGGTAGAGGTATGCTTATTTGAACGTTTGTTGACTTTGAACTTTGCCGTTTTGATGCACTTGTTGTGACTAAAGCTTACAACCAGTTAGCCAAAGTAGGTAATTAAGGACCTCTGAAAACACCTGAATAATTCTGTATCTGAATAATTTTTTATTTTAATTTTTGATCTTAATTTTACCATTAAAGGACACCTGAATGAAGAGTACCAAGTATCATCCCTAAATGTATGACTTCCGTTAACATTGCCTGCAGAAAACCCAATCCAAATACGAAATAGTGTTTCCGAGCTATGGTTTTTGCTCCATTTTGCATCTGTCCTTATTTCAGTACCGAACAATTTTAGAAATGAACAGATGTCTCCAATCAACCCTTCTTCTAGAATATGTTTAACCAGTCAAGCCCAAACGAATATCTAGAAGAAATTCCAACACGATCCGGCCAGCGCTGTACAAGATTTGAATGAATTGCGCTTTTTGTCTTGGAGTCTGCATGTGCAAACCTCCAGAAACGAACATCCCTATTTTGAAAACGTCACTCTCAGGAGAAGAATGCTCTCCGTGGCCATGTCTGTAAATGCATTCTCCATGGTGTGTTCAAGTATGGTTTCGTTGTTCAGGTGTCCTTTAAGCCCAAAACTGCATTGTTCACCTTTAAGTAACTGTTCAAAGGAACATATTCTACTGTAACATCATGTCTAGTTTCATGGTGTTACAACCTGCCAGGTGCCAATACTGAATTTAAACACGTATCGATTAAGTATACCGTAGGGCTCGGTTAAACTTTAAGCCGGAGTCGAAGCCAGAATTACATTGACAATGTGAAAATTTTTATCACATTGAAATGAATATGATAAACGGACCGAATTTTTCTTTTTCCAGCTGGTTCTGATTGCTACCGCAACATTTGCCAAGGCTCCACCAGCATTCCGCGGCAGCGCAAGAGAAATCTCTGTTCCAGAGCAACAACCCTCAGTGATAGTAGCTTCGGAATCGGCCGGTAACCAGCGCGCTGCAGACGAAAATATAAAAGATGTCCAAACGCCAGTCAGACGGAGCGCACCACCTTTTTACGACGGCATTAGCAATTATGGAGCACCTGGGTTGCTTGGATCCCAAGTTTATGGTAAGATTTTGATAAGGTATTCTCCCAGAAAGGTGCGAGTAGCGAGTTTGTTCGCAATTTGAAAAATGCAGCTCAGATATCGTTCACCGACAATGCGACATTCAGTGACAAAGACAGCATTTGCGTAATCTTATCTGGAAAAAAAAATACATTAAATGTAAGTACAAAAATATTATCTAAACGTGAAGCTACTAGTTTTCCCCGTATATTTTAACAACGCTTGCATTGCAGAACTCAAAAGCAAGACAGCCGTGTTAAACACTGCAAAAGCCACACGTATACTTGAGAAACAGTTTACATGTGTGAGACAGTTCCTATCCCTTACTATTTGTTGTTCCCACAAATCCAAATCGTAAGCATTCCTCTAGATCTCTAATGTAAGATTTCAAGAGCGTCTTGTCTGCTTGTAGTGATTGTAATGAAGTCGAACGAAAATCCACTAAGAAACCTCGTCGTTCCATTTTCGAAAGCAGAGTACATCAAACAACAAATCCTGGAACTTTGTCGTTTTCAGACAGGCAACCTAAAAGCATTTTGCTATGAAAGTTTACTTTTCTCCAATCATTGCTGCAAAAACAATCTTTCTCTAGAAATAGCCGTGAAGTCCTCCCCGATGGTTCTTGCTCCTAACACGCCGTATCAATTTTAGGGTTTGGGCAATCTCCAGTCCAAACATACACTGGTCTGGACGGATCCTTCGGATATTTCCCAATGCACGGATCACATTCTTACGGACACGGAGGATCATCTCCCGGTTTTGGGTGGCCGAATAACATGCTCAATGCTGGAAACCCGGTTGTTGGAGGGGTAAACCCGTGGTGGAGGCAACAAAATGGAAGAAGCAATGTCGGCAACAGGCACGAACACTGGGGATCATTTCCCGGTTTCGGATGGCCGAATAACATGCCCAATGCTGGAAACCCGGTTGTTGGAGGGGTAAACCCGTGGTGGGGACAACAAAATGGAAGAAGCAATGTCGGCAACAGGCACGAACACTGGGGATCATTTCCCGGTTTCGGATGGCCGAATAATGTGCCCAATACTGGAAACTTGGTTGTTGGAGGGGTAAACCCGTGGTGGGGACAACAAAATGGAAGAAGCATGTTTGATAACACCGCCGAACCCTGGGGACAAAGGATTCCCAGCATGTATAACGGTCTTGAATTTCCCGTCTCCCTCAACATACCCCTTCAAGCGGGTTATTCTGTGGGGCATCATCAGCTTAATCCATACGCGAGATTCTGGCAGGGAAATGGTAATCTCCGTGGGAAGTTAATCACTGAGGAAGGTGTTGAGGAAATGACCAAAAAATCATCGACGGAACCGACAACAGATCGACCGTGAGAACTAAGATGCGAGTCGACGCATAAGCCTATACTATCTCTCCAATTTTCACAGTTTAAAAGTAGACTTATTACTGTATATTAGCCTTTTCCTAAGATGGGAATATTTTTTTTATGATCATGGGATTTGTAGAACTTTTATTTTCGATATATTAATAAAAATGTATTGATTTGAACTCGGACGTTGGTTTGTTCTTTCATCAGAGGTTTACTGCGTACCATAGGTTAATAATGAGCAGGGAGTAGGCCACCACAGAAGCAGAGCAAAATAACACTAGGGAGTACAGTGTCAAGACCTATGCTTTCCTTGCTTCGCAAATGGTCCATACTCGTAGCGCCTCCCACTACGCTTGCGGCACTGAAGGCGAGACACCGGGTTTAGAAATTTCTAGTTACCTAAACCAAGATCCGGTCTGCACACATCGAGGAAACAAAGTAGGTTGTTTCCTTTTTTTGCTGAGTTTAAAGTATGAAGTGCACGACCGATTGGGTTTTGGTAGGGACGTTCACTATGGCGCTAGTGTCGCTTCTATTCGTGTGTGTGTCACTTCTTTCAAGTTTTGGCGCTACTCCCTAGTGTTACATTGCTCTGCACAGAACCCACTATATGGTGCACTTTACAATACAAACAAACAGGAGCTGTAAGCTCATATGGCAGCATTTAAAGTTTAACCGAAAAGGACTGGGATAGGAAAACTAGTTACCCATCACCTATTCACTTAAATTGGCTTGAAGACCCGCTGAAAATGCGTTACTTGGTTGTTCCGCTATTCAGGAATAAACGATTTTCAAATAGTGGAATTTCCGTGTGATTTGTGGTACCTCTAATTTGTTGTATGCCTTACAAGAAAGATTTATGACTTTTTTTTGTTCAGGCACTAAGCAGTCTTCACCAGTATCGCCACTGCCCACTGAAAAGCCTTGTTTGTGTTTAGATAAAAATTTCCCGCGTCATAGTAGAATTTTCGCTGTGGGGACGGCCGGAGATATTCTGAACGTCATAACTAGAGCAGATAGTGGAAAACAAAAAATCTATTTGCAGAATCCAAATAATTCAGTGTATTCAACTAAATGACACAAAAATAAGTTGGCTTTTCAGTTAAACTTTAAGCCAGCTAATAAGGTTCGCGCTATCAAGGTCCTATCCGAATGGCCATATCCTTGGGGAATGTTACAAAGGCATTTGGACAAACGTATTTTGTGCACCTTACGGTTATCGTATAAAACGTATAAAACGTATCGTCTGGCAGTTTGCGGTTGCGGTTGCGGTTTGCGGCATTTGGACAAACGTATTTTGTGCACCTTACGGTTACGTATAAAACGTATCGTCTGGCAGTTTGCGGTTGCGGTTGCGGTTTGCGGCATTTGGACAAACGTATTTTGTGCACCTTACGGTTATCGTATAAATCGTATAAAACGTATCGTCTGGCAGTTTGCGGTTAAAGGACCCCTCTTGCATATTCTGCTTTTTATAATATATCTAGCTCCCGTACGGAATTGTAAGCTTCTAAAATCCACACCTTTCTCTATTGTTTCGTTTTGTGCCTACGAAATTTTAGCGCTTTTTAGACCTTGCCGAGTTTTGCCCGTCACACAACGAAACGTTTGCCGGGATCACGAACGTCTGTTGACAACTCTTTCACACATAAGGGTCTAAGAAGCTTTTGTTTATTACTTCTTTTATTTGCTTAGTTTTCACGCTTTTTAACCACGGCGCGATCAGTTTTCAAATGTTTTGCGCCCAGCCGCCGCGTCGGAGAGCAGGAAGGCTGGACATAGTCGACTGGCGCTAACAAGAAAATCGCTAATTTCAGAACAAAAGTAATGGTATTTTCGAAAATGTTTTTTTTCTGATCCATTTCATAGGGAAAAGATTATTTCTAGTAAGAGTTATGCTTTAAGATGCGCACATTACACTGTAAAAAGTCTCTCCTTTATCGGACTTTAGTAGTTGTGCTTCACCGATTTCGGACATTTTAATTCCTAATTCGAAGAATTAAGATCCGAATTTGGAGAGTTATAATCCGATGCAGGAGTATACTGCAGTATCCTGCGGAATACTGCAGTATTTTGCATTCTAGGGTTTTAATCCTGCATAGGATAGTAACTCTCCGAACTTGGATTTTAATTATCCGAATTAGGAATAAAAATGTCCGGAATCGGTGATGCAAGACTACTAAAGTCCGATAAAGGAAAGATTTTTTACAGTGTAAGGGGTCAGAGAATCCAGTTGTAAGCAAAATCCGCGAGCCACAAATAATTTGGGGCACTCGGGGATCATGGAAATGTAACGTTTGGTCAAAAGTATTTTGTGCACTTTGTCGTTAATTAAGATGCTCACTTTAAGGGGGCTATTCATATGTGACCAAAACTCTTGAAGCAGAAATGATCATGGGCAGTTAGGCTACATGAATGTGTAGGCTACTGAACTTAGGTCAAAAGTATTTTGTTGCATGTAAAGATGCGCACTTTAAGGATTGTTCCAGTAAAATGATCACCAAATCTATACCGATCCTCCATTCTAGGAGTGTCACGTCATTTCCGGTGCCCCTCCCAACCCCCCCCCCCCACAATAATCGGATCCGGTTCTGACTTGAAACGAAATATCTGAGACAACGTTACTTGAAACGAAACGTCTCTTGCCAACTGTCAAGTTTTGATCTGATTTCTCGTTTAAAAGTTACGCCAGCCACTGTATCCCGAATGCCCCTGCGTCCACCCCCCCCCCATGATGGCCGGATCGAGGACTGGACTACAAAGTTGTACAAGTTTTTCTCCAGTCAGGACGGAGACAGAGGACCAATCTCAGTGTTGAGAACGTCAGAGAAGGTTGAGAATGTCCAGAAATCGTCAGTCAAATTTATAGAAAAAAAATAATTCAATCGTCAGTCAAATTTCTAAAAAAATAATTCACTCTGGTAAACCAGGCAAAAAATCCTGTAAGTTTCTTTTCGAACCAGTGATCTGACCTGAATAACTTGCATAACCTGAATAACCTGAATAACTTGCGACTTGCCCGTCTCAAGTCTGTCCGGGATCCGACAACTGTGGAGGGAGTTGGAAAGGAGGAACCGTGAAATCTTGTGGCGCACTTAGATTGGAGTGATCGGGACGGGACTTGGTGGAAAGAACAAGCACAAGCCCTTTAGGTATCACTTATAGAGCTGGACCGGGCCCGGACACTAGATAAAGTTGGAGGGAAAAGGGGGGGGGGCAAAGATCTTGTGACATGCATATGAAATTTGACATTAACTCTGGAACGAGTGGTCTGATCCAGATGGAAACTGACACGAGGCAAGATGACCCGGACCGGACCAGATCTGGTCACTCTGAAGCTGAAGGAGGGAACGGAAATCTTGTACGCCAGTCGCCAGCCAGTAAGGGTAGGCTACTTGCAGACTGGCTAGGACGACCAAACTTGACAGAAAAAAAGGTCCTACCAAATTGACTCGTATATAACCAGTTCCGGATCCGACCATTCAGAGGGGACTGGGGGATGGGGAATCTGGAATCATGAGGAGCGAGTTATCTGATCTGGAATAAACTTGGTAAATGACAAGAGCACCGTTCCGGTGTTCAGTTTCAGTTCCAGACTGGATCCGAAAACTATGGGGGGGAATTCGGGGGTGGATATATAGGAGTTTTTAGCACGCTTGGAGTTGAGGAGTCGGGAAAGGTCTTGAGGGGAGAGACGAGTAGAAGCTCTAAATCTGTTCACAAGAGACCACATACACCCTTCCTACTTCAGATGTAAACTATTTGATGTATCTGGATTATCAGTTGTATCCTAAATGTGAACGATAGTTCTACCGGAGCTGAAGAAGTGGATGGTTCTTGGTCATCCGCAGTAGGCGAGCCATCCTGATCTTTCTAGCGTATATTAGTACCAGATGGCTAACAGATGGTAAAAAGGCAAGAACAAATATATGCATATATGTATATATATATATATATATATATATATATATATACATATATAGAAGAAGTCGTAACCGGATATAAGTTCAATGATAAAAGTTACGGTTTACGTTAGTTCATGAGTCTTTATCTGGCAAAAATCAAAGGTTATCCATGGTTAAAAATAATTGTTTTATTTGATAGTTCATTTATAAGCCTTGTTAGACACTTATAAGTGACAGGCCTTCCAAAAACTGAAAAGTAAAATGTGTAGTATTCAGCACCAATCCCACCTACTTACTGCCTGACGGGACCTGAGAGTCCCACTGCTTTCCAGTACGGCGTCTCCTAACTGACAACTTTTTTCTTAACGAAGCAATTTTTATTTGTAACAATATGTTTCAGAGAACTTCCAAAAAAAATCTCAACTCAAACACTCTTTTCGATGTCGAGATTTTTATTTTTGAATTTTGGGTTTGGTAGAGTAAAAATGACTTCTCAAACTGTATCCTTCAAATTATGGTAGTCCGTCACGTAGCGGCGAGATTAATACCTCTTTCGATGCGTTTCATTAAGGCGAACAAGATGGCAGTGAATTCGTTCTGCTGTGCGCAACCGTTTTGACGCCAGATGTAGTTTCGTCATCCGGACCTGGAGGTCCCGCCAGTCCCGAAAGGGTTAAAGAAAAGTTCCAAGGGGGTTCCTTATCAGGCAGAGGCTTCCTCAAGAAAGCACAGCGCTTTTGCGGAAACTAACCACGAGCCAATACACATGTTTCTTGTAAGTATTTTACCAGAATTATATTATAATTGAGACTATACCAGTTCAACATACGATCATCGTCATTCTGATACACCGTCTATTACACTCTTCCCGTTGCTCACACACCCCTAATTCAACCTCAAATAATCGAATCGTGGGCATTCTGAACCGTGGGCATTATGATCGTGGGCATTTTGAGTGTTAGCCGGTCAAAGCACAGGTGCAGTTCATTACCTACTTGTGATATATTTACTATGATTAATATGTTTGTATACTTAAAATTACTACGGACTTAAACCTTGGGCTTCAAAAGCATTATTTGTTTCCACCTGTATCGTGTCACGCAAGTCGCAACGGAACTTCCGGACTCCTGATCCAGACAGAATGATCTCGACAACCAAATTTCTGCGACAGGGGTTAGCAACAAGAAAAGAGGCGTTGCTAGTAGAATTAGATTTCTGACGAATTGTGTTTTTTCCAAAAAAATAATCCAAACCCAGTCCTGTAGCGTGTCTACAAGACACAAGTTCTACAACTGTCTGTAATTATTCCCATCTCGGATCCTCCAACGATCTGATCCTTCGTGGAAAAGCACGTGGAAACACCGGTCTAATCTATTTTGTAACATCGCTGTAGACCTTATAAAATTTGAGAGAAGTCGACCACTGTCCACAAGTATTGATGATGCTGTTGAAGATACTAACACTCGAAGAGATAACTTCAGTCATGGGAAAAAATTAGATGTATATAAATCATTTCTTTAATCATTTGTACACATAAATTTCAGAGTGTTTCACTTTTAAATTTGTTCTGCAAAAAGTTGACCAGTTTTTCTTCCGTCGTTTTTCTTTCTATTTAGACTTTAGCTCTACGGCGGATTCGTCATTCATGCGGTCTAGAACGTTCTTTTCGTATATAGAACGTTTGCTGATGTTTAAATTCTTTGAATCGATTGAAAACCAGACAGTTCACAAACCAGTTCAGACAAGAGAAGTCAAAATCATAGAGGATTACCGTTTCAGCTTCAGCCTAGCAAGGCAGACTGTGAATTACCTGTATTGGATACACGGAGAGAGTAGATAACAGGTAAGAAGACTTGAATTTATTTCCCTTGAAGGCTATGGGCATGGCAGTATGGCTGAAAATTGACCTTGGGCTTGGGCTTGGCTTAGCTGGCTAGACTTCAGCCTCACCTGTTGTTGATGTAGCAGCCGTTAGACCTATACACGTGCTATACACTTGGCCATTGGGCCAGGGGTTGTGGTGCTACATCTCTCGAAAATGTGCTAGCTTTACGGTTTATCCTGTTCCACAGTGAAATTTTCTTCTGAAGTTCCCAAGATAATATTCAATCGCACTAGGCCTAGGCCTACTATGCTACCTAGGCCTACTATGCTGTACTACTGTAGTACACTGCAACCAGCATAATCTAGTATATTTGAGATTCCGAGCACTTGGCTTTCAGTTTTTGGTAGGGTAGCCACTAAAAAAAAAATAATCAAACCTGAGCTTTTGAAGATCAGAATGTGATTCTCCTGTCTTTTAGCTTTGATTTGAGGCCAAAATCACCTCTCTATCTTGCCTCTAAGCATCTTAAATCTTCTTTAGAAAAAAGTATTTTACATACTTTAGGGTTTTGTCCATCTAGTGACCAGCTTGGAACTATGTGCTTCAATGAAATTCTATGAAACTGGGTGATTTTGAGTTGGTTTTGAGTGCATGGGGAGCCCCAGCAAGTGAGTTAGATGAGAAAATATGAATATGATCATCAAGGTTATAGTCCAATAGACCTATTGCTGCTATAGGCTGCTGACTTTTCCTCCTTAGTATCAACAAATTTTTGTAGGCAAGTTCAGCTACTTTTTTTTACATCTAAATTTACATTGAATATTAAGAAATAATATTAAATAGCTAGGACATCTTACTGTTAGCCTTATAAAATAGAAAATTTTGTCCTGAATGCAATGGTATTTTTAAAATATTTTCTGGAGATGTTTTAGATAGGTAAAACTGATAAGGAAAATTCACAGTATTTCATGCATTCATTACAAAAAATTCGCCAATTTTTGCCACTAGGTGTTTTTGTGGCTAGCCTACCCTATTTTTGGTAGCCTAGCCTAATTTTGTGGCACCATTTCCAGACAGTTTCCTGGAACTAGCCTACAGGAGGGGTATCCAACCTCGGACAAGATATCAAATTTCCAGAGAAGTCTTTCCTTCAGAATAATCCATCTGGCTAAAAAAGGAACCAACAAATATTACAAAAATACTAGATAGAAGCTCATTGAATGGCTTACATATTGGATAAATAAATATTGCTTCAGTATTTCTAGTTAAACTTATTTTTCTTTTCAAACAGGATTACTTTATTCTAACCCTACGTCAATTGACTTAAAAATGATGGAAAAGGAAGAGTTAGCAAAGTCGATAGCCAGAAAACAGGATTTCAAAACACCTACAAAATGGAGAAAAAGCACAGAATTTGAATATTTTTGGAAACAACTTAGAAAAAAGTCATATTTTGCTTCTTGACTGTCAGGACAGCTTGTACATTTATTTTAACATTTTCGCGGCAAAAATTGAGGTAGTGTAAAAACGAGGTTGGATACCCATCCTGTACACTTAAAATTTGTAATCTAGCCTAGGTGCCCTGGGCTAAGCGAGCTCGGGATGGTAATCCTGGTCTTAAAACTCGACCAAATATCTTTTCAGACTCATCAGAATGGCAAAAGCACCAGCAATTGGCATTGACCTTGGTACAACCTACTCCTGTGTTGGAGTTTTCCAGCATGGAAAGGTTGAAATTATCGCCAATGACCAGGGCAACCGAACAACGCCATCATATGTTGCCTTCACAGACACAGAGAGGTTGATTGGTGATGCAGCTAAAAATCAGGTTGCAATGAATCCTACCAACACTGTATTTGGTAAGTTGTATTCTCATTTTGTTCGATAAAAAAATTCCACTTCGTCATACCACACAAATCCTTAATTTGGAGTATAAGCTGCAACATACCGTTCAATCTCATATACAGATCCTTATTTTCAATTGTTGGGGATTGAAAATCTGAAATTGAAAAGTTCTTTGCATCACAGAGGGTACTGTATTCCCCCATGCAGAATGTTTATCTAGGTTGTTAGTACCCTTGCTGAACTGTGTTAGAACCCTGGCTACGGTGTGTTGATTTCTGTGTGTGTTGTTTTCCCTTGGTAATATTGGAAGGGCTGGCAAAACCTGAGATATTTCCATCTCTGTTTCCTTTACAAACCGTGACGTGAAGAAGGAAATGGGGGAAGAAGAAGTAAATAAGGCATTGCATGTATTTGCATTGTTCATAGGAAAAGAAATGTTGCGGAAACAGGAATTCTAATTCCCCCCCCCCCCCCCCAACTGTCTTGAGGCCCAGCCTCACCTCCCAAATTTCTAGATGTTCGGGCTTTGTGTCTCGCAAGTGCGACTCCATGGCACCGTTCATACATCCGGAATCTGGTGTGGCCGAGCTCCCTCGCTTGAGCAGGTCGTGTGATCCTCCCGAAGGGCCAGGAGATCGAGATTTTTTTTTGGGGGGGGGGGGCTGTGATAGACAGGATAGATTCTCACCTTGCGGAACAATACAGTAGGCCAATCGGGACCCCTACTTTCGAAACTCT
Organism: Branchinecta lindahli; assembly: GCA_023053555.1. Taxonomy (NCBI): domain Eukaryota; kingdom Metazoa; phylum Arthropoda; class Branchiopoda; order Anostraca; family Branchinectidae; genus Branchinecta; species Branchinecta lindahli. The sequence continues at coordinate 5,999,421 of JAKZAO010000009.1, read as the reverse complement.
AGGACTGCCACTCGGTAGTTGTGACGGTGAAACCCGCGTAATTCATTTCATTTATTATATTGATTGGTTCAATTTATACAGATGCCAAGCGACTAATCGGCCGCAAATTCGAGGACTCCACCGTCCAGGCGGACATGAAACACTGGCCATTCAAGGTTGTCAGTGATGGTGGCAAACCCAAGATTCAGGTGGAGTACAAGGGAGAAACCAAAACCTTCCAACCTGAGGAGATCTCATCTATGGTCCTTGTCAAAATGAAGGAGACCGCTGAAGCATACCTTGGGAAAACCATCACTGATGCCGTCATTACAGTTCCCGCTTACTTTAACGATTCGCAGAGACAAGCTACAAAAGATGCTGGTACCATCTCGGGATTGAACGTGTTGCGAATTATCAACGAGCCGACAGCTGCCGCTATTGCATATGGCTTGGATAAGAAGGTAAGCTTTTTCTTCCAACTTAGGAAGGCCCAGGGGGTGGGACAGGATGCAGGTGGGACAGGGGACAGATGCATCTATCATCCATCTGTGCTGGTATTGCAAGTTGAATGTCTGGTCCGCCAGCCAGCTAGGTTTGTTTCTAAGCAGTTATTCGTTCTCTCTGCGGTTTGTCTTATCTGTTCCTTGCCAATTTCTGTGCCCACGTAGTTCTTATATATGTTCATTGCCAAGTTCCATGCCCACGTAGTTCTTATAAGGGTAGAGAAAATTTGAACGGTGCCAAAGTACTCTTATTTTGGGAGCCGTAGATTTTCAGAGTTAATTGGGAGAGCTGTTGATTTTTGGATAGTGCGTGACAGTGAGTCACTCTTTGGGGTTTTCCGTCTGTAACTGATGGTCGTCGAAGGTTTGGGTGTAGCCTAGCCTACCCCGTAGACGCCGATGACCATGACGTGTTCAGTTGCCAAATCTTAACCCTCATGGAACTACTCTCGGATTAGAATTCCTTTTAAAATGGCAGACGGAAGATTTTTCGGCAGCCACCAGTGCTAGGCCCGGAGGCCCGGATGTTTTAAGTGAAACACAGCCTATTTAAGGAACCTCGAACTGTCCGGAAGTGTTGCTATTTTTATACCAACTGGCAGGGAGAGAATTTGTTTCCTTATCTCGTCATCCGATTAAAAAGCCTAAATTTTTGTTCATTTTGTAGGTTGGGAAAGAGCAGAACGTCCTCATTTTCGACTTGGGAGGCGGCACCTTTGATGTTAGTATTCTTACCATTGAAGAAGGCATTTTCGAAGTCAAGGCCACAGCCGGCGACACCCATCTTGGCGGTGAAGATTTCGACAACCGAATGGTCAACCATTTCGTCCAGGAATTCAAACGAAAATACAAGAAGGATTTGGCCTCCAACGCAAGAGCGCTGAGACGTTTGCGTACTGCCTGCGAAAGAGCGAAGCGAACCCTCTCAAGCTCGACACAGGCAAGCATTGAGATCGACTCGCTTCACGAGGGGGTTGATTTCTACACTTCCATTACCCGTGCCCGATTCGAGGAGCTATGCGCCGATCTCTTTAGAAGGTAAGTTGAAAGACGAGCAAGCAATAATACAAACGAGCTTGAAGAGACGGAGAGAGCCAGAATGTTTGAAAAGAAATATGCCCGCTTGAATTATTTTTTCAAGTTAACCGTAATCGAACTCTGGGCTAGAGCATCTTCAGAACCACCATCTTGTACATCCTCCTTTCCCTTCAGGCCAGCTTCAGGCACACAGCTGTATGGCCGCTTTTGGTCTAAAAATCGATAAAGGCTTCTTGGACAGAATGTTCAAATAGTTATGTTAATATAGAGAACTAGCGGAGTGAAAGCGAAGCCTTCTCGTGGTTTCAAACGCTTCTTTTGAATCGGATTGTTGCCTTTCGAATCGTCTTCATTTGATTAATTAATGGCCTTGTGCCACCAAAATGATGTTGTACCCAGAACAGCAGAACCAAGCAAATTGAAAGGCGGAATAATTGTTTTCTTCTATTTGTCAGCCTATCTCCTTCCCAGGGTAAGATATAGCCCGACTTCTTCGTCTTGCTTTCAGCTGACCGAATAGGGTCGTGGACATGTCCACTGTCCGTCTTGTTTGTTAGGCAAAAATTGTCAACCTTATCTTGGGTCTTCACAGTTCTTTTCTTACTTTCAGCACAATGGAGCCAGTTGAGAAAGCCCTCCGTGACGCGAAGCTAGACAAGGGTACCATCAACGAGATCGTCCTCGTCGGTGGCTCAACTCGTATCCCGAAGGTTCAGAAACTCCTCCAGGACTTCTTCAATGGAAAGGAGCTGAACAAATCCATCAATCCCGACGAGGCTGTCGCATATGGTGCCGCTGTCCAGGCTGCCATTCTTCATGGCGACAAGTCTGAGGCGATTCAGGATCTTCTGCTTCTGGACGTTGCGCCACTGTCCCTCGGTATCGAGACTGCAGGTGGCGTGATGACACCGCTGATCAAGAGGAACACCACCATTCCTACCAAGCAAACCCAGACGTTTACAACGTACTCGGACAACCAGCCTGGCGTCTTGATTCAGGTAAGGAGCTGCCTCGAGTGTGTTATTCTTATGGATCCCAAAACCAAGAATAAATAAGGGAATAAATAATTTATTCTTGCCAAAACGTTAGTGACGGGATGCCTATGACATCGTAAAGTTTGTCTGTCCGTCTGTAAGCACGATAACTTTCGACTAAGTTGAGATATTTTGTTCAAACTCCGTGTGAGAGCCCGCTGGGTCAAAGTGCATGTCAAGTTCTTAGATGGACTTCATAGCTATGTATTTAGGGGTCGGGGTAGGTAGGTAGTTTATTTATAACAAATTCAAGCAACTTCTAACAAACAACGCAAATGCCTCACGGCATACTTAAGCGCGTAAATTAACTCCAGAAAGAAAAATAACCGTCTTAACCTAGCCTAAACAAAATAAACAATAGAAATCCTTCGAAATACCACAACTAAAGATATGTACATACACTTTATTGCTTGCAAGAATCAATAATAAGCCTTCTAAGCAGTTTTTTAAATTTTGATGGGTCAAGACACTGCTTCAAATCAGCTGGAATGGAGTTCCAGATTTTCGGACCAGCATGGCGAAGACCAAAACTAGATCGTGAAGTAGGCCTAATTTCAACTGATAAGCGACAACCTGCCGCTGATTTCTTTAATCTTCTCGTTTACTCCGGATAGTGTTTTGCGAATCCACCCATTTATGGTTTCTTCCACTGAACCCGCTTCTTCTTTCAAGGTCTTCGAGGGCGAGCGTGCTATGACGAAGGATAACCACCTCCTTGGAAAGTTCGAGCTCACTGGACTCCCCCCAGCGCCCCGCGGCGTTCCTCAAATCGAGGTCACTTTCGACATCGATGCCAACGGTATCCTTAACGTCTCTGCTGTTGATAAGTCGACCGGAAGAGAGAACAAGATCACCATCACCAACGACAAGGGCCGTCTGTCCAAGGAAGATATCGAGCGTATGGTGAGTTTCTGATAGCTATTTGTGCTCGACAGGATGCGTTGTATTGGATTTGGGATGTGGTCCTTTCCGTAGGATAGATTTGACAATGCAAATTTCCCTTCGACATGCCAGGACTTGAAGCTTGATTGTGCGTCGGTAGCCTCCGTGGGAAGTTTGGGCAGGAAAATCGAAAGTAGTTGTCAATGTGGGGGGGGGAGGAGTACTTGTCCGAACAACCTAAGGCGTTTTTCCGCGGCAATCCCTGATTATAATCCTGGATAGCCGATTCGTCAGAGAAACAGCGAATCGACAATCCCAGATTATACAAACGAAGATCCGACGACCTTGCTCCGTTGCAAGATTCTCGAATCGACTATCCAAGCATGAATCCGGATTGTCAGATTGTCACAGAAAACGATTCTTCATAATCTGGATTGTCAGAGAAAACGTAAATTGGAGAATGCGGATTGTGAATCGTCAATCTGGATTGTCGCGGAAAAACCCCTCTATATGAACCAGCTGCTGCGGTCGTTCAGCAGAAGCCATTTGTACCAAGTATTGCGTGCCAGTCGGGACAACGTGTTTTCGCTGCAGGTGAGAATGAAACAGAAAAACGATTCACTGGACGGTTTTTGCACCATCTTCAGGCTTCACTCCCATATCATGTGGGTTTGGAGTGATGCGGAAAGCGTCTTGATAGCTGCGATTTATTTTGTAGGAGCAGTTTGCGGGATGGAGATTCGGTTGGGGCTGTCGATTGTCCGGTTTCCCATCAGGTTTAGGCAAGAGGGGAGTTACCATTCTTCATCCAGTTACCATTCTTCATCCGCACTTCGCGGATAACGTTCACTGGCCCGTTTATCACATTTTGTTCCTTTCAGGTCAACGATGCCGAACGCTATCGCTCCGAGGACGAGAAGCAGCGTGAGAAGATCTCTTCCAAGAACGCTCTCGAATCCTACTGCTTCCAGATGAAACAGACTGTCGAGGACGATGCGATGAAGGATAAGATCAGCGAGAGCGACCGCAGTACTATTCTGGATGCGTGCAACGGAGCTATCAAGTGGCTTGATACCAACCAACTCGCTGAAAAAGAGGAGTTTGAGGACAAGCAAAAAGAAATTGAAGCTGTAAGTTGATTCTTGAATCTCTTTCTGGTTATAAGCTGGGATTCAGTTATATAGAAAAAGGGAAGGGAATGTATTAGAAAGGGTGGCGGAATTGGCACGAAGATGAGGTTATTCTGACGCGTTTGTCCTCCAGTGTGGGGCTCGGATAATCCTGGGAGAGCAAGTGTTGAGGTATCTATAAACAACAGCGGTCCGTTACCTCTGATCATGGATAGCGTGACTGATGGCGTTTTAACTATGTGTAGGCCAAGGTACCGAAGTCGGGAGATTTTCTTATCGGGGCACGTAGGAGCAGCTGGCGTGATTCGACTTCAGTGAAAATTCGTTAGACCCGATGGCGTTTCATCTACATATGAATGAGGGATATGCCTACGACGTAAAAGTCCGAAAGCTTGATTACCCGGGGGCTGGAGGATGACTTGGTAAATGATTATAGGAAAACGTCATTGAAATTTGCTCGGGGCGATTTAAGTAAGACATTGTGTAGGGATATGCTTACGACGTAAAAGTCGGAAAGCTTTATGACCCGGGCGCTGGAGGATGACTTGGTGAATGGTTATAGGAAAACGTCTTTCTCACGTCATTCAGTCGTCGCCTACACAAAGGCACGGAATGAACGGCCTTGCTGATTTGCTCTACTTTTCAGATCTGTAAGCCCATCATTACCAAAATGTATCAGTCTGCTGGCGGAGCACCACCCGGTGGGATGCCAGGTGGTATGCCAGGTGGTATGCCCGGTGCTGGCGCTCCACCCGGCGCTGGAGCTCGCGGTGGGGCTGGTGGACCAACCATCGAAGAGGTGGACTAAGGATCTCGTTTCCGGAGCTGTGTGTGGAGTTTTTGATATAGTTGCTTTACCTGACAGAAATGAATAAGTACCTATTGCGTTTTAGTATTTAGCCTCGTTTTTGTATCTTTCGTTCTGCTGATTAAAACAGTAGCTTTTCTATTGATGCTAGTGGTGATCCTCATAGACGGTTCATCGGTTTGCGCTAGGGCTTCGGTTACAGGGTCGTCAGTGCCGTCTTCTGCTTCTGGTGGACCCTGGCCCACAATCTTGGCCGCTTTTATGAGTCGAAAACGTTGAATCTGGGCTTCCAGATTATTCTTTGACTTCTTCTGTAAATTGCATCTGGAATATGAACCGGTCCGAAAGTACATCAAAATAATCCGGAAAAAAGGGGCTTTTGAACTTCCAGATTTCCGGAATTTTTAAGTATCGCAGAAGAAATTCAGAAAAAATCACGGAGAATCTGGGAACCGAGATTCCGGAAGGTGAAGACCCGACTTGAGAGAACGGCCTTGCTGAGGCCTAAGGGTCTAGACGGTACTGGGGGTCGTTTGAAAACGGTCAGTCGCGTAGATGCAGCAGTGCAGAAATGCCCATTATTGGAAAGAAAGGATACGGTTCCATGGGAACTGTAAAGCACAAATTATAACCTTGCGTGCGACCGAGAAAACGTGCGCTTGGAAAAAGGGTTTGTGAACTGGGAGGTGAACCAGTACACACAAGCATGGGCGTCCCAAGTCCTGTTTGGGGAGGGGGTGCGGAGCCAAATTTTTTTTACCGAATTTTTCAAAAAATCCACCGGATCCTAGAAAATGAGAATTCGAGCTTCAAAATAATTTTAAAGTAGGCTGAGTATGATAAATGATGAGACAGTTACCAGGCGTCATTTTTGCGAAGCCCATTTATACAATATATTGCCGGGCACGATTCCAGTAGCAGCTTTTACTTACTACACCCGAGACTAAATGAAATCGAGCGCAGCAGGCGAAAATTTTCTGCATTCTATTTGTTTTTTCTTGTAAATAGCTGCTCCCCATACAAATTCTACCTTTTACCGTGGATTCTAAACTAAGATAAGAGAATTTCCAGAGACATAAAAATTGGATGGAGTGACGTATCGACAGCAGCTTGTAGCTACTGCAATAGTGCAGGCTACCCAATCCTAAGTGTGGCCACTTAAAGTGAGCGCCTCAGGCAGGATTTTTTTTTTAGTTCGTTTGTTTTTGCCAAATTCAACAACTTCCATTGAGATTCTAGATTTTAATATTTCTCAAACCCCAAGCGTAAGACTGGCTTAAAACTCGATCTCAGTGACGCGCCCTTCCACAAAATAGAGATGTTCTGAGTAGTTGACCACTTAACGACTACGCTACGCTTACAGAAAATAACAGTTGGCTTTGGCAATTTTTTTTAGCCTCTTTCAGTATTGGATGAATTCGGCTAACCGGTCTTCGGGCGAATAAACCCCTCGGACACAATGATCTGGAGCATGATAAAGTCACGTAAAGATAAGAAACATGGCAAGGGTGATACTCAAGTTCAAGTTCAATGGGTTTATTAATAAATAGAAGATAAATCAAACATAATCGTAACACTCAGTCCATTCCTGGACGCCGAGAACCAGAATCTTTACGTTTACACATAAAACGCAGAGTGGTCACTGCTGCTACTCTCCGACACAGCCTTACCTCAAAAAACAAAAAACTAACCAATACCTTCCTGCACCTCACCCCAGGGGAAACCACCCCATCAAAAAAAGAAAAAAAAAGAAGGAAAAAAAAAAATCATAATTACATCTTACTTTTATTATTATTATTATTATTTTTTTTACCATACCTTATTTTAATTATTCTTCTGTAATGCTAGTAAATGATTTTTTACTCTTTTCTTAAATGACGCAAGGGAGCTCCTACCTCTCAGCTCATCTGGGATCAAGTTCCATATCTTTGCACATGTTACATGTGGAGCAAAATCTGAACGTACAGTCGGGGTGAAGGGTATGTGCAGGTTTGAGGATGATCGGGTGTGCATATTATGCTGGTCCGAGATAGGTCGAAATAAAGTTTTAAATGCAGATGGCAGCTCACCAGCTAAAAACTTAAACACGAAAGTCAAGCATGACAGTTGATGTAGCGACTCCAGTGACAAATACTCTTCATTTTTTCCAATTAAAATCAGACATCGTTTGTGAATCGAGTTCAGTTTTCGTAGGTGAGACTTGAAAGTCGATTGCCAGATCATTGCACAATACTGTATATGGGGTTTTATGAGAGCGTTGTACAGGAGGACCAGTGTGTTCTGTGGCAAGGTGTTCTTTAGTTTTTTTTATTATTCCAAGATTCCGAGATAGCTTCAGCTCTACAGCTTGGATGTGATGCAGGAATGACAGGTTCTCATCAAGGAGGACTCCCAGGTATTTTGCGAAGCGCTTTTCTGGCCGACTGATTAGACCTCTGGATGTTTGGATACCACATATCTCCGGCTGGACACTTCCGACCCGCGAAAACAATAAAACGCAAGATTTATCAACATTAATAACAAGTCGGTTAGCATCCATCCAGAGATATGTCTCCTCCAGAATATCCTTCAGTTTAGACATGAGCGTTGTCTCCTCAGTTTCACAGCAGCCAAGTGTAGTGTCATCGGCGAAAGCCACGATTTCGTCATCGTCATCGTCGGGATGGAAAGAATCTTCATCGAATCTTCAGTGTATTGCTAATGGACGAGATAGGATACACTTACAAGAATAGGTTACTACTGAATTGGAAGGAATTACTATCATAATACGACGTGTCCTGAAAATCGCATTTCTTCTGATCCTGATGAATCACGCGGTTCGCAGCTCCCTAGTTACCTATTATGGCGTGGCCGACAGTGTTGCCACGTCTAAGAAATTTAGCGAGTGACTTTTGGCCCAAAACAAAGAGTGAATTGAGAATAATATTTTCTTTTCATGAAAACTTGTATGGTCACTTTAGGTCAGGATCTCGCTGCAAAACTGACATATCTGAACATTCTCTGAAACACTGAATTTTATATCATACGTAGGACAAGGGTGACAAAAATAAAATAAAGAAGTAACAATTCGCACAACCGTGCGACATGTGGCAACGGTGGTTGTCGGCCCAGCCATGAGTTACGTCGTCAACCCATCACAGATTTTGTGTTGAGCCAGGATTGACTCGAGAAAACCAGGATTGAAAGACCGCTTTAAGAGCAAGTCGTGGGGATTTACGAATCAGGTTCGACGATAAGGTTTATTACGCAAAATAAAATTTCTTAACACCACAAATACCAACATGTGAACTGTACAAGTTTGCCTGAAGACCCTACAGACCGGCTGATACTGATTAAAAACAATACTGACGGTCGGAATATTGTTTTTTATGTCAGCTCACGATTCTAAAGGCAGGTTCCCAGTTGAGTCCTGACAACTCGGAACCCTCGAAAACCCTGCCAGATTTTGCCGCAATTCTGCCAGCTTTTTACCAGATTCTACAGACTTTGTATGGCTAATAGCAATCTAGTGAGTTTTCTTTCTTGAAAAGGGACGCCTTTCCCAGGAACAGTTCCTGTCTTCGATATGGGAAGAAAAATGAACCAGTGGAACCGTCGAATTTGGAAAAATTCAAACACTTTCCCCGGGACCCGATTTTTTCAACGGAACTGTTCTGATTACCACCAAACCATCTACTGATCTATTTACAACACAAAATCCTTACTACCACACACGCGCAGATAAAAAAGACAGCAATGGTGGGAACACATCACCAGGATTTCCTGGCCGGCTTTTCTGCATTTTCATCATTAAGTTGAAACATCTCAAAATTGCCTTAGTATGGAATTGATAATGGTGCGGAAAATCCTGGCAGGAATTCCAGTTAGCGATCGCCCGACCCTGGTCGTCTTTCCGTGGCATAACTAATGAACGTGATACGGGAAGGGAATTTTTTGAACTGACTGTACGAAGCTGCATGAACTGACAGGCTACCTGACACAGCCCCCCCCCCCCACCCACCCATTCTATCCGACTGGACTCCCAAAAATCACTCTCCTGTTAGCTTTACTGACACTAACTGACAGAGCATCAAGTCGAGCAGCCCGATTCCAGAAGGGGAAACGACTACGTACGTTGTCAGCTACGACAGTTGCTGATCTAGGACGAACCTACCTATTATCCGGTTCGAGTGAGTTCGAAACTACACACATCCGCAAGACTATTGTTTTCGACAGCGAGTTTGTTTTGAGCGGACACGCGACTGTTTCGTCCTAGACGAGCGACCGCAGCTATCCGACAACACTAATTTAAAATCGCAATCTTTGAAAACTGCATTTTCTTGTGTTCTTCGCTGATTGGCCGCTGAAAATTTTTTACAGCCAAAAGCTTACAGACTAGCGACAAACTTACGAACATATGCAGGTCAACATTTCAAGCATGAAACCGCTCCCCAGAACATCCCCAAACTGCTATTATGAATGGAATAGAAGGACACGACTGTCTAACTCAAGAATCTGATGGACATCTTCTTTTCGACATCCGTGCCACCCAGCACGCCGCAAAACTCTTCAAACGAAATCATCTGGTCCGAATCTTGGTCAGCCTCCAAAATTGTTCGTTCGGCCACGCATGAAAGCTGCTCTTCGCTATAAAAGAACGTGCATATTAATCAGGCGGTTGGCAGAGCGTGCCTATAAAAATTCTTTGCTGATTACAGTTTCGCAAGTAGGTACAAGAAAATCGTTTTCCTATATTTGATCTTATCACACAGCAAATGATAAGAACAAAACAAGGGCAGGGATTCTAGTGCGCTGCTGACAATAAAGGACGATACTGTTCACCAGTAGCCAACTAGCCTCCTTGACAATATTTTGAGCGAATAGACTTTTATCGCATCGGGCAATCTGATTTTCATTCTTGTCTGAATGCTTCAAGGTTGCATTTTTGACAATGGTCTGAACCCCTTTCCAAGAAGAGCAGAAACACCGCAGTCACGAAATGTCAAATCGCTTTTATCAATAGCTGCGTTTTTTGCCTTTTCTCCATAGGTCGGTTAATCTACCTATTTGCCACAATTGACCGTTTTTTCGTCTCGCCGGTCGGTTCGACTGAGTTCTAAAAAACGGCTTATAAGAAAAAATGGCGTCTTCCCGTCACCGGCGCCAATCCAATCCAAATAACTTCTGGCTCTTGGGCTCCGACCCTTCGGAACCCTTTCGGTCTGAGAGAGACCTGAGCCCTCCAATGAGAATTTCGAATTTCACGCCGAGCCAAGAGCGTAGGTCGGTTGGACGGAGCTCCCGCCTTAGTCCACAGGTCGGTTAACCGACCGGCACACGGAGCAAAAAAACAGCTTATAAAAACGCAGGTCGGTTGACCGAAGGAAGAAAACGACTTACAATGGGAAACCTTGTAGGTCGGTTAACTGGATGACGGCAAAAAACGCAGCTAATCAATCATTTTACTGTGGCCCCAACAGCACCCGGCTAACCTGCAGAAACTGGAAAAACACTTATTAACAACACGAATAATGTACTAGCGAACAACTAAAGAATATGACGAAAATAAGTATATTATAAATAATTAGTGATACACATAATCTATCCTGATAAAACCCTTCTCTCGGTCTGAGCAGTCAACCATATCTTTCAGCGTTGTCTTTGTGCTTGGTCGATCATAAAGACTTTCATCAGGATGTCATTAATGTTACTTTATATACGAGCAAGAATTTGATTGACGAAACGGGCCTGCTTCCGTATTGATGAAGCAAGATAGGTTTGAACGTAAGAGGTGCATATGCGATGGGTCAAAGGAAAAGCTGTTCCTGTTCCACAAGTCCCTAAGCGTCTACACGAATGGCCGAAAAAAACTAGCCTACTAGATTTTGATGCTGTAAAATCCAGTATTCTGGGACTGAAGGAAGGTCTCTGAAAACAATATTCAAAATAAGAAATACGGACTGTTGCCTTTAGCTATGGTAGAGCAGAGAAAGTCGAACTGACCTGATATAGTCTCCAACCATCATCTGTAGAATGTTTGAAAGTTCTTCCTTGGAGATGAAACCGTCATTATCTTGATCATACATTCGGAACGCAACTGAAATACAAGTTAAACGTTAACTAAAAGTAGATGTGAAGGCCTAAATTTCGGAAAACTAGAAAACTTGGAACTCAATGAAGCTGTCCGTCTCCCTCAACTCGGCTATTTCCTGTCTGCCTGTAACAGGAAAGGTCTCTTTCGGATATCGAACTGGATTATGTGCTGTTATTTCAGCGCACACATAATTACTGTAAGTCGACTGCAGCTGTCGATCTACCGTGTCGATCTACCGATGCTATAGGCTATACCCCATCCGGTAAAACATCAGGAAGAACAGAAGATCCCCGTCTTCTCTCCCATACATCGGTAAATCCTCTAACTTCGGTCAATGAAGAAAGTGCCTTTATTCCAAATTTCCTGTTTTCGCCGGATCCCAGAGCTACAGGTCCGATGATAAAATAGCGAAGATATAAAAATAGCATGTCTTTTCACACTCAAATTGACACTGCCAACATGGTTAAGATGGTTTCGGTTCTACACCCAGTTTGCCTTTTCCTCTGGATCTAGACTGAACTATCGACCCGAGCTGAACACTAATAGCATAGCTCAGTTCAACGTGTTCTTTTATACTTATGTGAACCCCTAGGCTTCCTCAGCTAATTTGGTGGTTCTCTGCACATTTCCTGTTTTACCGGATTCCGGCCGGAATATTATCAAAATACAGCATATTCAAATTCAAACTTGAACTTGAACTCAACGTGAAGTTTTACCTTTTCATCGACCCCTTAACTAGATTCACAAGGCACGGCAGCAACGAGGATAGAACCACTGGCATGAACAAGTTTACAAATTCCTTTACCCCCATATCTACCATCCAATCAAATCCCCCTGAGAACTTCTTTCCTTCAATCCAAGAACTCCAAGTGGCTCATGACCTGGCGAGTACACACACACTTAGTTTGATCAACAATAATAATAATGTTTGTATATTCAGCGGAGAGGCAATAAAAGAAGATGCATAAACTAAACTTTCTGTCCAAATTTTGAAAGCTTTAAGTACATATATACAAACTACCACGATGAGGTCTGGTTTCGTAGATTTCAAGATACCGGGAAGCTATACGAGCCCGAGCCCAACAAATTCGACCCTCAAATACGAAAGCGCTTAGCACTCAAGGAGGAAGCGGGGAAATTCTCCTCCTACATCTTGCACAGAGGGCAAAAGTAGGCCTCCCTCGACCCACCTTTCCCCCTACTAAAAAGATTCTTTTTAATGAGGATTGGCAGACTATCAGGTCGGAGCTGGAACCATTTTTTCAGGCTAACAGCATCTAATCCCAGATTACGATATTGCTCAAATATAGTTCAATCCTTTCGGGAGTGACCTGGTAAACTTAATGCGAAACACCCCGTCTGGGATCCAAACTGGTACCCTCGGAGTTCTTCTGAACACCAGTAAAAGGGGTACTTTTTCCAGTGACGCAGACGGGATAAGTGAACTGTTTAACTAAAACACATAAAACTCTCTAATTGATGAGAGTACTGGTAGCGTTCATCCCCATGGCTCATCGCATCTCCTTTTATTAACGAAGCTGATTATGCTGTTCCTCGAATAATTATACTTACATCTTAATTTCTGCTCGCGCGAATTCATCTTGGCTTCCTTGGACCTGCTAATCGGCCGGAAATGTGCCAAGACACGGACAAACTGGCGGAAGTTCACCTGGTCCGCATTTTCTGGGAAAAACGAGTTGACAATCAAGTCGCCGAGAGGGTTGATAGCAAGCTCCGGAATCCTCAGGAAATCCTCACGAGAAAGGGTGCCAGCATCACCCTTGTCCAGGGAGGTGAAACGGCTGTACAGTCGCTCAATCTGACTGCTTGTAACTGTAAAACAGAGGATGGATTAAAGGAACAGAAAACTTGACTCAAACTTGACTTGGGGAGCTAGCTCACATGCCACGAATGTAGGCTACCCTGAGTCGATATTGAGAGTAAGAAAAATTCTCGTTACGACCATTGCAGTTTCGGTCAGTTTCCGAGAATTCGACTTTTGAGTTAGTAGAAAAAAAGCAAAAGGTTTGTGTGCCGGGAGTAGGAATCGAACGCACGACCTCTTGACTACTATCCCGGTGTGTTAGTCAACACGGCCAAAGGCGAACTTCTACAGTGCGTAAGTGCATAATTACAGTGCATAAGGGGCAAGGGCCTGCCAGCTAGCTTTGGGAAAACTAAAAGGGGGTTCGAGATAACAAAGAAGGGGGGCCCTGTCGACAATAAGTCCCTGTATATTTATCTAAGCCCCCCAGGTCGGTTTGATGGCCAGAAGTTGCGTAGTCAAGTTTCCACATTTTGTGTCCACATTTTTCATACCAGACTTGACACCAGCTTGATGCTGCGTCTCGTCCTCTGTCGATGATATTACACACTATCTTGCTCTAATCGTTCCTTTTTTTCATCAATATCCTTGTAAAATTTCTTAATTTCTAGCAGTATTTATTTTAACTATAAATCTTTAAACTATTAAACAAATTTTCTACATTACAATTAAACAACTTACAAAATTTTACATTTACAACCTAATAAATATATAACTTATCTGCTCTCCAAATTCAAACAGTCGAATTTTATAGGTTGGATCAGGAATATTCTACCTACTAATTTCGAAACTCTAAATAAATACAACACTGCCTCTTTCAACACGCCCTTCCGTCCATAGAGCATCCATCTGACAGTGGCAATTAATTACTTATTCGTACACTTTCTTCTCAGGCACCCTACCAAGATAGGGGACTCTGAATATCACGTGCATTTTGGGACATGCGGGTTAAGGGAAGAAAGAAAGGTACAAAACCAATGGTTACAGGGACGATGCTAGCAGGTAGGCCTATGCTTATTCAAACATTTTATGAACATCGACAATGAATGAATGAACACTACGAAACTCAAGATAAAACACCCAATGGAACAAGACCAAAGGTTATATTTGACAGTGCAAAACGGATAAGTCGACTGAAATGGATCACAAGTTTCGTTTTTCCATCTTGAGCGGCTTTGAGCCTGAACAGGGCCCTTGCCAAGAAGGGCCGAAATATAGCTCCAATAATTTTCAGCTGACTTATCGGTTTTGCACTGTCAAATATGATTCGCAGTCAGCTTGAGCTGAAGGAATATTTAAGACCAAAGGTTCCGATGGGATCCCAAAAATTGAATATTTGATCCATACAAATAGGTTTTGTCTTCGCGAGATCCAGTGTTAAGGTCTGGAAGTGCTATTTGGCTACAATATTCACGACTAGAAACGAAGCATTTATTTAGACCATCCAAAAGTTCCCGGTTTCAGCCGGATTCCAGACGAACTATATATCTGGCAAAAAAAAAAAATTGTCATATACGAATTCAACATCTGTTCTTGCCCCCAAATCGGACATCTAATCAACTACAAACACAACTTTTGCTTTCAAAAATTTTCCAGTTTCAGCCGGATTCCGACCTAAACACTTGTCCGAGTAGTAAATGCTTTTCATATAAGGATTCAGCATGTCTTCTTACCCCTGAAACGAACATCTAATCAACTTCAAATAAAACTTCTACTTTTAACAAACTTTCCGGTTTTGGCCGGATTCCGGACGATTTTATTTAGACCATCCAAAAGTTCCCGGTTTCAGCCGGATTCCAGACGAACTATATATCTGGCAAAACAAAAAATTGTCATATACGAATTCAACATCTGTTCTTGCCCCCAAATCGGACATCTAATCAACTACAAACACAACTTTTGCTTTAAAAAATTTTCCAGTTTCAGCCGGATTCCGACCTAAACACTTTTCCGAGTAGTAAATGCTTTTCATATAAGGATTTAGCATGTCTTCTTACCCCTGAAACGAACATCTAATCAACTTCAAATAAAACTTCTACTTTTAACAAACTTTCCGGTTTTGGCCGGATTCCGGACGAACTACTTGTCCGGCAAAAAAATGCTTGTCATATACGGATTCAGGATCTCTTCTTATCTCTAGATCGAACATCTAATCAACTTCAAATAAAACTTTTACTTTTAACAAACTTTCCGGTTTCGGCCGGATTCCAGGCGAACTACTTGTCTGGCGAAAAATAACTTTCATATTCGTGTTCAGCATGCCTTCTTACCCCTATATCGAACATCTGGTCAACTTTAAATAAGACTTCTACTTTTAACAAACTTCCCGGTTCTCGCCGGATTCCGGACGAACTACTTGTCCGGCGAGAAAACGGTTTTCATATTCTTGTTCAGCATGCCTTCTTACCTCTATGTCGAACATCTAATCAACTTCAAATAAGACTTCTACTTTTAACAAACTTTCCGGTTTTGGCCGGATTCTGGACGAACTACTAGTCCGGCGAGAAAATGGTTTTCATATTCGTCTTCAGCGTGTCTTTTTACCCCGTAATCGACTATCACATTAGCTGTTTAAAAAAAATTTGCTTGCCCCTTAATTTAAACCCCCTCCCCCACCCCTAAATGTAAAGCTACAGGGCCCATCTACGAACTCGACCTTACTCTTGACCCAAAGAATCCCCACACCAAGTTTCATCAAAATATCTCACGGTCTTCGGGAGTTATCGTGCTTACAGACAGACAGACGGACGGACAGACGGACAACTTTTGCGATGTCATAGATATCCCTCCACTTACGTTTTGGGATCCCAAAAACCCTTACTCCGCAATCGGCCAACATTCTCTATAGCCTGAAGCCACCTGAGGGACATCTCGAGTCGACGAAGGTTAGCAAAGTTTTTCTTCCTCATAAATATTAGTTGCGTTTTTGCGGATACCATGGTATCTGTTACCACGGTAACTGGATCTGCAATTAGTCGTTTTTCAAGTTACTGTGGTATCTGATATACGGTCCACTGCAATGCCGAAATTGCACTTCTCGAAGTCATCTCAAAAGAAAAACTGATATCCATTTACATCACTAAGTGCTGAACTTCTTTCTCACCAATTTGACAATTTGATGAAAGTGAGATGACTTTTCAGATACCACGTCCAGATACCACGGTCGGACCGTGATATCTGACTATCTGTGATCACGGTAACTGGCCAGATACCACGACAACTGCAAAAACGCCTTTTGACCGTGGTATTAGATACCACTATAACTGCAAAAACGACTTTAGACCGTATATCAGATACCACGGTATCTGCAAAAACGCAACTACTAAATCTCACACTGATCCACCAAATGAAAAATATCCTCCTCTGCTGAACCGCAAATAGGGCAAAAAAAGAACCAGAACTCTTAACTTTCTCCTTTCACCCAATGGGAGGGAAGCCGCCCGCAAAGAACAACGCAGTCTACACTGCAAAATGTGAGCATGCAAACTGATACGCAACACAAACATTTTTTTTTGTGTTGGATCAGGCTGCTTCACCCTGCTTCAGTCTCAGAAGGCAACTTTCCTGCACTGTTCGTCAGTTGGTCGTAACCTAAGATATCAAGTTATGGCGCTTATGTTGCATCCAGGGCGGTTTCTGAAGCCAGTCTGACTGACCATAGGGAATATATTCCTTTCGTGAGATCCTTTTTGGCAGTAACTACAGATCCTTTTTGGCAGTAAATCCACTGTTTTATTATTCTTCTGAGGACTGTTGGGTTTTGTCTAATCAAGAAGAACTTTTAATTAGCCTATGGGCCTAACCACACAAAGCAACATATCAGCTTTTCAAAAAAATTTGGCTGTATTCCTTGAAATCCAACTGTAGAGAGGAAAGCAAGAAAAATATTCTTTATACTGTTTCGGGTTTGCGACTGCAAAGGCAATTCGCTAAGCATTCACCTGTTGGAGTTTCAGTACTGTGCACTTTACAAGGCCCAAGTGATGCTAGACACAATATCTGACCTACTGTTGTGAGATGGTACATGGAGATTCAGAATACTGGATGTAGTTTTTTTATGTCAAGGGTAACCAATGCTATTAACTTTGGTTAGCAAATTCCATTAGGCTACCCTTGCAGAAGTAGGAAGCAATTTCCAGGGATGTGTGGCTAGTAGTAGATCAGCAATAATAGGGGGCTTTAAAAATGATTTCCTCCAAATGGCATTTTGTAGAGTTTATGACATGGCTTGGCATAGTGGCTACATAAGCCAATTCGGCTACCTCAAGGTTACAAGAGGAGAAACAATTTAATCCCTCAAATGATACCCCCTCCCCCAACTGGGAATAAAAGGGTGGAACTGTCCAGGGAGAGTGGCAAGGATATTAATGTTAGAATAGAGGTAGTACAGGTATATAGGCTGGAGGTATGCTTATGATTAATTCTCTTGTTTTTTCCTTACCTTGCTTTTGTTTCTTGCCTATGAAAGAATTAAATGTAAAGAGAAAATAACAAACTTGATTTTTGTTAACAGCAAAAACTTCCCGCAATCTTTTGGCGCAAAAACAGGTTTGATTGACTATTTCCAAATTTCTTTGAATTTATGAAATGCTTCCTGTTACCAACCATTGCTTCAAATGGTGGAGCATTGAGATAAGGAAAGGAAAGAGTATGTCAATTTTAACACTGCTTATGAGCCAAATCACATGCCAACATATCAGTCTCGATCTCAAGCTGCATCCCCAATGGATATCGGTGATTTTAATTAGAACTGCTGGGTGTTGTTACACAAATGCCACAAATGGTGCAAAACCTGATAGACGAAACAGGAGAAAATTAACAATAATATTGGAATAACTTTATTGGATTTTATTCCAAACAGACTACTGAAGTTTACATTTTTATTTTAGAAAGTATTTCCTATTCAAATTTGCCTGGTAGGTATGCAGTGTGCCTGGAATCAGTGCAGGTTTGGTGTTTTATTAGGGAATTATTCACTGTCAGTCAAAAATTACAATTATATGCCACTTTAAATATTACCTTTTCGTGATTACCTGAAACATGAAGATTTAAAGGGTCATGACATCTTTTTTTTTTTTTTTAATACTCTTTATTTCTAGCTTATATCCGTATATAGCCTAAGGCAATGTAAAGTAGAGGTATGCTTATGTGAACAGTTACTTTAGACACAGCAGTTTTGGGCTAAATGGTAGACTGAAGCTGGACTGAAGATCCAAAATACCTGTAAAGATGTTTTCAGCTGCCCTTCTTACCTACTTTGACTAACTGGTAGTTAGCTTTGGACACAGCAAATGCATGAAAATGGCAAAGTCCGAAGTCAACAAACGTTCACATAAGCATACCTCTACTGTGTCTGTACATTAAACTACATAACTTATGTAGTATGATAAGAGTGTTTTAAAACCTTTGCTTATGTCATAAGCAAAGGTTTTAAAACACTCTTATCATTCTTTACACATACAGTCAGTACCAGCCTAGTACACTAGCCCCTTTTCAGGCACGGTGCTCAAACGTCTAGCACCATGCCTGGGTGCTGGACGTTCAAGCACTGTACCTTGGATTTCATGTATGGTGCATGGATTCCAGTATACAGTGGACACAACTGATGATGGAGATGAAAAATCTGACAGCAGCCTATCTATTTTCCATGTAGAGTGCCCTAGGAGCCAATATTCTGGTTGACTGTTAGGTAGAAAAAGCTGAGGCACAGGACACTTTGCGTACAAAACCCTTGACTATGTAGAAAAAGAAATGAGATTTTTCATCTCCCTCATCAGTCGCGTCCTTTTGTTTTTGTTATGAAAAATATGATAAGGATTGTCTTTGATTTCTCTAATTCATGGTAGTAATTTCAGCCCTCTCCGAGCCGGTGCTCAGTTGTCATGACAGAAACTGTGTTTTTCATGCATGCACTGTATACTGAAATCCATGCACTATACATGAAATCCAAGGTACAGTGCTTGAACGTCTAGCACCCAGGCATGGTGCTAGACGTTTGAGCACCATGCCTGAAAAGAAAAAGGGGCTAGTGTACTAGACTGGTCAGTACCTCTATTTCTAACAGTCTAACTACAGAAAAGCGTAATTAGCCTTTGGCTTTGGGAGGCAAACACAAGGCTGCGTCTAAATTAATTAAATTAATCATACTCACATCCTGTCTCAGCCTGGATCTCAGCTATTTCCTCTTCTTGCAACTGTGATGTGCGGTTTCCCATTTCACTGATAGTTTAGAAAAATCTAGGCTGCAGTCACTTCTAAATTCTAATCAGATTCTGCAGTCAAGTGCAGCACAAATGATTGATAGGCTATTTATGTTTTGATTCGAAGCAGCGTTGCCATTTGCCAGTTCCCTGTGACAGAGAGCGTGTTCCACCCTACTTACCGTAGTTACTACGCTAGTCGCCGTGGTTACTACGCTAGGCTGGAACGCTTTTTGAATTTTTTCGGTCAATATCAGGCCGCGGGGTGGTCCGACCAATCACGTTACAGAGATGCGTAGTTACTACACTAACTACGCTCCCGAGCGTGGTAAGCAAGTAGTTACTATTAGTTACTATTTTGAGAAGGTTGGAACGGTCAGCGTAGTAACTTTTCGTGAGGCTGGAACGGAAATAGTAACTAATAGTTACTATTGGCAGAGGGGTGGAACACGCTCAGAACCTTTGACTTTTGGCCAAAAAAGCTTCTGACAGTCTAGCGCCTCAACAAGAAATGCGCGTTATCTTGTCCTGTAGTAACTTCGACCGTTCCAGGTAGTAGTTACTTTTTGACGTCACGCGTAGTTACTCCGAAGTAACCACCGAAGAGGAGCTGGAACGAACCCATAATCTTTTCACAATTATACGCCCTGATATGCCTCAACTTTTTTGCTGGTAGGGACCCGGTCGCAGATTTCTGGCTCGGTTTGCCGAAGTCGAAAAATCTGTGAAAAATCTGTGATCACAGAATTCTGTAGCCGGCAGCAACACTGTCAAAGCCTTGTAAGGACAAGTGCCTTCTCTAGCGGTCATCACTGAGAACGCTTTGCACTCGTGAAAGTACTCAGAAGATGGCCTGTAAGTGTCGTCTCACGAATCAGCAACTAATAGTAACTATTTGTTTACCATGCTCGGGGGCGTAGTTAGTGTGGTATCTACGATCTCTGTGACGTGACTGGCCCAATTAGCCCGCATCACGATATTTTGCCGAAAACAGAAAAATGCGTTCCAGCCTTGACGCAGAGAAGCCGCAGGATCCGTGACGTCATGCGTAGTAACACGCTAAGTAGGGTGGAACTCGCTCACAGTGAGCGTGTTCCACCCCTCTACCGATAGTAACTATTAGTTACTATTTCCGTTCCAGCCTCACGAAAAGTTACTACGCTGACCGTTCCAACCTTCTCAAAATAGTTACTAATAGTAACTATTTGCTTACCACACTCGGGAGCGTAGTTAGCGTAGTAACTACGCATCGCTACAACGTGATTGGTCCGATCAGCCCACGGCCTGATATTTGACCGAACAATTAAAAAAAGCGTTCCAGCCCAGCATAGTAACTACGGTAAGTAGGGTGGAACACGCTCAGTAATATTTTTTGAATATCAAGGACCAAAGAAAGGAAACTTGCGTTCAACTCGACTGTCTAATCATCCTCCCATGGGCACCGGCTGGCCTTACCTTGACAACGACCGTGCACTGGGCAGCTACTGTACACCTATTTTGGCAGCGGGACACCCCTCGAAACAATGTCCATTTTGGTAAAAAGCTAGTAATTGGAGGTCGCTGGTGACGCTTGAAAATATTATCCTTCAACCTCTTTCATTTTATTCATCCTTACGTTATAATAACAGACTAACAGAACCCAGATCTGGAATATCTGGAATTTTGCTTCGAAGTTCAGCCAGGTTGCAACAGTACGTATAGCCCTGTGCGAAATTCGTCCTCGCCTTTGGCGCCCAAGTGACTGACGAACAGACATCATTGCAGAGAACATAGTCGGCAGGCAGTGACGTTAGGAAAGGATTGTTGATTCCGACAAAGGCGGTGGCTTTGTTTGCTACTGGGTCATGTACCACCTTCCAGTAGAACTTCGGAGCCGGAAGGATCTGGTTGCCATTCGAATCTTTTCCTAGATATACTGGCTTATCCAAGCCAGACGCATCTTGCAGGAAAAGGACGCCATTGCTCCCCGTGTAAACCTGAAAACGAAATCGATGTTGTTGATTTCTCTTTTTACTCCTCTACCAAGAACAAACAAGACCAAAGGTGTCGATGGGATCCCAAAAATCGAATATATGATGTTGATAGATCAATACTGTTTACTTGTAATATTTAGAAACAGATCAAAGTTTAAAGCAAGCCCCTCGCGAAGGCCTTCCAGCAACTGACTCTTACTTACAAGTCCATCTCCCCGTGATAGACATGGTACCGTATCGTTCTCACCATGAAATACACTGGCAAAAAATAAAAGGTATACCAACTAGCAAAAGTTGGCAACCCCTCATCACCGAAGATTCTAGCAACCGATTCTTACTTACGAGTCCATGTCCTCGTGATAGACGTGGCACCAAATTGTTTGTACCTATAAAGCACAGAAAACAAACTGTAGGTACACCAAGTAGACAAAACTGCTAACCCCTCATTGCCGAATATGATTATGGTCTAACAGCCTATTATAGCCCATTAGAAGTCCCCTACTTGTCTTACAATTGGGATCGGCCTATTTTTGGTTTCAGAGTGCACCTTACTACTGAAGTTGTCAACCCCTCTAAACTTTCCAACTGTTATGGAGCCCGCAACCACCTACTCTTTTCCCATATATCAACCCTTTCGACCTTCGATCACTCTAGCTCTCTCTCTCTCTTACGTTAACTGATTAAGATAAGGCGGTAGAGCTATACGGATAAGGCGCAGAGCTATACTAATTTGAAGAAAAGTGGTAGCCGAAAATGGGTCGACAAATTTTGTGTCCGGTTTTTACCGGATTCCGGGTGAACTACTAGTCCGGTGAGAAAATAATCGAAAAAAATTCTCAGAACCAGCTCTTCCAACGATACAAACTGAAAATCCCAAAAATTGTCCGTTTCTGTCAATTTAGTAGCACAGGTGACAAAAGGAATTTTTGATCAGCACACTGCATCTGGCCAACGACTGTCACCTTCAAAAGTTTAAAAGCTTGTTCAAACATGGGCTCTGGAATGAATGCCTGTAGATTCAGCAGCGCACCTGCCGATGATCCCAAAGGAATTTTTCGGAGCACCTGTATCCGAACAATTATTATCTTCCAGGACCTAAGCCAGTAATTATGTTCATTCCTTCTTTCCCTCCCGATCATTTTAATTGACTTGCTTCTCAGTTTCATAGAATTTCTTTTAAACGGATATCTTAATTAGTCTTTCCACTCCGCCCTTCCCGTAATACAGCAAAATACCCTGGCCTGAACAAGATCGAACCCTTGACTCCTGGACTAAGCATGAGGATCTGGAAACAGAAGGCGCCGAAATTACCATGGAACCTTTTAAAAAACCCTGTGCTTATTTGCAGCAGAGTTTTGTGATGGTCGTACACAGTGAAACGAAAAGCAGGCAAATGCCTAATAACTTGTATGCATGTCAATTTCCGCGGGAAAAGGTGGTTGTTTTACAGAAGAAAAGGGTTAAAGGGGCCGATGTGAGCATGTACCACGAATATTAGTGTATCTTCCCTAGGACCCCGCCAGTTGCGTCACTATTTCCCCATCCTTCGTTTAGCGAGTGGGGGATTAGTCGTCATGTTTCCGTTCCACAGACCACAGCATGAAAGCTTCCAAAGCAGCATAACTAACTTGAGCTTCTTAGAGTTAAGAGCAGGAAGGGGTTTGAGAGAAAATTTGAGAGAAAACAAAATTTTCTTACCTTTAGGTCAGTATTCGCAGCAGCGGCAAAGTCCCGCACTGCCATCTCTAAATATTTCCAGTTGCCATTGTTAAACGCCTGATATTGTGGAGCAGCATTGATGTAATAAAAGGTGGCATCTTGCATTACATTCCAAACAAAATCGGCCTCTGGTGAGAAGTGCCCTCGGGCGAAGTACAAGCTCTTTCCGACATCGAGGTACATGGGGCCCAAGGTCGCTCCAAACATTGAGTTGAAGAGGGTCAGCTGGCTTGTCTGAGAGTAGTGCGTATCCACGGACACGCCGGGATAGTAAGCCCCTTTTTTGAAAGATGGTCGGGCATCCCCGAGATCCTTCGCTCCAATACCCGTTCCATTCAAAACCGCTACAGCGTAAAGCGAGTTCATTGTAGACTTAATGTGGCAGACACCGATCTGCTCTTTGAAGGTGCCACCAATATCCCACCCAATGGAGATGTAGGTTCCAGTTCTGGCCGCTCCGCAGATGCCTGTTTCCTTGATCACTTCCTTGGCGGTCTTCAGGCAAGAGAGGGTCTGCAAGTCGTAGAAAGCAGCACCGATTTGGACCGACGTCCCGGATGAGCATGTAGCAGAGGCAGTGGTCGTGGCAGTTGAGGTGAGGTAGTTTCCAACCCCTGGGCAGGCAAGTGTGATAGGTTCACCGGTTGCAAATGTCACGATACGAGAACCGTCCAGGTTCTGTGGCATTATCAGGCCATTGGCTTTGTAGATGAGCGGAGGAAAAGCTGGGGCGTAAGTTCCAAGGTTGATGGTGCATCCTGAAAAAAAGGGAGATTTTCAGAAGGCAGCATGGTAACGATTGGCTTAAGGAACTGTTTTATATTTGTTGTCCTTTTTTTAATTCCATGACCTCACTAATTTTTTTCCATAACCCCATATATTTTAACTTATTCCTCAAAAAAAAATACAACAAGACATAAAACAATTAAACAAATATTTGAAATGACTAAAACACACAAGAAAAACTGTGCAAGCTATAACAGCCACAAAATCTTTACGATTACTCAGTAGCAAAAACCATTAAAGTAACTTGACACACACTCACACGCTTTCCAAACTTTATCTGGATTAAATTTAAAAGAAGCTAAAGTAACTGTGATATTTATTTTACTATTTCACAAGTCTATAATCATTCCAATTTCTGTGATTTAGACCTTCCGATGTAATTTCTCCATCTTTTATTTAATCATGGAAAGGCTACATCAGCGTGGTGTGAAAAAAAAACAGGCACGAAAAAATAGGCACAACTGAATATGTTTCCTTTTATAAATACTTTTTTTACACGGTATTATAACACAACGTATTGACACCATTACTGATCTTTTTGTGTTAAGCTCCCGCTTATCGCTTTTGAGTAGCTCATTGGTAAAAAAGACGGGTATGTATTTTTCTCCTTGTTTGCCCTCGAAGTTAAGGGGGCAGCACTTTGCTAAAACAGCTAGTATGGGTCTATCCGTAGTCAGGTCTATGGGTCTATAGTAGATGGGTCTATATCAAGGCCTAGAAAGACTTTGTTACTGCAAGTTAACGATCGTCTCCAAATATTCCGCCTTGGCCCAGCAGTCGCTGCCGCTAGTCTTGCAACATTTAGGAGTTTTTTTTAGCGACAGATTTGTTCAGTACTTGGTCGTTTAGAACTTCGCAATGACCATGAACAATGCTGGATCACACTGACTTCTTTCTTCACTGAGTGAACATAACTACTTATATGCGGGAGCAACTGTAAGCCTATATACATGTACATAGCTTCTGAACACACGAATAAATCTGAGTTAACCAATGAATGAGGCGTTTTTTAGCGGTTCTTCTGTTTATCAACATTGTTGACCAACAAACATACTGTTGACCGCCAAAACGTCCCTGTTGATCAACAGATCCGAGGCGAATCTTCGCCAGAACGCTCTGTTTGAAAAACCTGGGTGATTACTCCACAAATTGACCAACAGACCTGACCAACAACACTTGCAATTGTTGGTCATTTTGACCAGCATTGTTGGCCACAGAGGTCTCTGTTGGTCGCTATAACGCACTGTTGGTCAGCATTGGCTCAATGTTGGACCGCTAAAAAACGCCTGTAGGCTTTGTAGCGACCTACCTCCAGCTTCCTGGCGTTCACTTTTGCACAGCTTCTTTCCACGTTTGTATACACATGATGTCGCTATCGCACTTTCCCCTTCTGCATTGAATGCCCCGAGGTACAAAAGCACTAGACCGACCAGCATGCTAACGTAGGCTATGGCAATCTGACATTCAACGAAGATTTGCCTTAGAATATGTACTCGTCCAGCTTTCTGGAAACAGGTGGTCTAGCGAATATGCTGAATAGAAACAGGATGTGGTGTTGTCATTCTGAATGGACTGATTTGGGCGAATTACATATTTGTCACTTCGAAATGTCCGGTTCCATTAGCGCTATATAGCAATGAAACCGCACAAAGAATAACGAATTGACTCCTCGCCAATACTTGTTCTTCAGACATAGTAAAACAAGACTAAAGGTTCGATGGAATTCCAAAGATTTAATATTTGATAAAGACAATTGGGTCTTGTCTTTGACAGATCCAGTCTTCGCCAGACTCCTTGAACATTTTTACTATTAAAATTTAGAAACAGATAAAGGCCAAATAGCTAATCATCTGAGAAAAACAAGTTAAGATATGGATTCGGCATGTGTGTTTACCCCTATAAGTCATATCTGTGTTTACGAAACTGATCGAAACTTCCTGCCTTACTTCTGTCAAATTTCCGGTTTCCCGGAACTACTAGTCCGGCAAAAAAATAAATATCAAAAATGAATTCAGCGTATCTCCTTACCCATATATCGAACATCTAATCAACTTCCAATAAAACCAACTTATAACAAATTTTCCGGTTTCAGCCGGATTCCGGGCGAAACGGACGAAGTGAAGCCGGATTCCGAAGGCGAATTGATTAGATGTTCGATATAGGGGTAAGGAAATCGCTGAATTCGTTTTTATGGCACTTGCCTTCCGGCCAAGTGCCATATACCGATCACTTTTATCTCGGTCGGTCGGTCTGTCGTTCGGTCAGTCCGGTGATCGCGAGTTAGGGTAGCCTAAAATTCCATGCTAGGACGATGAAACTTTGCAGGCATATTAGGGACCTGACCAAACTAACTTGGAAATAGTCACTTGCCCGATCCGACCACTGTGGGGGGAGTGAGGGGAGCGGAATCCGGAATTTAGTGGCACGCTCAACTTCCGAACGGGTGATCGGATTTTAATAGAACTTGAAAGTTGGAAAGACCTCGTTTCTCGGACGTCTCATTTCAAGTCCGGACCGGATCCGGTTAATATGGGGGAATCGGAGGGGGAATCTTGTGACACGCTTAGAGTGGAGCGATCGGGACAAAACTTCGTGGGAAGAACAAGCACAAGCCATAGCTGCATCGTTAACAGAATTGGACCGTATTTAGTCACTGTGGGGGGAGTTGGAGCGAGGTTCCGGAATTCCGGTGATACGAGTTGAGGTACTTCCAGGTGGGCTGGGACGATGAAACTTAGCAGGCATATCAGAGACCCAACCAGATTGACTTGGAAATAGCCACTTCCCTGATCCAACTATTGTGGGGTGGAGTAGAGAGAAGGGGAATTCTGAATCTTGAGGTCCGTCTAACTTTCGAAGGGGTGATCGGATCTTAATGACATTTGTTATTTGGAAAGACCTCTTGTCTCAGATGTCCCAGTTCAAGTCAGAAACGGATCCGGTGAATGTGGGGGGGGGAGGGAAAACCAGAAATCTTGTGACACGCTTAGAGTGGAGGGATCGGGATGAAACTTGGTGGGAAGAACAAACACAAGCCCTAGATACATCAGTGATAGAACCAAACCGGACTCGGACACTGGGGGGAGTCCAGAATTCCGGTGATCGGAGTTAACGTGCCGTGCCTTGCCTCTTTTTTAGTCGATCGCGAGACAAACGCCCCTAAAATCGCTTCCTTGAGCGGACTACTGAAGGTCAAAATATGCTTATACAATAGTGTCCCATCAAAGATGAGAACAGTTGGCTGAAGAAAGTATATTCGTATGATCTGCTATATAGTACAATATCAAAAAAGAAATATTTCTATAAAAATAATACTCAGCAACCTAAAGTAAAATAATTTTATTTATACTATTAAGATTATTACTGCTCCCTAGACTCTTAATTAGCCGTTAAAATTACATAAGGCCTTCAATAAATCCGATTTAGAACTCGTCCCAAGATGGCACTGGCCTCCCTCATTCTGAGCGTGGGCGTTGTGAGAATGGACAAGAAAATCGTAGGCATTGTGGGAACTGCCCTATCTAAGTATTGAGGGTGTTTCTGGTGTGATTTCCTTATGTGACAATGAAATGCTTCCGCAAATTTTCGCTTACATATGTTTTTTTTTTATAATAAACTAATGAATGTATAGCTACGGTTTTGTCTCAAGGCTTGTATGGCAACTTTGAATCGGGTAGGGTGGTTTTTATTCGAATGTTTTGGGATCCAAGAAAGGTGCCTGATAGATAAATTTTACTAAAATTCGTGAGACTCTTTGAATACTTTTGTCCTGCCATGGCCCAAAGGGCTTTTTTGGGGAATATATTCATTCATATATTTCGATCAAGTGGATGGTTCGTAATTCATTAGACGACAACAGCCGTTTGAAATCCCAAATAAGACTTCTGATCATAAATTTTTCCTGATTTTGTTTTTTAATGTAAAAATATCGAAATTTTAAAGGAGTATATTATTACACGAATTCTCTTACGTGTTTGTGGGGAATGTCAGCCATCGCCACGAAGCGTCAGCGGTACGTTTTGTCAATAAATTTTCAAGTCCAACGGAACAATTGGACGGCCGCCCCCCCCCCAAAGGGTTAAAGGCTAGTGACTCCCCTGTGTTGTAACTCCTTGTGCAGAAGTGACTAGTCTACACAGTCACGAAGCATGTGTTTCAGTATCTTACAAGAACCAAAAGCTTACATAACTTGAATTACCTCGTCATTGTATACGGTGTCAGAAATAAAACCCTAACCTCGCCGCGTACTAAAATATCCAAATGATCATATTGTGACTGAAAAACAAGGTGAAAGGCTTAATCCTGATTTGATCCATAACAGGGATTTTTCGGATTTTTCGGAAGAAGAAAGAAGAAAAGATTTTTCGGAAGAAGAAAAGAAAAACAACAGGAATTCTCGGGAAACTCATGATAGGGAAAGAGAACAGAAAAGGCTGGGCCGAAGGAACCTATCTTTTAGCTCCCAGGATGGATGCTATGAGATAGACCAACAGGAGATGGAAATTGCCACTAACGAAGGAGGAGTCGTCACAAGAGGTATGAAAAGGATCCATGAAAGGAAAAGTAAACAGACCCAGGAGAATCCAGTACACGACGGCCAGTCTGTTGGTGAACGGATTATCACAAATATGGAGAAAATGGTGGACGGATTATCCCATTTCTTCCAAAAAAGCCCAGAAGGAACTGCAAAAATAATCCTTATGGAACCAGATGAACTAGACACGTCAAACTCATCGCAACACTCCATCCTGGCAAAGAAGACAAAAACGTCCACCCCCCCTCAAGGAAGTAAAAACGTGGAATTTCGAAGCGAAAGCGATGAAGAGAGAACTGAGAGCAGAAAAGAAGGAGAACTTTATGAAACAAAAAAGTAATGACGATCAACCTAAACGGTCTTAAACAAAAAGCCAGACAGAAAGCTCTTAAAACGTTCTTGATAAATGAACAAATCGATGTTGCTTTCGCACAGGAAACGGACACAGACCATCTAGATGATCTGCGGCCAGAATTTATGTTTCAAACCAATACGGAAATTGGAGGGGGAAGCGTTGCAATAATTTATAGAAAAAGTATTAGTATAAAGAACGTACGGACAGACGGAAAAGGCCGGATAATCGAGTGTCAAATTGATAATATCCAGTTCGTTAATATTTACGCGCCTTCTGGGTCCAGTAAGAGAAAAGAAAGAGAAGATTTCTTTGATGGAGATTTGGCTCCTTTCTTAATTCAAAAGACACAGCTTATTTTGATGGGGGATTTTAATTGCGTCATAAACAAAAAAGACGCCAATTTAACGAGCGACATATCTTCGAAAGCATTACAAAGACTAGTGAAGGGTTTTGATCTACATGATGTATGGGAGAAAAGAAAGGGAACGACAGATTACACAAGGATAAACTGGAAAGGTAAGGGAGGAGGTTCGCGACTTGACAGAATCTATGCAGCAAAAGAACCGATGTCGATGGTGACTGAAATTCAACATGTGTACACACCACTATCTGATCACTTCGCAGTTGTTCTTAGCCTTAAAGAAGGAGAACAAATAGAAAAAGGAAAAACGAAAAAAAATATTTGGAAAATGAATACAAATGTCCTAAAGAATGAAGAAATGCGCAGAGTTATAACAGATCTTGTGGAAGAGATGAAATTATTGCCGAACGAAGATATAGCATCGTTCTGGGAAATAACAGCAAAAAGGAAAATAACGGAAAACGCAAAAACGATATCGAAAGATCTGTATGGGATGGAGAAAAAACATCTAGATCACCTTCACAAGGTGCTTTACGCACTGAAACACGAGATAAACGACGGCGAAGAAGTAAATGAAGAGTTTTTTGAAGTACAGAATGAGATTAAGCAAATAAATGAAAAAATTGCAAACGGAATTAAGGTTAGAACAAAGCTTGACCAACTAATACAAAACGAACAATTAACAACGACAATTATTTGCAAAGAAAAGAAGAAAACGAAAGCAACCAGCATATCACGAATTAGAACAAAGTCAGGAAAGTACATTACAGGGAAAGAAGAGATACTGCGGGAAGCACGAACATTTTTTCAAGAGGTTTTACAGAAAGAACAGGAGGAAACAGTAGAAGACGTAGCAGAACTCGAAGATTTCCTATCGAATATTCGCATAGACAAAGTGACTCAGGAGCAAAATAAGAAGTTATGTACAGACATCCAACCCGAAGAAGTATTAAATGCAATAAACCAGACCCACAATGGGAAGTCACCAGGACTCGACGGAATCCCTTATGAGCTATTTAAAGACCCCCTTTTCAAACCTGGTTTTGCAGTGGTCCTGAGTACATTATTTAACGCGGTGCTCCAACAGAAAGGTGAGATCAACATGACAGGAGTAATAAAACTCATTCCCAAAAAGGGGGACCTAGAAAACTTAAATAACTGGAGGCCCGTAACGCTAACTCAATGCGACTACAGGCTTCTCTCTAAAGTGCTATCAAACCGACTAAAGGAAGTACTGCCAACTATCCTTAGCAGAAACCAGAGAGGAGGAGTCGACAAAAGAAAAACATCGGACATACTTAACTGCATACGTGATCTACTTCTATATCTACAAAAGAAGAAAGGGAAAAAGGGCCTTCAAATGAGGTTATCAGCTTTCGACGTAAGTAAAGCTTTTGACAGAATCAGGAGGGCCCTGCTGTTCATAGTCATGAATTTCTACGGTTTTGACCATAAATTCACAGAGTGGATAAAGATTTTGTACACGAATCCGATTCTGGTCATAGAAATTTCGGGAGCTATCTCTGAAACATTCACAGCAGCTACGGGACTACGGCAAGGATGCCCCCTAAGTCTATTGCTCTTCGAGTTATATTTCGATCCTCTCCTAAAATATCTTGAAAAAGAACTGAAGGGAATTCAACTGATAGACGAAACGTTAAAAGTTAAAGGTTTTGTTGATGACTTAAGCACCTTCACCATAGACGATAGTGACCATCAGAATGCCATTCTAGGTGCTGAAAAATACTGCAAAATTTTCAAGTTGAACATGAACAAGGACAAATGTGAAGTTCTGCTTCTAACAGAGGACGAACACAATTTTGAAGCATCAGGGTTACATGGACTACGAATAACACAAGAAATTAGGATACTTGGTGTATGGTTTTCGAAAACATGGCAGAAGACGGAAGCGCAAAACTGGCAGAAAGTCACAGCAAATCTGATTGCATCAGTACAGTATGGACAAAATCGGAAACTGACAGTTTTCCAAAAAGCTCAGTACATAAACCAATACTGTCTTCCGCTTGTATGGTATTTCTGTAACATATCACAAATGTCGAAAACAACAAAGAAGAAAATTGAAAAGATATTATATGGTTTTCTATGGCAAGGTAAGTACCCACCAAAACTTAAGATGAGTGACTCGTACCTACGCAAAGAAGAAGGCGGTCTACAAGTGACACACCTTGAATCCAAAGCTGAAGAGATGTTTGTAAGAGCGCTAGCAGAAGGAGCCATGGACAGAGAAAGGTCAGTGCTAATGTCATGGAGACTCGATTCAAGGATTTGTCCTCAGCAACTTAAGAAAGGTTTTGCAAAGATGAAAGAAATGGAAGAAAAGGGGTTCATCAATTTCCAAACAAAAACCATAGCAAAGGAAGAACTAAAAAGATATTTTAAACAAACCCTGGATTTATCAGAGATGAAAATCGTAACTGACGGCCAAACCACAAGCGAAGAGCTTGCTATTACAGCACGGTTACTACACTCATCTATGCTGAAGCCTACAGTCAAAGAACACATGCTATATCAGATCCATAACATTCTCCCCACTGAAGAAAGAAAGCATAGAATATGTCCTACACCGACGCAAGGGAAATGCACACTTTGCGGCGAAATTGAAACGATAAGACATTTTGTGATAGAGTGCAAAGCAAAGGAAAAAACAGTGGGAGAGTTGGAGATTCTTTTAAGAAAGATAAACGGATATAGCGAAGAATGGAAGACTGACACAGAAATTTTTTATAAGAATATTGTTAAAGGTAAGATAACACCTGAGAATAGGACGACAGTTTTTTTAATAGGAACATTTTGTTATTATAGTTGGAAAGGAAAAGGTAAAGAGGACAGCCAAGGGAAAGTAATGATGATGGTTAGGACAGAGTGGGAGAGATTTAAACAAATTAAGGTGAGAGGAGACGAGTAGAAATATAGTTATGAGGATAATGTGAATTGGAAAATGGAAGGGAGATGGAAAAGTATGATTTATTTAATTATTTAGCTTTTATGTTGTAAATAAAATGGAAATTAGTGTAGACAAACGACGTTGATTGGTGTTGAAGAAGTAGGTAAATATTCTTGTGGTATGTTTTTGTAAGGTTTTTTTTTTATTTACTGGAAAGATTTTGGTTTTTGTAATTTTTGAAATTCCCAACAACGCAAGGCCCAGTGAATGTGAGTTAATAAGTTGTCGTCTAATTTTTTGTATGATGTAATTTATGTATTTATGTGTTACGAATTGTAAATTGTATATTTTATAGTTGATTATTTTTAAGTGATATTGTTATATTGTTTTAAGGATGGGAAGAGCCCCTTGCAGTCGTGGGTATTTCGTTTTTTTTTTTTTGTTTTTTTTCCCAATCTTTCCAGTAAATTAGTTTTTGTTTTTAAAGCATGTGAAGAAATTTTAAGAAGTTTTTGGAGTAGATTTTTCTTAAAGAAAAAAAAAAAAAAAAACGTAGATATTATTGGTTGTGGTTGAGTAGTTAGTAAACTTTGATGCTAGAAATATATTTTATGATTATAATATAGAGGTTGGTTTGAATGTTGAGGGGATGGTTTTGGATAGAATGGTTTTGTAGTTATAATTTGTCGGAAAGATATACTTTTCGTTTTATTTATTTTTATTTTTTTTTTTAGATACAGTTTGGTTGAGAAAAAAAAATTGTAGCCTATGTGTCATTGTGAAGGTTTAAAGGACATAAAAACAAGAAATAATATTTAAAAAAAAAAGGATTAGGGGGCAAGAATAGTAAACGTAATTTGGGTTTTTATTCTAAAAAGTTAAGTGACGTAAATAGTTTAAAAGTGGGTAAAAATAGATCAAAATTAACGTCACTGAGGGATGGAGGAGTAGCCACAAAAAGTACGAAACATTATTTTCTCTTGTTTTTGTTTAAATAATATAAAAATAAGTTAAATTAGAAAAAAAAAAAAAAAAAAAAAAAAAAAAAAATAACAGGGATTTTTTTCCGTAGTGATATTTTTTATATTTTCATTTTTTTTCGTTGTGACCATTTATTTGGGTGACGCCTCTTGGCGGACAGATTTTTGCGTGGGGACTTTTTCTGTGGAACATTCGTTGAATTTGTCTACTAACAGACTAACAGAACCCAGGTCTGGAATATCTGGAATTTGGCTTCTAAGTTCAACAAGGTTGCAACAGTACGTATAGCCCTGTGCGAAGTTTGTCCTCGCCTTTGGCGCCCAAGTGACTGACGAACAGACATCATTGCACAGAACATAATCGGCCTGCAGTGAAGTGAGGAACGGATTGTTGATTCCGACAAATGCGGTCGCTTTTTTGCTACTGGATTATGCACCACCTTCCAGTAGAACAAAGGAGCTGGAAGAATTTGGTTGCCATTTCTATCTCTTCCTAGGTAGACTGGCTTCTCTAAGCCAGATGCATCTTGGAGGGAGAGGACGCCATGGCTCCCCGTGTAAACCTGCAAACGGATGAATGTGTAGTTATTTTTTTCTTTGTTGAAAGTCAATCTTCTATCTTAAAGCAACCAATACTCCGAACCTCTTACCCTTTTAGCCCTCTAGTAAAGAAATACTCTTGTGACATGCTTTATGAACTTTTCTTTCCCCGTAAATGCTTAAACATGAATGCTTAAACATGGTCTCGGGAAAACTAACGACACAAGAGCGCACCTGCCGATTAAAAAATGAACTTTTCAAAACACCTGAACAACCTTGCGCCAGGTGCCAAAAGCTATTTCTACTGGAAGGTGGTTGGGGGTTTGGGTGTGGCCATGTCTACCATTTTCATCTTCGAGGGTACAGGTAGGTAATTATGCTCATTCCTTCTTTTTCTCAATTTCAATTAACCAACTTCAAATATTTATGAGAAGTGTTTTGTACAGACATAGGCTAGCGAATATTTTAAAATATTTTTATATTGACGACAAAGTCAAATTTAGGCGTCCCTTATGAAGAAATTCTAGACTACTCTACTTGTAAAAGAAATTCTATGTACATGGAATTTCTTTTACTATTATGTCTCGACCAGTATTTCTTATTCCCCCGAAGACAAGATACTTTGACCTCCCAAAAAATCTACTCGAGGACCAAACTTGAGAATCTGGGAGCAAAAGAATCCAAAATGCCTCGTAATTCAACTTTATGGTGATTTTGGGGGTGGGACCCCAAAACGTTAGTAACGCGATATCTATGACTTCGTAGAGTTTGTCCGTCTGTCCGTCCGTCTGTTTAGCACGATAACTCTCGAAAGAGTTGATAAACTTTGTTCAAACTTGGTATAGGGATTCATTGGGCCAAAGTACAGGTCATGTTCATGGACTGGCTCCGTAGACCAATATTTAGCGGTGGAAGAGGTGGCTCAGACTAAGGGGCGCCGTGGTACTTTGGCTACCTTCGTTGTGCCTCTGCAAATGCCAGAAGAGCTTCCCAACATCATTAATAGTGAACGAAACGTCTTCGTCATTGAATTTTATGAAGGGCGTATGGGACACAATCATGATAATCCGAGATTCTTGAATCTGGTAGACGACAGGATGCCACCGCTTCCAAAATCAGCATATCTAAATGTGCTTCGCAGGGTTAAAAGCCCGAAGGAGTTCAACATCTAAAAAATGGAGAAGCAAGTGGCATCGGAAAAACTGTCTTACCGTGAGGTCAATACTCGCTAAAGAGGCGAAGTCACGCACTGCCTTCTCTAGATTCTTCCAATTGCCATTGTTGAACGCTTGATATTGCGGTGCAGCGTTGATATAATAAAAGGTGGCGTCTTGCATTACTCTCCAAACGAAATCGGCCTCGGGTGAGTAGTGTCCGCGGGCGAAGTATAAGATTTTTCCAACATCGAGGTACTGGGGGCCCAAGGTCGTTCCAAACATAGAGTTGAAGGTCTTCTCCTGGATTGTCTGAGAGTAGTACGCATCCATGGTCACGCCGGGGTAATAAGCGTCCTTTTTGAAAGATGGCCGGGTGTCTCCAGGATCCTTTGCTCCAATGCCCGTTCCATTCAGAACTGCTACAGCGTAAAGCGAGTTCATTGTAGACTTAATGTGGCAGACGCCGATCTGCTCTTTGAAGGTGCCACCAATATCCCACCCAATGGAGATGTAGGTGCCAGTTCTGGCCGCTCCGCAGATACCTGTTTCCTTGATCACTTCCTTGGCGGCCTTCAGGCAAGAGAGGGTCTGAAAGTCTTTGGTAGCACCACCGATTTCGACAGACGTCCCGGATGAGCAAGTAGTGGAGGCAGTGTTCTTGGCAGTCAAGGTGAGGTAGTTCCCAACCCCTGGGCAGGCAAGTGTGATAGGTTCACCGGTTGCAAATGTTAGGTAACGGGAACTGCCGAGCTTCTTTGGCATGGCCATCAGGTCATTGGCTGTGTAGGCGAGAGGAGGGAATTCTGGAGCGTCATTTCTAAGGTCGATAGTACACCCTGTAGAAACGGAAGATTTTCAGAAGGTAGTAGGTAAGAGTACACCTACGGAACCTCTCGTACTGAGAGCGCAGCGAAGGTGATATTTTTCAATGGCCGTCGAGCTTGTTCTTCTGACGTCAACCCAGATGGAAGTATTATCGAACAGAACCATTAGCAATTAACCATTAGCCATGCGTGTCATCCCAAGTCCCACAGGTAGTAGGCTAATCATCAAACTTTAAGTTAGAGGTGGATATGACTTGAAAATCAACCGCGTTGGAGGTTGATTTGACCAATTTATCAACCTCCCTGGATGCAGATATGAAGTCATATCCACCACTAACTTTGCATGTGAATATGATGATATGTATTAAATCTATACCTGTTCGCGGAAGGTTATTCATGTATACAGCAGCATGTGAAAACGTACGCTTGTCCCGCAGCACCCTGGGTCACAGACCCCTATCCGCTCCCAGACATATCTTACGAAACTTGTTCCAAGTCAGCTCTTTTCTGCAATTGTCCCTACCCTAAAGTCTGCGCAATGCAATACTTCGAAATTGCTTTGATTCCAAATATCTCTATCAAGTTTCATTAAGATCCGATCACCCGTTCGGAAGTTACACATACCTCGAGATTCCGGATTCCCCTTCCCTCCATTCCGGGATGGTCGGATCGAGAAGTTGAATATTTCCAGGTTAACCTGGTCGGGTCCCTGATTTGTCTGCCAAGTTTCATTGTCCTATCCCACCTGGAAGTAACTGAACTCCGTATCACCGGAATTCGGGAACCCCGCTCCAACTTCCTCCACAGTGTCACATGATTTCTGGTTCTCCCCTCCGACATCTGAGGCATGACGTCTTTCCAAATATCAAGTATCATTAAGATGCGATCACCCGTTCGAAAGTTATGTATGCCACTAAATTCCGGATTCCAGCTCCCTCTCTCCTCCCACGATGGTCGGATCGGGCAAGTGACTATTTCCATGTTAGTTTGGTCGGGTCCCTAATATGTCTGCCAAGTTTCATTGTCCTAGCACATCTGGAAGTACCCTAACTCGCAAACACCGGACTGACCGACCGTCCGACCGACCGATGGAAAAGTGATTGCTATATGGCACTTGGCCGGAAGGCAAGTGCCACAAAAAACTTCGGATTGTAACGTAATCTAGTTTAGGTAGAACTATGTGCAATAATTTTCGTCAGCACAACATAAGCACAAGAATGTATAAACAAGAGCTGTAAGCTGATATGGCACTTGCAAGCATACGTAGTAGGTAAGAGTAACAGCTAAGCAGGGGCGTCGCAAGTGCATTTTCGGTGGGGGGGTGCAGAGCCAAAATTTTACCGAATCTCTCAAAAATTTTACCGAATCCTAGAAACTGAAAATTCGAGCTTTAAATTATGGAACAGAAAGGATTACGCAGGAAAAGTAAAATTAAAAGGCAGCATGAAAGACGATAAGCCAACTTAATTAAGCGGGGTTTTGGCGAATATATTGCCGGGCACGATTGCAGTAATAGCTTCCATCTATTATACCCAAGAGAAAAATAAATCTAGCGCCGCATGCTAATTTTCAAAATCTTTTTGTTAAATTTTAAATTTAACTGCTTATTACAAATTCTAACGTGGATTAAATACCGATGTTCTAAGAAGTTCAAGAAACCGAATGGAGCGACGTTCCGACAGCAGCAGCTATTGTTTTATAGTCAATACTACCCATGATCACATAAAGTGAGCGCCACAGGCGAGATTTTTTTTCCTGTAGGCTAAAATTTAACTGCCTATCTTACAAATTCTATCATTGACCGTGGACTAAATACCGATGCTCTAAGAAGTTCCAGAAACCGGTGAGCGACGTTCCTGCAGCAGCAGCTACTCTAGCCTAGTCAATACTACCCATGATCACATAAAGTGAGCGCCGCAGGCGAGATTTTTTTCAAGTTAGCTTTTCCTGCCAAATTTAACTATTTCCATCCAGATTTTAGCTTTTAATGTTTCGAAATCCCAATCCTAAAACTGTCTTAAACCCCCAATCAAATGACGCGCCCTTCCGCAAAATAGAGAATATTACGAAAAGCGCCGCAGGCGGAATTTTCGAAACATTCATGATTAAATCTTCTTTTCGGGATCCAAAATAAAAGTAAGGACTATCGATGAGATCATAAATCAGTCCTTTTGTCTGCAACCAGTGCTTCACTCGTCCTCTTCGAGTTCGTGGTTCGTGGTAACTCCCGAATGGCAATTATACCGAATCCCAATTATTATACCAAATAAGTTTAGACCGATAACATGTTCGAGATTCTGTATAACTACCGTATCTCGGTTATTATACCGAATTGTTTTGATATCAAAACAGTACCGAATAATTTTCGTATTCGGTATAATTTCGTCGAAACTGGAACAAAAACAGGGATTCGTGGCAACTACCGGATCCTGAAAATAATACCGAATAAATTACCAAACCCCAATTATGATACCGGATAATTCTGGACCGATACCGTATTCGGGATTCTGCGTAACTACCGAATTTCCATAAATAGCCTATACCGAATAGTTCTGGCATCGAACAATTACCAAATAATTTCAGTAAATTCTCTCCCCGAATTCGTGATATCTACCGAATACTGGAAATTATACCGAATCCCGATCATTATACCAAATAGATTTGTACCGATAGCCTATTTGGGATTCCGTATAACTACCGAATCTCCGTAAATATACCGAATAGTTCCGCTATCGAAAAAATACCTAACAGTTTTAGTAAAATTTTGGCCTCCGGCCCAAAATTTTACCGAATCTCAAAAAGATGGGGGGGTGCTGCACCCCCCCCCCCTTGCGACGCCCCTGCAGCTAAGATTTGTGCTGTGTCGAGGCACAGACGATTATGGACCTTTCGGATCCATAAAAATATATGTTCAGTAAAAAATATGCCATGCACTTTGCGGTTACAATGCACAATTTAAGGAGGCTAGGAATCCATTTTGTAAGCACATGCACTGGTACACTAATGATCATGAGCCCTTGGGTTATGAAAGTATATCATTCGCTAGAAAGTATTATTTTTTGCATTTTGCGACAAAGATGCGCACTTTCAGGGGTTTGAACTGAATTTGGAAACAAAATACTAATTCAGTCTCAAAGTTGAAAGCCTATGCCTTGCCATTTTAAGTTCGTCGTTTTACCTCTCTGATAATGGTGCGAAACATCCATTTTCTTCCGGTAGGGTGCAGTTTTCGTTTATCCGGCCCTGAACAAGTGGAAAAGACCTATGTACCTACCTATCATACGAACCAAAACACTGAGCCTACCAGCCAGGGGCGTCACTATGGGGGGGGAGGGGGGGGGACTCCCCCCCCCCAAAGGTCTTGAGAAAGTACTTTCGTCGGGCGAAGCCCGGCGAAAGTTCACTTGTTTGTCGGCGCGAAGCGCCGGCGAACACAGAAGAAATAAAATTGTGTATGCTTTTGTCGGTCGTCGGTTGACTCGTCGGCGCATCAGGTTATTTTATACGCAAGAAATAAAACCCTGCAAACATTTGTCGGGCAAAACACTGAACAAATCGCAATCTGCATGCTTTTGTCGGCTTCTCTTCAGCATATAGGGTTCTTTTTATACATAAGGAATACTGAAGAAATAAAATTTTGTATGCTTTTGTCGGGCTTCGGTCGAATTGTCGGCACATCAGGCTCTATTTATACGTAAGGAATCAAATTCTGCAGGCTTTGTCGGTCACACGCTGGAAGTTCAAGTCTCATCGCCACAACGGGTTATTTTTAACCGTAAGAAGTCAAATTCTGTAGAGTCTAGTCGGACAAAACACAGAAGAAATCAAAGGCTGTATGGATTTGTCGGGCGTCGGTATTCTCGTCGGCACGTCGGGTTCATTTTACACGTAAAAATCAAATTCTTTAAACGTGTATCGCGCGCATCCTGAAAGTTTTAAGTTTCGTCGGCACATCGGTTTCTATTTACACATGAGAAATAAAGTTCTTCACAGTCTTGTCGGGCAAAACACAGACAAAATCGAATTCTGAAATACTTTTGTAGGGCGTCGATATTCTTGTCGGCACATCGGGTACTTTTTATACATACGAAATCAAATTCTGCAAACATTTGTCGGTGCAAATTTTTCCGGAAAAAAAGACAGATTTAAAAAATTTCGCCTGCGGCGCTTGGTTTAACTTGTTCGGGGTACAATCGTTGGAAGCTTCGCTTTTTAGCGAAAGTTTGAAACGAAAAGCCCAGTATGTGAATTTCAATATACGAATTTACGTCAAAGGGACAATCTCAACTGATGCATTACAGTTAGTTTTACATAAATTTCGCCTGCGGCGCATTTTGTAGTATTCTCTATTTGGAAGATTGGTGTTTCACTTAGTTGGCATTTTAAGATCGAAATTCTTGGGGGTATGAAACACTTGTATGGTAGGTACAGCTAAATTTTTCCGAAAAAAAGTTTATAGATTTGAAAAATTTTGCCTGCGGCGCATAGTTTAACTTGTTCTGGGTACAGTCATTGGAAGCTTCGCTTTTTAGCGAAAGCTGAAATGAAAAGCCGAATATGTGAATTTTACTATACGAAATTACATTAACGGAATAACCTCAACTGATGCATTATAGTTAGTTTTAACCCGGTTCTATTCTACGCTGGGGGGAAATGAACGCCGTTGCCGCGAAGCGGCAACGGCGTTTTTTGTCGGCACATTTGTTAGTCCGTCGGCACAAACCGGACGTCCCCCCCCCAAAGGTAAAAGGCTAGTGACGCCCCTGCTACCAGCACCGTTTCTCTTGTTAAACTTTCTATGATTGGACACATAATCCGTCGAGTCTGGACTTTCCATTTCCCCAAGAAACGCTACTAGGTACAAAAGTAGTAGACCGACCAGCATTCCAACGTACGCTATGGAAATCTGACATTCAACAAACGAATCAAAGCATTGAACCTACCAGCACCATTTCTCTTGTTAAACCTTCTATGATTAATCACATACTCCGTCGGGTCTGGACTTTCCAGTTCCCCAAGAAATGCTACTAGGTACCAAAGTAGTAGACCGACCAGCATTCCAGTGTACGCTATGACAATCTGACATTCAACAAAGAATTGCCTTGCAATTTGTACTCAAGCAGCCTCATGGACAAAACTGCGGTCAGTTAGGTTAAGTAGAGATAGGGTGTGTGGTTTTGTCGTTCTGAACGTGAAAGTTCAAAAGAAAGAAAGGACCGGGAGAAAGTTACAAAAAAGGGGTCAGGGTTAAATATCACGAAAAGAATCCCTGTCTCTTATAGTATCCTTAGATCCCTTGTGGGATTAGAAGCTTCTGAAATCTCCGCCTTTTGCCACTGTTTCGTCTTTAACCTGCGACAGCTTTTTCGGCCTGGACGAGTTTTGACGGTCACGCACCGCAAGCTTCGCTGAAAGCGTCAAGGTCCGCCGACAACTCTTTCACACATCAGAACAACAGAAGGTTCAAAATATTGTGTTTCATTTTGGAAGACATAGTAGACCATCAAGTCTACCTTCTGTTTCGGATTTTTTTTTTCTTGTTTCTCACTTTTAAACCACGAAGCGTTCGGTTTTCAAATATTTGCGTCCAGCCGCCGCGTCGGAGAGCAGGAACGCTGGATAGAGGCGACAAGAACTAACAAGAAAATCTCCGATTTGACATGGCAAAGTAATGGTATTTCCAAGACCGAAATTAGTGGGCCATTCCATCGTGAAAAGATCATACCTAGTAAGAGTTGTGCTTTAACAAATTTTTAAACGACAAGCCTATCACTTGACAAAAACTTTTCGGCAAATTTCGTTTGGCAATAGCTGATCATTATGCAAGTTCTCAACTTGCAAGTTCAGCAAAGCGACAGCCGATTGATATTTTCGATTGACTTGTTACAAGCACTTGGGTCAAGTAAGAATTTATTTACAAGTAATTAGTAGATCGGCTAAAAAAAAAAAATTAAAATCACGAAAACCGTGCAATTAAAGTCGTTGGCAACTGTTGCAGGGTTGGAAGTGTGGCTATGCTCTTCGTCATCCTGATGATTTTTTTTTTTTTATTCCTTGCCCCGTGCAAAACAAGGTCGTACTACATCTGTAGATCGTGATGCCACCGACCGTTGTTGTCAAGATAAATAACTTAAATCTCCCAGCTATAACATGTGGATGACATTATTGGAATTACGTGTTTTCAAGATTTGAAGAGTCTGTAAGGCTCCTAAAGATAGCTTTAGCCCTTATGTTATATTATGGATGGTCAATTACCGGCTGAACTTAGAAAATGGAATGAATTCGACGACGATTTTTGTTACTGAAGATGGTCCAGAAAGGGGCACGAGCAAGCACGGATCTTTCAGTTAAATCGCAACTTTCCGGACACAACACGGACATTAGCTACGCTGGTGCGATGCAGCACGAAATCCGGCCTTTCGCCATTGTTTCGTTTCTAAATGCGACCTTTTTAAACGGTCCCAGAATTCTTGCAAACCGCAGAACTCGTCGACCAGTGGCAACACCAGTCTAGTTCTCTGCATCCGATCACTGTGAAATCTGATTTGTTAATACGCCATAACTGACGTATTGACTTGTCACAACAGGGAAAACAACCATCCCAGAGCAAAATAACACTAGGGAGTAGAGCCAAGACTTGAAAGAAATGACACACAGTCGAATAACAGCGACTTGGCACCACTAGCGATGGTGAACGTCCCTACTGAAGCTCAAACGGTCGTGCACCAGTGCTGGCTTCAATAACTTCATATTTTGAACACAGCAAAAAAAAAAGATACAACATCCTCTTCTTCCTCGACGTGTGCAGACCGCATCTTGGCTTTACTAGAAATTTCTGAATCCGCAAGTCTGTCTCCCTTCAAATGCCGCAAGCATAGTGGACGGCGCTATGAGTATGGCCCGTTTGCGAAGCACGGTAAGCATAGGTCTTGGCGCTACTCCCTAGTATTATTTTGCTCTGAACTATCCGGAACCTACCCGTGTCACGGTAAAGATATTATAATAACCAAACAGTATTTACTTTTCTTATTAAATTCTCCATAAAGATAATTACACAATAAATGACGAAATCCAACAATACCGGATAAAGCGAAAGAAAACATTTCTACCCTAAACAAAATTTGGACTATGCAGAACTCGAGACGGTCAACTTTTTAAGGTGGTCGATGAACACTTGCAGGGAAACATCGTCGGTCAGTACTGCTCCGCCACCCTAAAAAAAAAGTTTCAATATGGTGGTGTTTTTACTTTCATTTCACTGACTGGCAACGAGCAGTTCTTCGGGACTGTCGGCTCTCTAAGGACTACCCCAGGATTCCTATCACTCAGTCGTTTGCTGTTGAGGAAAATAGGAAACAAATAATGTGCTCCCGCACTGCTATCCTGAGATCTCAAGTGATGTTCTTGAAATTGATGGCGGTAAAATCGTCAGTGTTTGTCGGTTCAAACCTCAAAAGAGCTGGCGATTCGCGAGGGGTCGTAAACTGTTCCTGAAATTTGCACAAGCCTATATAGGCTTGTGCAAACACCACTGAGTGACACAAAAACCGCAAGAGGCACAAACTAGTAGACACAAAAATCCCGAATTTTTATCTTGCATTTGATTTCACTGAATTATTTTGACTCTACTAAAGAATTTCTGTTATTTGAATTAGGGCTTTAGCAGTGATCACTGGGAGACTCAAAGCCACAAGAGGAACAAACACCGAGCAATCATTAAAATGCTGAATGATCAGGCCGAAGGCCACACTCTACACTCAGAAAGTGGAACTTCAAAAACCGAATGTTCGGATATTGGAATAGAACCTCCCTGAAAGTGGAACTTCAAAAACCGAATGTTCGGATATTGGAATAGAACCTCCCTGAAAGTGTTGTGAACACTGTAAAAAAAAAATCTTGCAGTATTTGCTACTGGGATTAATATTGTCTCTCCT
Organism: Branchinecta lindahli; assembly: GCA_023053555.1. Classification (NCBI taxonomy): domain Eukaryota; kingdom Metazoa; phylum Arthropoda; class Branchiopoda; order Anostraca; family Branchinectidae; genus Branchinecta; species Branchinecta lindahli. Next base: position 5,955,881 of record JAKZAO010000009.1, on the reverse strand, counting down.
GAGATAAGATTATTTCTAATTCGGATTAATCTCAAATATTCCTTGAGCCCAAGCTGACTTACAGTCATATATTCATATAATATATACAAAAACGGATTCATCAGCTGTGATGCTTATGAAGCGATATTTCGGCCCTTCTTGGCAAGGGTCCTCTTCAGGGTTCAAGGGTCCTGAAGAGGACCCTTGCCAAGAAGGGCCGAAATATCGCTTCATAAGCATCACAGCTGACGAATCGGATTAATCTTACCCAGTAGAAATAAGATTAATCCCAGTAGCAAATACTGCAGTTAACTTTAATCGTTACTCGGAGACAGTTTTTAAGGAGAATGCAGGAACTCAATCATAAAAAAATTAAAACGTAAGGTCTACTTACATCAGAATAGGCGTTGTTGTGCGTTACGGAGGGGTTGACCTTGCTCAGAAGGAAGCGAGCCTGTGACCCCCCATGTTCCGTCACAATGTAACGCGGAACGGGAAATCTCGTCCGCACGATTTCCGCGCCGTCTTCGACTGGAGTTTCCAGCAAGGTTTTGACGTTGGCGAATTCCGGCATGTTTTGATATCCCGCTTTCCTCCACTGGTCAATTAGCTAGAATAAACAAACATTTATTAAAGGACCAGTCGTAGCTATAATGCCAATTCAAACTACTTTCGTAACTACATTCATTATTTCTTAAACCCGTCTCCCTCTTTCTGTAACACAACCATACTGGGTCGAATATATCCTCACTATACCCTGCTGGGTAGGAGCTACGCGGAACATCGCAATTCGTTACCCCTACAAACAGCTATGTCACAGTAAAGCGCCGGAGAAGAATTCCCTTACGTACGCCGTCCGAGTCGTCCTCAACAGCAGATTGGTTGTCTATCATTGTGACGTCATGTAGGACGCGCTGCAGAGAGGGTCATCCATGCTTTTTACCCCGGTAAGCGCAGCGGCGAAGAGGGAAGTAGACGGGTATCAACTCAAAGCTCAGCAAGTACCTCTAGCTCCTCTCGGTTCTGTCAGGGTATCCATAGTCGCTACATGGGACCAGAGACGGAGGTTCCACTGGATAATTTGTTCTTGGTTCTAGAAAGGTCAGCATGTCCGAAGCCCAACCCCCTCAAACACACCGCCAAAAAAATCTCTCACCTCTCCGTGATATATGAGTACTTGGAAAAAGGTATCCATCAGCAAAATTCGGTCAGGCAGGATACTAGAAGCGTCTAATAGCACAGGAACTGCAGACGCCTCTAAACTGTAGCTGGTCAGATAAGGCTGAATCATCGTGATGCAATTCATCGTGTCTTCCCGGTTCAAAACCGTCCTGAGAATGGGATTAAAATAAACGTGGGGCTTCAAGAAAGGCGTCTAAAGAGCGGAAATAGCCGTGACCCACACCATAGCCTACATGTTCATAACTCTGGGGTTATGTATAATTTTTGTTGTATTTTTAGAATATGTTTTTAATGACTTCTCGTACTTAATCTGCATTTTAAATTGTACTTAATCTCCCCTATGGAAACTTTAGCCCCAATGGAAGCTTCAGAAATCCGCACGTTTGGCCATTGTTTTGTTTTGCAGGTATGCAAACTTTTTAGCTTTTTTTTTGCCGAGTCTATAGCTTGCCAGTCAAACTTCGCAGGAACCAAGAAACATAACAAAATCATTCGTCGAGTTAACTTTATTGCAGTATTCCAAACTTACGGGGGAAAATCGGCAAGCAAGATACGCACTTTAACTGGCTGTCACGAAAAAAAATATTGCTTGCTACATCTACATGGGCGACTCAGTTCTTAGGGGGTCTTAACCCCATCCCTCTCATACGCGAGTGGAGATATTTAAAAATAACTGACTCAGACAAGTTTCAGAACATGTAACATGATCGCCCGAGCTCGACCTATCATGGGAGCTACAGAGCGGATCAGGCACTTCAGATTTGCGCAGTGTTGTCATCACAGTCAGTACCCCGGCCTATCATGCCACAGGGAAGCCGGATTTGGGTACATAAGTTAATGTGTTACGACCCTTTGCAGCCTTTCTTCCACCGCGATACTGTTTGATTAGTTTAACATTGTCCTCCCCAGTGTAATACAGTCTAAACGTCTTCAACACCATGATATAGGCTATCTGGTACTACATACTAAAGTCGTTTTGCAGTTACCGTTGCATATGATACCACGGTCAAAAGTCATTTTTTGCAGTTAGTTACCGTGATATCTGATTTTCAAATATCATAGCAACCGCAGTTACTTATCGTGGTATATGAAAAAGTCACCTCACTTTTATCATCACGAACACAAGAGCCTAGGTTTTTGTCAAGTTGATGGGAAAGAAGTTTGTCACTTGTCATGTGAGTCAATGTCAGTATTTCCTTTGAGGTGACTTCCGATAGCGCGAAATCGGCAATTGCCGTTTTTGCAAAGCAACCGTAGTATCAGGTTATGTCAAAAACTCGAAAGCTCAACTATAAGTCTCGAAATGCAGAGTTTTCCTGGGCGTGAATCATAACTCGTTTTCAACATCAATTTCAGATAAATATTAAGTTCGTTTTACGACGTCACTGCGACGAAAGCAAGTTGCAACAACAAGTTACAAAATAAAACAATAACAAAATCAGATACATTGGTATCTGATACCACGGTAACTGAATCTGCTGTTTGTCCTTTTTGCAGTAACCATGGTATCTGATACCACGATTGCTCTGCAAATGCGAAAACTGTGAAATTCGTGCTTTTAGAAGTCACTCCACAAGCAATACTTCCATCACTCCAGACGACTGTAGTGTCAACCTTCTTTCCCACCAATTTGACAACAACTCTTGTCTTAGTGATGATGAAAGTGAGATGACTTTTTTAGTTTCAGATAGGTACCACGATCAGTTACCACGATAACTGCAAAAACGATTTAAAGCGTGGAACCACATACCACGGTATCTGCAAACACGCAACTTATCTCTAGATTGCTTACCTATAGAAAGTCGTTTCGTCGGGACTGTTGTTGAACACTTGCAAGAAGGGCGATCTTCTAAGATGGTAAATAAACTGGGGAAAGAGAGTAAAGTTCTCATTCAAAACGAATGAGTCAGGCACATCTTTAGCGTAGGTGGCAAACTTTTGGCAGATTCGGATCAGGTTTCTATCTAGCCAGCGAATCACGTCTGGGCCCTCGTCACGCTCGCATCTGAAGGCGGCCATTCGTCCAAGCAGTACAGCGGAAGCTTCCTGGTCGAAGGCTCCACCAATCATCTGCTGATTACCACCGTCGATCCAGTTTCGGGCGATAGTTGTGACGCGGATTCTTCTCTCCCCGGAAATGTGCTGATATTGCGTGATGAACTGCACGAACCCACGACCGCCGGCGGGAATTGGAGATCCGTGCTGGGAAAATAAGATGTTTAGTAGGCAAATAATTTTTGTATGACGATAGTAATAAATAATAATATGTCAAAAAGTCATAGAGTGCAACTCTTCATACATTACGACTTACAGTAGAGGAATGCTTATTTTAACCCTTCTATCATGTTTCACTACCTTAGTTTTTATATCTTGCTTAAACAGTCAAAGTAAAGGAAACATAACAAACTTGATATCAACTAAAAGCCAAATTGAATCTCTACTTTTCGGATTTGTAAACAACAAATTTCCAAGAAATTTTCTTCCTTTCCAAATGATCCAACTTCAAAAGCTGACATATGTATTCTACTCGTATTTCCATTCTGTGTTGTCAAGTTGTTAATGCGAGATTAATTAATAACAACGTAACACATTTCCCAGGCCAATAGTCAAGGAATGCTACTATGTAATCGGTCTTCCCCTCCAATCGAAGATAAAGGAAGGTTCTCCGGGAACGGTGTACCATTAGGGCCGTTGGGGACATCTAGTACGAAGTGTCTATGAATCACACTAAAACGGAGAATAGGGACAAGTAAGTGAGTACCCAGCACTGCCTTTAATGAAATGCATCACCAGATACTGCTTCTTTCTTAACATTTAAAAAACAATCCTGCTTCTATGCATTTTCCAACTTAAGAAAATGAGACTAAAACAAAAGAGTATAATTTCGATTTCGTTCCCAGAGTACAAAAACCAAGGCACACTGGTTCCCTAGACTTTAAGTGTGGGGATACGCGTGCTGCAGGACACCAAGGGTCCCGAAAAGAGCCTTTCGTGCCCATGGCAGTTGCGCAAAAAGCGGAGGGAGGTCCTCACCTGGGCCACGACTTCAAGGAAGATGGCGGGCGTCGTTGTGGGTCCCACTGAGCAGAATTTCCACTGGCAAGTACCTCCGATCCCGATGTCATTCTCGGAAACTGAAGAATTTCTCACGTTTTGAGACACGCAAGGGCCAATACAACCGCTTACTGAAAAAATAAAGGGTACGTAAAGAAATGCCAATGGTATAGGCTATAAACCTGACAGGATCCTGCCAAATTCGGGATAACTTGCTTAAAGTGTCATTTTTGTGCATCCTATTCAAAGAAGGAACCAGTGCTTCATTTTCTCAGCCTATAATCCATGATTTTGTTGTAAGCCGTTTAGCAGTAGGCTATACAAAGCACAACTCTTACTAGAAATGATCTTTTCCCCATGAAATGGATCAGAAAAAACATTTTTCGAAAATACCATTACTTTCCACCTGAAATTAACGGTTTTCTCGTTAGCGCTTGTTGACTGTGTCCAGCCTTCCTGCTCTCCGACGCGGCGGCTGGGCGCAAAACGTTTGAAAACTGAACGCGCCGCGGTTAGAAAGTTGGAAAACTAACCAAATAAAAGAAGTCAAGAACAGAAGATTATTATATCCTTATATGTGAATGAGTTGTCAGCGGACATCGAAGATTCCGGCAAACTTTGCGTTGTGTGACGGGCAAAACTCGGCAGGGCCAAAAAAGTGCTAAAAGTAGGCACAAAATGAAACAATGGAGAAAGGTGGGGATTTAAGAAGCTTAGAATTCCACAAGGGAGCTAGCTATAATATTAAAGGCAGAATAAGCGAGAGGGGTCCTTTAACAGTACTTAAACAGGCTCTGACAGACAAAGGCGTTGGCACCACCAACGCACAAACACCACCATGAGTGGCTATTTCGTATTCAAGTATTTTTCAAGTATTTATTTAGGTACTAAAACTAACTTGGTCTATTGGCCTAGTAGGAAAAGAAAATTGTGTAGGTCAAGCTCTGGATACCTGCCCCGTGGTATGTCCCCGTATCCTTGGTTTTGATCTGGATTCCCTGCAAGTACAGGACACCCAAAGATGGGCGAATCCGAATTCCGAATCACGATTCAAATCTTCGGCTTGTCAGGATGGATTAGGACTCGGATTCCAAACCCTGAATCTCACAAATCCACTCCAATTTCTAATATTTTACCAATTTTTCTTAAAGTTTAACTGAAAAGCCGACTTATTTTTGTGTCATTTTGTTGAATCACTGAATTATTTGGATTCTGCAAAGGAATTTTTTTTGTTTTCCACTATCTGCTGTAGTTAATGACGTTCAGAATATCTGCGGCCGTCCCCACAGTGAAGATTCTACTATGACGCGGGAAATTTTTATCTGAACACAAACAAGGCTTTTCACTGAGTGGCGATATTGGTGAAGGTTGCTTAGTGCCTGAACAAAAAGAAAGTCATAAATCTTTCTTGTAAGGCATACAACAAATTAGAGGTACCACAAATCACACGGAAATTCCACTATTTGAAAATCGATTATTCCTGAATAGCGGAACAAGCAAGTAACGCATTTTCAGCGGGTCTTCAAGCCAATTTAAGTAAATAAGTGATGGGCAACTAGATTGTCCTATCCCAGTCCTTTTCGTCCTTTTCGGTTAAACTTTAAAGTCGGATTCGACTCCGGATTCAATTCCGGATCCGATTCCTCAGCACGAAATGGCGGATCCGGAATCGGATTCCTACCTAGGCCTGGATTGGGATTCGAACCCTTTCATGTTGGATTCGCCGATCTCTGGGGACATCACTTACTTTTTAACTCGCGGGAGACCTTGACTTCCATCATGGCATTGAACGCCATCGCGCAGAACTGGTCAGTTTCATCCTTTTGGAACACCTTCTGGAATGACTGAGTGAAAAGAGATGACTCGAAGGAGTCTCCAAGGACCAAGTGCCCCCCGGTAATGTTCGGAAGGCTTTTCATTTCCAGTAATCCACACTGATCCAAGGCGCAAGAGAAGATGTCGACAGCGTGGCCGTTCTTAGCTGCCCGAACAGCTAACGCCTCGTAGAATTTCGACGCCTAAAACAACAAAGTTGAAGATTTAGATGATGTCATTAGGGCAGGTAATGATGAAGATGACCACTGTGCATCAGACATGATGGTGTAATCAAATCGCACATACTTTCCTCTGACCAAATTAAGAACCCTAACATAAGATATTCCCTAAAACCTTGAAACCACAAACCACTTAAATAAAATATCTATAAATTAAATTAAATCAATTAAAAGAGAAATAATGCTTAAAGAGCTCAAATCCGAAATTACCGCCTTCTAAGTTGTTCATATATTGCCAAATCACTCAAGGGTAGGCTACTTATAAGAGACTTTCGGACCACAGGTTCACTTTGGTCTCCGAGGAGTCTACAAGAACAGGCAGATGCTCAATCGATGTCGACCAAATCCCAGGAGAAACGAGAAGTAACATATTTTTGGTTTGCTCGGAGACTTCATGGGTTTATCACTGGGCAACCAGATTTCGAGGCTTTGAGAGGGCTTTGGGTTCTCCTGTAAACAAACTGGAATATTTTTGTAACCTTTCGACTCAACCAAGGGAATCAATTATAAAGAGACCAAATTCGCTATGTCCATCGCAGAGCAAGCAGAGACAAGTCATCTACAGTTCACCGTAGGTCTGCGCCGTTTAGCGGAGAGCGAAGAAACTTATAAGGGGGCGAGTATCACATAAACCATACTAGCAGAAGGTATCTTGGTACTGACTACGGACAGCACATCGCTAATACAATGGAAACTATTTTTTTTTACCTTTTTGAGATACTTAGTTTTCCCCGACTCGATATCGTGATGAGAACGCATGGTATTCTTGAGGTCATCGTTGATGATCATCCCTGATCCCTCTGTGCAGGCCCCACCAATAAACATCATGATGCGCCCTCCAGTGTTTGGGAATGTGGCCTGAAATAATGTACGACTTAAAAACGAAACGTGATGCTGCTACTTCCTATTCATAAAACTAAAACTACGTGTATAAAACAATTATCCCTAAAAGCAATTCCACGTCACGCCGAGGAGCCATGTTGTTACGTCATCCATGTGTTACTGACGCCTAACCTTCAATGACGTAGTGTTGGGCGCTATTCGATATCGATATATCGGACCAAATAATGATGATGGTGATGATATCCCATGTGGACACAAACAAACTTAAGTTCAGAAAAACAGACAATTCTCCTAGACAGAGTGATCAGAACAACAGAAAAAGACTTGAATCCTACCTAAGGAAACACCACGGTTCCGATTCTGAAATCAGTTTTGAAGCTGGAAGTACCCAAGTACTGGAACTAGAGCTGGAAACCAAAGCTCTTAACGAACGTTATATCAACGTCTGCCGCTGTTGCTGTTGTGTTGAGGTGATGTAAACAAAACAATAACAAACGACCACAACAAACAAAGCAACATGGAATAACAAAAACATTATCCAGTGTGACAACAACAATATAAACAATCCGCCAAGTTGCTATCCCGAAATTTTGAAATCCCTCAGGTTGCAGTTATTGAATTTTGAAATTTCCGTGCGCGGAAAGAACAATGGAAAAATCAGCTGCAAAAAGGAAGAACATAAGCCCCACAAAAGGAACGGATCACTGTGCGGCGTGCAATGAAGGACTTGACGAGAACTCCTGTGCATTACAATGTGACAACTGCGACAATTGGTTGTGCATAGAGTGTCTTGACATGCCTAAACCGGAGTATGTCCTCTTCACTAAAATGACGCGGCGCGTCGCGTGCATATGGGTGTGTACAGTTTGTAAAAACACCGATCCAAATGCTGTGTTCCTTGGAGCCAAAAACACGCCAACTCTCGACGAGATTCAGGGTATTATTACCACTTCGATGAAGACTGCCAGTGAAAAAATCACTGACAACCAACTCAGTCAGCTCCAGGTCACAATCAAGAAAGTCGTCTGTGACTCATTTGCGGAATACGGAAAGACGGTAGCCGACGACATCGCTGCTCGCATCCAAGTGATAAGTGACAAAATTTCAACCCTGGAAAGTGAAGTGGCCTCAAAATGCACGCTTCAGGAAGTCAAGGGTGAAATAGACAATCTGGTCAGCAAAAGAGTAGCGGAAATGACTGTGGACATCAAGGAAGAAGTGCGCAAGGAAATGTCTCGAGAGAGGGACAGACAACAGCGTAGATTGAACATCGTGGCGTATGGTGTGGTCCCACAGACCAACGATGCGCAGTTCATAAAAGCGCATTTAGAGACTGATTACGGGATGCCTGATGTGGAAATTTCCGGCGTGAAAAGGCTGGGAACGGCGAAAGGGAACCCAAATAACCCTGGAAAGGAGCGCCCAGTTCCTATCCTATTTACTGTCAAGGACATGACGACCAAGAGAAGCATCCTTCAAAAGTCGTTCGAGCTGAAGGCAGACATCCAGTTCCGGGGGGATGCCTCCAAGGACGAAAGGCTCGAGCGAAAGGAGTTAGTTTCGGAACTACGAGATCGCACAGCAAAAGGGGAAAAAGACTTGGTGATTCAGCGTGGAAGGATAGTGTCAAAAAACTTGCAGCCTGCGGGTGGGAGCCCAGCCCGCAGTGGAACGGAAGCTATGATTTTGTGAACAGCCCAGAGAAAGACCATGTAAATAATGTTAGCAGCAGTAATAGTGTAGCAAGTGTTTCAAGCGCGTCAAGTGTTTCATTAACTGTTCAAAGTGTTACGTCATCAATGGTTGAATTTAATACATGTGCTGCATCTTATGAGCCTTTACCTGTTCCACCACCACCCAACGGCGATTGCCGTGACGGCCCCACAAAAAGAAGGGTAAAACTGTCACCGAAACGGCAATTAAGGATTTTTAGCTCAAATGTCGACAGCCTACCTAATAAATTGCAAGAGGCGACACTGTTCATCGAAGAAAAGACTATAGATATTGCAGCTTTTGTTGAGATTAAGCCAAAAAATACTAGGTTCTGTCTCAGTGATGATTGTATTGTGATTCCTGGCTTCAAACTATTTACCAATTTGGATGACAAACAAACAAGGAGAGGAATTGCAGTATACGTCAGAGAAGACCTTGAGGTGAGCTTAGTTAGTATACCTAATACTAATAATAATCCTTGGGTGGAAGGTGTGTGGTTAAATGTAGACCTGCCCAATGAAAGTGTCCTTTTTGGGTGTTTGTACAGAAGTCCTAGTGCACCAAGTAGGCAGGAAAGTGAAAAGGCAGTAAGTGAAATGATAAACGGATTGAAACTTTGCAGTAATTCAACCCTACTGATTGTTGGTGACTTTAATTTACCTGATGTACAGTGGGTGGATGGCATTGGGCATATGAGCTCTTCCACTGAGAGTCCACTATTATCTTGCCTCGCAGATAATTTTTTGCATGAGCAGGTAAACTTCCAGACAAGGCTGAGGCAGGGCCAAGCGCCGTCAACCCTTGACCTAGTCATAACTAGTGACCCGGAAAAAATTGCAGCTTGTGAGCAATATCCCCCCTTAGGAGCCAGTGACCATGCATCTATTATCACGTCAATGTTATTGTACTCAGATGCAAACAATTACAGACTGAGCAAGTTTACAGATTATGATGCAATACGCAGGGACATTCAGTTAATCGATTGGAATAAAGATTCAAGCAATGTAGAAGAAATGTGGGGAGAATTCAGGGACTTGTTACTGACACTCGAAGAAAAACACACCCAAGTGAAGTGGAACCGCAAGCCCAAGACATTACCATTCCTGACCAAAACAGTGAAAAGGCTCATGAACCAAAAAGATAGAGCTTGGAAAAAGTACAAGAAGGCAACCACAGATCTTAATTGGGAGAAGTACAAATCCATAAGAAACAAACTTAGAAACGAGACGAGAAACTTAGCAGCAAAGTATGAAAACACTGTTGCAAAAGACAGCAAGATTAATCCCAAGAAGTTCTGGCGATATGTCTCTTCAAAAAAGCCAGGGAGACATGCAGTTCCAGATCTCACAGATAATGGACAAAAAATCACAGATCCAACAGAAAAAGCAAATCTTCTCAACAAACAGTTTGAAATGGCGTTTTCAACCGACGATGCGCAGGACAGTCCCACACCGCCAAATTACAATATCACTTCACCCATGGAAGAGATCAAAATCAGTGCTGAGTGTGTTCTGAAGAAACTAAAGAAACTTGATCCCCAGAAATCTAAGGGACCGGATGGGCTGCACCCTCGACTACTGAAGGAAGTGGCAGTGCAAATTGCTGGACCATTAGCGAAACTCTTCAATCTCTCACTGAAAACTGAGACGATCCCCTCAGATTGGAAAAAGGCACATGTCACCCCAATACACAAAAAAGGAAAGAAGGATTCGCCCATCAATTACAGGCCAATAAGTATCACGTCTGTTGTCTGCAAAATACTTGAGTTTCAGTACATGGTTTCAGAACTGGAAGATCTGTGGACACAAACCTCATAGAATCATATGACTTTGTGACAAAACTGGTTGATTTAGGTTTCCCAGTTGATATTGCACTGTTCGATCTAGCAAAGGCTTTTGACAAGGTATCACACAGACTTTTGATACTCAAACTACAAGCCCTAGGAATACATGTCTCAACAGTAGCTTGGATTAAAGACTTCCTAACTGGCCGGACCCAACAAGTGAAGATAGCAACAGCTCCAGGAAGTTCAGTCTTGTCAGAAGCTATTCCAGTGACAAGTGGAGTCCCGCAAGGTAGTGTGCTTGGTCCAAGTCTCTTCAACCTGTATATCAACGATGCCCCCATGGGAATCAGTAGCAAAATCACATTATATGCAGACGATTCAAAACTTATGGGGTCAGTTGAAAATGCAATGAGGTTGAGACTCTGCAGGAGGATATCGACAAGCTCGCCAGTTGGGTGAACAAATGGCAACTACAGTTGAACATTGAAAAATGCAAACTAGTACATATTGGCAGCAACAACCCCAAGTCAGTGTATACCATAACCAGTCAAGATGGCTCCAGATTCCCCATAACATCAGCTGAAGAGGAGAGAGATCTTGGAGTCATGGTTGACAACAAACTTAAGTTCAGCAACCATGCCAAAAAACTAGCAGCCAAAGCCAATCAGACACTTGGCATAATCAAACGCACATTCACTAGCCGATCCAAACTGGTAGTTACAAAGCTTTATAAAAGCCTTGTTAGACCAAAGCTGGAGGTTGGTATGTCGGTTGCCAGTCCAGGTCTGAAAAAGGACTGCGAAGTACTTGAAAAGGTGCAGAGAAGAGCCACAAAATTAGTTCATGGCCTTACAAACAAGCCCTACAGTGAGAGACTCCAAGATCTCAACCTACCAAGCCTTACATACAGAAGAAGAAGAGGAGATGCAATCCAGACATTCAAAATCGTTGACAAGCAAGTAATGCCTCAACTCTTCAACTTCAGTACATCAGCGAGGAACAGGGGTCACTCGAAGAAGATAGTCAAGCCATCCACCAGTACCAGAGCAAGAAACCAGTTCTTCGCAACTCGAGTTATCAACAACTGGAACTCGTTGTCCGAGGATACTGTTAAAGCTGAAACAGTGGATGCCTTCAAAGCCAAGCTGGACAAGGAATGGTCATCAAAACCCTGGAAATACGAATGGGATGCAGCAGAGTCATCAACCAGAAACTAGTTCTGCAACCATCAAGCCAACCAACCACAAAAACCAACCAGTCCACAAACCAACCAATGATGAAAAAATCATCACTCAACCAGCGACTCTACAGGAGCATTGGCACCTTTGTCGCTGGTCAATGCGATTTAAGGTAATTTTAAGGTAATATCGATATCGAATATCGAAACGTAAATATCGATTTCGGAAACGATATTTGTACATTTATAATCATTGTAAATAATCCAACGTAAAATACATTTATATATCCAAAATCAGAGCAATATGGTTTTCGTAATTAAAATTTTATTTGAGTTGACGCAAGATGCTTTTTTACGACAATTTGTCCTTGAATTTCGGCAAAACGAGACATATATCATGGCAAAATATGGTACCGAAATATCGAAAGTGAAAATATCGATATATCAAAAAATCCAAACATCGCCGAACACTACAGTGACGCATCATGGGTCACTGACGCCGTATCGACAACTTCGCTCACCAGAGAGGCGCGACAGCTACACGGCTGATAGTCAAGATGCGACAAAAGCAGAATGCGATGTTTACAGCGAGGTACAGTAGTCACACCATAGTGGCCGATAATTTAAATTTCAGCAAGAACAAGTAAGCCAATAGAGCGTCTTTGGTCCCATGCACCGACTATAGGCGTATTCTCGCCGTTCCCCGAGGACTCCACTTGAGGAGTCCCCGTGTTTTTGTTTGTCCCGGGGACCCACTCCCTGTATTCTCGCGAGTCCCCACGGACGGGGAATGCTCCGGTTATCATTAAAATTAATTAAAAATAAACAGAATAAACAAAACCAAAAATAAAGGAGATCCAGACTAATTTTCTCAATTGCATATTTGTTTTAAGAACAAAATCTGTTTTGGAAGCATTCCCCGTGTTCTCGCTGTTATCTGTACGCGGAGTCCGCGTGGAGTGAGTCCCTGTATTCTCGCCGTTCCCTTCGATTCCCCGAGGAGTCCTCGGGGAACGGCGAGAATACGCTTTATGGATACCTCGGCAAGACTGAACAGAGCTAGAGCTACTTGCTGAGATACGAGTTGACGTCCGTCTACTTCCCTCTTAGCCGTTGCGCACTGAGAGGAAAAGAACGTAGCAGGCGTGTGTGACCCGCCTCTGCAGTGACGTCACAACGTGAAACAACCAATAGTCTCTTTACTCTCGACTGTTCTTCTCCGAGGCTCTACTGCGATGAGCTGTCTTGTAGAGGTAACGAACTGCGATGTTCCGCCTAGCTCATGCCTTCCGCTCGTTTGCATCGGGCAGAGCATCGGGAATCTATTCGACTTCGCATGGTCGTATTACAGAGATCGGGAGATGTAGGTTCTATTGGTTATTTGTGACTGATTTCAATCAAGGTGGGGAGTTGTTCGACGGAGGCTGACCGGAAGTGAGTACGAACAGTAAATATAACCTTCTTTCGGTTTTAGCTGAGCTTCACGGATTTCCCCTAGCTTCAGGCACCGAAGCCTAACCTGGCGATATCGTATTACAGAACTATATTACACAGAATTGTTTAGGTTTTACTTTCATGTCACCTTATACTTTAATTAGTCCGCATCGCTCTTCTGTTGGTCCTGTTTTGGAACGTTTGTCTTAGTTTGTTCTTCGCTGAAAACGGTTACCAGAAATATAAGTGCAACCGCCGTAGGTTTATCCTGTGAAACTTAGTGAAAAAACCTGTGAAAATAAAACTTAGCAAATCCGACGAGCGAAGACGTTACTGGATACCTGATTTTGCAGATGCATTCTCACAGTTTGGTAGACTAACATACGAAGTTTATAAGGGTGCAGACAACTGCGGGGCTGATCCGTAAGTACAATCTGCTCGCAAATGCGGTGCATATCAAGTCATTCAGCCAAAGCACCATGCTGTTAGTACTACGAGTTCCGCCAACTAACCGTTCACGGTATGGGAGCGGAGTGTTAGTAAATAACCCAAACGATTCAACTATCTAGAATACCAATACTGTCCACGCATGCGCTATTTACCCGGTTGTCAGAATGGCACTGTCCAAGATTGAGAGATCCCTACAAACCAGAAAGCACATAAAATAACAACACAAACACTTACTACAAACAAGAACAAATAATCAGATAGAACCTCAGTCTCCCTACCTCTGTACTATGACTATGCGGAGTCGAATATTTCCCCGTACCTTTTCCGCTGTGAACGTGCGGAGGTTAGGAGCTTCGCTCCACATCACGTTTCATATACCTCTACAATTAGCTATATCGTTGTGAAGCCGCGTTGAGGAAAATTAGAAGACAAGGCTGATTGGTTCTCTGGACGCACTCAAGAGCGGATCAGCGCGCCGAGTACGCCTCCTGAATTTTCTTTCTCTGCGATGAGCGACGGCGAAGACGGAAGTACAGTAGACGGGTAAAAAGCTACAGTAAATGCCTCTAGGTCCGCTCAGTTTTGTCGGGGTATTCGCAGTCGCTGCATGGTGGCAAAGACATTCTATCTGATTATTTGTTCTTGCTACAAATACGAAAAGACTTTAGACCGATCAGTTTTCTTCCTAATTTCCTGAGCCCAGGGAAAGCCACTTAACCATAGAATCCTTAACTATACACCATGACATTAAAATAACGGGGGTGGGCCTGAATTTTGGAGGTCAAGGCCCAGGTTTATTAACACGGAAATGTAAGATGATTATCGCGTAAATAGATAGTAGTCGTTAGGTGTGATTCTCGGGTTTAGTGGGAAGTCCCCTATTACAAGGTATGCTTCCGGACTACCCGAAGGAGTTGATCCCTCCTAGGACCTCCCGCGGCTTAAAATTTTGTATACATCTAATAGTTGATAAATGGAATGGAATGGAAACAGTAGCAAGCAACTGACGACTGACCCTTACCGATTATAAGCAGGACTGCGAAAGACCTTACCTCAAGGAGCCCAATGGCCATAGATAGCGCAGAACCGGTGGCTCTGAGTGGTCGTTTTCCCGGTGGAACATCGAACGGGTCCCGGCGGATGTCACCGATGAGGTCAGACAGCAACATGTCTACCTCACCCAAAGGCTTCAGGAATCTGAAGAAAAAGAAGGTTTGGACCAAACTGACAAGCACTGGCTAGCGAACATCCTCATCCATCAAGCTAGCCTCTCAGTTTGGAGTTACTTGACGTTCCTTACGCAATGAAGACGCAATGTGAGATGAGCTTTCTAAATTCCCGGATTTTTTTCTTACAGGGATCTCGACCCGAAAGTGAGCCGACAACCCCTTCGGTAGGGCTTAAAAGGTCATAAAACAACTCACTGGTAACTATTCGTCTAAACTATAGTCCGAAAAAAAAAAAATTCCGCTGAGAATATTTCAATTCGCCTTCTCTCTACATACAACAAATTTCCTTTGGTGGCCAACTCTCGTTCCTACCACCACCTGCAGCACTCTGTTTTCTGATCTGGTGACTGAACAAGTTCCGTAAGTATTTCCATATTCCTCCTAGTGTACCTTCCGTACGTTGGCACTGCAACGCTCAGATCTACGATGACCACGAAGTCGCTGCCCAGGTATTAACGCCAGCACAGCTCATGGCCGAACCAAAGTTCAATCAGGACAAGCTTTAGAAATCGGGAGCAAGGCAGGGACGGCGAATCCGGATTGGATTTGAATCCGGGATTCGACCTCTTTGCCGGATTCGAACCTTATGCATGTCAGGTCATGGATCCAAAACCCTCAATATCACAAATCCGCTCGAACTTCTAAGTTTGATTCTTGCGGTTTCCGTTTTCCCAATTTTCACACTTGCGCTCAGGGAATATCCACATTCAGCGAAAGCTCTTCTACTCAAAACGGAGACGGCTCACTGGCAAGGTAATAAACCGTCTCATTTGCCTTAGGCATCAGTCCTTTTCTGTCACCTTTTTGACAAAAGGTGACCTTGTGCCATTTTTAACAAAGTGAATAGTTAGTTTAGTTTTATTTTATTACTGTAATGGCAGGCGTAAAGCTACGAAGTTGGTTTATCAATAAATTATTTGATGGATTTATTAAACTATAACCAATACGTCTGGTACAATCTTTTACGGTCGGATTCAAATCCTCAGCACGGAGTGGCGGATTCAGATACGCCCGTCTCTCAAGCAGCATAGCCGGTAGATACTGCGTCCTTCGCGCAATTTCAGAGTAAGGAAGATCTAAGTGTAACTGATTGTTAGAGAGCATACTCGTACGTCGTACGATGCTGGAAATTCTAGCATCTGCACATTCGGATACTTCTCCAACAGGCTTTTTTTTCAACCACCATTCTATGGTTCGCCAAGTCACTCGGTAACCTATCTATCTGATACTGACCTATTGCTGGGGACCTGAGGTTGTCCGGGCTGTCCATACCCTGGCTGGACTGGTTGCGCATTCTGCGGTCGGTTCAACCTTAGCAGATCCTGAATTTCTTTGCTGCCGTAGTCTTTGGATCCCTTGAAGGCGTAGCATTTGGCGTATCTAAAGATAAAACAAGGGTTACCCTTCAGAGTCGAAACTTATTTCCCTTTCCTATCACTACCCAATATCTGAAACTAATCAGTTTTACTCCGGGTTAGGGTTAAAGCAGCGCTGAAACCTGACACTATTCCATTTTTCCGGAAGATTGCTTGAAAGCCTGTAAGAGCAAACACGCAGTCCTTCGTGAATTTTCAATAGCCTACGGAATATAATAATAATAATAGCGTTATTTCAGCCAAAGGCCATATATCAGACAACAAAAGAAAAACACAAAAAGAACAGCAACAAAAGTTAAACAAGCACTAAAACGCGCTATGGACACACATCCCTGAGGGCGCCCTCTTCACAAGAAGGCAGCTGAAGAGGGGATCAGCGGCATTCCTGACTAGAAAATTCTCAGTTCATAACCTCATCAAGTGTACAAAACCTCCGGGAGACAATTACATGGCTCACTCTATAGATCTGTGGGAGTAATTATAAGCGGTGGGCAACTTTATTGTAACCAGTTTTAAAACCAATAATACAAAGCAAGAGAAAAGGCTTTCGCCTCTAAATAACTCTAAGAAATTTTGAGTAGTCGAACTGATCGGAGTTAAAAATCCCATCAACAATGCACTTGAAACTATTGATTGATTCAGCATTAACCGCATCCTCGGTAAGGCTGTTCCAAGGATCAACGATTCTGTTACCAAAACCCCACTTAAAAAAGGCCTTGTGGAATCTTGATTTTGCAAGCTTGTACGCGTGCCCCCGATGATGACGGTTAATGCTGAATCTTACTAAATCAGTCACTTCAAAATTGTCATAACTTCCATTCATTAATCTGAATGTTTCTATCAGGTCTCCTCTAAAAAAACTGTATGCAATGGAGGGAAGGCACAACTTGGCTAGTCTCACTTCGTAGGGAAGATCGCGCAGACCTGGTACAAACTTCGTAGCTCTCCGTTGAATTTTTTCGTACGCCTCAATGTCACAATTGTAATATGGCCTCACTGTGGTGTGAATAATAGGGGGAGAAGAGACCCAAGAGCGTGTTCCACCCCTCTACCAATAGTAACTATTAGTTATATTTCCGTTCCAGCCTCATGAAAAGTTACTACGCTGGCCGTTCCAACCTTCTCGAAATAGTAACTAATATTAACTATTTGCTTACCATGCTCGGGAGTGTAGTAAGCGTGGTAACTACCTATCTCTGTAACGTGATTGGCTGGATTACCCCGTGGAGTGAATGTTTTACCAAAAATTTAAAAATGGGTTCCAGCCAGGCCGTATCCAGGAATTTATTTCGGGGGGGGGGGGGGGTGCCCACGGTTCGTACTAAAAAGTAAAAAAAAATACATAGATCAGAGGTTAAAACGTACAAAAAATCTATTACTTTTGTGGGTTTCGGGGGGGGCAACCCCCTACCCCCCCTCTGGATACGCCCTTGGTTCCAGCCTTGACACAAAATAGCCAAAATTCGTGAAATCATGCGCAGTAACTACGGTAAGTAATGTGGAACACGCTCAAAGGAGCCCTAAGAAAAAAAAAAGTATATAGGCTGCCGCAAGATCGAAAAGGAATGAGTTTGACTCGTGGGTAACAGAAACAATAACTTACCCTTGGCACCCTAGCTCATGAACGTAGACAATCCTTCCAAAGGTAATCAATCCAACCAGGGCATTTTCAGGAAGCAGAGCTATTGACTGCTTCAAAGACTCTTTTAAAGCTGTTAATTCTTCTTCGTCAATGCAAGTGTCTATGACGTAGAGAAAGATCGGCGAAGCCGCTTGCTGCCCTCTCTGGAAAAAAAAGATGACGATATAGAAGCGGAGTTAAAGCGCACTTCCAGTTGGTTTTCGCACTACAAGGACACTTTCGCAGCAGTTTTTGTTTAATCTACAGTATAATCTAGACTAATATTTGCTATAGTTGTAGCCTCGTTAATGTAGTTTCGAACCTATGAAGCTTTCTGACTCAGTCTCTGAACATTTCTGACTCAATCCGTCAACTTTACATACTGTTACCTCTATATATAGTGATGTCTACCTTTGTAAGTATTGATGTTGGACAAAAACAAAAAACACAATTTTCAGCTTTGTCCGTCGCACATTTTGTCATCTGGTGATTTTTGGTCTGTCAACCCGTCAATTGTATTATCCGTCACTTATACTTGTAACCTAGATGTATAATGAACTTGGATATTTCTTTACTTTTACTGACACTGGACAAAAGAAAAACAATAATCAGGCTTCGTCCTTAGCATTTCTTTTATAATAAACCGAAACTGAATTAAAACCTGATTTAGTTTTCTCGAAACCTTGCACATCTCCCGAAAGGCTATTGGAAATCTCCATGGAAATTCTGGCGATAAAACTGGATAAATTAAAAACTATGACAGAAGCTCTGATATAAAAGAACTGGGTAGCCCAAAAAAACTGCTTATTTCTGGAATCTCAGCTTTTCGTGGTCAGCTAGATTATTATTATGGCTTAACTTACCGTAACTACATATTCAGCCGTTGTGTATTGTGGCCAAATTTCTCCGGGCTGGCAACTTTCATTCATCTGTGAGTAGTGTGCAGGGAACTGAAAAGGAAGAAATCATGAAATTCATCGTTATTTTCTAGTAGTCTTTTGGTCTCTCTCTTTTCCCACTTTTCTTTACGCCGTCTATTTCTTGGGATTTCTTTTACGTAATTAAGATTCTTCTTGAGTAACATACTAACTATATTTAAGACGACGGGCCTCAAAAGACCTGTCTTACCTGTAATAATACGACTTCCTTCCGTAATTGTTCATAGATTTTTTAAACTCGGAGACCTGAATTTCATACGCTACATTGAGCGTGTTCTATCTACCCTTCTAACAATAGTAACCATTAGTTACTATTTTCCTTTCAACCTCGTGAAAAGTTACTACGCTGGCCGTTCCAACCTTCTGAGAATAGTAACTATTTGCTTACCACGCTCGAGAGCACAGTAAGCGTGGTAACTACGATCTATGTGACGTGATTGGCCCGATCAGCCCGCGGCACGATACTGTGCCGAAAATAGGAAAATTCGTTCCAGCCTTGACGCCAAGAAGCCAGGATCCGTGACGTCACGCATAGTAACTACGGTAAGTAGGGTGGAACACGCTCATTTCCCAACGACACCACAATGATTTTTAAGCTTTCCGCGTTGCGCTATAGCTTCGATGGTGCTTATGCGAGAACTTCTTCATTAGAAAAACTGGTTACGTAAACTGTCCTGTTTTTCCTAGAGGTACACAGGCCTGGAAAAAAAGCTTAAAACAGCCAAAGGTGGTAAAGGTAAAAAAAAAAGGTAAAGGTATCAGCACTAGCCTTGACAGGCAAAGCTGGTGGTGCTGATCTCCGATTCTTGGCCCTCAGCCAGGAAGTGCAATGGGGGGTTGGGGGCCAGCCATCCTGTGCTTTCGCACACCGTTCCTGTCACCTTCCCCGGATTTCTCCAGGTACCCATTTGAAGCTGGGTGGACTTTGGCTTTTCTTACAGGGTTACGCCACTAACCCCCACTCTAAACCAAACAGTAGGCACAACCGAGACTCGAACAAGGGACCCTTCTCTTGCGAGTTCGGCGCGCTAACCATTCAGCTAAAGGTGTGGTAATTTGTTAAAAGCTGAGCCTAGTTTTAAAGTATCCAACTATTTAATAATGGGACAGAAAGAGTAAATAGTGCGAGGGGTCCTTTAACGAGCAAGAGCCTAAGCTGGTAGCAGCCGTGCCTGGGGGTGACAGCCAACGACGAAAAAAAACACAACTAACAATAATAATAAAAGCTTCTTTTTGGTCAACTCACGAGACGTATACAAAAATGTATCCAAGAGAGGTTAGATCCCGACATTTCGTGAATTTAAAACTGGGCAAGTAGCCACAGCTAGCAAAAGTTGCAAACCCTCTTATAAAAGTTGCGTTTTGGCAGATAGGCTACCATGGCATCTGATACTGCCAAACTACTTTCCAACCAATTTGACAAAAGGCGCTTTTGATGCTAGAAGAGAGCTAAGTTTTTTGGATACCACGGTCAGTTACTATGACCGGGATCGTGGTATCTGATATTCAGATCTGATTCACATACCACGGTAACTGGTCACATACTAAGTAACTGCAAAAACGACTTCGGGCCGTGGTATCGGATACCACGGTATCTGCAAAAAAGCAACTACAGATTAACTACCATACTAATACTCTATATGACTAAGTCCAAAACACGCCAGTGATCCTCAGAAGAAGGAGTAAGCGCGTCCGTAACGACTCAAAATCAACGACTCACATCCTGTGTCAAGCAATCACGACGATCTTTGGGAGCAGCTGTGACACCACTTCTGCCTTTCTTCCGCCAGATACCCGGAGAGGCCGGAGATTTCGCAGCGGCAAGGAGAGATAGTCATAAAGTGTATTGCAGAAACTTACTGAATTCCTCTGGAAGCAGAAGTTGCATGTCCATATTTTTGCTTTAAAATCAACTTGGCAAAAAGGGTTCAGTACCGAGCGACAAGTCTGTCGAGTGCACAGGACAGGGTCATAACGGAAAGGTGCATCTGAAAAGAATCAATCACTTAATTACCCACACAAAAACGGTACACTATGTCCCAACTGGAGAACTGGAAAAATGAAAAAAAGAAAAAAAAAGAAAAAATCGGTGTCGACTAAATTGTATCGGAATTCCGTAAGTCATGACGTAAATAGTGACGTCAGGTGATTGAGGACCCAAAGTAGGATTTGATTGTCCCTAGGACGGTTTATAAATGTAAACGCGACCGGCGCCTCGTTGGCCGCTCGGCTCTATATATATATATTCAAACCAGGAGGGGACTGGTATGAAATCTGAGGACACCTAGCCTAAAATCCGGTCTTTTTCGGAAAAAAGACCCACCCACCCCCCTCTGGATGGTATGAAATCTGTAACTGCTGAGGGGTACCCCAGTAATCCTAAAAAAAAATCTGTATAAAAAGAAAAAATGACTCACCCCACCCCCCAAAAAGGGGTGAGTAGCATATCGTTCGATTGCAAATCGTAAGGATAGAAGCTTTCTCTAATCGATCTGTCATTTAGAACGAATGCTATTCCAAGTAATCACATATTTGGAGCAAACTTTAGGGATTTGCATAAGGATTATCACAATTTTCTAGTATCATTCCACCATAGCGGCCCCACTAGCCGGTTTTTCATTTTCACAATTTGGTGTGGAGTAAATAATTCATGAACAGTGGCAGGTTTCAAGTTGAAACTTGGAATACTTGTTGGCATTGGGGTCCAGATGTGTCTGTTAGGATCCGGTTCACACACCTACCCGGTCCAGGGGAAAATGCGGACCAATGACTTAAGTCAACGTCGGTAATATTCTAGAAGTTACTTTTCATCTTGCACCTTCTCCACCCTTCTCGTTCATGCGTAACTCGGCCCTGGTATGTCCAGTTAGATAACTAAGTGAAAGACAGGTAGGCTGTCAGCTTCCAGTTTCCTGAATCCATATCCCATGTTAAGTTACGTTTGCAGCAGATGTGTTCTGCAGCCCATGTGTTTTCAACATAAAATATCGATACCCTCGTAACAACCACCTATAGAAACCAATAATCTTGCCTGGGCTGGTTTCTAGTGGCCTACGTCATATCCAAGGCGGATGGTCAGTTTTAATGGCACTTGCCCTTCGAACAAGTGCCACAAATTTCTGCCCGTTCGTCGGTCTGTCGGTCAGCCCGGGTTTTGTTAGATCGGGCACTTCCACAAAAGCTAGGACGATGAATCTTGGCAGGCGTATCAGGGACCCAAAAAGATTAACTTGGAAATAGTCACTTCCCCGATCCGACCATCTGTGAGGAGTGGAGGGAGGGGGAATCCGGAAAAGGTATGTATAACTTTCGAACGGGTTTTCGGATCTTAATGAAACTTGATATTTGGCAAGACCTCGCGTCTAGACGACCCACTTCAAATCCGGACCGGATCTGGTGACTTTGGAGGGGGGGGGGTCCGGAAATATTGGGAAACGCTTAGAGTGGAGGGATCGAGATGAAACTTGGTGGGAAGAACAAGTCCCAGATAAATCGATGACATGCGCGGACCAGATTCGGGCGTTGTGGGGGGAGTTGGGAGGGGAGGGGTCCGGGATTCTGGTAATCCCGCGAGCGCGGTACTTCTTGATGTACTAGGACGATGAAAATTGGCATGCATATCAGGTACCAAAACAGACTGACCTGAGAATAATCGTTTGCCCGTTCCGACCATCGTGTGGGGAGTGGAGGAATGGGGAATCAGGAATCTAGTAGCATGCATAGCGTTTGAACGGGTGATCGGATTTGAACGAAACCAAGCAAGTGGAAAGAGCTATCGCCTCAGATGTTCCACGTCAAGTCTGGAGCGGATCCGAGACTTTTGGAGGGGGGTACCATACATCTCATGAAACGCTTAGAGTTGAGGGAACAGGATGGAATTTGGCAGGAAGCAAGCATAAGCCCCAGATCGTATAGGGGCTCTTTGGGGGAGCTGGAGGGGGTTTCCCGGAATGCTGGTGATCGCGAGTTACGATATTTCCAGATGTACTATGGACGACGAAACTGGCAGGCATATTAGTGGCCCGAGCAAATAAGAGTCAAGGACCTGACACAATGCCTCAGGAAAACTTCCGTTCCTGGATCCGATCATTTTCGTGGGAGTTAAGGGAAGGGAATCCGGAAATTATTGACTACCGTAGGTTGCGAACGGGTGGTCCGATTCGAGTGAAACTTCATGGGTGAAAAGAACTGATGGCCTAGATCTGCAAGACATGTGTCCGTGCCAAATTTTGTGATATGCACAAAAACCTAACAAATGGGTCGAATGGTATGTAAGTTGGAGAGTTTATGCGGCCTAGGTTTGCTAATTGATGTCCGGACCGGATCCAACCACGATAGGAGGAGGATGAAGCGGGAAATGGAAATCTGCAGAAATGCTCCAAGTTGAGTCAAAATTGCTGGGCGGGAAGAGGGTCAGAGATGCGATTTTTTTTTATGTTTCCGAGTCGTATCCATTCAGACACAATGGGGGAGTTGGAGGGGGAGACCCGAAAATTTTGCTGCTCGCTTACTATGATGTTTATTTAATAGATGACATATTTTAAGGTCGGACTGGATCCAAGCACGGTGGAGGGGGGGGGGGGTATCGGAATTTCCAGCAAAATTCTCAGATTCGAGTGAAACTTGATACGCGGTAAGAAAAGATACTTTCGGCCGCGGTAGGGGGGGGGGGTTGGAAGGGAGGCACCGAAAATAATGTGGCACCTCTAGGGATCAAAAGAGTTGGGCTAAAATTGGAAGTAGAAAAGTCATTTGCCCTAGATGATTCGAGGCGAGGCCCTAGATGATCTGAAACTAGAAATCCTATTTCTAGGTCCGATTCTAGGGATCCTAGGGGGGCTGAAGGGTGTATTTTGTGACGTCGTCATATACTTTCTTGCACCACCTTATCAACAAGTGCCAGATGAGCTAAGCTTTTGTCTGTAAAACTTAAGGCAAGATGGTATACAACAACTCCCGTTCAAACACTTCAAACCCCAGATCCAGCGCCATGGTTCAGCGGCACTTGGGGCTTTAATAGCTTTTGACACAAGAAAACACTGTTATAAAAATCAGGCGCACCGTCACAGACGCTTTGGACGAGGTTGCCTATAGAGTGGGTGACGATTTAGAAGTCTATACCGTGGAACGAATGGCAGGCTTGTGTTCGAGCCTTCAGTATAGTAATCAATTGTAACAGCTGTTTCGGCCGTGTGATTTCCTGTTGAATGATATGTTACTCGGATCCATGTACGAAAAAATCTGCCAAGGGGACCCACCCAAATAAAATCTGCGATTGTTTGGGAAAAAGAAGCACCCCCACCCAGCTAGGGTCCTCAGATTTCATACCAGTCCCCTCCTGATTCAAACATATATTCACCGTTAGGAATAAACTACAGTTTTTTGTTTTTTAAGGTAAATTACATCAAATAGGTGTGACGTCACGCTTTTACGGAATTCCGATATAACTTAGATTACACCAAAAAATCAGACTAACTAAACAAGCATTAATAAATCCCTCTAGTAGGAGGCTCCGGTCTACGTCTACAGTACATTCGCGAAAATTTGTGGTTGCGAGCGCATAGAGGCTTTCCTCTGGAGAATTTGCATGCTTATATAAAAAAAAGTACGGATTGCACTTAAATCAGTTATAACAAATAGCTTCCAGAAAGTGGCAAAGGGTAGAATATAAGAGATGGTGTAAACTTTGTAAAAGTCAAGCTAAAACATTCGTTGGCTAAACTGTAAAGTTTGGCATTTTGGCCTTACTGAGGACCAGGCTTATCGGATTGAAAAAAATACAGAAGCGTGCCCTATTGATTATGTCTAGATCCCTTAAAATTGCTTATAGTGAGCTCCTCCAGGAATACAAACTTAAGTCCCTTGAGTACCCTAGGTTGAAACTGTGCATTGCTTCTGGCAAGAAAATGCTCGAGCACCCTTTGCATAAACACATACTTCCGCCACCATTCGAGACTGCTCGCGAACGACCTGCAAGAGCGGCCTCAATGGCGATCCCGAAACTCTAACAGATAAAATATGAACAAACACGTGGTATGAAAGTACTGTCATTCTTGAAAATCTCTAATCTTTGTTAGTGTTTATATTTTGTATGTATTGAGGACCTCGACAAATTTGTATTTTACCACGATAGTTTCGAGAAGAATAAAAGCGATATCTATCTATCTAAACTAAATCGTAAACCAAATGTAAACTAACAGCAACTAAATGGTTATGAGTTTGTATCTCCCATCCCATCACACATAACTGAATGACTTCTCTGGCAAGCAAGGGTCTTGCTTTTCTCCGTTCATGGCCTTTCAAATTTGTGTGGACCTTTATGTGCCATAACTTCGGATTTCAAATTAACTGACCTTCCTGTTGGCCTATAGGTATATCCAACTTTTAGTCTTACACTAACTGGATTTGGGTAGGTCCTACCATCATTTACTATAAACTGTATGTGTAGCCTATAATATGTATGATTTAAAAAAATTAAATGTTTACTCTATTGACTCTTCCACTGTTATTTCCAGACCAAACCAAACAACATAAACTTAGTCTAATTATTATTGTAAATATTAAAAGAATTTTATTTGTTATTACTGTCGTGTTTTTTCGCTACTCTATCAATTTGTTTCCTTTCATTCCCCTTATTCCTGGAAAAAAAATGTAAACAACATCAATCAAAACTCTCATCTGCAAAAACAACTCAATAGAAATTTCATCAAGGCTGAAACTGACATTAGTTGCGTTTTTTATCTGAATTCTCAGTTTTCGCTTGTCAATCCGCGAGTCCTATCCAGATTACCGATTTTGCTCTTCTTACTTCTCTATTGTAGCTTTTGACAAAAACATTTAATTTAGCCACCGGTTAAAACCTTCTTATACGGTAGGAAGGAGAATGGAGAACGAGAATTATCGAAGCAACTTCCCGGTTCTGCAGAATCGCGAAGCTTTCCCCATTTTCGTTTCTGACAAAAAACCCAAAAAAGG
This sequence comes from Branchinecta lindahli, assembly GCA_023053555.1. NCBI lineage: Eukaryota > Metazoa > Arthropoda > Branchiopoda > Anostraca > Branchinectidae > Branchinecta > Branchinecta lindahli. The sequence goes on along the minus strand of JAKZAO010000009.1, from coordinate 5,930,070 downwards.
GAGAATTAGCTTCATCTCAATAGTCATAGAAGGGGTAATAGGAAAACTGAGAGGAGAATCGCGATGAGAACTGAGAAAAAAAATTTATTAGGATGTTCTTGCTTGAGGGCCGGGATTGGCAGCAAGTAGACATAACTACCCTTGGCGAAACTGAAGGAAGAACGCTTGTTGTGGCTGAAACCTTCTTGAACGAAAAAAGAGAAACAACCTCAGAGAAGGCTACTGACCTTTTCTTTCTTTGTAAGGGGTATACATGATGCCCAGAGGGATAACCAGCTTTGTTGCGTCAATGCGGCTCGAAGGCCAGCAATTCCAGGACATCCGAACTCCATCTCTTGCTTCATTTTCATCAATGTAATCAGCCAATGACATTTTAGAATCCTACAAGAAATGAAATGAGTGGGAGGGAGCTTCCACTGAAACAAGTTTCCTATTTTTAAGCTTTCCTCAACTCAGCGCCAATCTTCTTTATCTCAATATATAATGCCCTAATGCCCTGGGAGTGCCAAACGTTTGGACATGCTAACCTAACCCTGATCAGTCATACCGAAACTTCTTAAAGCAAAAGAAACCTTGGCCATTAGACAACAATCCTTAATCATGAGGTTTTTCAGCAGAGTTGTCTCTGATCTTCTTGGTTTCACTGCCCAGTGGCCAACAGTTTATTGGCCTAATCAATCTGTTTAGATTCCCCCTTCTCTTCAGGTTCTCTTTTGGAAATTTCAGTCAGCCTGAAATCTGGTAGTCTAGCATTTTCCCTTAAAGTTTAACAGGATAGGGCTGAGATCCGACAGTGTAGTTACACAGCACTTATTATTCACTTAAAGTTTAACTGAAAAGCCAACTTATTTGTGTGTCATTTAATTGGATACACTGAATTATTTGATTCTGCAAAGGGATTTTTTTATTTTCCACTATCTGCTCTAGTTATGAGGCTCAGAATATCTCCGGCCATCCCCACAGCGTAAATTCTACTACGACGCTGGAAATTTTAATCTCAACACAAATGCGGCTTTTCAGTGGGCAGTGGTGAGATTGGTGACGACTGCTTAGTGCCTGAACAAACAAAATTTATAAATCTTTCTTTTAAGGCATACAACAAAAATACAAGCGCAGAGACGCACCACAAATCACACGGAAATTCCACTATTTGAAAATCGGTTGTTCGTGAATAGCAGAACAACGAAGTAACTCATTTTCAGTGGGTCTTAAAGCCCATTTAAGTGAATAACTGATGGGTAACTAGATTGTCCTATTCTAGCCCTTTTCAGTTAAACTTTAAAAATAGGCCTGAAAACCGCATAAAAATGCATTACATCATTGTTTGTCCGTTATCAACAGATGATCAATTTCATGGAATGAATTTATATTCGGGTTTGTGGTACATACCTCTATCTGCTTGTCCCTCTACACTTGAACTACTGTACAACATACATGCTGACAACATGCAAACATAACTACAAATACAAACATAAGCCATTAAAAAAAATAAAAAGATTCCTTGCAAGACATAGCCTATCTTGAGACATTGCCCTACCTGGCCGTAACGTTGTAAATTAGGTTTAAGTCTGGTTAAAGTAGGATAATCTGAAAATAATCTGATTCCACTTCCACGTCACTAGTGGGCGGGCAGAGCAGAGAATAGAGATTTCAAAACAATACAAAATCTGCTACTTCTTCTTAAATTAACAGTGTTGCCAGTCCTGCTGTACTGCGACTGCGGATGACTCATCGCCCGAAAGGGTACCTCTTTTGCCGGTTTTGGCCAGATTAATGTTGTTACTTCTTGCAGTCGGCAAAAAATGTAAAGTCGAAATGTAAAGTCAATGTAAAGTCACCTTCTGGAATCTGGGTTCCCAGATTTTCCGACATTTTTTTTAAATTTCTTCTGCGATACTTAAAAATTCCGGAAATCTTGAAGTTGAAAAGCCCCTTTTTTCGGATTATTTAGATACACTTTCGGATCGGTTCACATTCCAGATGCAGTTTACAGAAGACGTCGAAAAATAATCTGGAAGCCCAGATTCCGGAAGTTCCGGGCCGGGAGGTGAAGACCAGACTTAAAAGATTTCCGCCTAAGCTACCTGCAAACCAAAACAGCATCCAAACCTTCTACCGTATCCAAAAACTTCACAGCCCTACTTAAACCCCGGGAAACACCAAGTCCGACACCCCACATCAGAACCATAATCAAAAGGGTATTTATTCAATATACTGCAATTGTGAGAAAGGCTACGTCTACAAGACACGTAAAACCTTGGAAAATAGGCTCGCAGAACACGAACAAGGGATTGACGGTGATTGACCAAACACTTTCCAATCCTGATTCTTGTAATCCATGCCCGCACTGTCAGAAGTTTCATAACAGATAGCGCATAACACTTTCAAGAATAACACCTTTCCACTTAGAAATAAAGTGTTATGACCAATTAAGTTTACACTATTTCGTGCCTATATCTTCAACAACACCTTCAACTGGTAAAAATACTAACGGGAACGAAAGAAACATAACAGATAACATCCCAAAGTGTTATCTGTTGCAACCGGGCATCCTTCTGTTGTCGTTATGTAACTTCTGACAGTGTAGTATTTTTACCAATTGAAGGTGTTGTTGGAGATCTAGGCACGAAATAGTGTAAACTTAATTGGTCATAACACTTTATTTCTAAGTGAAAAGGTGTTATTCTTGAAAGTGTTATGCGCAATCTGTTATGAAATTTCTGACAGTGCAGGACTTCACCAAACCGTACGAGAAGCCGTTGAAGATAAAAACGTTGAGGTATAAACGGTGACATAGGCGAGTATAGGCTACTCACTACTAAAAACATGAAATAGCATTATAAGTGAGAAAATATAAACCCAAGTCCTGCTCCATCTAAAAAAAAACAAGTCAGTCAGATTGCAGAAAAATCTCTGCATGTCAAAGACCCAATCGAGCAGCAAAACCAACAGCCATGTATACAATGAAACATTAGCACTAGAAGATAGTTACGAAGACAGTATCCAAAATAAAATACCTACAGTTGCCAGGGGCGTCGCAAGTGCATTTTCGGTGAGGGGAAGCAGAGCCAAAATTTTACCGAATCTCTCACAAATTTTACCGAATCTTAGAAACTCAGAATTCGAGCTTTACTTATGGAACAGAAAGGATTACGTAGGAAGAGTAACATTTAAGGGCAGCTTGAAAGACAAGTCAACTATTGGGCGGCGTTTTGGTGAAGCCCACTTAGACAATATATATTGCCGGGCACGATTGCAGTAACAGCTTCTATCTATTATACCCAAGAAAAAATTAGATCGAGCGCCACAGGCGAACATTTTCGAAATCAATTTTTTTTCGTGTAGGCACAAATTTAACTGCTTCTCTAACAATTTCTATCATTTACCGTGCTTTAAATACCGAGGCTCTAGGAAGTTCCAGAAACCGGATGGCTCGACGTTCCGGCAACAGCACCTAATGTAGTCTACTCAATTCAACCTATGATCACATAAATTGAGCCCCGCAGGCGAGATGTTTTATTTTTTAGTTGGCTTTTTCCTGCCATTTTGCCAAATTTACCTATATCCAGCCAGATTCTAGCTTTTAATGTTTCGAAATCCCAATCCTAAAACTGGCTTAAAACTCTAGTCAAATGACGCGCCCTTTCACAAAACATAGATAATTAAGAAAAGCGCCGCAGGCGGAGTTTTCGAAACAATTTATGATTAGATCTTCTTTTGGGATCCAAGATAAAAGTAAGGACTTCGATGAAATCATGGATCAGTCCTCTTGTTTGCAACCAGTGCTTCACTCGACCTCTTCCGAGTTTCGAGGTTGGTGGCAACTCGCGAATCCTGGCAATAATTTCGAATAAATGACCGAATCCCAGTTCTTATACCGAATAAGTCTAGATTTATAGCATGTTCGGGATATTAGAACTAACGTGTCCCAGTTATTATTACCGAATTGTTTTGGTATCATAAGACTACCGAATATTTCGTATAATTTCGTCGAAATTGTAACAATATAGTCGGGATTCGTGGCGAGTACCGAATTGGACCGATATATTACTCGGGACTACAGAATCTTCATAAATATACTGAATAGTTCTGAGATAGAAAAATTACCAAATAATTTCAGTAAGTTCTCTAACCGAATTCTAATAACTACCGAATACTGGCAAATTATACCGGATCCCGATCGTTATACCGAATAGATTTGTACTGACAGCCTGTTTGCGATTCTGTAAAACTACCGAATACAACACCGAATAGTTCTGCTATCAAAAAAATACCGAACAGTTTTAGTAATATTTTGGGCCTTCGGCCCAAAATTTTACCGAATCTCAAAAAGGTGGGGGGGGGGTGCTGCACCCCCCCTTGCGACGCCCCTGATAGTTGCTAGAATCTTTATTTGTTTTATCGCACGCTCGTTTTCTAAATTGAGCCTGAAGAGGACCCTTGCCAAGAAGGACCGAAATGACTCCGTTAGCTTTTATCTAGGAACTCAGACCCAGGAACAAGGGGATCCATCCAAATTTCAGACATGAAGCATGGAAAATAAGGCGTTTGAAAGGCCTGGCCACCAGGGGACCCATCAACCAATTTGTGCTTTAGCAATTTCCATTGAAATCTGCGATGACTTACTTTGACCTTGGTTTACTACTTTAAATTACATATAAATATGATCTTGATCTAAAAATGGTTATTTTTTTGGCAGTGCAAATTGGAGACATACGTCAGCTGAATTTTAGGCTCAAGCCGCTAAAACTGGAAGATGAACTTGCGGAAAAAACACAAGTTCAAAACTCATTATCTTTTCTTCGCTTAAAATACCAATAATTTAATTTTTGGCCCTCAAATTCATAAAATTTAAAGTCCAAATGAAAATTTGGTAGTCTCTTTACAAGATTTAAAAGTTTAAATTTAAGTGAGTGGTGGATGGTGACTCGGAGCTCCTTTACTGGTTTCAGTGGCTTGCATTAACATTTGGCAGACCTATAGCGACCTGCGACATACAGGCGACAAATCGCCTGGTTAAAAAAACATTCTTATGTGACACAGTAATACAGTCTCCTCCAGGCTTCATTTTGAAATGAAGTTTCGTCCATGCAGATCAGTTTTAGCAATTAGACTCTGGCCTAAACTGACGAGATGACTACTCTGTAGCAAAATTCTTGAGGACTATTCTGATTTCTGATTCAGCAGATAATTTTTAGAGCACGTCGATGTGGCAACGCTGTCTTTCAAACTCCTACTATTTTGTTATTTGTTTTGTGAGCTGCCTGTGAAGATCTTTGGAGTTTCTGCTGGTCTGGCCTGAAGGAAATAGGCTGGAGCAGAGCTAGTCCCAAGGCTTACGTCTTTTGGTCGTCTTCATGCATGTTATGACAATCAGCACAGATTGACAGTTCTTATATTAGAGGTGAGAGAACAATCCTGGAACAGGATTCTTGGATGGGAATCACCCTTGATAGCCTAATCAGCCCAGGAGCTCTTCAAATTTGAAAGGTATGCATATATCTGATAGTGGTCTTTATTATCTCCAGTGTTATCTCTTACCGGAGGGGTATTCATATTTCAACCTCGTTTTTACACTGAGCACCTCGATTTTTGGCGCGAAAATGTTAAAATGAAGTGTACAAGCTGTCCTGACCTGGTCCTGACAGTCAAGAGGTAAAATATGACTTTTTTCAAAGTCATGTTTCCAAAAATATTCAAATTCTGTGCCTTTGTCTTTGACTTTGTCTCCATTTGGAGCTATTTTGAAATACTGTTTTCTGGCTATTATTGACATTGCTAACTCTTCCTTTTTCATCATTTTTAAGTCAATCGAGGTGGGGTTAGAATAAAGTAATCTTGTTTGAAAAGAAAAATATGTTTAACTAGAAATAGGCTACTACTGAAGCAATAATTATTAATCCAATTTACCCATTTAACTAGCTTCAATCTAGTATTTTTGTCATATTTGTTGGTTCCTTTTTAAGCCAGATGGATTATTCTGAAGAAAAGACTTCCCTGGAAATTTGAAATCTTGTCTGAGGTTGGATACCCCTCCTGTGAATGTATTCCTCTCTTGTCCTTGTCCCTGTCTTGTCCTGGCATAGCTTTTACTGGACACTGACTCTACAGCTGCCATTTCAAGGCTTCCAGCTAAGGGCTCCCTCAGTCTAACACAAATTCCTGATTTTTGGATATCCTATGCCAAACGCTGGGTATATCTAGCGTTTGGAATACCCTATGCCTAACCCTGGATCTGCTCTGGATACACTATACCAAATGCTGGAATTGGATACTCTAACGCAGTAAAATATTGATGATTTGAGTGAAGCTCAGAAATCGGCCAATCAGAATTCAGCTATAGTGGGCTAGGTCAGGGTTAGGGTACAAGAGGTATCCAGCGTTTAGCATAGGGTATCCAGCACTAGGCATAGGCTCTGCCAAACGCTAGATATATCCAGGGTTCGGCATAGGGTATCCAGAAATCAGGGGTTTGTGGTTGACTGGCAGGGGCGTAATTTCGTCAAAATCCTGGGGGGGGGCAAAGTTGGAGCCGATTTTCCCAAATCAAGTGAAAATGAGCAGTTTTATTTCAAGAAGAAAAACGTAATAAAAACAAAGAAACAAAGAGATAGTTTACTAATTGACCAAGGCGAAAACGACACAGGAAGTGATAAAATTAGGTCAAACGCCTCAAGGACCGAACGGGCAAACATCAAGCTGGGGGGGGGGCAAACTGGGGTCTGGGGGGGGGGCAGTTGCCCCCCCTGCCCTATAGCAAATTACGCCCCTGTTGACTGGGCTCCCTAGCCTACTGCAATCAGACTGCAATAGAGCTTTTTCAACTGTGAACATTGCCTAAATTTGAAGTGCACCAAGGACTTAAGAATATGATGAAATACAACCTAAATACAGTAGAGGTGTGCTTATTTGAACATTTATTGACTTCGAACTTTGCCATTTTCATGCACTTGCTGTGACTAAAGTTAACGACCAGTTAGCCAAAGTAGGTACCGTAGAATGGGGTAACTTTGAACTTGAGGGGTAACTTTGAACAAAATCCGTAACGAACATAAAGCGTCGTCTATCGGACAGGAGTCGAACTAGGTGTTCGAATTTGCTTCTAGACTACTCCTAGGATGCGACTGAGCCAGTTGGTAGTGTAAAATTCCGGATCCCACACACGTGTAGCTTGGTAATTGCAAAGTAATTCCATGGTTCTAAAATCTTGCAAAAGTGGCAAAAGTAAGTTGCCCTTTTTTGATTAGAAAAACTGAGCCAGGGCTTTCATTTTGATATTTTTCTGTAGCTAAGAAGCTGAATGATTAGGTTTTCTGGTGAAATCCTGCCCCGATTCCATATATCGAAGATGGCAGCAGTGTTCAATGTTTCCCGCAAATATTTTGATTTTTCGGGGTAACTTTGAACACAAAACTTTATTATTTTTCGTATGTACAGGATTAACGGTACAATTCTAAAATGAATAATAAAGCGTTTTGTGCTAGCCGATTGTGATTAGTTTATATTTAATTGATTTTTGCTCTTCTCCGAACCTTTTACGAGATCTGAAGGGCCCATGAAGCATCTGAAGAAGAAGACCCGAATCAAGTTCAACCCTTCAAGTTGGTTCAACTGTCGGGTACATTTTCACCCCTTTCTAATCCTGTCAGGCCCAGAGGCATTAATAGCCAAAATATTGGGGGCGGGCAAGGTATTAACCGACTTTACCGACTGTTTTTTTATTTCAGATAAAAACGACTATAATTGAGAAAAAACGACTTTGTTGACGAAAAATCGGCTATTTTAAGAAAAATTCGACTATTTATTATTTAAAAAAACGACTGTTTTAAGTAAGATCGACCGTTTCCAAGAAAAAAATGAATTTGTTTACGAAAAATCGCGGCGCTTCACGCCTACTTGGCTATTTATTACCGACTAGCCAACAACATTCGGGGGGGGGGGGGGTACCCCCCACCCCCTCCTAGTCGTGACGCCCCTGTTCAGGCCTATTTTGCTTCTTCTTACGATGGCAGTTAATAAGCGATCGAAGGCAGTGGCAGGCTAAGCTTAATCTACCAAAATTGAAATTTCTTTGTTATCTCGTTCTAAAAGTATTTTCATCAGCAATTTTTGCAGATGCCTAGAACATACATGAAAAAAGCAAATGAGGAAAGCACTCCAGAAGTGATGAAAAAAGCTCTTGAGGACATAGAAATATTAAAAAGAAAGGAGAACTATATAATTACGAAAAAAGCTTCAGAGAAACACACTTTGGGTACGCCAACTCACCGAATGAACGAAAAGCATGAACAAAATTATATTTGACCTTGACATAGGTCTACTGTAAGTGCACTAAGTTGACTCTTCTGTCTTTTTATATAAGTAGATTAATGCTCCAATAAGTGATTTCAATTATTGTTGGAAATTTTGGACGAGATCAAACATAGAACTTATCAGTGTTCAAAGTTACCTGTCAAAGTTAGTGCGTGTTCAAAGTTAGACAACCCCTGAGGTAACTTTGAACACCATTTTTGGGTCGATGTACCTCTCAGATCATTAAGATTACAAGCTTAAGACAGGTGCCATTCGACGCAGAATGATGAGTTCTCCAAACGCCAAAAAGGATTTCGAGGAAAAATTCATTATAAGAAAAATATTGTAAAAAAACCTTGATTTTTCACGTTTTTTAGTTCAAAGTTACCCCGTTCTACGGTAATTAAGGGCCACTGAAAACACCTGAATAGGTAGGCTATTTTGGATATTCATTATATCGTTTAGCCCGACACTGGGCTGTTAACGTTCAAGTAACTGTTCAAATAAGCATACTTCTACTTCACACTTGCAGATCTCTGGCTGGTCACAGGAGCCTTCAGTTAATTTTTTTTTGCATGGAATAAAAAAACTGTTAACTTTTTGTTGTCTTCAACATCTCTTAAATTATATATTTCTTGTGTCTGCATTGTATTATCTCCAGTAGGCTAATTCACAAGTCCTTCCCACCCAGTTTTGTCAAGTGTTTGACCATTCTTCTAGCATGTGTTGCACTGTACTGTATCAAATGTTACACCATTGTGTGGGCAGTGTCTATCGTTCCCCTATCTGGGAATCGGTACTCCACACGCTATTGTTCCCTGTTTGTCGGGGATTCGATGTGTCAGGAGCTAATGTTCCCCGCGATGTCGGGGAATCGATAGGCCCAGGGCTAATCTTCCCCGCAATGTCGGGGAATCGATAGGCCCTGGGCTAACATTCCCCGACTACTCGGGGAATCAAAGTGTCCAGAGCTAATGTTCCCTCATAAACAAGGGGCTAATGTTCCCCGACATGCAAATATTGAGTTTGTTGAGTTGAGGTCGAGGAATCCAAATGCCAGGGGTTAATGTTCCCTCATACATCAAATAATCGATTTTGAGATCGGGGAATCGAAGTGTGAGGGGCTAATGTTCCCCGACATGCAAATATTGAGTTTGTTGAGTTGAGGTCGGGGAATCCAAATGCCAGGGGCTAATGTTCCCTCATAAACAAATAATCGATTTTGATATCGGGGAATCGAAGTGTGAGGGGCTAATGTTCCCCGACATGCAAATATTGAGTTTGTTGAGTTGAGGTCGAGGAATCCAAATGCCAGGGGCTAATGTTCCCTCATACATCAAATAATCGATTTTGAGATCGGGGAATCGAAGTGTGAGGGGCTAATGTTCCCCGACATGCAAATATTGAGTTTGTTGAGTTGAGGTCGAGGAATCCAAATGCCAGGGGCTAATGTTCCCTCATACATCAAATAATCAATTTTGAGATCGGGGAATCGAAGTGTGAGGGGCTAATGCCCGACATCGTGATGATGACTTTATTGAGTTAAGGTCGGGGAATCCAAATGCCAGGAGCTAATGTTCCCTCATAAACAAATAATCGATTTTGATATCGGGGAATCGAAGTGTGAGGGGCTAATGTTCCCCGACATGCAAATATTGAGTTTGTTGAGTTGAGGTCGAGGAATCCAAATGTCAGGGGCTAATGTTCCCTCATACATCAAATAATCGATTTTGAGATCGGGGAATCGAAGTGTGAGGGGCTAATGTTCCCCGACATGCAAATATTGAGTTTGTTGAGTTGAGGTCGGGGAATCCAAATGCCAGGGGCTAATGTTCCCTCATACATCAAATAATCAATTTTGAGATCGAGGAATCGAAGTGTGAGGGGCTAATGTTCCCCGACATCGTGATGATGATTTTATTGAGTTAAGGTCGGGGAATCCAAATGCCAGGAGCTAATGTTCCCTCATAAACAAATAATCGATTTTGAGATCGGGGAATCGAAGTGTCAGGGGCTAATGTTCCCCGACATCGTGATGATGACTTTATTGAGTTAAGGTCGGGGAATCCAAATGCCAGGAGCTAATGTTCCCTCATAAACAAATAATCGATTTTGAGATCGGGGAATCGAAGTGTCAGGGGCTAATGTTCCCCGACATCGTGATGATGATTTTATTGAGTTAAGGTCGGGGAATCCAAATGCCAGGAGCTAATGTTCCCTCATAATCAAACAATCAATTTTGAGGTCGGGGAATCGAACTGCAAGGAGCTAATGTTCCCCGGGAAGCAATAATGGTTTTTGAGTTCGGGGAATGAAAGTGTCCAGAGCCAATGTCAATATTTGTATGAGCTAAAATCAATATTTGTATGTCGGGGAACATTAGCCCCTCACACTTCGATTCCCCGATCCCAAAATCGATTCTTTGATTATGAGGGAACATTAGCCCCTGGCATTTGGATTCCCCGACCTCAACTCAACAAACTCAATATTTGCATGTCGGGGAACATTAGCCCCTCACACTTCGATTCCCCGATCTCAAAATCGATTATTTGTTTATGAGGGAACATTAGCTCTGGACACTTCGATTCCCCGAGTAGTCGGGGAATGTTAGCCCAGGGCCTATCGATTCCCCTTTTTAATAATAAATTAAATAACAAAATGTCCAGAGCCCGGCTGAGAAGACAAATTCGTAATGCACGGGATGGAAAGACTTCTTTAACTAAATACAACATTTATAAATCACTACATGCCATTCATACTAATGGAAATATGCGTGTTCTCCCGTCAGCACCCGGTCCCCAACACCATCCGTTGACACGTCCAGCGAAACCAACAATAAAAAATAACCAAAACAAAAACCGAGGAAAAGAGATTTCAGTCCAAGGAAAGATCCTGGACCGAGTATTCACAATCCCCCAGCTCCAATATCTACAAAACCCAGATAAAATGGGGACAAACTTAGCTTCCCGAAGGCAATCCGCATTAACTAAAAAAAAAAAAACTCGCTTAACACCAAACAAATTCTCAATACAACAACATAAATTTGAGTTTACGTTTGGTTGTTTGAATTGACTGTGAAATGTCCAAATTAGAAGTATAAATATTCCAGTTCCGAATTACTGAGTTTCGAAGAGAAAATTTCGATCTTTCAGTTATAATTCTTGGCTGATACAGTTTATTAAAATTTCTAGTTAGATGTCCGTGTTCAGTAGTTTTAGGCGCGAAAAGGTTCGAGGAACGAAAAAACGAGGGAAGCAAACCACGGTCATACTTCAGTTTGAAGAGGATAGAAGAGGATGTCTTAAAGGAAGGATACTAAGAAAGCAATAAAGAGAATCTGTTGACGACTTCGATGGATATAATTTAGGGGAGGGCAGGTAACTCTTAAGGACCCGCAAAGCTTTGTTTTGTTGTTTTTGAAGGGGCGCAATATGAGAACTAAATGTGTTAAGGTATACAAGTGATGAAAACATTAAATGGGGTGCATAATAAAGTGATCGCATTGCTTCAAGGGGAAGGGATGACCTGAGTCTTCGCATTATCCCTACATTTCTCCCCAACTTCATACGCAAATTTGATATGTGGGGCTTCCATGATAGATTAGAGTCAAGGAGGACTCCAAGGTATCGCATAACTGCTGTGCGTGAAATCTTTATTTTAAAATCACTTGATTCAGTTATTTGAAGCTCAGGAACAGCTGCGTTACATCGAGAGAAAACCACGAATTTTGTTTTATCAGCGTTAAGAGCTAGGTTATTTGACTCAAGCCACAATAGAAGATGGTTGAAAGCTTTTTCCAAAACAAGTTTCAAACTGTTCACATCTTTCCCTGATACAGTACATGCAGTGTCATCCGCAAATTGCAAGTTTAAACCAAATATTCTCATTGAATTATTCAGGTCGTTAACATAAATTAAAAAAAGTAAGGGACCAAGTATTGAGCCTTGTGGGACTCCAGCAGTATTGGATTGTCGAGTCATTTCGGATGAAACATCACCTCCATCAACATACTGAGAACGGTCCTTAATATAAGATGCTATTAGGGATTTAGCTGGCCCTCTTATACCGTAATGATCCAACTTATGCAGTAAAATATCATGAGATATCGTATCAAACGCTTTTTTAATGTCAAGAAAAATAGAAGCTATAGGCTATACCAACAGATTTTCAGTGGGATAAACAGACCAAAAAGTTCACTCTTCTGGAGTCAGGAACATAGGTTTAGCATGTGATATGATATGATGCACACCATACCCATTGATGTACCCTTTAATAGATTGTGGACCACAACCAAGGACTTGGGGGACTTTGCAAGAAAAAGCTTTTTTCTCTGTAGCCTAATTCAGTGTCAGGGATAACTTTATGTTCGTGAAGGTCTCTAGAAATGTCAAGAGTTGTAACTGGTGGGTATATAATTGGGCACTGTCTAGGGAACCGGGAGCCGTACTTTATGTCCTACGAGCTACGGAACCGGTAGTTCTCACGGAAACCAAACCATATGAGCTACGATTCCGGGATGTGATGTCATTGACTAACGGAAACTTGTATGTGCTGGCTCCCGTTCCGGTAGTAAATGGAAATAGCTCACGGAAACTTCATCGTATCAGCTTCTCGTCCGATAGTCTCACGTAATTATGTACTCAGAAGCTAGGGAGCCGGTAGGTGATACCGGAAACTATATACTTGTAGCTTGTGCTCCGGTAGTATCTACATGGCATATAGAACTCACGGAATAGTTTGGATGAGAGCTAGGATACCGGGATTTTCACTGACTTAGAGAAAATAACATGGGGAAAAAACTACTTCCGGAACCCATATACTGAGAGCTAAGGTACCGGTAGCAACAACTATTTGGTTGAAAATGACCAGCTAACGGACACAGATGGCTATGGGCTAGGGTTCCGGTATTGCAAAAAAAAAAAAAATCTCACGGTACCATGTTAGTGGAGACAAAGAGACCGGGAGTGAATATTTTTCACTCACGGAACCCAACTCCTGTGGGCTAGGGTTCCGGTATTGACAAAAACAAATTTTTTTTACTCACGGACCCATGTTAGTGAAGACTAGGAGACCGGGGGTGAATGTTTTTAACTTTTTTTTTTTTTTTTTTGCAATACCGGAACCCTAGCCCACAGGAGTTGGGTTCCGTGAGTTAAAAATATTATCTCCCGGTCTCCTAGTCTTCACTAACATGGGTCCGTGAGTAACTTTTTTTTTTTTTTGCAATACCTGAACCCGAGCCCACAGGAGTTGGGTTCCGTGAGTTAAAAATATTCGCTCCCGGTCTCCTAATCTTCACTAACATGGTTCCGTGAGTAAATTTTTTTTTTTGCAATACCGGAACCCTAGCCCATAGCCATCCGTGTCCGTTAGCTGGTCATTTTCAAATAAACAGTTGTTGCTACCGGTAGTAGTTTTTTCCCCATGTTATTTTCTCTAAGTCAGTGAAAATCCCGGCATCCTAGCTGTCATCTAAACTATTCCGTGAGCTCTATATCCCATGTAGACACTACCGGAGCACAAGCTCCAATTATATAGTTTCCGTTATCACCTACCGGCTCTCTAGCTTCTGTGTACATAATTCCGTGAGACTACCGGACTAGAAGCTGTACGATGAAGTTTCCGTGAGCTATTTCCATTTACTACCGGAACGGGAGCCAGCACATACAAGTTTCCGTTAGTCAATGACGTCAGATCCCGGAATCGTAGCTCTTACGGTTTGGTTTCCGTGAGAACTACCGGTTCCGTAGCTCGTAGGACATAAAGTACGGCTCCCGGTTCCCTAGACAGTGCCATATAATTGGCTCTGTGACTTTTATCCCCACTGATGGCTGCCTTGTCGATCTTAGTTTGCAATTTACTTGCTTGACTTGTTTTTTTGACAAGAACATAGAAACAGCAAGTAACCGATTCTATGGTAAGAAAGTGATGGCTTCCTCCAATCGAACTCTGGGAATGCCCACAGAGTTTTAAAATGTTAGGGGTATCTACTACTGCAAGCTCTTGTCAGTTTTTAAGTGAAAGTTGAATGTAAAAATCTATGAATAAGCTCAAGCATAATGCTGTATAATTCTGTTGAACTTAGTTTCTTTCATGTCTGTGAAAGCTGAAGGTTTGTCTGATGCTTGAAATAAGCCTTCTTTTTTCTGGTTTCAGCAGATTATATGGTAACATGCTTGATTTTATTCTAGGTTCTCTGATGGACAAAGTGAGCTCTCTAGCCTTGGACCATCGCCCAAACAGCCGCAGTACATCTCCTGCAAGAGTCCCCAACTTCTTGTCAATGTTGCCCAAAAGAAATGATTTGACAGTGCCTGCATTCAAAGCTGAAAGGTCACGGTCCAACCCTAATAGTTTGGCACTTGAGGATGTGACACCCACCCCATCTACAACTATGAACGCAGGGGATGATTCCCCACTATTAGCAGATGAGACCATGGAGTCGTTGAATGAATCAGTGGATGATGCAGACTCTAGCCTGATGTCAGATAAGCAGAAACATGCATTTGAGTCATTACAAGCTAAACGGAATAAAGCCAAAGCTCAGATTAAGGAACTTCAGTCAGAAAAGGATCAAATTGTTCACGATTACTTACAGCTCTCAGGTACAATTGCAGACAGAGCACAGCAAACCAAACTCAAGCAGGCATTTGAAAAGAGGAATGTCAAGTCATCTCACGCAATTGCTCAACTCCAAAGAAAAGTAGATACGTATAACAAACGACTTGATGATTTCCTCACATCAGGGATACCCCTATATAAACCTTCTAAGCATGCATTAAGAGACGGTATAAAATTTGTGAGTGGTAACATCCGAGAAGGTGTTACAGCCGTTACTGGCTTATCAGGCAAACCAAAAGAACTAGCGCATATGATCAAAAGCAAATTTGGAAGTGCTGATAATGTCAGTGCAGAAAAGAGCGACAAAATGGAAAATGAAGAAATCCAAGTGGATCGGGGTTCGGGGTCGATAACAGGTCATAGCGTCGGAAATATGCAATCTGTAGGTGGAAGTGTTGGCAAGTATGCATCTGAAGAGGGCTCGGAATGTAGCTCTGTTACAAGTGAGAGTGTTGCAAACCAGATTTCACCGCATCATCAAGTGTCCATGATTGCACTCGAGGCTGTGTTGCTAGAGCTTAAAGAGCGGAGGTTCGAGGGGGAGAGGCTACGAGAGGAACTTGATTCGCTTAAGGGGAATTTACAGAACGAGTCAGGGTTCGTCAGCCAGGCGTTGCAAGAAATGAGGTTCAGGCTGGAGAGGCTTGAAGAACAAGTGAACGACCTTTCGGATTTACATCAGAGTGAAGTGTCTTCCCTCCGTCAAGGGGTTACAGACATGGAGGATAAAGTACAGTATCAGTCGGAAGAGCGGCTTAGAGACATTCACGAAGCGTTGGAAAGTTGCCAGACTCGAATCGCTAAGCTGGAGCACCAAGCCGCCTATACTCAACAGTATGTAACCTTTGACGGTATTGAGAACGGGTTTGCAAGAGCCACCCTTGCGAAGCTGATCACGATGGGTTTGACATTACTTCAGGTCATCTTAGTTCTAGTGTCAAGCCTGGCTGGGATCCTGACCCCGCTTTTTCGAACAAAAGCCCTTGCTTTATCCACCGGTCTTGCAATGCTCTGTCTGTCGTTTGTGATCAGTCAGTGGGCTGAGTTGAAAGAACTCACATCTAGCATTTTAAGAAATTATCGGGAAACTTTGAATTCTAGCGAAAATATTGTGATAAAGTAAGATAGTTAGACTATTTTAGGAAAAGACTCCATGTAGATCTGAATGTATCTTGCCTAGGCTTTGTTTGGCGGTCTTGTCTTTGTTTTTAAATTGCGTCCAGCGCGAAATTTGGGATTGGTAGTGTTTTGAGTTTTAAATTTTAAACAGCTTTGAATGTGTTTTTTTTTTATTCGGACGAGTGCTATACAGGGTGCTTCTCTTTTGGATTACTGAAATTATTGCTTTTTTTATGCCGAGGCCTCGATCTGTATAAGCGATACCTTCTTTAACTTTTAATAAGCTGCAAAATCATGGTTTCTGAGATTTTAGGTCAATGCGTCGATGCAGGTTTTTCCCTTTAGCCGAACTAATTAAACCTTGGTTTTCGGATTTGTGAGAGTATAAACACCATAAGGGTCCCATATATTTAGTAAACCGAACATAATTGATTGGTTTGCTTATCCTTCGTATCCACTTATTTGTTTATGCTTCCCTTTCAGTGGTCAAGGACGAGTCGTTCATGTGGATGCCTTTAGGATAGTTCGAACACAGAAAATTTGACTTTCGATATTCTCTAGATTTTTATCACAAGGAATCAGATTAGAAAACTATCTGAGACTAAACTGAAGATGTTTAGGAAAGCATAGTGAACATCAAGGCAGAAACCACTAACCCGTGATCAACAGACCCGATTTACCTTTGCATAATTAGATTCTTTAGGTGGCTTGTGTCAGGTGATAGGGCATCCGAACCGACTTTCCTAGGCTAATGTCAGTATAATTCTTGTTGAGAAGTATGTAGCCAGGCTAGCCTTGTATAACCGTTAACTCATTTTTTAATACCAAAGGGTTCGAGTAGCTGTCTTAGTCGAGGCTTTGTAACTCGTCATTTGTTACGTCGTTAGATTCGTTCATTAGTTCGATGATTAAAATTGTTGGCCCCTTATAATAACAGACGCCAGGCCTTTTTTGTTTACTCCACCAAGTTTCCCAAGCCCTTGTAACATGCTTGAACTCCAGGAGTCATGGTCATCGTATGCAGAACTGGACCTACGCGAGCCTGCCCCAGCCACTGGTCGGTGGTTTCTTCGCAAGGATATTGTTTATTAGGTCCCGGTAAACCATGATCTGCCGAGCCAGTTTCCTTAATAGCCTCGAAATTGGTCCTCCGAAATATAAGTCGAAGTGGATATCTGGGGATTATCGTTGTTCTTTTTCCTTCTTTTCCAATTTCGCAAGATGACCCTTAAAATGAAAATTTATATTAGGCCTACGGCCAGTTGAACTTATCTGGTTCTGTCGCGGACTTTAATTTTATTAGCACATCGGATTTTCGTTAGCAGCATCGCGTCATCGAGTGCTATCGCTTAGCTTTGAAAGATATCTAATTATCTTAGTTCAAAAGTGAATTTTCTTGCCGTAGGCCGAATTTCTGATAATCAGCACTTAAAAAGAAGCTCCATGTTCCAGTTTTATTTAGCAGTGAAAAAGCTTTTGAAGCTTAGCAGGCACAGTTGATACTATTTCTCAATCTCAATCCCAAGCGCAGAAATGGTATGATGAGCCTAACAGAAATCACGAATAGAAATGGCTAGTAACGACAGATAGCAGCACTTTCGGACCCGTGGGAAAAGTGCTGCTTTTTTATTTCCGTATATTTTTGTTTATTACTCGATGGAGGTATTTTGGATACAAGGCCAGGGAACTAGTATTCGGCGATATTCCGTATCGATAACGATATATCGATATATCGGACCAAATATCGATATCGAATATCGATATCGAAAACGATATTTGTATATTTATAATTGTTGTAAATAATCCAAAATAATTTGAATTTCTACATCCGAAATTGGAGCAAAATGATTTCCGTAATTCAGTTTTATTTATTCGAAGTTTGAGATGAAGCAAGACGCTTTTTCACGACGACTTTGTTCTTAAATTTTGGCAAAAAAAGACGTACACTATAGCGAAACATGGTGACGAAATATCGATATCGAATATCGAAAGTCAAAAATCGATATATCGAAAAATCCGAATATCGCCCAACACTACAGGGAACTGTCGCACACTTTCAGCACATACATTGATTTTAGTCCACCTTCAGCTTGAAGCTGGTGCCTGCCTGCAAGACCGTAGCTTCCCACTCGAAAGCAGAAACAGGTTGGAAGAAACGGAAGCTAGTTGCTGCATAACTTTAGGACAGTCCTTTCTGTCATAGACTGTAAAACTTCACACACTGTAGGCTGTGTGTCGGAGACAAGCAAAAACATCCTTTTTGGCCCCAGGCAAGAGTTCCACTAAGCTATCCCAAATGCTACCATATCCTTCCTTCCCAAACTCTCCGTGAAACCCACAAAAGTTAGACCTTTACCCTCTTCTAGCACTTTTCGGACTGTGTAAAAAACAAGAGCTGTAAGCTCATATGGCACTTAAGCATGGGTTGAGATGTAGGCTAGTGTTTGATCAAAAGTACTTTTAAGGTTACCTTTGCGGTTCAGATGCGCACTTTAAGGGAGCTAGAGAAAAAGTATTTTGTTTTAGAACTTGGCTGTAATGTTCGCACTTTATAGGCGCTAGAAATTCATCTGTAAGAAAAACTATTGTGACAGAACGATCACAGGCCCTTAGGGATCATTGATATATACCGTTTGGTAAAAAGTATTTTTGACAGTGCGAAAATGGATAAGTCAGCTGAAATTTATTGGAGCTATATTTCGGCCCTTCTTGCCAAGGGTCCTCTTCAGGCTCAAAGCCGCTCAAGGTGGCTTTAACTCAAGGTTGGTTATCACAAGTTTCGTTCTTTCCACCTTGAGCGGCTTTGAGCCTGAAGAGGACCCTTGCCAAGAAGGGCCGAAATATAGCTCCAATAAATTTCAGCTGACTTATCCGTTTTCGTACTGTCAAATATGATTCGCAGTCAGCTTGGGCTGAAGGAATATTTAAAGTATTTTTTTTCACTTTTCGGTTAAAATGTGCGCTTTAAGGGTGATAAAATAAATTTTTAAGCAAAACCCTTGTGGCACAAATGATCATGGGTTGAGGTGTATCGTTGCGGTTCAGATGCGCACTTTAAGGGAGCTAGAACTTCATTTGTAAGCAAAACCCTTGAGGCATAAATGATAATGGGCTCATGGGGATCATGAAAATGTATCATTTGCTTAAAAGTATTTTTCTAAATTTACGGTCAAGATTGGTACCTTAAGGAATTTCGGATTTGGAAAGTGGCGATTTCTGAGCCAATCTTGTTAAATCTCTGATATTACAGCCCAGTTCCGTCGTCCTAGCACATCTGGAAGTACCTTAACTCGCGATCACCGGAATTCCGGACCCCCCCCTCAAACTCTCCCACAGTCGCCGGAGCCAATCCGGTTCTGTAAGTGATTTATCCAGAGCATCTCTTTATTATTCCCACAAAGTTCCATCCCGATCTCCCCAGTCTGAGCCGGTCGCGTGTTTCCCCCTCCCCCATTGTTGTCGAATCCGGTCCGGAGATGACAAAGATCACCATGTCCTCTGATCAATTATCAAATTTCACTCAAATCCGATCAACTGTTCCAAAATTACGCATGACTCAATATTCCGGATTCCCCCTCCCGCTACTCCCCCTACGACTATCGGGTCATGTAAATTTGTATTTATAAGTCCGTTTGATCGGGTCCCTGATTCGCCTCCCAAGTTTCGTCGTGAAAATCCCCCAAACCGCCATTACCGGAATTCCGGGAAACTCCCCTCCACCCCCCCCCCCTAGTGTCCGGATCCAGTCCAAATGTATAAACGATTTATCTGGAGCAGATGCTTGCTCTTCCCAGCAATTTTCACTCCGATCCCTCCATTCTAACCGTTTCTCGAGATTTCCCCCCCCCAACTCCCCCATAGCTGTCGAATTCGGTCCGAATTTCAAATGGGACATCAGAGGTGTGCTATTTATTGAGGTATTAAGTTTCATTCCAATCCGATCACCCGTTCGAAAGTTACACAGTACTCCAGTTTTCCGGATTCCCCAGCCCTCCACTCCCCCCCAGGTGTTCGGATTGGGAAACTGATTATTTCCAGGTTAGTCCTGTCCGGTCCCTGATGCTCCTGCCAAGTTTCATCGTCCTAGCACATCTGGAAGTACCCCAATTCGAAAAGTGTGACTTAATTTTCAGAATTCCCCGGCCCACCACTCCCCCCCAGATGGTCGGATCGGGAAACTGATTATTTCCACGTTAGTTTGGTCGGGTCCCTGATTTTCCTGCCAAGTTTCATCGCCCTAATACATCTGGAAGTACCCTAACTCGAACATGTGGGACAAAACTTTCGGACAGACAGACAGACCGACCGACCGACAGACGGAATTGCGATCGGTATGGCACTTGAGCCAGAGGCTGCAAGTGCCATAAAAAGCGGACAAATAAATCCTGCATTTTCTCATTATCAACATCCAAGACAGAGATAGTTAAACATGGGTGAGCAGAACATGGTAACTTTCACTTTTTACCTGTGACTTCGTAAAAGTTGTCCGTCAGTCTGTCCGTCCGTCTGTCAGCACGACAACTCTCGAAGGGAATGAGATATTTTTATGAAACTTGGTGTGAGTGTTCTTTGGGTCAAGGGACAGGGTTGAGTTCGTAGATGGGCTCTGTTGCCCTGCACTTGGGGGTGGTGTTCAAATTAAGGGGCGAACAAAATATATATTAATAGCTAATGAGATAGTCGATTTAGGGGTATGAAGACATGCTGAGCACGTGTATAGCTCGACAAGTAGTTCTCCCGGAATCCGGCGAAAACCGGAAAATTTGTTTAAAAGTAAAGTTCTATTTGGAGTTGATTACATTTTCGATGTCGTGGTAAGGATAATGCTGAATCCGTTTTTTATTTTGAATTATTTTCTCGTCGGAAAAATAGTTCGGCCAAAAATTGAAAATTTGTTAAAAGTTTGTTTTATATGAGTTCGATGTAGGGGTAAGAAGATATGCTGAGTTCGTTTTTTAGCTTTAGTTTTTTATGGCACTTGCCCTTTGGCCAAGTGCCATATAGCGATCGCAATTTCTGTCCGTCCGTCGGTCTGTCGGTCGGTCGGTCTGTCGGTCCGGGTTTTGCTAGTTCGGGTACTTCCAGATAAGCTAGGACGATGAAACTTGGCAGCATATCAGGGACCGGACCAGATTAAATTAGAAATAGTCGCTTCCCCGATCCGACCACCTGAGGGGGAGTGGAGGGAAGGGGAATCCGGAAAAAATAGGAAAAATGACTTATTTTAACTTACGAACGGGTGATCGGATCTTAATGAAACTTGATATATGGAAGGACCACTTGTCTCAGACCTTCCATTTTAAATCCAGACCGGATCCGGTGACATGGGGGGTAGTTGGAGGGGGAAACCGGAAATCTTGAAAATCGCTTAGAGTGGAGAGATCTGGATGAAAGTTGATGGAAAGAACAAGCACAAGTCCTAGATACGGGATTGACATAACCGGACCGGATCCGCTCACTTTGGGGGAGTTAGGGGGGGGATCCGGATTTCTAGTGATCCCGCGAGTTCGGTGCTTCCTGATGTGCTAGGACGATGAAAATTGGCAGGCATGTCAGGGACCCGAACAGATTGACTTGATAATAGTCGTTTCCCGGATCCGACCATCCGGGGGGGGGGCTGGAGAGAGGGGAATCCGGAAAAATGAGGTATTTTTAACTTACGAACGGGTGATCGGATCTTAATGAAACTTGATATATAGAAGTACCTTGTGTCTCAGAGATCCAAGTTTAAATCCGGACCGGATCCGGTGACATGGGGGGAACTGGAGGGGGGAACCGGAAATCTTGGGAAACGCTTTGAGTAGAGAGATCGGGATGAAAGTTGGTGGAAAGAACAAGCACAAGCCGTAGGTACGTGATTGACATAGCCGGACCGGATCCGTTCACAGTGTGGGGGGGGGGGGGTCCGAATTTCTAGTGATCCCACGAGTTCGGTACTTTCTGATGCGCTAAGACGATGAAACTTGGCAGGCGTGTATGGGACCCGAACAGGTTGACTTGAGAAAAGTCGTTTCCCGGATCCGACCATCTGGAGGGTGGGGGTGGAGAGAGGGGGAATCCGAAAAGTGAGGTATTTTTAACTTGCGAAAGGGTGATCGGATCTTGATGAAACTTGACGTATAGAAAGATCTCGTGTCTCAGACGCCCCATTTTAAATCCGAACCGGATCCGGTGATATTGGGGGGAGTCGGACGGGGGAACCGGAAATCTTGGGAAACGCTTAGAGTGGAGGGTTTGGGATGGAAGATGGTGGGAAGAGCAAGCGAATAGCATAACCGAAATGGATCCGGTCACTGTGGGGGAGTTGGAGGGGATCCGAGTTTGTAGTAATCCCACGAGTTCGGTACTTCCTGATGTGCAAGGACAATGAACTTGGCATGCGTGTCAGGTACCCGAACTATTGACTTGAGAATGTCGTTTCCCCGATCCGACCGTCGAGGGGGAGTGTACAAAAGGGGAATCCGGAATCCAGTGGCAAGCTCAGCTATTGAACGGCTTATCAGATTTAAACGAAACTTGATATTTAGAAAGGTATCGTGCCTCAGACATCCCATTTCAAATCCGGACCAGATCCGGTGACATTGGGAGGAGTTGGAGGGGCGAACCGGAAATCTTTGTAATCGCTTAGAGTGGAGGGATCGGGATGAAACTTAGTGGGAAGAACAAGCATAAGTTCTAAATATGTCATCTAGAGCTTTCAGATTGAATGAACCTAGATATCCTAATTCTAGGTCCGAACCGCATTTTTGAATGGCGGGGTGTTTATTGTGAAGTTCTCTTCTACTTTCTCGTACCACTACTCGTAACAAGTGCCATATGAGCTCGTAGCTCTTGTTTTTTTTTTTTTTGCCGGACAAGTAGTTCGCCGAACATTTGGCAAAAGTAAGGCAGGAAGTTTTGACCAGTTTCGTCAAAGTAGATATGACGTATAGGGGTAAACATACATGCTGAATCCATATATGAACTTGGTTTTCTCAGATGATTCACAATTTGGCCTTAATCTGTTTCTAAATTTTGATAGTAGAAATGTTCAAGGGGTGCGGCGAGACCGGATATCTATTAGACCCAGTCGTCTGGATCAAGTATTAAATTTTATCCCGTCGAAACCTTTGGTCTTGTTATTCGGAATCAGATTGCAGATTTTCTGTCGTCAACCTGTGATCTGTACGTCTGCCACAGGAGATGATATTGAACAATTCGAGGACTTTGAGAAACTAATCCGCTTGGAAGCGCTGAACTGGAATATGAATTATCTAAAATTTGTGCCAAAGTATGCAGTCCACTCGCAGCTGAACCATTCATCCAAATGCCTCGCAAGTCAGCAGAGCTCAGCGTGCTCGATCTAATCGCCACCAGACGTGGAAAAGGCACAGATGATTCAGCGCACTGCGGGGGTGGAAGGAGGAACCCGAGTGCAAAGAAGGCTCCATCCAAAATTGGGGGCACGAAATACTGCGAAAGCAAAAAGTCGCCTTTGCTAGTGGCAATTGGTGCTGTCAGTGTAAGTCGCTATAAGTATGATTACTGGCTTTATAATTATTGGCTTTAGTCCCACCGTTACCAAGAGAAAGAATTGGCCATGAACAGGAAAATACAAAACTCCCAGGGAATGGGTTTCTCCCGGCACTTGAATCAAGCAGTTTATGATTAAAAGTTTTCCCCGTTTATTCTTTTCACATTGTTGCCTTGGTCATTTTTGCAGTTTAGAGCTTTTTGCCAAGTTTTAGAGTAGGGAGTCCGTGCGGTCCCAGAGTACTCTTATAGCCCGAGAAAACCACAGATGATGCTGCCGCGGAGTTAGTTCGTAAGTTTCATCAAGGTTTCATCAACTAAGTAGGAAGTTGTTAGCTGAATCACCTGTTAGCTGGATAGTTTCGCCTAGTATCCCATTTATTGATTCTCTCCGTCAGAGATCGTAATCCCAAGAGATGACAGTACCCCCCCCCCCCCGCTGCTGCCGAGGAGGGTGTGGGAGAGACGCTAGAACTTATAGACGATCTTTCATGGATGCTAGTAAATCTTGGCTTGGTATGCGGTGTGTATAGAAGTGGCGGTGTCTAGTGGGGTGCCCTAGAATACTTCCGTGATGGAATTGGGGTTCGAATTTCGCGTTGGAAATCGTTTCGGAGTGTGTGTGCACGTATCTTATCTGTAAATATAAAGAGCAAATAAGGAATCTCTTCGGTAGCCTACTGTAGCTTAAGAAAAATGTGTTCTATCTCCCTTTGGTAGGGGACAGAGCAATGATGGTGCCCGCAGAGGGAGGGTATTGCCGAGGGGTTGCCCATTCTCAATTTTAGTGCACAGCAAGTGCCCGGTGCCACGATAACCGGTCGGTGCCGGCACCGGCTGAAACAAGCCAGCACCGATTTTCACGTGTTAAAACATCAAAAGAAACATGTTTAGAAGCGTCTGAAAGACAAATCTCCTAATTTATTGTGGGTACCGGTGCCGGCACCGCCTATTTCGGTTGGTGCCGGCCGGGACAGGGTGTACAGCAGGTGCCGGGGAGTGGGTAACCCCTCGGGTATTGCTTCGTGGAAGGGAGCAACAAAAAAACCAACATTGCTTTTACTCATTAGGCTACACTGAGTAACAGCGCAAGTGCCCGTACGGAAATATCCCGCCTGAAATCGACCCAGAGAAAGTGAAACAGATTTCGACCCGATTTCAGGTTAGTTTCTTCCTGGGATTCGGCCTCGTCTCTGCCCGAGGCCGAAATTCCGGTCGAAATCGACCCAACAAATCGCCCGAGGCCGAAATTCCGATTGATCCGAGGAGGAAACTAACCTGAAATCGGGTCGAAATCTGTTTCACTTTGTCTGGGTCGATTTCAGGCGGGAAATTTCCGTACGGGTGGTCATGTGCAGAGGAATTACTAGCCAAAATGTTTGGGGGGAGGCGACAAGGTATTTACCGACTGGCTGGTAATTTTTACCGACTGATCAGACATCATTAGACAAGCCGACTTTTTTTTAGAAAATTTACTGTTTTTCAGAAAAATCGACTGTTCAGGAATAATTTAGGAATAACTGTAATAGGACAATCTAGTTATACATCACTTGTTCACTGAAATCGGCTTGAAGACCCGACGAAAATGCGTTACTTCGTTGTCCACTATTCAGAGATATAATCGATTTTGAGACTTTCGCTGTTTGATTTGCGGACTTTCCCTGTCGGATTTGTGGTTGCTACCTCTATGGGACTCTATGCGCTTGTACCTGTGTTGTATGCTTGACGAAAACGGTTTACGAAAAACAAAATTTCAATGAAATCGATTGGCGAAAGTGACGATGAAGGGCTTGGCATTCGTCCATAATGTTTGAGCCACAGTGGTCACCAACCTCACCACTGCTTTCATTGAAAAGCCGCGTTTATGTTGGATTCAGATTTTCCGTGTAGGCTAATAGTAAAACTTTCCGTTATGGGGACGACCGTAGAGATTCTGACCTTCACAACTAGGACATAAAGTAAAAAAAAAAAAAATTCGCTTAACACAATCAAAATAATTCAGTCTATTCAATTGAAAGATACAAAAATAAGTTGGATTTTGAGTTAAGCTTTAAGAAAAAATGACCCTTTTCCAAAAAATTCTGTTTTAAAGAAAAATTGAGGATTTGGTTTTATCCTGGAAAAATATGAAACCTAACGCTTGTTAAAGGAGTTAATTGGTATGGCGGAAAATGGAGGAGAAACTAGTGCCAGTCAGTCGGAATGCTTATGTTGAACTCTACTGTAGGCTACCTTTACTTTCTCGGAGATCCTGAAACCAGCCAACATTATTCACAACATTAGCCTTCAACCTTTATAACAACGAATCCGTCAGTCTCGTCTGTTCATTAAATTATTCAGTGGATCGGAGAGCTTGTACTAGCTCAGCGAACACACTTATTCTTCTCGAAAATATGAATGATTGTTAGGCAGTAATGACGAAAAAATTCACAACAAATTATTAAAAGAAATAGACGTTGCAAAATGCTCAGCTTTTTATTTTTTTTACTTTGTATTACATATGAGCTTGTCTGTTCGTGTGCTACCGAAGTACGCCACTACATGATCCAATGCTAGGAGCCTACTGTGTCCTGGTTTGAAATGGGCTTGGGCCTGGCTTGGATGGGGGTGATCTGGACATAGCAGATGCTAGAATACTCCCGATTTCACTCCTTTAATAGTATAAGGATGAACAGATATCGTGTGACTTGCCTTTTTTCAAAGAATAGTTTACTATCCGTAATAAAGCCAAGAACTGAAACATAACAAAAAATAACTGCTTTTTGCTTGCAGTTTTCAAACAAATCCGACCACTGGACAATGGCTCAGAGTAACGCTTTCGTCGACCGAATCAAGTCGCTCAGTTTGGAAGAGATAGTTCAGGAGCGGCGTCGTCTAGCGGAGGAAAAGAATGGCAGAACAGACCGAATTCAAGAGCTGGCTCACCAGAACTACGAAGTTTTCACCAAAACTGGAGAAACTCTGAATGCTGTAGAATCTGAGGTCAGCCGATGTGATTATTATTTAGATCTTAAAGCACACCTCGCAGTGTATAATGTTTCTGCTCAGATGTTCTGAAATAGTTGACCACTTTACAACTGTTTTAGCCTCATTCCACGTCCTCTTCGGAAACAGATATTCCTTCAGCCCAAGCTGACTGCGAATCGTATTTGACGATGCAAAACGGATACGTCAGCTACATTTTATTACAGCTATATTTAGGCCCTTCTTGGCAAGGGTCCTCTTCAGGCTCAAGCCGCTCAAGCTGGAAATGAACTTGTGGAAAAGCAATTAAAGATTCTTCCTTAAATGTCTGATTTTGTGAACTTCTTCTCTGAAAGCTGGTGCTGCGATTTCATTCTGAGCACGGCTGCTGTTTTTGCTGTTCGATTGGGTCGTCGAAAGGGTAGAGATTCTTCTGCATTTTGGTTTTGGAGTCACCAGGAGCCGTGTCCAGAATGAAATCACAACACCAGCTTTAACTCCAAGCAATTTTCGGAGAAGAAGTTCACAAAATCAGATATTTAAGGAAGAGTCTTCAATTGTTTTTCCACAAGTTCATTTTCCAGCTTGAGCGGCTTGAGCCTGAAGAGGACCCTTGCCAAGAAGGGCCGAAATATAGCTCTAATAAAATGTAGCTGACGTATCCGTTTTGCATCGTCAAATATATCGGCTTAACTATGGATCTTCACCTCACAGGTGGCGGATGCCGCGGGTGTACTCACGTCAATCTGGAAAAGTTCGTCTTGGTTTTTGGGTTACATGTTTTCGCTGCGTGCATTAAAAGCGACATAAATGTCAAGCCGCGCGTGTTTTGAGACGAGTTGGTGGGTCAGAGCGATGGTAGAGATTTTCAGTGGGTTAATATTTGGGCAGCAATACTCTTTTGTTAGATATTTGTTACTCTCCTTCTTTTTTTTTCGACCACGCATGTAGCTCGAAATCGGAAAGATACGTTATTTTATTATTATACGTGTTTTAATTTTGCCCTGCTGGTTACGGTTGCACGATTTTCCTCGAGCTTATTTATAACTTTACCCGAAAGCTTGCGGCTTGGTTCGTTGCTGGCTTGAGGCCTTTGGTCAACAGGGATGACCATATGAATATATAAATATATATTCCCAAAAAAAGCCCTTTGGGCCATGGCGGGACAAAAATACAAAAAATAAATAAACACTCCACTCCAACTGTAGGCTACCATTACAAATATTCAACTCGTAACTAAAATAACAAAATAACTCACAAACAAACTTTACCTATCCACCAACCACTTACCCTAAACTACAACTTTAACCTATCATAACACGTTCACGGTGCTCCATGGCGATCTTCAGGAACCTAGCCAACCGACGCAGCTCATGGAACACTTTACTCCCCATCAAATCTTTCAAATACCTCACTTGCAGAACCTCTTTACCAAAAACTTCTTTCCTTAGATCCCCTAACTCACTACAAAAATGATAGGGGCTTACTTCGTCCTAGCTAACCCAAGGTCGCTCCAGTCTGTCTTCCATAGTGGGGTGGCTAGCTCTGCACCCGTGCCTTTTCAAGAAGGAGACATAGCTACTTGCTTCTGACAGGAATTGGCCTTATTACAGTTCAGCGCTCCATGCGGACTAATTTCTTGTTAGTCCCCCATTTTCTCACAATCAACACTTGTGTAGACATAGTAAAAAGTCGGATCCATAGAGTAGTGGGTGACTTTCACTTTCTGCTGCTGAGACGTATGTAAAACCTCAATTACCTGGGACGCAGATGACAGGTTTTCCACTTACTAACCTGTGGATCTATATTACCATGTCTGATCCAAGTGCTGATGGTGAGGCATAGGGGGATTAACAGAAACTAGTCCGCTTGGAAGCGCTGAACGCTTCCAATATGGCCAATTCTGCAATGGTATAACGCTTTCCGAGAAGAAATGGTCATGGCCTGGATGCAGACAGCTTCTTGGAGTGTCCTCTTATTCTGGAACCTTTTCCGATTAAGGTATCGGCGAGGGTAGACGTGCGATTTACCAGAAATGGGTACAGGCGACAGATGTATCCAGCCGTCTAATATTAGCATTCCTATAGCTGCGCGAAATCATCTCTCCCTGGTTCTTGGTATCTGGCTTATGAGTGGGAAATAGGGAAGCGTCGGGAAATTGGATCTTACTAAGGTGATCTTCTCCCCGTGCTACGGCAGTGAGTCTGGAATTCCGGAAATCCATGAAAGAATACCAGATGCACTCGTAAGTGTTGCGATAAGACCAGAATCCGCAAAAGTGCTAAAAGCTTTGTTTGCAAAATAGGCAGCGATGTCCTATTTTATGTAGGGTGAGGAGATACAGACTCCACGGGACAGGGCAGAGGTCGGGAATGGTCGGGGAAAAATACCATTGGTTTTGCGTATTAAATTGCGGAAAGTAATCGGAGACCAATGAACTTGCAGACGCTACTGACGACAAGATGAACACGCCAATGAACAGTTTATTCTGCCCTAGAAAAATATTAATGAGAATAGAGGAAAAAGGAGCCGTGGCTGAATTTCATAATATTCCTGAGCAGAGGCGTTACTAGCCAAAATGTTTGAGGGGAGGCAAGGTATTTACCGACTGGTTCGTCATTTTTACCGACTGATTTTTAGGAAAACCGACTTAAGAAAAATCGACCGTTTTTAGAAAAACCGACTGTTTTTAAGAAAAAATCGACTGTTTTATGAAAAAATTGGATGTTTTTAAGAAAAATATACTATTTTTAGGGAAAATCAACTATTTTTAAGAACAATATCGATTATTATTTTCCTGAAAAATCGCTGCGTTTCGCGCCGACTATTTTTTTTTCGACTAGCCGACAACATTTGGGAAGGGGCGTCCACCCTCCCCCCATACTTGACGCCTCTGTTTTTGAGTTATTTCACGTAGGCTTTCATTAGGCGACAGTATTATCGAAGACTGTTTAATCTTCAATTCGGGGTTGTACAGAGGGATGGCCAGTTGGATATATTAGGGGACGCAACGATGGCTGCGCCCCGAAATTGCTTGTTCTCTTTTTCCATTTATTGTTAATAATAGGCTGCAACATTAATGGAAAAAAAAATCGATAATGGAATCTCTCTTTGAGAAGATCTGTTGCCGAGGCTTGGATGTAAGCTTCTTAGTGCGACGTCTTTTCCTGAAACCTTTCTCTGCTGAAAATATCGGGGAGGGTATTGTTCTATCGTAGAGGATACGGAAAATACTTCCAAACGAGGAAGATATAACAGAAAAGCCTTTGGCAACTTTTATAATAGCTTTTGTTCTCCATTCCAACCTTTCCGGGTTTATTGGCATTCTGAGACGAAAAGATTTAAAACGTATCAGGTCTTTCTTTTTGAAATATCCCTCGTCGTTTGCCTACAGGAATTCCCGTGTAAATGCAAACTTTTTACCATCTGACCCTTGTGCAAAGTCCATTGTCCTGGACCTTCACGTTTTTGCCCTTGACCGTTTTGTAGACCCGATTAGTCCCTTTTTTCTGTGTTGTTTGTTTGTTTTTATCTTGCGCGTTTACTGCGTTACTGAAAGCTCTTGATATTTTTTCCCTTTTCTTCTTTTGTACTGCGCTATTTCCTTTTCTGGTCTATTGAAAAAATTTCATCGTCATCATCAGAGTAGATGTGTGATTCACCAGACTTGGGCACCGCAGGCGACATATATATCCGGCCCTCTTATATTAACATTTCTAGCTGTGGGGAGTCATCCCTTCCTGGCTTTACGGATCTGACTTGTGAGAGGGAAATGGGGAAACGTCGGGAAATTGGATCTTACGTATTTAATCTCCTCCCGGTGTTGCAGCCGTGAGTCTGGAATTCTGGAAATCTGTAAAGGAATACCAGACGCACTCGTAAATGTTCCGATTAGGCCAGAATCCGCAGAAGTGCTAAAAATGATGTTTGCAAAATAGGTGATGTCCTGTTTAGGATTAGGAGATGCAGACTTAACGGCGCAAGACAGAGGGCGTAGTTCAAGGACAGTTGGAGGAGAGAGCCGTGGCTAAACGTCACAATTCCGGAGTTGTTTCGCGTGAGTTTAGAAAAAATAACTATTTGGTCTTTAGATGTGTCGGGAAGAAGGAGCTGGGCCAGTAGGATATATTAGCGGACGGCATCAGTGGCGGTAACCCCAAATTCTTGGTTTCCTTTTTTTCGTAATAAACAGGTTACAACAGTGGTGGAAGATAACCGACAAGGTAAACGATTAATTAACGAACTTTTCGTCCAAAAACAAAACAAATTCTGGAATGTTCATTGAAAAAGAAAAATTCGTCTGCGCGGCCGAAGAACAGGTTTTCGGGACTGCCCTCTTGGGGCGGAATGGCCATACCGCTGCTGCAAGGGCAGGTTCGAATTTCGTACTATTGGGTGGTGGTACAAGCTTAATGCGGGGAGCCTCAGCAACATACATCACAGGGAAACAGAAAGAACTATGCATTCGAAGGAAACTAAGTAACATTACTGAGTGCTGAGAAGACAGCACAGTTTCTCATAAAGGTGTTTGTGCTATTAGGTCTTGACATAAGCTCGGTCATGATTGAAGGGATGGTTCCCAAAATCACCACGATTTTTTTTTGCCCACACTCACAATTCCGACGCTCAGAATGCCCGCGATCAAAATGCCGACGGGTCAAAATGCCCAGGACTCAAAATGCCAACGTTCAAAATCCCCACGACTAAAAATGCCCACAATTGAGGTTAAAATTGTTCTGGTTCAAAATTCCGATGGCTCAGACTGTCGGCAGGGGCGGTCAGAATGTCCTGGTACAACGGACAACGAGATTATACTGATATTCAAAGGGATTATTGTTTTTTGTCAAGTCAGAATTATTTTGCGTGAAAATATGAAGGAATGTCATACCTACACCATAACATAATTTGTTGCACAAAAAGCCTGAGCATGTTCCAATACAGAACGCGAAACTAGGCGATCCAAATCTTGCACCATGAAGGTAAGAATTGTTCTTCAGTAAAAATAACAGTTCTAAGATCGCGGTTTGTGATTCAGTTTTTTGGGATCCCAAAACGTAAGTGGAGGGATAGGCCTACCTATGACATCGCAAAAGTTGTCCGTCCGTCCGTCCGTCTGTAAGCACGATAACAGCTAATGTGATAGGCGATTATGGGGTAAGAAGACATGCTGAACACGAATATGATAACCATTTTCTCGTCGGACAAGTAGTTCGTCCGGAATCCGGCCAAAACCGGAAAGTTTGTTAAAAGTAGAAGTCTTATTTGAAGTTGATTAGATGTTCGATATAGGGGTAAAAAGGCATGCTGAACACGAATATGAAAACCATTTTCTCGCCGGATAAGTAGTTCGCCCGGAATCCGGCCAAAACCGGAAAGTTTGTTAAAAGTAAAAGTTTTATTTGAAGTTGATAAGATGTTCGGTGTAGGGGGAAGAAGGCATGCTGAACACGAATTTGAAAACCATTTTCTCGCTGGACAAGTAGTTCGCCCGGAATCCGGCCAAAACCGGAAAGTTTGTTAAAAGTAAAATTTTTATTTGAAGTTGATTATATGTTTGATTTAGGGTTTAGAAGAGATGCTGAATCCGTATTTGACAATCATTTTTTAGCCGGATATGTAGTTCTTCCGGAATCCGACTAAAACCGGAAAATTTGTTAAAAGTTAAATTTTGATATGAAGTTGATTAGATGTTGGATATAGAGGTAAGGAGAACGCTGAATTCGTTTTTGAGCTTTATTTTTTTGCCGGACAAGGAGTTCTGGATTTCGCCGAAACCAGAAAATTCGCAGAAGTAAGGCTGGATCGTTTCGATCGGCTTCTAGGGGTAAGCACACATGCTGAATCCATATCTGAACTTGGTTTTCTTAGATGATTAGCTATTTAGCCTTAATGTGTTTCTAAATTATAAGAGTAAAAATGTTCAAGGAGTCTGGCGAAACCTAGCCTAATTGTCTGGATCAAATATTGAATTTTTGGGATCCCATCGGAACCTTTGGTCTTGTTTTTTCAGAATTCGGCAGAGTATTATAGTCTTACTTTATAATTTAGGTTATACCACTTCAACATACGATTAGCGCCATTCTGATGCTCGATCTGCTCCTTTCGTTTCTGATTCATCACTAACGTTTCAGTTTACTACGGACTTAACACCTCAAATAATTCAATCGTGGCATTCTGAACCGTGGGCATTTTGACTCGTAGGCATTTTGAGTCGTGGGCATTTTTGATCGTGGGTATTTTGAGCCGTGGCATTATGAGACGTTGGCATTTATCATGGGCATTGTGATCGTGGGCACAATGAATGTTAGCCGATTGAAGGACCCCTCTTACTTATTCTGCATTTTCTGTTATCCCTAGCTCCCCAATTGAATTATAAGCCTCAAAACTCCCTGCCCTTCTCCAACGTTTCATTTGGCAACTATGGGTTTTAGCACTTTTTCGGCTGAGCCGAGTTTGTTAGTCAAGAAGCGCAACCTTCGCCGTAAACTTAGTCCGCCGAGTGGGCAAACTGTTGGGGCTAAATCGCGTTGTAGTCTTATAGTCGTTCTTCAGATGCAGCATGCTGGGTAGGGGCTGTAGTAGGTAGCAATTTACCACGAGATAACAGGTGTTTGTCTGGGTATCCTATGTCCTTTCGTTGGTTATCATTTTAGAGCTTTTGCTCGGTTCCAACGGTCAGCACACGTATCGAAGCTTGTTGGACTAGAAGGAATGTCTTCGATGCATGGCTGGTCGTGTTACGGTACGCCTTTTAAGGAGAGAAGCAAATTACGAAAACATGTCTTGGTCTGCACTGGCAAACCTCATCAAGCAAATCCCTTTTCCTTACTTCAGTTTGCCTCCTCTTAAAGTCCCTTCAGACTGATGAAATCAAGTTCTCTGAGACTGTCCTGGATGACTCCCAAAATAGGCAGAGCGCTTTTAGTTGTTGAAATACGATCATTGGCATCTGTGCCATGTGTTATTCTTCGACAAACCGATGAAAAATTTGAGAAATTAAATGAAGTTTTTCAGTTTTACTCTAACCTGAACGGGTCCACTGCCGTTGTGAAAGAGCCGACGTACGGAAAGGAAGCGCAATGTTCTCTTACTACGCTGCGTTTACTTGCGTTGCTCAAGCTGAACAAATTACGGAGAACTTCTCTCTTACGTTGTCGGTTCGACCGTAAAGGCCTCCGTGTGGTGTGGTGTACGTACAAACAAAGTTTGTTCGGTCTGAAGTTTTCCTTGTCAGTCAGAAGGGACCTTAATGCGGATAAGTCTTATCTCTTGTGCGGTCGGAGAAAGGCTAGACAGATAGCGAGCGATTACTGCAGTATTTTGTCAACCGGAGAACTTGATGTCTTTCTGCCGCATCGGCTTTCTGTCGCGGTTATTAGACGGAAAGCCGTACGAGGAATAACACTCACTCACTAAACACTTGAAAACAAATGTTTGCAGCCCTTTCGTTCTGTTCTTATGCGGATGTTATTCGTCTTGCAGTACGCAAAGAGCATACTCAACTGTGAAAAATGGCCCCATCGTTTTTATGAGCAAATAATAAAACAGTCAATTCATCAGATGGATAACTTATTAGGGTTTCTACCACAAGGGATAAAGGATCTGTGATTAGTGTGAGACATGGCCGATAACCCAGACTCAGCTAAGAAAGGTCGATGCCGTTCAGACTAGACACCTGCGTCGAGTCGAAGGCTTCAAATGGTATGACAAGATCCGCAATACTGAGATCCTGAAGACCTTCAAGCTGGCGAACCTCTCTACCCAAGTAGAAGCCCGCTCTCTAAGGTGGTACGGCCACCTACTCCGTCTCCCGCTAAGTACCCCCGCAAGGATCATCTCAGACTTCAACCCCTCGGAAAATGGCTGGAAACACCCTCGAGGAAGGCCACGCACTAGATGGGCTGATGTAATAAACCAACGCCTGCTCAGCCGCAACATCACCCAAATGAGGCCCCATCCTTAGCCCTGGACGGGGCTACTTGGAGAAGACTGACGGCGCTGTCAACCAGTTCCCTCTACGCTGGCGACCCTGCTGAGCAAGAGCGTTAAGTCAAGTCAAGTCAAAGATTAGTGTGCGGAAAGCCAATCCAAAAATAAACTCGGCCACAGAAAAATAAACAAATAAATGCTGACAACCATTCTATCGTTTTCCTATGTGGATGTTCTACCGACTGGCGTTCGTACTTACGTTTACACAGCATCTCGGTAAAGGATTTGTAAAGCCATAGGCAATAACTTGCTAGGCTCACAACCCTTTTATTCCTGTGACAGTGCGAATTTTCTACAACTTAACTCAGGTTTGTCTAGGAAAAAAGTCTCAAGTTGTCTGCGAAATACATACGTTCTTAAACCTTGAGCAAAAGTAAACAAAAATTGGGTCCTTCGGAGAATTTTTCTGTCGCAGCGAGATTAAGGGTCTGCCGTTATCAGTCGGAAAGTCATCCAAAGAACTGTTATCCTCGCGACGCGACGCTGTCTTCGGATCCAGAGGCTCAAAAGTGCGCAAGGGCCCTTGTCCTGAAATACACACAAGCAAGACTGGTTCAATCGTTACTTGAAGCTTGAGCGAATAATAAAGCTAAGCAAATCTCGCGCACTTTGGCTCTGTGCTAGGACCAAGAACAAATCTGCAGAAGAATCCGAACAGGGTCTGAGTCGTCCTTTACAGCTGATTGGTTGTCTGTCATAGTGACGTCACGTGTGACGCGCTTACAGCGGGCTCTCCACGCCTGCAAGGCATCCTACGGTTTTCACCCCGTATGAGCAACGGCGTAGAGGAAAGTAGACGGGTATCAGCTCAAACCACACAGCATTTACCTCTAGCTCCGCTCAGTTTTTATCGGGGTATCCATAGTCGCTGCATTGGACCAAAGACGGAGGTTCTATCAGACTATTTGTTCTTGCTAGGATATCTGACAGTTTGTCAATCACACATGGAGAAATCACAGGAATACAGTGGCGAGGTGTATTGCGGTATTTCTTATTTGTTTACACACCTAGGTAGATAACAACCCTTTTGAACGAAACAATACGACTCCTCTAATCTGGGAAGGGGAAAGCCCTTTGAAGGCTGAGGTAGAGTCGACGACCCCTAGATATAGCTCGTTGCCACTGGTGATGATTTCAGTACGCGTATCTGCCCCTGACCGAAAGATGCAACAGCAAAATCATCAGGAATATCTGAAGTGAAGGTTGGGGGTTGCAAGCAGGAAATAGGACCATTAATAAGGGGTTACCCATTCCTCAGCACTTGGTGTAGTCTATACCCTTTTCCGACAGTGCAAATTATGCAGTTCCTCCTTCAACGATTCTAAATATGCTGATTTTAATAATTCGAACACGTGTCACCCGGTGCCAGCACCTGTCGGGCACCGGGCACTTGGTGTACACCAAAATCAAGAGTGGTCAACCCCTCGAGCATTAACCATCGGTACATATACGAATACAGTTGATTTACTTATTTTCTTTTTTAGCTCAACAGTTTGGAAAAATCCAGCGAGCAGCTCGCTTCCGGTCTTGCAACATTGTCAGAACAATGCGGTCATTTCTCGCGAAAGTCTATGAGCTTAGAAGGCCGTAGGCGTCTTACATCTCTAGCCTTAGCGAAACATCCAGAAGTGATGGAAATCCTGGAAATTCCGAGGCTCATGGTGAACTGCGTCCGTCAAGGCTCCTACGAAGAAGCATTGCAGTTGGCAGCGGACGTGAAGCGAATGGAAATGAAAATTGGACACATTCCAGTCATCCAGGTTTGGAAATTCGGTTATTCCTCTCTCTGAATATATTTCTGGAAAAGAAGTTGGTTTTCCGTCTAGAATAGAAAGAGTTTCATCGATTTCAGAGTTTCGTACTGTATCCTCCCGAGACCCGAGTCACAACCGATAGTCCATTGTGTCAAGAATAAATAACGAGACAGAATTACTGTCTTCCTGTCTCGGTCATACAAACATTCTGAGTCGAGTAAAATACGACCGACTCCCGATGCAGAAGAGCGGCTTCGCGCCACATCACGTTTCGTTACCTCTACAAATAGCTAGATCGCCGGTAAGTTGCTAAAGAGGAAATCTAGAAGTCAACGCTGATTGGTTCTGTGGAGATGCTCCAGAAAGGATCAGCGCGCGGAGTACGGCTCCTGCTCGCCTCTTTCGATATTTCTTGTGCGATAGGCAACGGTGAAGACGGAAGAGAATTAAACGGGTATCAACATTAGCTCAAAGCTACAGTAAATACTTCCAGCTCCGCTCAGATTTGTCGGGGTTTCCATAGTCGCTGCATGGTCTAAAGACAGAAGTTCTTACTGATTATTTGTTCTTGATTGTGTGTAGAAGTTGATAAGAATGCAAGGAAACATTTTTTCGTTTTCAAAATTCCGTCGCCAGTCTTAATCTGCTCTGCGAGATGTCCAGCAAATAACGTCAGGTTCAGTATTCAAAGAGCCCGAATTCTGCTTTTGCACAACTTGGTCAAGGACATAGATATTCCTTCAGCTCAAGCTGACTGCGAATCATATTTGACAAAGCAAAACGGATAAGTCAGCTACATTTTATTGGAGCTATATTTCGGCCCTTCTTGTGACTCCAAAACCAAAATGCAGAAGAATCTTTGCCATTTCGAAGACCCAGTCGAGCAGCAAAATCAGCAGCCGCGTCCAAAATGAAATCACAGCTCCAGCTTTAACTTCAAGCAGTTTTCCGGCAAGAAGTTCACAAAATCAATATTTAAGGACGAATCTTTAAGTGTTTTTCTACAAGTTCATTTTCCAGCTTGAGCGGCCTGAGCCTGAAGAGGACCCTTGCCAAGTAGGGCTGAAATATAGCTCTAGTAAAATGTAGCTGACTTATCTGTTTTGCTTTGTCAAATATTGGTCAAGGACCTTGGAAACTGACGCTGCTTCCAGAGCAAAATCACACTAGGGAGTAGCGCCAAGACTTGAAAAAAGTGACACAGACTCGAACAGCAGAGACAGTAGCACCTAGCGGTCGTGAACGTCCCTACTGGAACTCAGTCGGTCGTGCACCAGCGCTGGCTCCAGTAAGTTCATATTCTGAACACAGCTAAAAAAGAATACAACCTCCCCTGTTTCCTCGATGTGTGCAGACCGCATATTAGCTTTACTAGAAATTTCTAAACACGCAAGTTTGTCTCGCTTTAAATGTCGCAAACGTAGTGGGCGGCGCTATGAGTATGGCCCGTTTGCGAAGCAAGGAAAGCATAGGTCTTGATCAGAGGTCTTGATGCTACAGAATCCCTAGTGTTATTTTGCTCTGGCTGCTTCATAATTTTATTTCCAGTAAGCAGCGCCATCACGTAATTTCGACCTCTCTTTGGTAATATTGTACCTACTCCTTTTAGTAATAATATAGAACTAGTAAGTAAATTTGAATTCAAAGACCCGATGGCGACGCTTTGTAAGAAACTTAGTTCCTCGCTTAGTTCGTTTTGCAAAAAGATCGGTAGCAATTCTCCATGCCACAATCCCTTCTCCTTTTCCTTATTACAATGATTTTGCTTATTTATTTTGATTTTATTTATTTTTTTGTTCACATATATCTGGCTTAGCATCTCCTAGGTTTTAGAAAATTGAGTGGGTTGATAGTGTTACCTGAGTGAATGGCTCACGAGATCGTGACTAGGTAATCGCGAGGGGTGAGATGGATGAGCATTGGCGATGTAGTATAGGTATTCAGACCTACTTTAAGACAGCAACAAAAGTCAAAACTGATCAAAACGTAAAGAAGGAAATGCCCTGAACCAAGCTCCACAGAAACACTTTTTAACTTGTCAGATGAATCGATTTCCATGTTCATTCTCGAGCGAATGGTGGCCTTTCTCGCTCAATCAAGCGACAGATATTCACAGAAAGCAAAACCCTGTTACCCCCACCCCATCCCCCAGTTTCTATAACCTTCCTGTTTTGCCCTAAATTTGTTCCTTCGTCATGCCGGAAAGGAGAATTTCATTTGCGTTAGTTCGTCGTTCGTTTGGTCGTGTTCGTTTGTGTTTTAAGTATTTCCGCCGTAAAATGTCAAAAGATAAGAGCCTAGTGCCCTTTGTAAGTCTGATCATTTCCGATTCAAGATCTTTGTAATTAGTACCAGGGAACTCGACAGTATGCAATGGCTAAAGACTAGATAAGATCGAGACATAAGTTGCGTTTTTGCAGATACCATGGTGTCTGTTACCACGGTAACTGGATCTGCAATTAGTCGTTTTTGCAGTTACCATCTGATATACGGTTGCTCTGCAAAAAGTATTGCGCTTTTCGAAGTCATCCCAAAACAAAAACTGATATCCAGTCACATCACTAAGTACCAAACTTCTTTTCCACCAATTTGAAAAAAATTGGTGAAAGTGAGATGACTATTCCAGATACCACGCTCAGTTACCACGATAACTGCAAAAACGCCTTTTGACCGTGGTATCAGATACCACGATAACTGCAAAAATGACTTTAGACCGTGGAATCAGACACCATGGTATCTGCAAAAACGCAACTATAGTCTGAACTAGGCAACCACCTTGGAAAAAAGAAGCACTGGAAAGGGGAAAAAGGATTAAAAAAAAAAACTAATTCTAGTGCTCATCCTAGGGTCTTAGGGGGACTGTGTAGTCCCACCCACGCTTATCCCCCCCCCTAGCAACGTTCGTGCTATAGACGGTTCACAGTCGGTTTTGTCACATTTATTGTTAAGTGTTTGCATTTGAGACTCCATGGAAACGACGTGAAAAAA
Source organism: Branchinecta lindahli (assembly GCA_023053555.1). Lineage (NCBI taxonomy): Eukaryota > Metazoa > Arthropoda > Branchiopoda > Anostraca > Branchinectidae > Branchinecta > Branchinecta lindahli. The sequence goes on along the minus strand of JAKZAO010000009.1, from coordinate 5,890,831 downwards.
GATCTTTAACACGTTGTTCCAAAGAACTTGGTAATGTTAGCTGCGGACTGACGCACGACATCTCGAAGGATCGATAATGACTTTTGCTTGTCTGCTTTTTGAGTTGTCACGAGTCAGAGCTGCTGCGAGTCCAGCAAATCCGAGTCCGAGACTAGTCCAAGTCCTTGAAAAAGGCGTCTCGAGACCGTCTCGAGAGGAGTCCAGTGTCCGAGTCCACAGCTCTGGTGGACGGGCAGTCTCCGTGAAAGACGAGTCCGAGTCCTTGAAAAAGGCGTCTAGAGACTAGTCCAGAGTCCGAGTCCACCAGCTCTGTCAGGAGTACTGATGGTCGTGTGTGTCCCTGAAATATATGTGTGTATTTTCTTTTTAACCACTCTATGTATCGGGGCAGAAGACGGAGTAATAAGTAAACCAAAAGCAACTAATTTCTTTTTTTAGTTCATTATAGTTTATTCACAAAGAAAGAATGACATCATTCATCAAACCACACCATATCCAATCAATCAATCAATCAGTTGATTGAAATGCCTGACAACGAATGATTGAAGTATAATCCCAAAAAGCCCTCTAGGCCATGGCGGGACGAAAATGTAAAGAATAAATAATTAATCCACGTATACTGCTCTGGATATTTAGCACCCATTTAACAGTTCATGTTAATAACTATCCTAACACAACTTCAACGTACAATAAATCGTTCGCGGTGTTTAATATGTTCATTTGTTGATTACAAAATGTGTTTAAACCACACCTCGCACTATTTAGCCTACTGTTTTTGTTCAAATATTCAAAACTATTTGAATACTGCATAAACTATCCACGGCTGTTTTAAGCCTTTTCCCAGGCGCATTGACTTCTAGCAAAAACTCGGCAAAATTATGATAACCGGTTTTACGTATCAATAGCGTGATACGCGAACACCCATCGGAAGCATAATGCGCATGGAAAATAGTGAATCGTGGCAAGTGCAAAGGTTAGTGAAGCAGGTTATCGATAGCGGGCTTAGGATGTAACATATGAAATTTGGGTCTCCGGGTTTAAAAATTAGTGAATGCAATCAAGATGCAATTACGGAAATAGGTTGCATTGGCATTATAGACACGACGGGTCCTTTAAGCCAAATCTTCTTTGACTGCGAAACAGGCCAACCTAACAGATACGACACAGAACCGACAGTGTTGGTAACAACATTATCAGCCAAACCCTAAAAAAGAAATCTGTAATAACACCAACAACACTATCCAGCCTAGATTCAGCCTAAGAATGACCTGCAGGTCGGAAGGCTGCTGTCATAGCATTGGATTTGGACCCGTTTGTCTTGGTTCCTTGACTCCGTAGTTTTTCGAAGCTTATGTGCTTTCTTCGAAAAATTAGTTTTTTCGAAGCTTATGCGGCTGAAAAGAAATCCCTCCCTCGTAATCTAAAGTAAAATCTTTCTTTTATTTTTTTCGTCGGAAGAAAACGCATTCCAAAAGGAACAGCGAATAAAGGACGGAAGTTGAGTTGTAAAAGACTATTTTTTTTTTTTTAGTCCTCAAACTTCTGGAGCGGACGAGCTGTAGTCGTTTGTTTTTTTGCGTCAATAATTTTATTGCTTTTCCCTAATCTAGTTCATTTTCGTAAAAAATCTGAACGAGGAGAAATCTTTCCTCTTGGCGGGAGGATCCGCGTGCAACTGAAGTCCTGTTTTGAATGTGGTTTTTGGGAAAATTTAGGAAAGATTATATTTGTGTAACGAAATGGCACGTGCAAGCACCGAGGAGATATTTTTATTTATTTTTTTATTTATCACGCGTCATTGAACAAAGAAAAAGGACGGATAGAGTACAATGGAAAAAACAAAAGAAAATGAAACACTTCGAATACCAAAAGAATCAACAATTATCAAGTTGAACATTTCTGATGTAGACCTAGAGTGTATTATTCATTCCATTTAGTGGGATCTTTTTTCCAGAATGTCTATCGAGATGTCGAAGAACAGCGTTTGGCAATGCTGTCCATTCTCATATCCCAGTTGAGGGGACCGATCCAACTGCCACAGTGTGTCCGAATCGTTGGGTATTTGCGACGTTTAGGGATCTACAGCGAAGCAGAATTGCGACTTAAGTTTCTCCAGTCGAGGAATGCCTGGCTCCAGGGGACCCTTGATGCTATTCAAGCAGATAATAGTGAGTGATTTAATTTCGTTATTAGTCTTTATGTTATCATCCTGGTGGCGGAGAGTCCCGAGTCCACCATCTCTGGATTTCAGGGAGAGAAGAAACTCCTTCACCAACAAACATACTCGAAACACCACAATTATATCTATGGTTGTTATACAGGACGATCCTTTCTTAGAAATCGTTGGCAAATACTAGAGAGTATCATGCCATCTAGTGGCAGCTGCGCAACCAGTATACGTGAATTCGAAGACGGGGTTCCTTGGTAAAGGCGCCGATTGGTTCTACTCACTGTAGCTGCGTCCGGTGCACTCCGGGCTGTCTCTGGTGTTTTGTCATCAGTGTCCGGTTCTTCTCTTATAACGCGTTTTTGGTTCACCGGTGAGTTGATGAATACTTGCTAACTCCTCGGTAAAGCCGGGCTCCTGAGCAGGTTCTGGTTAGTCCGCACCGGTGAGGTAAAACCGGACACCGGTTAGTTCAAAAACGGGTTATAAGACTGGTGAGTAGTCACCGGTGGATGCAAAAACGCGTTATAAGGAGCACCGGTGAGCAATCACCGGACAAAGACGCATATTGTGCTGCAATGGCGTAAATGAGAACGCGAACCAAAAGCTGTCGTTGACCAAAGGGACATTTTTTCGTGGATGGCTTCGCTGGATGTAACGTCCCACCATCGCGATGGGCGTTTTCGCGTTGATGCCATAACGAACAAATACGCACCAATCTATAAAGGTGGTGCTTCACTACCCAGACGCCCCAGAATCTGGGGTCCGGATTATGTGAAGACGGTCCCAAACAGAAATCAAATCAAATGTCTCTTCAACAGTCCACTTGTAGGCATTTTTCAGCACTTCTGTCATTTTCTTAGATTTTACCACCTCAACACAATAATTTCTCCAAGTCAAATGAAAACTACTTTCAAATTCCCGCTTCTTTTCACCCAGAATCCGGGGATCTGGTAGATTTTTCTACCAGATTCTCGGACGCGTCCGGGGTGTTTTCAGACCGTTTCAGACCTGTCTTCACTACCCATACCGGTATCGAAGAAAACGGAACCCAGAATCCGGGCGAAAAATCTGGGTAGTGAAGCTCAACCTTAATACGACCATGCGAGTCGAATAGATTCCCGATGCAAACGAGCGGAGGGTAGGATCTACGCGGAACATGACGATTCGTTACCTCTACAAATAGCTATATCGCAGTAAAGCCCCCGAGAAGAAATTTCGAGAGTAAAAGCCGATTCATTTTGACGTCATGTGTGACGCGCTGCAGGGCGGCCGTCAGCACGCCTGCTGCACTTTTTCTTCTGATATGCGCAGCGGCAAAGAGGGAAGTAGACGGATATCAAATCATAGCTCAGCAAGTACCTCTAGCTCAGCTCAGTCTTGTCGGGGTATCTTATCTATTATCTGTTCGTGATGCCATCCAGCTCGATGGTCATTTTCGCGTGAATAGCTCGACGGGAGACGTCACCATCCAGACGGATCGTTGATCGGGAGACATGTCTCCCGATGAGCGACGCTGCTCGAGCTCTGATGAACAGGGAGAGTAATGCCCGGGCCCAACTATAGTCACACCTGGTATTAACGCTGGTAATAAGACCGTCTGAAAACGTAAAATAGACGAGATGGAACTTCCATCTCCGCCATTTTGAAACACAACTTTGGACCAATCACAGACCACAGTCACTGGCTTTAGCTATTTTTGTTTACATACGAGTGATGATGGTGGTAATATATCTTGAATTACTTCGTTCAAGGTGTGACCAGGATTAAACGTAAGAGTGGGTAATGACCAAATTAACGAACCAAATTACGTTCAGATATGACTGAATGTGGCCCGGGCATAAGATGGCATCTTCCTCTGTCTCAAACCCGTTGTCGTGTGGATGTCATCATACAGTGACATCTTCGCTTGGACGGCATCTTCCGCTAGCCCAACAGGCATTCACGCGGCAGGCCTTCACGCATTGAGGGCATACAAATGAGGGTCGTGGATCTTTTCACTTATCCGTGCGTATATTTCTATTTGCGTTTATATTGGGTCTTGCATATATTTAAGGAACATCCATATACCCCGCAGTTACCCCTTGCACTTGTTTACTCTGCGAGCGTAACTTAATCTTGTTATGATCATCTTATCTTTATTTGATGAACGACTTGATCCCTATTCCGCAGACGGGTGAGGGTGATCTAAGTCCCTTTCATCTCCTAGAGTAAGGTATATCTAGGGGTGAATAGAGATTGAGAATGGGAGACGGGAACAATTGTATTTAGACCTTCTCCGGGGAGTAAGTTGCCCCATCTTGTCGCCAAAGGTGATAGCAAGGTCTGTGCCTAGGGACTAAGATTGAGGCGTCCAACCAAGAGGGTAATTTCCTGGACGGGACGGAATAATCCCAGTTCACAACGACAGAGCAAAAGGCGAGCTTCCGCTTTCTTATGTTTGCTCTTGACTGAGTAAACATGATATAATATCGCTTTCGAATGAATTCTGGAAGAAACTGCAAGGGTCGATGGATTAATGATAATTGAGTGGATGGTGAGTGCTTGAAGAGAAAGGAATGGGAGGAAGGGTCTCAGTGCCCAGGGAAAGCTTGTTAAAATGACGTAGTTCTGCGCCTCTACCGGCAAGAAGACGGTTGTACCAAATGTCTGGTGAGCAGTCAATAAAAAGGGAGCTGGGATCGTGGCCGGGGGTAAAGAGTAAATTTCGACCAGTAGAGACATTGCACCCTACCCCACGAAAACGGATATTTCTGCACCGTCATCAAAAACAGCAAAACGGACTTGCTGCAGAGAAGCTGATTTAGCAATCTCTCATCACTGACTTGTTTGTTCAGGTGGGTATGTGGGTGAGATGCTCGAACCTTAAATCTTGTTTCATCAAGCTTTGCATTTGCAAGCTAGACCCCCGTTTTCAGTAAAAAAAAAAAAAAAAAAAGAAGAAGAAAAAACATGCTTCCTTATGATATTTTGTAAGAGTATGAATTTGCATTATCAAAGCACAGCTTCTACTAGAGATGATCTTTTCAGAGTGAAATTGCTCAGAAATATCGTTTTTCGAAAATACCATTACTTCCCACGTGGAGTTCGCGATTTTCTTTTTAGCTCCCCGCTCTCCGACGCGGCGGCTGGGTGCAAAACATTTGAAAACTGATTGTGCCGTGGTAAAAAGTGGAAAAAGCAAAACAAAAGAAGTCCACAGCAGAGTTTAGACCTGATGGTCTACCATGTCTTTCAAAATGAAAAACAGCTCTTTGAGGCTTGTGCGAAAGAGTTGTCGGCGGCCTTGAAGCTTTCGTCGTTCTTTCGTTTACGTTGCATGACTGACAAAACTTGGCTTGGCCGAATAAGCGCTAAAAAGTCGTAGGGACAAAATCAAACAACGGCGAAAGAGGGGATTTCAGAAGCTTATTATTACATAAGGGAGCTAGGGATAATATAAAAGGCAGAATAAGCAAGAGTTGCTTATTCTTGCTTATAGTGCTTTATTTAAAAAATTAAATAAATGTTCTTGACAAATCGTTGATTTAATAAAAATTAATCAATTTGTGGTTATTGTAGCCTACTAAAAATATTAACATGGTCGCTTTTCCGTTATAGGCTACCAGCTGACCTTGAAACTCATCGAGACTACGCGACAGAACATGTTCGACATCGTCACGCAGTACCGAGCTCTTTTTAGTGAGGACGATCCACTTCTTCTGATCGAGGGGGAAAATAGGAGTTTTGTGAACGAGACTGCCATCTTACCGCAATGGCTGTCGTACAGGGTGAGTCGAGCACCCCTCCACCCTTCACCCCCCCCCCCAGTCGTTCTGACTAAAACAAAACAAAATTGACGCAAAGCGGATAAGTCAGCTAGGATTCTTGAGCGACATTTCGGCCCTTTTTGGCAAGGGTCCTTTCAGACCAGAGCAAAATAACACTAGGGAGTAGCGCTAAAACCTGTGCTTTCCATGCATCGCAAACGGGCCTTACCCGTAGCGACGCCCACTACGCTTGCCTATTATAATTCGCAGTCAACTTGGGCTAAAGAAATACTTGAGCTTGTATCGATTCTCAAAATATTATTGTTTTTTTTTTATCTGAAATTTTTTTACTTATTTATTTCAGATTCGGCTTTTCATCCGAAAACTGAAGGAGACCCTCCCGTCGATCCCAGCCAACTCATTAGATACCATTCTCGACCAGTGCATGTATTTCGGAATGAGTTTTGGACGCGTTGGTGCCGACTTCCGTTCTCACCTTGTTCCCGTCTTTTTGGACATTTTCTTCAACAAATTCTCGGAAACAATTCAGAAGGGCAAAGCTGCTTTCAGGGAGAATCTGGAGAACTGGAACGTCCTGGAAGCGGCCAGAGGAAAAGCGACCTCAAACGTTATGAATCAGGTGAGTTCCGGGTATTCACTTCCCGATGAAAAATATCCTAGAATTAGTCGTATGGAGTAGTACGAAAAAGTAGCATGCAGTACCGTAGTAACTGTTACTACTACATGCTACTATTAGCAAACTGGATGCTATCGGATACTACTACATAAGATTAACCCAGTCTGAAGCATGTTTATCAAAGTATTCCATACTACTACATACCACTAATCAAACTACTCCATACTACTACATACCATTCCATGCAACTGTTTCGTAAAACTACCATACTACTACACAGTCAAAGAATTTTTCATCGGGTTAGAGCATTCAGCAAGGATGCATGCAGTGGCAACAGTTACTACTGCATGCTACTTTTTCGTACACCTCCATACTGTTAACTCTCGAAAAAGAGGCCCGATGAAAAAAACATCCAGAAACAACACAGAAGCAAACATCCAGAAAAAGAGGCCCGATGAAAGAATTTTTGACTGTGTACTTGCATGGCAAAAAGTTGTATGTATTTATATTTGGTAGTATGGAATAATTTGATTTAACATGCCTCCGACTGGTTTAATCTTAAGTATCCGATAGCATCCAATCTGGCTGTAGTAGCATCCAGTTTGCTAGAAGTAGCATGCAGTGGCAACAGTTACTACTGCATGCTACTTTTTCGTACAACTCCATACGATTAATTCCCGAAGAATTTTCTTGGGGGGATATTCACTTGAAGCAAACATCCAGAAAAAGTTTGAAGCCTCCGTGAGACTAAGAGAAGAGTAAAGCATCATAAGCATAGAGTCTCATGTGTGCTTTATTCAGGGCCGTATCCAGGAATTTATTTCGGGGGGGGTTTTGTCCACGGGTCGGACCAAAAAGTACAAAAAATACATAGGTCAGAGGTTAAAACCTGCAAAAAACTATCACTTTTGTGGGTTTCGGGGGGGGGGTTCGAACCCCCTAACCCCCCCCCTGGATACGGCCTTGGCTTTATTTGATACGTTTTATTCCAGGGAACAGACGTCTTTACGCCCTCCTACTCTCTTCTTGCCTACACACCCTTAGCCGAGCTGTGCAACGCCTTCATCCCAGCCTTCAACGACCTCCGGATTGCCCCACCGTTAGCTTTATGCCATAATATTATAAACGTCTGTGCCGAAACCCTGGAGTTTTGTGCGGAAGAAATGGCCAGGTTTTTCCAGAAGAAAATATCCACTGGAAATCCGGTGCTTCAGAACTTTTTCCAGCAAGTGACTGTGGAATTCCGGGATCACGTCGTCGGCTTCGTTCAGGGCGGACTGAATCTTATGTTTCCGGTGCAAGAAATGTCACGCTACGCCGGCCTTTCCATGGTGGAGCTTCAGAATCAGGTATTTAAAGGACCCCGTCTTACCTATATAGAATAGAATCGAATGGTAATTTATTCGCTCACACTTTCACAGTAACAAAACCAAAATTGGTGAGTACTGTCATGCTCAAATTTGTAAATATAACATATACATTTAAAAGCACGTACAAATGGTCAAAGGTTATTTACTATTTCAACAAACTTTGGTATTTTGGTAACGGCTGTTTTGGCCGCTACTGCTTGGAATATTGGGACCTTCGTAGAGACTGCTCGCTCTTGCCTTTCCCTTACATTGTTGTATGGGGGAGCGAGAAACTCATGGTAGATGGGGTGCGAAATAAGTTTTTTTTTTTACCGATCTCTATATTACTGCTTCATTTTGTGTCCGTTGTCGTTCATCCTGAGATTTCAAACCCCTAAGCTAATGTTTATCCACTCCAACGGCACTACACTGATCTTGGACTTTCCTTGTTTGGCTCTTTTCGAGGCGGATCAGGCTCCGGCTTGTTGCTTCCGAGGACCTCATTGGTCAGAAATACCGGGTCTGCAAGTTTGTCCGTGTTCCTAAATCAAGGAGGTGAGGCTGAGAATGGCCGGGACAGGTTTGTAATCTTTGAGAAAACCAGCGTGGTTGTAAAGGAGTCGCGTCTGTTAGAATATTGGAATAAAAACGAAGAATCATGGACAGCGGACCGAAGCCATCTGCCGGTGAAAAACCCACCTTGAAATACGGCCTTACACCATATTTACGCCATTTGAGGCCTGCTACTGGCTAACAGCAGCTACAAGTATTTCGACGGCGTTTTTCCAAATGGTTACAATACTAATAATAGTGATAATAATATATTACCTAGTGACGTTTTTTTAATTCTTACAGGAACAGCGAAAACCTTTCGCGTTTAGGCCAGGAAGGGCCTAATAGTCCCAGAATGAAAACGCAACGGTTGCTGCGATTTGGCGGAAACTTCTACCAGAAATGCCCGACACAGTTGCGGATAGGGCACTGTTCTGCTAATAGTTGCGTTTTTGCAGATACCATGGTATCTGATACCACGGTCTAAAGTCGTTTTTGCAGTTATCGTGGTATCTGATACCACGGTCAAAAGGCGTTTTTGCAATTATCGTGGTATCTGGCCAGTTACCGTGGTATCTGAAAAATTCTTCTCACTTTCATCAGTTTTTGTCAAATTGGTGGGAAAGAAGTTTGGCGCTTAGCGATGTGACTGGATATCAGTAGTTGCGTTTTTGCAGATACCATGGTATCTGATACCACGGTATAAAGTCGTTTTTGCAGTTATCGTGTTATCTGATACCACGGTTAAAAGGCGTTTTTGCAGTTTTCGTGGTATCTGGCCAGTTACCGTGGTATCTTATATTCAGATACCACGATCCGACCGTGGAAACTGATCGTGGTGTCTGAAAAAGTCATCTCACTTTCATAAATTTTCGTCAAATTGGTGGGAAAGTAGTTTGGCACTTAGTGATGTGACTGGATATCAGTTTTTCTTTTGAGATGACTTCAAAAAGCGCGATTTCGGCAATTGTCGTTTTTGAAGAGAACCGTATATCAGACGCCATGGTAACTGCAAAAATTACTAATTGCAGATCCAGTTGCCGTGGTAACAGATACCATGGTATCTGCAAAAACGCAACTAACTCAGTTTCGAGAAAAATTTCGCATAAACTTTTGGAAAAACACCGTCGATTAGCTCTCCCTCACATTATCTTCCCTTCACATATCATTCGTAATTTTTAACAGTCACACCTAACAGCTTTAAAAGTTGCTTACTTTATATACTGTAAATTTCTCCCTGGTTTCCCTGTCAGTTTTAGTAATACACAGCAAATAACTAAATTTGAAGTCGAAGACCTGATTACGACGCCTTGGAAGAAATTTTGTTCGTTTTAAAAAAGTCGGCATTGATCTCCGGATTTTCCTAAAATTCTTCGCCGAAGCTAAACTTTCTGATGTTACGGTTATTGTTACTCTTTATTGATTGTTAAAGCACACCTTGCACTATGTACTGTTTTCGTTCCACTATTCAGAAATTGTTGAATACTTTACACCCAAGCTTTGCTTTCTACAAATTATCCACGGCTTTTGCTGTTTTACGCCTTTCTCCTGGCCCATTGATTTCAAGCAGAAACAGGGAAAAATTACATAACCGGTTTTTCTCACGAGCAAGCTTGTCCTAGGGTTCGTTCCAGCTCTGCCCGAAAGTTACTAAATAGTTACTTTTCCGTCACTTTCACCGTTCTAGCTTGTCACAAAGTTACGAGGAGCACAAGGAAGACCGTCACTTCGAAGTAACTTTTTGTAAAGATAGTACCCGACCATCTTAGCTAACTTTCACTTTCCAAGAGCCGTCTTGAGAAGGGAACTCGGGGCAGCAATGAGAGACAATGCGCATTATGTCGTCCCGTAGTAACTTCGACCGTTCCAGGTAGTAGTTAATTTGTGACGTCACACGTAGTTACTCCGAAGTAACTACGAAGAAGAGCTGGAACGAACCCCTAGGCAGTCGCGGGAGCATGTTACGCAGCGAAAGTAGCGAAACAAGGCAACCGTGAGAATCCCTGAGCTGTCGTTAGGACGGTTGGATTATACTGTAACAAATTCGGGTCTCCGGGTATAAGAACGGATGGAAAGGCTGCGGAAGTAGGTTGCATTGGCATTATGGGTACGATGAGTCCTTTAATAAGAGCTTGTCATTGTTTCTTTTTCTTAACAATTATCTAGGCAAAAGTTTTCCAGTACTTGACTTTTCAATGGCATTTTGGTTAAGAGTTTACGCGTCAACTCGGAGTAGGGTTTCCAGTCGTGGTTTAATCCGCAAGGAGCGTTGAACGGGAAAAAGCGAATTCGCGGAAACATCTCTAACCTTGGTTCCGACAGAACGCGAATCTTTTTCCGCAATTGAGAAGCGACGCTAATACTCTATATGACTAAGTCCAAAACACGCCAGTGATCCTCAGGAAGAACGAGTAAACGTCTCACTAACGACTTAAATTCAACAACTCAAATCCTGTGTCAACCAATCACGGCGATCTTTGGGAGCAGTTGTGATACCGCCTCCGGCTCCCGCTAGGTACCCGGCGATTTTGCATCAGCAAGGAGAGTTAGTCATCAAGGGTATAGAATTCGACTTCAAATTGAAACGGCGCGGCGCGAATTTTGTGTCCCGACGACGTGGAACGTTTCCGCTTGCGATGCTGAATTCGCGTCCTGTGGGCACTTAGCTTTAGCAAGAACAATTGCTTTAGTGACCACCAGCTTGCCGTGCGAACACGGTTAGTCCGTTCGGCAGTCGACAGCCAACCACCTCTGAATTTACTTTTTTTTTTTCTCCAGCGTCTGTCTTGTTTAGACAAGACAAAAATAACAGCATCGCTTGCTCAGTTCATGCCCGTTGAAAGTGAGGAAACGGAAGAGTTGCCCGAAGAGTCAAGTTCTACGGTTGAGGAAGTTGAGCCGGCCGCTCAAGAAACGCTTCCGGCAAATGAGGAGCTTCCATCCGGAACTGATCTGGAAACTTCGAAATCCGGTGATCATGTTGACGAAAACTCGAGGCCAAACGAAGAGGATCAGTCGGGTGTGTTGGCCTCCGACGATCAGTAGGTTTGGTGGTTTTGAAGAATGTATTTGTGATTTTGCTTTGAACGGTGGTTGTTTTATGAGTAAAGATATCGCGTAAACACAGCAGTTGTACTAAGAATTTTAAAAAGAACACTGCAAATGTTGTTAGTGTTACCAAGGACAAATAGCTTGAGAACCTCCGTCTCTCGATCTCTGTAATACGGCCATGCCCAGTCGAACAGACTCCCGATGCAAACGAGCGGAGGTTAGGGGTAAGTAAGTCATTTATTTGTAAGCCGCCATTTCAAAAAGCGGAGTAAGTGAAAGAAAACAAATATAACAGATAAGCGTATTCTCGTCGTCCCCGAGGACTCCTCGGGGAATCGAAGGGAGCGGCGAGAATAGATGAGGAAGTCACTCCACGCGGACTCCGCGTAGCCTACAAAAAACAGCGAGAATACGGGGAATGCTTCCAAAACGGATTTTGTCCGAAAAAACAATATGCAGTTGACTTTATTTTATTTTTCTGATTAGACTTCATTTTTCTTATGAGAAAGTTCATTTTATTTTTGGTTTTGTTTATTTTGATTGTTTTTATTTGATTTCACATTGCGCCTACACCAGCAAAAATTGATTCCCCTCCGAATCTGAAAGGGAGTCCTTTTTGATGATGGTGATGATAATCGGAGCATTCCCCGTCTATGGGGACTCGCGAGAATACGAGGAGTGAGTCCCCGGGACAAACAAAAACGCGGGGACTCCTCAAGTGGAGCCCTCGGGGAACGGCGAGAATACGCCTATAGAGCGTGTTTCACCCTACATACCGTGTTTCTACGCATGACGTCACGGATCCTGGCTTCTTGGCGTTAAGGCTGGTACACAGCCTATAGGCTGTGGGCTGGTACACTTTTTTCTATTTTCGGCAATACATCATGTCATAGGCTAATCAGGCCAATTACGGCGCAGAGATCGTAGTTACTATGCTTACGCTCCAGAACGTGGTAAGCAAATAGTTACTATTTGTTGCTATTTCGAGAATGTTAGAACGGTCAGCGTCGTAACTTTTCACGAGGCTGGAGCGGAAATAGCAACTAATAGTTACTATTGTTAGAAGGGTGGAACACGTTCATAACAACACACAATTTTTCAATCTTTGGCAAGGAAACAGTGGAGGTCGTCATGCGCTGGTTGGGACAGATGTCCATGAGTTTGGTTCGTAACGAGGAAACTTTCATAAAGATAACGCTTGCATCTTAAATTTGGAACTTCTCTGTTAGCGTGTGGTTATGACTTAACTTTGACAAATGAAGCAGGCGCTTCGCATATTTAAAGATGCTACATAAACTTTCTGTTTACCTTTCCAAAGCAATCGCGATGCCGAAACTCAAGTATGTTTGCCTTTTTCTGCAGTGTTGCTGTTGGGGTTCAAGAAATAAACCGCAGAGAAGCCGAAAGTCCATCCCTACGAGGATTACGCCCGCAAGTAGAGAAGATAGAATAATGTTATATAACTGGTAATTTTTTTCACGACCATAGTTACTGCTTTTACTCTTTATTTTCTTGTTTAAAAGAAAGTTGGATTAGTTAGCTTGTTTTTTACGGAATTTTCTTTTCCCTCTCCCCGGTTCCAAGAGGACTAGTTTCTGTTAGCCTCACCGTCAGCACTTGGATCAGACATTAAAAAATAGATCCACAGGTTAGCAGTGGAAAACCTGTCATTGCGTCCCGGGTAATTGAGATTTTACATATGTCTCAGCAGCAAAGAGTGAAAGTCACCCATTACCCTATGGAAGCGACTTTTTACTATGTCTACACAAGTGTCGAGCCTGAGGAAATAGGAGACTGTTACTCCACTTGGAGCGCTGAATTGTAATAAGGCCAAACTGAAACCTGGCGTGTCTCTTTGGATTTTCTTGTTGTCTTCTTGTCTTTTTCGTGTGTTGGAAGAATCAGAAAGGCTGTAGGGATGGTAAGCTGTATCTCTTGCAGAAATAGCATTTTTATATTTCTGCTTTAAAACAGCACGATCTCATCTTTTGGATCTCCTTCTTTCGCAGAACATAAGTTACACCAGAACGAAATAAAACCAGAAAGGGCGCAGAAAGTACAGATAAATTTACATACGTCTTGAACAACTGAAGAGCAGGTTTTTGAGAGGGAAGATTTGAATGTTTTGCCAAGCCATCGTAGAGGGCCTGTCGAGCTCATGATGAACGAATCAACAGAGATCGTCGCATTGGATGTATTTGAACCGTTCGACAAAGGGTTGCAGGTACTCGCATTCTCAGATGTTGACTTGTCAGCTGACAAAAGTATAATCACGAAACTTAAGATAGCTATAAAAAATCTAGAGACAACAAAACAAGAAATTCAAATACACATCCGCACTCTCAACCATACCACTTAGTATGTACAACCGAAAAAGTACAAATCTTCGTATAAATATTACAAAGTCCTACAAGTTAGTAATCTAACAAAAAGTAAAGGTAGAATTACCCCATAACGCATTCTGCTAAGAAGGTAGGGCCCATAATATGTTTCAGATTCATCACTCTGTTCAGAAGGTATGTAGGCAGCTTGATCAGGTCAGCCTGATTCTACGGATTCCTGTCGTATCTGCCAAACTGTTGCTGGGTGCGAGAGTCACCCAATACATGGTTGCGAAACGAGCGGTCTAGAAGCGCGTAACAAAAGGCTCATGATTTTTCGATCACGCTAGCTTTTCCCAATGACATCCTGCTACAACGATTTCTCGGAGATTTACTTCTCCCGGCTGGACAGGAGAGTATTACACCTCGATCGCGCAACAACACTGAAAGTTGCGGGGGGGTGGGCACGTGCCCTCGAAATCGCGAGCGGCGAAAAACATGGTTCCACGGAACCGCGAGTGTAGCGCCATCTGCAAACTGAGTGAAATCTTATCTTCTCCGTGGCATCCCTTGTGAACAGAGCGAGGGAACATTATGGGCCTTTGGTAGTGGTATTATAGGAATCACTCTCACGCACGCCCCTAGCGGCAGAAGTTTGCACGAAAGTCTCGCAGATTACATTTCGCATAGCTTATTTCTTGTGCACTAAGCAGGAAACCGCAAATGAGCTCTTCATTCAAGCCCTGAAGACACTGACAGAAATCTGAAAAAAATAAAATAAATAAGCAAAGATATAAATCGCGAAACTTTTCTCGTACCGCACATGAGTCGTACTTACGGGTCAATATTAATTTATTTGGCACGATACCGGGATGCTCAAGCTCACGTTACGATGTATATTAGAATCTACCAATTTCTAATTTATTCTTCAAAGAACATTTCCAACAGTAGTAAAAACAATCCGAGTATTTGCCTTATCGTCAAATACATCATATAAAATTGCGTTTACACATCGTCAAACAATTTGGCAACAATAAAACAAAGACTAAAATTGCGAAACTTTTCAGATAGCGCACAGTAAACGTACTTACGGGAGTTGCGGGTCGAATCCTAGGAATCTACTTCACAGAGTAAATAATAATAAAGTTTTGTGTTACTAATCTGATTAGTCAGGTAAAATTTGTATACAGCGATTCATAAAAAGAGTCCTATTGAGGCAGAGGCATTTTTAACATTCTACGTAATTTTGAATAAAGGTGGAAAAAGTACAGTTAAAGTTTAACCGAAAAGGGCTAGGATAGGACAATCTAGTTACCCATCACTTATTCACTTAGTTACTGAGTTACTTCGTTCCGCTATTCAACGAATAATCGATTTTCAAATAGTGGAATTTTCGTGTGATTGTGGTGCCTCTATGCGCTTGTATTTTTGCTGTATCCTTACGAGAAAGATTTATCATTTTTTTTCTGTTCAGGCACTAAGCAATCTTCACCGATCTCACCACATTTGTGTTGAGATTCAAATTTCCCGCGTCACAGTCTTCACCGATCTCACCACATTTGTGTTGAGATTAAAATTTCCCGCGTCACAGTAGAATTTACGCTGTGGGGACGGCTGGAGATATTCTGAGCCTCATAACTAGAACAGATAGTGGGAAAAAAAAAATCCCTTTGCAGAATAAAAATAATTCAGTGTATCCAATTAGGCTACATGACACACAAATGAGTTGGCTTTTCAGTTAAACTTTAAGGACAGAAGAAGTTGTACACTGAAAGAAGAGTACACTGTCAGAAGTTTAAACAGATAACACACTTTTTGTTTGTCACCATGACACTGAAAAAGTCAGCAGATGCTTTTTCGGCTCTTCCTGGCAATACTTGTTATGCATAACGTTCGAAAAACATAACAGCTAACATCGAAAGTGTTATCTGTTGAAACGGCGCATCCTTGTGTCACTGAGAAGAGAGAAGCTGATAACTGTTAAAAAGCCAGGCTACTTGATTCACCTACTTACCGGATTGCAAGCCAACTGTTGACCTCAAAGAACGTTACAACGCCTCCTTTTCTGTGGTTCGGGAGGTTCAAGAGCTGCCAAGATTGCCTCATCAAAAACGTTCTTCAGGCCTTTCTGCAAGTTCATTAACTAATTAGAGGTTGCCATATCACTAAGCTCTTACTTATTCTAACGTTGTCGAAATTCCTGAATGCCGACAGATATATTTTCACAATTAACAGGCTGGGTCAGAGGACGAAAGTAGGAATTTGCCAATTCGTAGGTTTGTTCTCATCACTTATATGCAAAACCCTTGAAATCAGAATGATCATGGGCCCTTGGAAATCACGAGAATGTATCGTTTGGTACAAAGTATTTTATTTCTGTAATTGGCTGTGATGATGCGAACTTTAAGAGTTTCATCTGTAAGCAAAACCCCTGAGATAAAAATGATGATGGGCTCATCGAGAAGAGGAAAATTACATTTTGCTCAAAAGTGTTTTTGTACTTTACGGAATTCACTTGTACGCAAAACCCCTGAGGCAAAAAACGATCATGGGCCCTTGGGGATCATGAATATATCGTTCGATAAAATGTAATGTTTTTTTCACTTTTCGGTTAAAGGAACAGAAAACTTGACTCAAACTTGACTCGGGGAGCTAGCTAACATATCAAGAATGTACCCTAAGTCGATATTAAGAGTAAGAAAAATTCCCGTTACGACCATTGCAGTTTCCGAGAATTCGACTTTTGAGCAAAAGGTTTGCAAAAGCAAAAGGTTTTTGTGCCGCGACTAGGAATCGAACCCCGGCCGTCTTGTCGTGGAACACTAAGGAGGGGGTTCGAGACGGTTCGAGATAACAGAGAAGGGGGGGGGGGGCCTGTCGACAATAAGACCCTGTATATTTATCTAAGCCCCCCCCCCCCGGGCGATTCGATGGCCGAAAGTTGCGTAGTCAAGTTTACTGTTCCTTTAAGGTGCGCACTTTAAGGGAGCTGGAAGTTCGTTTCTAAGCAAAAATTAGTATTTTTTGTACTCAGCGGTTAAGATGGGTAATTTAAGGGATGCACGTATCTGGGAAGTGAAAACTTCTAAGCCAATCTTGTCGAGTCTCTAATGTTCCAGCCAAGTTTGAGTACCCAGTAGTTCTAGTACCTTAACTCGCTATCACCGGAACTCCGTACCGCTCTCCAACTCCCCCCACAGTGCACAAATCCGGTCCGGTTCTGTCATTGGTGTACCTAGATCTTTTGCTTGTTTTTCCTACCAAGTTTCTACCACATCGCTCTACTCTAAGCGTGTCACAAGATTTCCGGTTCTCCCCTCCAGACCCACCCAACATTCATCGGATCCGGTCCGGACTTGAAATGGGACATACGAGACACGAGGTCTTTCTAAACATCAAACTTATAAATACCTCAAGATTCGGGATTCCCCCTCGATCTACTCCCCCACGATGGTCGGATCCGGGAACTGACTATTTCTAAGTTAATCTGGTCGGGTCTCTGATGTGCCTGTCAAGTTTCATCGTCATAGCCCACCTGGAAGTACCTTACTCCGGATCACCGGAATTCCGGACCCCCCCCCCCCCAACTCCCCCACAGTGCCAAAATCCGGTCAGGTTCTGTCACTGGTGTACCTAGTTCTTGTTCTTCTCGCCAAGTCTCTCAAGTCTCCACAGTGCCCAAATCCGGTCAGGTTCTGTCACTGGTGTACCTAGTTCTTGTTCTTCTCGCCAAGTCTCTTCCCGATCGCTCCATTCTAAGCGCGTAACAAGATATCCGGTTCTCCCTTCACCCCCCCCCCACATTCAATCCGGACTTTAAACGGGACATCTGAGACATGAGGCCTTTCCAAATATCAAGTTTCATTAAGATCTGGTCACCAGTTCGAAAGTTAATACATATCTAAAGATTTCGGATTCCCCCTCCCTTCACTCCCCCCACGGTGGTCGGATCGGGGAAGTGACCGTTTCCAAGTTGGTTCGATCGGGTCCCCGATACGCCTGCCAAGTTTCATCGTCCTAGCACTTCTGGAAGAACCCTACCTCGAGAAAAGTGGCCTGACTGACCGACAGACAGACCGAAAAGTGATCGGTATCTGACACTTGAGCGAAGTGCCATAACAGTTTCAGTATGATGGGGCCATAAAGAGTTAACAGTGTCACTTTTGTCATGAATAAAACTGAATGAACCTGAATAGTACAGGAAAATGAGCTCCAAAAAGAGGTCGACCCGAAACAAATTGCAACAGAAATGATTTTTACACCATCTTGTAGAGAAAAAAAAACTGAACAACATATCCATTTTCGCATATTCTGAGTCGACGCAAAATAACCGTTTTTTGGCTTTTAATGCTATTTTTTTTTCGTTATTCGAATAAAAATCGCAATTTTCGTGGACATCGGTTTTTCTTGAACTGAAGTATGATTCTAACCCAAAATAACATGGCGAGACCGAAAACGAAGTCGGATTTAGCGTAAGAAGCACCATAAAAAAGTAACTGTATTTTTTCGACTTTTTTCGCCTAAAAAATACAATTTTCGTTGTAGCCCGATTTTCTTGAATGAAAGTGTGGTTCTGACGTAGAATCACGAGCTGAGACCGAAAATAGAATCAAACAGGTTGTTCACTGAACCAGAAAAAAAAATCGTAATCATTAATGAATGATCTACATTTTTTTAGAAAATAATTAGGGAAAGTGAATTACAAACCGAACTGGTTTTCAGTGGTCAGTATCGTAAATCACACTTAAAACACTCATCGTATACTATTTAGGGTCAACCCATAGTGTCTAATCTTCACAGTCTATTAAATAGAATCAATCCTATAAAAAATACAAAATAGAGAATTAGATTCCGACTAGTTTCACAACTTCTTCATTTGGAATGGATTAACGACTAGGGTTCTAGGTTCTCTTCATCATTGTTGCTGTCAATTTTGGGGGAGTTGGAACACATTGTTCCCTTGCAGACCCTTGCAGGTTCTGCATGCTGAAGTACAAACTAAGCCGTTTTTAAAGCAGCTACACCTCGCTGAACTACACTGTACACGACAGGAGCACTTCACGATCTTTAGGAGCATACGCAGGGCTGGTGGGAGGTCAGTTGTTAATGGGTACAAGAAGTCATCTTTATTCTTCCATCCCCATTCCTCGGCTTTCAGTTCCGGATCAGGCTCCCCGGTCCATACCTGAACTTGAAAAAAAAACTCTATAGCTATGAAACTTGGCTGCATCAGAAGTTGGTGGCAGATGTTCTGGGTGAACAAAAGAGTTTGCCGTTGTCACTTTCTTTTCAAAAACTTCTCTGCGGAGTTTGTTCAAGTTCCCTCCTTTCGACGAACCGCATATGATCAGCAGGGCGTCTTCACCAGCGGTCTTGATTTCCTCCTTCGAAGCGGACTTCTGCATGAACACTGCAGCTGATGTTCGGAAATCATTGTCTTCTATCAGCCTCTTCAGTGCAAGACCTTTTCCCACACCGTGGATTCGCGAAGTAGAGTCACAGCCTAACAGGGCGTGAGCAAAAAGGATCATATGACAAGTATCTTGTCCCAGCTTCTCTTTCAGGGTGTGTATGTCCCATATTCGGGGAGCTTTATTCGACTTCGGCTCAGGTGCGAAGAATAGTTTCTTGCTTGACACGTCACAGTGGTAGCATAAGAGAACCAATAGATCGGTATCGTCCCCAACTACGGCAGTGTCGTGATACCGTGAAGAGGCAACAGCAGCTTCCACAATCGGGATATCTGCGTCACCTGATGCCTGGGAGACAGAGACATTCTTTGCACGGAGATGATCAGCCAAAGCGCAGATAAACCTGGCTTTGTTTTTCTTGCAAGATAAGAACTCTTCTTTCTTCACCTTGAGCTGCATATCTGCTGTGAAGAAGATCTCACGGCCTTCCACAATCGGGATATCTGCGTCACCTGATGCCTGGGAGACAGAGACATTCTTTGCACGGAGATGATCAGCCAAAGCGCAGATAAACCTGGCTTTGTTTTTCTTGCAAGATAAGAACTCTTCTTTCTTCTCCTTGAGCTGCATATCTGCTGTGAAGAAGATCTCACGGCCAACTGTACGACTCCTCTGCGAGTGAGCCTTATCTTTTATGGAAGCCCCACCATCGTAGCCGTCGAAAACGATAGTGGCAGAAGGGTACTTTCCTGTCACGTAAGTTGCATAATGGTCTAGAATCTCCAGGTATCTTTCAGTTTTTGTCCATGGTATCCTGTGCAGCAGAGCTCCTCCGACTAGGATATATCGAGTGCCTTCGGGGAGGGGAAATGAATGCTTCTCAAGGTTGCACGCCTGGGCTATGGCCTTCGCAAGTTCTGGTTTGTTCGCAGTCCGGAGCATGCAGGAGCTGTCAAAAAGTGACGCTGGGTAGGAACACAGTTCGTGTTGAAAGTACTCAGTTAGTTTCCGTAAGATTGATCCTTTTCGCGTTCATGATAAACCTCTGAAAAAGAGGAAAAACCTTCCGAACCTCCATTATAAAAACCGACTTCTTACCTGCGCTAATCATTCATCAGAACACTAGCAGATTCACCGGAAAGTATTACTCGACTGTTAGATGGCGGAATTTCGAATAAACTTTTTTCTCGGGGTAGATGGCGAATTTAAATAAAGGTTATGACTGTCACTGACCGGAACTAGTTTTCTACTCGACTTTCTGGCATTACTTGAGGTCTTCGTCTAATTGATTTCTCAGTCAAATCTTGGGAATAAACTTTGAAATCTTTAAAATACTGAGTGATGAATGTGACGATTTTCATTTTTATTGCATTACGTAGCCTTCGAAGTGTCTTATTCTAGTGCCGAGTTCAGGTATTTTTACGAACAACCGATCATTTGTTGGATAACAAGTGCCGATCGATTGTCTTTACAAAAATTACCGCAACGCATATTGATGATAGTGAAACTTTTTTGTTTTGCACCAGACACCCAATCTGACTTCATTTTCTGTCTCAGCTTGTCATTCTGCATCAGAATCATACTTCATTTCAAGAAAAACGGTCGGATACTAAAATTGTATTTTTTTTCGGAAAACGTAAAAAAAATCGCATTAAAAGCCAAAAAACGGTTATTTTGCGTCGACTCAGGATATGCGAAAATGGATATGTTGTTCAGTTTTTTTTTCTCTACAAGATGGTGTAAGAATCATTTCTGTTGCAATTTGTTTCGGGTCAAACCTCCATTTGCCTGTACTAGAACTTCGCCGGCTAATGAAGTTTAAACGATTTGTAGGGATCAAACGGAATATTTACATCTTTGCTGATAAGCGGTCTACCGAACTCTGTTTGGATCGTGTTTAAAACTTTATACGTTCCTGTCACAGATTCACTCGATCGTCTTTTTCCCTGCAGAGGCACTTTCTAGATCGGACACTATCAAAATTCTACTTACAAGGTTTTGGAAAACACTTCATAACCCTTACAATGATATTTCCGCTTTTGTCCAAAAATCTGTAATATGAATTTAGAGAGTTCGGTCTCGGTAGCGTGTCAGATAGAGAAGCTAAAAGGACGCGTCGTTTACGATAGTAATTGCTTCTACTTCAGTCGTATCTCGTTCCTATCTCCACTATTAGCAGTACACAGATTATAACGCTTGCAACGTTTATTCTCTTTACGTGAAGTATCAGGCACCCGATCATTGTTTCCGAGGAGCTTATTCGTCCGTAGACCTGTTATGCAAATTTTGCTAATACTGTCATCCAAGGCAAGGGACATGGGAAGAGGCTAAAAACAGCCGAAGCCGTGTAATTGTCTGTAAGCATAGCTTAGTTGTAAAGTGGTCAACTATCTCAAAACAACTGAGCAGAAACACCATGTACTACCAGGCGTCCTTCAAAGCACGTATCGGCTTTAAAGGACCCCTGAACAATGAAACCATACTTGAACACACCATGGAGCATGCATTTACAGACATGGCCACGGAGAGCATTCTTCTCCTGAGCGTGAAGTTTTCAAAACAGGGATGTTAGTTCTGGAGGTTTGCACATGCAGACTCCAAGACAAAAAGCACAATTCATTCAAATCTTGTACAGCGCTGGCCGGATAGTATTGGAATTTCTTCTAGAGTGATGTATCTGGATATCAGTTTCTTTTGGGATGACTTCGAAAAGCGCAATTTCGGCAATTGTCGTTTTTGCAAAGCATCGTATATCAGATACTACAGTAGGCTAACTGCAAAAACGACTAATTGCAGATCCAGTTACCGTAGTAACAGATACCATGGTATAAGCAAAAACACAACCATGGTATTTGAGCCAAAATCACTCTTTGATGTTCCCGACCTTACCTGTGTCAAAGCTGAACACTCGACGTATTTCACTGCTTTCAGTTCCTTTGCTAACTTTTCGCCTTGCTCGAGACTGATGGGTTTCTGCTTGTTCTTCGCCAACTTTTCAACGGTGGCAGCATCGTCGCGTAAATCAATCTGCGTCCCAACAAGAAGGAATGGGGTTTTCTGGCAGTGGTGCTGGATTTCGGGTACCCACTAGAAAAGAGGCCTTACGATAAGAAACACTACCCCAGGTCCATCCTCTTGGGCATTTAAAATCCCTTTCCTGAAACGACGAAGAAGAACACGCCAGGTGCTTTTCTGCAGCAGATTTGTGTACCACGCATTTCTGATTATTTATCACGGAAACAGTGTGTGCACACACTTGTCCTACTAGCGAAACTCGCGGAAAAATCCGTTTTTACTAAAAAAAATCTCAATAAATGGAACCTCAGACTTACTTACTTGCCATTCTGTACTAGAAGGATCCTCAGTTCAATGTCAATCTGCTTGGTAAAGTAGATAATTTTTATATTTGGAATTTGGCTAAATTTGATTATCCCGCCAAAGTCGAGCCACAAAATCGAAAATCACCTCGAGCGTGTCCCACCCTTCTAACAATATCTACTACTATAGTTACTATTTCCGTTCCAACTTCACGAAAAGTTACTACAGTGACCGTTCCAACATTCTCGAAATAGTAACTAATAGCAACTATTTGCTTACCATGCTCGGGGGCGTAGTAAGCGTGGGAACTACGGATCTCTGTAATGTGACTGGCTGGATTTCCCTGTGCGTGATATTTTACAGAAAATTTAAAAATGCGTTTCAGCCTTGACGCCAAGAAGCCAAAATTCACGACGTCCACGCGTAGTAACAATGGTAAGTAGGGTGGAACGCGCTCCTCGACAGTCGTTTGTCAAACTTGAGCCACAAAGCGAGCCAAAAAACCTAGTTTGTTGCAGAAACACACT
Organism: Branchinecta lindahli; assembly: GCA_023053555.1. NCBI lineage: Eukaryota > Metazoa > Arthropoda > Branchiopoda > Anostraca > Branchinectidae > Branchinecta > Branchinecta lindahli. The sequence goes on along the minus strand of JAKZAO010000009.1, from coordinate 5,867,749 downwards.
TCTGGGCGACAGAAACGTTTTTACCAAACAAAAATAGTGCTGGACATGTCATTACAGTTAAAAAGATCAACCAAGGGATATATTTACAATTGTAACCTATGACAGTATAGTCAAACTTGACTACGCAACTTTCGGCCATCGAATCGCCTGGGGGGCTTAGATAAATATACAGGGTCTTATTGTCGACAGGCCCCCCCTTCTTTGTTATATCGAACCGTCTCGAACCCCCTACTTAGTGTTCCCAAAGCTAGCTGGCAGGCCCTTGCCCCTTATGCACTGTAATTATGCACTTATGTACTGTAAAAGTTCGCCTTTTTACATGTAGACCACAGAGAAACGACATCCCCGACAAGACGGCCGGGGTTCGATTCCTAGTCGCGGCACACAAACCTTTTGCTTTTGCAAACCTTTTGCTCAGAAGTCGAATTCTCGGAAACTGCAATGGTCGTAACGAGAATTTTTCTTACTCTCAATATCGACTCAGGGTACATTCTTGACATGTTAGCTAGCTCCCCGGGTCAAGTTTGAGTCAAGTTTTCTGTTCCTTTAAAATACCATTCATCAAATACGAACGCGAATTTAAATGACAAGTCTTTAAAACAATTACAAAAATAATTCGTCATGAAATGGTCAAACTATTTACGTCACAACAAAAATAAAGAAACGGTGCGACGGCCCTCGCCCTTTAAGCAATATATCATTTTCTCATATCATAAAATGGTGTTTATATGCCAAGGCACCTTGGCCCCCCGAGTAAGACACAAATCCCTTCTCCCCCTCCCATGCCGTATGTGCGTCTATTTGAGAGGGACGCTTTAAGTCGGGAACTGTTATTTTCTGTATACCTTTTACTCAATTCTCATTTATTTTTGTATAAATTTATCTCGAGACGTTTTCCATGAACTTCGGTGAGACTGTTCCAGGCACAGGCCTCACTAGCCAAATTTTTTTTTTATTGGGGGTGGGGGCAAGGTATTTACCGACCGACTGGTCATTTTTACCGACTGTTCCTGCAGAAAAAAAGACATTTTTGACGAAAAATCGACTGATTTTCAGAGAAACCGACTGTTTAAAAAAAAATCGACAGTTTCCAAGAACAAATCGACTGTTCTAACGCAAAATCGCGGCGATTCGGTTATTTTTTACCGACTGGCCGATAACATTGGGAGGGGGGTCAGACCCCTCACCCCCAGTCCCCCATACGTGACGCCCCTGGTTCCAGGGTCAATGCAAAACTCCACTTGTACACATAAACGTGATTTTACAAGCTTGTGCGTGCCCCTTATGACGACGGCTAATGCCGAATTTTATGAAATCGTCCGCTTCAGAGTTTGTCGTGAAAATATGCACATGAGTGGTTTTACCTTTTCTCGGACGTTTTCGAATGAAGAAGGAGAAACAACGGAAAAACAGACGAGGAAGACATCTGTCTGAGGGTAACTCAAGGGCCTTAACCTGTCGTAATCTTCTTGCCCTGAGAAAGAAAACTTTGGTTATTCGAAGCTACACTAGGTACAGTACACGTAATTCTCACGAAGCCGGGAAGACCTCCGTGCTTGTCGTTCACTAAAGCCCCGTTCACAAGTGTGCCTAGCCAAGCACAGATGCCTAGGCACGTGCTCAGGTGTAGCCAGGCACCAGGTTCTAGAGCCCAGAACTCCGTGCCTGGCCCAAAATCTGTGCCTAAGCATGGGTGTGAACGGTGATGCTACTAGGCACGTGCCTAAACATCTGTGCTTGACTATGCATGCTTGTGGACGGGGCTTAACGGAAAAAACCTAGCATCTGCAGAAACAAAAATTAAATCCGAACCAAGACAATATCCCAACAAATCTACTGATGATGTATTTACGTGTGTGTATAATGGTATATCGAATACCATATCACAGAGAAGTCTATCAACAGAGCTGTCACAAAACGAAATTCCTCTCAAACTGAATGGCATACGAGCTTCAGTTCATTGTTTGAGTGGTGACATCTGCCAAAATATTTACAAAACGCACAAGGCTAAAGTCTTTAACCTGCTAAGCCAAGCATGCCAGCACTAACAATAGGAAATAGTTGCATAAACTAACCTAGGATATTGCACAGTAAATTTTGAAGGTCAGCAGTCAGCTTCAAAGTCCAATGAAGACTGGGCCTTGAGAGAGGGAGTGCCTGAAATCCAAATTCACCCTACTAGCATGGACCGAGGGGTCGACGACTCTCATTTTTTATGTACACCATTCCAGAATGACGGAATAATACTGACCATTCCGGATTATTCCTGGCCATTCCGGATTATTCCTAACCATTCCATATCCTCCCATTCTTTATCGAGTTTGGTAATTCACCAACTTTTGTTTAGTCCGCATTTATTTCACCCCATTCGGTCTGTCCTGCGGCGAACGAGGGATCGACGACTCTCACTTTTGATGTACACCATTCCGGATTATTCCTGACCATTCCGGATTATTCCTTCGGGACGTGTACACCATTCCGGGAGAGTCGTCGACCCCTTGGGTCGAGAAGAATATTTCCATGACAACAATTTAACCTACCTGCTGTGTCGAAAAGGCCCAGAGTGTATGGTTCCCCGCCAATCATGACCGTGACAGCATAGTTGTCAAACACCTAAGAAAAAAAAATGTGAGAGCCTGCAGGTCAGAAATCACAAAATAAATATCAATAGCTCACACTAACAGCAGTACCAAATATATTAGTGAACCAGACCCGTAAAAGACCGCTTCGGAGAAGATTAGTTAGAAAACTTAATCATCTTCAACTCTCTACTTGGATTTTTTTTTTTTTGCAAGTGTTAAAGAATATTATGTCATGACCTTGTAAGTGTTACGTTTTTGCAAACCATGTTTAATTTAACGTTTTGCTGAAACATAACAAGGCTCACAACACACATTTTCTATAACACTTGCCAACAACATCGAAACTGTTATATGTTCAGCCTGACCATCCTTGTGTTAAACATTATGATACTTCTGACAGTGTATGCAGAGGCCGCCCCCCTAGATTTCGTAGGTGCACAAAATCTTCCATCTTGGTACAGTTGGTACTAATTTGTGGCCCCTAAATAGCTTTCAAAAGGCAAAATGCAAAGAAACGACATCGCTTTACGTTATATTCCTACTTTAAAAATTATCCCAACAAGAGTTTTCAAATTTGTAGTCTGAGTGAAAAAAAAACTAGGATGGGGCCCAGAATCCCCCCCACCCCCCAAAAAAAGGTTTACTGAAATGGCGGTTCTGAGAGTAGGAACGCATTATTTACTATTTTTCCTTTCTTCATTAGAAACATGAGAAAGCATCTAGGACCGTGGATGCGGCTCCGACTCCGTTTAATGTGAAATCACACTCAAATAGCTAGTTCCACTGATGCCCACTATGTACCATGAAACGTAAAAGATTATAATTATGATGCACCTCAACAGAAGAGGTTGAACCGAGTATCAAATCTGCTCATCCATATTTATATCCCATCCTCTAAGGTCACTTCGACTTTTTACAGAAATTCTAGAGCGTGATCAAATCAGCGTGTGTCCGAACCGACTCATATATGCTATCGAAAATTATCGAAACGAGAACTACGAAAACTACGCTATCGAAAGTGTGGAAACATTCGGCCTATAAAATAATGCTGTTTCAGGCCAAGCAACTAGTCATCTTTGGTTGTAGTAGCCTATCAATATTTTAGTGTCAGACATGTGGGAGTGGCCTGCAAATCAAATTTCATCAACCATTTTTCTGACCTCATTGCTGGATTGGGTGACTCAGAACTGTAGAGTCTCTATTAAACAAAAATATACTAGACCTCATCAAGGAATTAGTAAGAAAAAGAAAAAACTGGATACTCACAGTTGGCACATATTCCGATGGAAATTTGTTTGTAGTATAAGAGATCAAGAGGCAGGTTTTACCAACTGCACCATCACCGACTACCACACACTTGATTGTCTGCATTTTAGCTTATACTCTGAAAGAAAATGGAAAATGCTTAGTAGGCTAATAGTATGTCATAGCACATAAAACGAGTGTGTTCCTGGCTTCCGCCATGAGTAACTATGGGTTATTCTGTGGCTGATTGCAAGCATAGAAAAGGCTGAAACAAAAATTGTAACTCTTAATAAATATAATAATTATTTAATTAATTTCCTAACCTGAATATCTGCAAGCCACACCTAGATTTTCAAAGCTATCATTGCTTACCATGCTCCAGTAGCATGGTGGGCAACAATTTGAAAAGAATTTAGAGACTTCCTGTAACAACTGCATTAAACGACAATGGTAGCTCTATGTAACTTCTTGTTAAAAGATTGAAACATGCAAAATGTCAACATGTTACACAAATCAGCACATCTAGATGAAACAGCCTACCAGTGTTTCCCCAGCCTGAAAAAAGCCAGCTATGGTACTGGTTATTGGGAAATATTCTGGTCAATTTGCTGTGCATTTCCGGGCACCCAGACATACTGGGTCACAGGGTGTAAACTACACACAAATCTGATTGCTCAAGATCAAAATTTAAAACTGAAGCTGATAACTTCTTTTGTAAAGATTTTTTTTATTATCAAGCATTCAGCCAGTGATACTGAATCAAGATATACTTATTTAGTTTCCAAATCTGCTATCATGTTGGCTTCTTGGTCGGAGCAACCGACATGAACTTGGTCAGAGAGAGTTAATGACACTAGGCTGTTTTTCCTCAAAGTATCAGTGAAGTCTTTGCCCTGTACATGATGCTCATATGTACAAATTTGGGATCACCAACTATCCAACCAAAGAAATCATTAGTAATTAATAAGATTTTGTTTGAGTGGTTAATAAATTAATAAATTAAGAGTGGTTAATAAGTGGTTAATAATTTGAGTGGTTAATAAATTAAAATATTTGAGTGGTTAATAAATTAACCGCTCACCCAAAAATTTGCCAGGTCAAATCATTTGTAATAGTAAATTGCTGATCTTTTCTCAAATCTTTCCCCACTTCAGAATTCAAATTTGACTGCTGGAGCAAATATGTTTTTGCTGTCAAGTAGCCTAAGATTCTATTACAAAATTAATGCAACACATGTAGCAAAGCATCTATAGAAAAATACCCTATTGGGACAACAATCCTTTCCCAGACAAGGTTTCCCGGAAAATAAAGATAAATAATAATATATATCCCTTTCACAAAACAAAGAATGCTCACTGGCAAGACTGATCAAAAGGAAAGTGGCATCACAGCACTTTTACCAAAGATAAACACAGAAATTTCCTTTTAACATTTTTGAGGGCAAGTTCCAGGTTGGGTACCCCTCATGTAGTGTGTGCGTGTTATGCAACACATTGACTTCAGGGATTTCAGGGAAACCTTGCACCTTGAAATACAACTAAATTCATTGCATCCGACATGGCTACATAGCAAGGGCCAAAGTCTATTCCTAAGAACCAAAAGGAAGAAGAGCTTCTCTTTTCCACTAAAGATTTGTTTTTGTGATGAATACATGTTTGTTTTTAACCTTTTCATTTTTGTCAAATATTTACAGCATGTTGTACAGGTGTACAGGATACTTTGGTATTTGCACCACTCCCGTGAATGAAATAGGATGCACTGCAATCCCACTGTCTCTTCGCATCCTCTACACTACCAAATGTGTGAAATTGGGCCTTGATTGTTAGGTCTAATTATTCTCTACAACACACTATTTTTTCCATTTCCGTCGAGTTAAGTTGCAGTGTCACCAAATGCCTTTGTTCTAAACACCTGCTGACCATGGCCAAATTTTTTTTGCACCAACTTCCGTTTCCAATTTTCTTTTGTGCCTTTTGCGGATTTGTTTGTGCTACCAGGTCAACCCATGTAGCTTGAGCTAGACTATTTGCACCAGGGTTTTCTGCCAAATGTATTTGCACCTTTTCGGATTTGTTTTGCACCAGGTAATTTTTTGAAGAAGAAATATAAGTAAATGGATGACATTTGATATAAATGAGAGCAGCCGAGCCATTTTGTTTTTGTTGTGAAAAATATTATAAGGATTGTCTTTGATTTCTCTAATTCATGGTAGTAGTTTCAGCCCTGTCCGAGCCAGTGATCAGTTGTGATGACAGAAACTGTGTTTTTCATGTATGCACTGTATACTGAAATCCATGCACCATACATGAAATCCAAGGTACAGTAAGGTAAGGTAAGGTAAGGTACAATTTTATTGACAACTTTAGTGTAACTGCAATAGCATAAAAGCGACAAACATGCCAGTGGCATACAAATTGACGCTTTGTTAATTCTAACTCATTTATGAAAAAAATACTAAAACGCTAGCCTAAATAAAAAGAAACAAACAACTAACAACATCAGCTCGAATTTTTTTAAAGACAGGGTAATTAACAACTAAAACAAACACAAATACAAATATGACCAATACGAGAATTTTAGGACAACAGACGTAGAATAAAAAAAAGATTTTTTTTTTTGCAGCAGCAGTCTTATCTTTCCCGAATGACAAAAATCAATCAGAAAAATCACTCAACAGAAGAAGTATAACTGCCAAATAACATATACTCTTTGAGGATTCTCGTAAAAACTTTCCTATCTTCAGACACTAATATTGTCGAGCAGTGAGTTCCATATTTTTATACCTGTATGACGAATGGAAAACTAGATCTTGTGCAAGGATATCTATTGGTGGAGAGATTAGACCGCCGTATCGTGTTATAATCGTGAAATTGCTTGTTCATTTTAAAGAGATTATTAAAATCAGTAGGTAGTGAATTTTCTAGAAGATAACGGTAAACAAAAGTTGCAATATTCCAGTCTCGAATTTGGCGGACATTTAAAATAAAAAGACGAGGCAGAAGTTGAGAAACTGATCAAAACGTCTAGCACCCAGGCATGGTGCTAGACATTTAAGCACCGTGCCTGAAAAGGGGCTAGTGTACTAGACTGGTAGGCTATCCTGCAGTCACCTGCAATAGGCTAGGCTACATGTGAACATTGATGAGGATACTGAAACAAAATTCATTTAGCCTACGGAAAAAGGGTCATAGCCTATCAGCAGTAAATGTTTGGGGCGATCTCAGAAATTCCTTTTCTTATAACATACCTTGACCTTGAACCTTTCTTTTGAGCTGTTTACCTTCTCTGATATTTCTAAGACCAAGGTGAGATAAACACAATCAAAGTTTTAAGGTAAGTTTAAGGTAGCCTAAGGTTAAGGTTTCAAAGATTAAATTGAGGTAAGTTGCAGAACAGAACTGGACTGGCAGTTAAAATTATATAGACAGAAATCGACTAAAGGAGGGGTACCTGACCTCGTTTTTACGCAACCTCGAATTTTGCCGCGAAAATGTTAAAATGAAAGTTCAGACGTCAGTGCTATCCTGACAGTCAAGAAGCAAAATCTGAATTTTTTTTCAACAGTTATGTCCAAAAATATTACAATTATTTGTCTGTTCTTTGTTTTGAACCTGGTTTAAAAAGGGATTTTCTGGTTATTAGCCTTATTACCTCTATGTTTTTCATCACTTTGCAAGCAATCTGACCTCATGAGTCATGTAAAAATGGGTGAAACTGTTTGAAAAGAAAATTATATTTAACTTGAAATACTGAAGTAAAATTTATATCCCCAACATGTAAACCATTCTATAGACTATTAGCTTCACTCTAGTATTTTTGTCATGTTTTTTGGTTCCTTGTTAAGCCAGATATATCTCACTAAAAAAAGATTTCTCTGGAAATTTGAAATCTTGTCTGAGTAGGGTAGCCACAAAAACACCTAGTGGCAAAAATTGGCAATTTTGTTGTAATGAATGCATGAATTGCTGTGAATTTTCCTTATCAGTTTTACCTATCTAAAACATCTCCAAAAAATATTTTAAAAATACCATTGAATTCAGGACAAAATTGTCTATTTTATAAGGCTAACAGTAAGATGTCCTAGCTATTTAATATTATTTCTTAATATTCAATGTAAATTTAGATGTAAAAAAAAGTAGCTGAACTTGCCTACAAAAATTTGTTGATACTAAGGAGAAAAAGTCAGCAGCATATAGCAGCAATAGGTCTATTGGACTATAACCTTGATGATCATATTCATATTTTCTCATGTAACTCACTTACTGGGGCTCCCCATGCACTCAAAACCAGCTCAAAATCACCCAGTTTCAGTTTCATAGAATTTCATTGAAGCACATAGTTCCAAGCTGGTCACTAGATGGACAAAACCCTAAAGTCAATGGATGAACATAGGCATTTTCTTATGTAAAATACTGTTTTCTAAAGAAGATTTAAGATGCTTAGATACAAGATAGAGAGGTGATTTTGGCCTCAAATCAAAGCTAAAAGATAGGAGAATCACATTCTGATCTTCAAAACTAAAAGCTCAGGTTTGATTAATTTTTTTTTTAGTGGCTACCCTAGTCTGAGGTTGGGTACCTCTCCTGTATTATACTTTCCCGGATTACTGAAGGATGAAAAGAAGACTGCCAATCAGTCTAGTACACTAGCCCCTTTTCAGGCACGGTGCTCAAACGTCTAGCACCATGCCTGGGTGCTGGACGTTCAAGCACTGTACCTTGGATTTCATGTATGGTGCATGGATTCCAGTATACAGTGCATGCATGAAAAACACAGTTTCTGTCACCACAACTTATCAACGGCTCGGACAGGGCTGAAATTACTACCAAGCATTAGAGAAATCAAAGACAATCCTTATCATAGTTTTCCTAACAAAAACAAAAGGACGCAACTGATGATGGAGATGAAAAATCTGACAGCAGCCTATCTATTTTCCATGTAGAATGCCCTAGGAGCCAATATTCTGGTTGACTGTTAGGTAGAAAAAGCTGAGACACAGGACACTTTGCATGCAAAACCCTTGATTATGTAGAAAAAGAAATGAGGTTTTTCATCTCCCTCATCAGTCGCGTCCTTTTGTTTTTGTTATGAAAAATATGATAAGGATTGTCTTTGATTTCTCTAATTCATGGTAGTAATTTCAGCCCTCTCCGAGCCGGTGCTCAGTTGTGATGACAGAAACTGTGTTTTTCATGCATGCACTGTATACTGAAATCCATGCACTATACATGAAATCGAAGGTACAGTGCTTGAACGTCTAGCACCCAGGCATGGTGCTAGACGTTTGAGCACCATGCCTGAAAAGGGGCTAGTGTACTAGACTGCTGCCAATGGCAATGTATTTAATTTAAAAAAGAAATCTTTACATGGCCACACACCTTCTTAAGTGTGTAGTCTAGTCAATCAGTGCCTAGCATTTGTCCTAATCTTTTGGAACATTGTTCTGGCAGTTGGTTACGCTCTATTGTGGCCCACCCCAAAGATAATATGATTACGAGTCCAGGCAGGCTAGCCTAAACAACTGGGCATGAAATGGCACACTTCCTATTCAAAGTAGGAAAAGTTATTTTATGCTGACTCAGAGCTTGTTGCTTCAGCTGAGAGGCGAAAAAACGAACCTGTCTTAGGAACTCAGGACTTTATTTCAAAAGATCGGCCTAGGTCTAATATTTTTAATCCTTCTCCACCTATTTTAGTTCCTTTTCTTCCCGAAACTGCCGGCGATAGGACACAGGGAAGAAAAGCAAGGCTTTTTAGATGCGCATCTGCTCATATTCCACACTAGATGACATTCTAAGTATGAGAAACACATGATGATTATTCAACTAGTTTGCTAAAATAAGAAAATTCGCACAGAACGCCGCATGATTGTCCAACATCCCAACTAGTTGGCTAATATAAGAACATTCGAAAAGGAGGCAGAATTATCAAACTAATTCGCTAAAATAATAAAATAATATATAACAATAATAAGAAGAAAATTCGTAAAGAGACACATTTTTCGCAACTGTTCACACAATTGGCAAAGCAACAAAAATAAGTCAGCTACATTTTATTGGAGCTATATTTCGGCCCTTCTTGGCAAAGGTCCTCTTTAGGCTCAGGCCGCTCAAGCTGGAAAATGATTATCGAACTACTTGGCTACAGTAGGCTACGAACACAGGATTTTCAAGCTAATTTGCTAAAATAAGGAAATTTAAACAGGAACGCGATTATCCAATTAGGGACGCATTGGGTGTATTCTGGCCGCTCCCAGGGACTCCCCGGCGAGTCACAGGAAATCACGAGGATTGAGGGAGTCACCGAGGGAGTCACTTCCTGGGGACTCTCCACTCCCCAGACGGAGAACAGCGAGAGCCTCCAAAATGAATTTTGTCAAAAAAAAACATATTCAGGTGACGGAATAAGTCTGTAAAGTCCTGGTTCCCATTATTTTCACCTTTGCTCATTGTGACTGTTTTAATTTAATTTCACATTTGTATTCCTTACAAATAAAAAGCGTAATTACAATAAAATAGATGTTTTTTTTTCTCAAGATCAGTCTTATCCCCCAACGGTTGCTCAAAATTGATCTCACAAATTCTTTGTAACCATCGCTGAGATCTGTTTGTATGACACTTGAGCCGGAGCCGATCACTTTTCCGTCCGTCTGTCGGTGACCGACGAAAAGACGATTATCCAACTAGTTGGCTACGACAAGAAAGTTCCTATAGGAACGGAGGATGATTATTCAACTATCTCGCTAAAATAAGAAAATTCCTATAGGAACGGCGCACGATTACCCAACTAGTTGGCTAATATTAGAAAATTCGTCAAAGAATGCAGAATTATCAAACTAGTTCGCTAAAATAAGAAGACTTATACAGAGACACATCGATTATCCAATTAGCTGGATGTCAGTTCAATGCGTATCACCATTTGGCTAATTAACTAAGAAATACATATGCTATAATAATGGCTTAGCTAGATATATTTTCGAAGGGAATCGGGATTTTCTTCTTTTATGAACAGAGGGCATAGCGGTTGAGAGTAGACGTCTGAATAATGAATATTAATGAATAAGGATCTAATTAGTGCCGTAGACAGAAGAAGGAACTCCCGATTCACTTCGAAAATATACCTAGCTAAGCCATTATTATTGCATACGTGTTTCTTAGTCAATTGGCCAAACGGTAACACTTGACAGCACTTTCTACATTACCCGTGTTTTAACTATCTGATGCCCTTTTGAAAAAACATTTTTTAACGAATTGAAAATGAATTAAAATACCGAAATAAAAATTTATACTTCATAACAAGTCTTTAGATTCTAGAATATCCTGGAACTTCACTCGTATGCACTAAGAAATGCCCCCCCCCCCCCCCGTGCTTATGATTATGGTACTGGGAAATATGCTCTCTATTCGTGTTTAAAAAAAAAGCTGCCGATTTTAAAGACCTGGAGAAAAATGTTTCCGTGGAACTAATCTGGTTGGCATTGCCAGGAAATTGAGACGACATATTTTGCATTTGACATTATGGTGCGTAACTGCAGCCCTTCATCATTTCTTTGGCATTTCCGAAGACTTTGAGAAAATCGACGATGAACCAAGAGACATAAAGTTATCACATCAGCACGCCCCAGCAATCCCAACTAATGAATGCTTGTACTCCAGATCTCTTTCAAAAGAGCCGCCATGAGTAACGCCACTAAATCTGTAAAGGGGGCGTTGGAAAACGATTCCTGTTTTGAAGACCCCACGCAATACCCACAGACATTTTACTGGGCTCAGCCTAGAGAACTTCGGGTCTTTCTTACAAAGTGTCCAATTTGGCCTGCACACGAGGAACCGTTACTGCCTTTTCCATTCCCGAGTTATAACAACAATCCAGGCTTTGTTTAAACTATGTTGATTCTATCCGCTTCCTGGATCTGGCCATAGCGCAAGATGGCTGGATGGCTGGATCGCTGGCTCACAAAGCGTCTTTCTGTTAGGAACTGATATCCAGTTGGTCAACTGCAATATCGTTTACATCTTGCGCTGTGAATTTTGCAATCTCTGTAAGTTTTGGTAAGGAAGCATGTTTAGATCCTTGTTAGGTAAGGGGTGGGACATGGGTTTAACGCGAGTCTAAATGAATTTACTGCTCGTTCAAATGAAGACAAATTGGTTTTTGGGGCTGTAGATGGTTCAAGAAGTTCTTTGCTAGACCTGCGACCAGTCCCTAGACAACAAACAGAGGGAGCTGTTTTACCTTACGCTCTACATGCAGAAACACAAATAGTAGAATAAGAATTCATTCAGCCCAAGGTGACCGTATCTGAGGGGGATTAGGGGGTTCGTTTCTTGTGGGCTTTAACCTATGATCTATATCATTTTATTTACTTGTTCTTATGGACTAGGTCCGACCCGCGGGCAACCCCCCCCCCCCGAAATAAATTCCTGGATACGGACCTGAATCCAGCAATATGCGGTCCTTCTTACAAGGGAAGCGGAATTAAGTATTGTATGTAGCCTACACTGTCAGAAGTTTCATAACAGACAGCAAGCAGAAGGATGCGCGATTTCAACAGACAATGCGTAACAGACGACAGTTCGGATGTTTTCTGTTATGTTTGAAAATGTTATGCATTACAAGCGTTGCCATCAAGGCCGTATCCAGGGGGGGGGGGTTAGGGGGTTCGACCCCCCTCCCGAAACCCACAAAAGTGATAGTTTTTTGTGGGCTTTAACCTCTGATCTATGTCTTTTTTGTACTTTTTGTGGGCAACCCCCCCCCCCCCGCGAAATAAATTCCGCGGGCAAAACCGCCCCTCGAATTAAATTCCTGGATACGGGCCTGGTTGCCATCATGAAGAGCCGAAAAATCGCCAAAAAGCATCTGCTGAATTTTTCCGATATCATGACGACAAACAAAGAAGTCATGTGATGCTTTTTGGCTGTTCCTGGCAATGCTTATTATGCATAACATTGCATGTATAACGTTTTCCAACACAACAGATAACATTCCAAGTGTTGTCTGTTACGCACTGTCTGTTGAAACCTCGCATACTTGTGTTGTCTGTTATGAACTTCTGACAGTGTGGGCATCGTATCGTATATTAGCGCATAGCCATAAACAGTCACCTTGGTCTTACCATGTTTTGTTTCACGAAAATCTGAATCATCCGCTCAGTGGGAATCCAGCTTTAGAGTTCTCAATTCTTTGGGTGTTCAACCTCAATCCAGAGCAGATTGAACACATTTTAGACCTATATTTTCGAAAGGTCATATATTTTTCCGTTTGATTTCTTTAGACTCAAACTACCACCTTTCTCCGGCTAAACCCCGATTCAAGTAAAACCACTCCTGGTAATTTTCCCCGCTCTAAAAAAAAAAATTGCCGAGAAGCTTTTTGTAGGAGAATCCTCCTCTTCTTGCGGGATACTACCCCCCCCCCCCCCCTGCGGCAAGTTCGATCTTGTCGAAGTATAATATGCGGCCGGATCCAAAGCAATGAACATATGGCCATTGGAGTAGTCATGTTTTCCACCCAATCTGTACCCATTAACGTTAAAGCCAGTAACAACATACCAGTAAAAGAATGTCTTATTAGAAAATATTGACATTGAATCTAATTTCTTCTATAATGTAGGCCTATAAAAATGACGTAGAATATAGGTAACATAAATGACATGTGAATAGCCATGTTTCTACCCAATAACGTGAAAGCCACGAACAACATACCAGTAAAATAATGTCTTATTAGAAAATATTGATATTGACTCCAATTTCTTTTATCACATAGGCCCAAGAAAAATGACTCAAAAGGGATAAGTCAGCAGAATGTGTTCTTTAGCGATTGTTTGGCTATTCTTGGCAAGGGTCTTGTTCGGGCTGCAGCTGGAAGAATTGAACCTGCAAAATTGAAATTGAAACTGCAACTTATTTCCATTTTGTATATGTTTTTTCTCTTTTTTCAGCTACGGACAGGTGGTACGCTACTATACGGCACGGATAGGGCTCTTGTTAGGGTGGAGTTAGCTTAATTTGTTTGCCTTTGAATAAACCAAAATGAACTCAATTGAGCTGTAGTTCCTTCAGCCAATGCTGACTGTGCGAATCATATTTAGTTCTGCTAAACCGACCAATCGCAGAGCAAAAAAAAATATCATTTCACTAATCCGTTTAGAATCACCCGACATATGGTTTATGGTTAGGTGAGGTATTCGCTGTTGAACTCAGCTTCTTAGTTCTAGTGCCCGAGCTGTCAAGATTCCAATGCGGAAGCTGGAGCTTTGGCCCCATTTCCTCGAATCTATCAGTTCTGAGCTCCCGCAGTCTGGGAGGTCTTGTCGCCCAATTGGACAAACGTAACAACAAAATGGCTTATTGTCGGCGGGTGCGAGGGGTCTTCCACTATCGATTCCTGGTAGATCAAATGAAAACAATACGGTCTCGATTCAGTTTTACTGAATTTTGTTTTATTATTATTTTTTATTTGTGGTTTAACCACAGTTGAATGTATATATATATTGATAGAGATATATTATGGCACGGAAAGCCCAAGGGCCATGTCAGATGGATTATCTATATATAGACGCACTCAAGGCCGTATCCAGGGGGGGTTAGGGGGTTCACCCACCCCCCGAAACCCACAAAAGTAATAGTTTTTTGCAGGTTTTAACCTCTGATCTATGTATTTTTTTTACTTTTTGGTCCGACCGATAATGAGATAGTTGACCACTTTATAACTAAGCTATGCTTACAGACAATGACATACAGCTTCGGCTGTTTTTAGCCTCCTACTCAAGGCCGTATCCAGGGGGGGGTTGGGGGTTCGACCCCCCCCCCGAAACCCACAAAAGTAATAGTTTTTTGCAGGTTTTAACCCCTGATCTGTCTTTTTTGTACTTTTTGCTTCGACCCGTGGGCAAACCCCCCCCCCGAAATAAATTCCTGGATACGGGCCTGCTCTAACTACATCCGTTGCCTCTGATGATAATCTTGGCAAAATTTACATAACCGGTCTCCGGAAGAATAACTCCTCGGGAAGAAGGATCAGGCGCATGACAAGTCACAGAAACAGAACAAACGTGGCAAGCGTGACAATCAGTGTATTGCAAATAGATAGGATACACACATGAACTGAAGAATCTCGGGAACGATAATAAATATTATCATAAGCACGACGTGTCCATGAAGTCAAGCTGTTTGAAAAAGTTATGATAGTTAACAAATCTGCATCTCGGTTGATATCCGAAGAACACCTCGACTGCAATTAAAAATATCAACCTCGCATTCGGCTCGGATAGGTTGTTTTCAATTGCCGTCTTGGTGTTGTTTTCTTCTATTAATCTCGATGTCGGAAGCTAACCTTTAATATAACTTTTTCCTTGGATTATGCAAGAAGTCAACGGGCCTGGAAAGACTTAAAACAGTCAAAGCCATCTGTGATTTGTTAGGCCGAAAATAGGTTAAACAACTATTTTAGAACATCGGATTATAAACAGAAAATAGTATGACATGTGCTTTAAATAATAACCTACTTTTTTGACGATTAGATACGTCACCGTCTGCTTGGGAGGAAACCTAGGCTGCGTGATGCTAGAGAGCAAGGACCCCCTGTGTCGGCAGTCTCCCTAATCAAACCGTCCGATTAGGTGTCGCTTCGTTTCCAGAAGAGACAAACCGTAGATAATTGAGACGCTCGGTTAAGTTAAACCGTGTGAAATTTCTTAGTGCGATGTCGGAGGGAACGTGTGTTTACATAGCTGAAACTTGTGCCGGCGGAAAATTGGAGATGCAAGAAGATATCCCAAATACAAATGTTGCCAATTAATTGTGGAGGTTAACAAATGAGTCATTGTTCGAATTCGGAAGGAATGCCGGCTTTTCTGGGGGGTATGTCGGTCCCAGAGTTTCCGTAATACAGGGGGATTGCACAGGAAATCAGGAGTTATTGTTAAAAACCCAAAATTCAAGTAAGACATTTCAGAATTTACAAGGAAATGTGATTCCGTTCTTGTTATAATTTCAGTAAATATAGAAAATGTCTGTGTGTAAAAGTAGCTGCTTCTTCAGCCAAAGGTGACTGCGAATCATATCTGATGACTCTAAACAGATAAGTCAGCTAAGATTTACCCCAGTTATGGTGCATTTACACACTGCGTAAAATCAGAGCGTATTTTGAAATGCGAGCGTATTTACGCACGTATTTGTGCTTGAAAATATCTCTAGTAATACGGACGTATTTGAAAAATCGGTCCGTTTTGTATATGAATATGTCCGTATTGCTAGAAATCTTTTCAAGCCCAAATACGTGCATAAAATACGCTTGGATTTCAAAAAACGCTCGGATTTTACACAAAGTGTAAACCCACCATTAGCTAGAACAAACGAACCTACAACCGAGGGGTTGGCAACAGTCTTACACCCTCGAGTATGGCACTAAATACGGCACTGTATGGCACTCGTATGGCTCTTCAGATTGTACACCGTTTGAAAAAAAAAGAGCGCTGGCACTGTATGTCACATATGTGGCACTGCATGACATGGCACGCGTACGCCCCGAAGATGAGTTTCCAACCCTTCGCCTGCCATAAACTACACGACTGCATTTTCATTTCTTGTAGCTTCAGCCTGAAGAGGATCGACCCCTTCGGAGAGGGGCCGAAGTACCGTTGGGAGCAAATATTAGCTTACCTATTAGGCTTAGCCTATATAGGCTTAGCGCCTATCGAATATACGTCTGTGTGTAAGCTAGCTTTTGCCCGACTCACCCATAATGGCCAGCGCCCCTTCATCCCCTTACTCATACTCTGGATGTCAGAGGGAGCATATATATTTTAAATTTTAATTCCTTAATATTGGTATTTTCTTATTATTTATATGCACTACTGGCTTATAAATGCTACAAAAACCAGAGTAAATGTATGAAACCACCCCGAATGTTTAATTGGTGTCTTAAGATGAGGTTCGTTTGGTATTTTTTTGTGGCTAAAAGCAGATGTGAACTTGACACTCTTGGGAGAAAATTTGTAGCAGTTTTGCAATCAAGCCTCAGACCTTTCTACAGTAGATAATTGAAAACGGAGAACGAAGACTAATAGCTCTATCAGTCACACTTTTAAAATTTTATCTCACGTCACAATCTTTTTCGGCCTATCAGTCGCCACAATAAACTCCAATTGCAGCGATTGATGATTATTTGTTTCTGGCATGTGATCGTGATTACGATGAGATCTCCAACGCCGCTTGCTTCCTCCAAAATCGATTCGACACGCGCTTCGATCATACCGTTTTTGTCGTTGCCCAAACCTTTGAGAATTGAAAGAACTCGTCGCAGTACTGGTGGTCCCTAGTTGTCATTTTAGGCATTTGTCAGTCCTTTAATGGTAATCCCCCTTCCCCTTCCTGAGGCACCGTTGCCACAATATTCTCAGGCTAAGGCCGATCTTTGGCCTGAAAGGTATTTTAGGTTAAAAGGGCCGTCTTTTAGTTTAGCTCTGCTTCCTTTGTCAATATTTTTTTTCGAGATTAGTCGCATTATTTGGTTAGGACTTTCAGTCACAAGCACTTAGGGTGTGATTCCAGGCTCAGATTAACAACCTAACATTCAGAATTAGGACGAGAGTTCTCGAAAGTAAAACAAAGTTACCGCAAGATCATTCTAGATGTCTGTTGTGTGATTGATGGCAAGACAATGTTGAAGGCTTCTTAGAACAGTGCCAAGGTCTTTCTTATCTAGGTGATGGGTAAGGGGGCTGTCTTTTCTGCCCTCGTATCTTAGCATCAACAAACAAAGGACACTTGATATGGAGTACTAAATGCGTTTGGAAGTAAAAAATTACAATGATATATTGTAGAATTTCTGTATTAGCTGTTCATAGATTCAATGAGAATGGCGTCATCTGCTACGTGGTTGACTCTGACTTTTGCACGACTGGAAATTCACCTCCGATTTAATCAGTTAAAATGTCGACAGATCACGTGTGACCTCTTAGACGCAGTTCGTCGGAAGTGTTGCTACTTTTTGGTTCTCTGACAAGATCTGCAATTTCCGACTGCCATCACTTATCTCTTCAAAACGAAAATTTTAAAGCGTCAACAGACACGAAAACTGCCACGCTTTCTGAAAAGTGCGACAACGCTTCACCCCAGCCAGCCTTGGCCAACAGAGCCAACAATCCCGAAAAGTGCCACTCATGGCAACACTGTCTAAAGTAGGCTGGGTCCCAGATAGGAGAAATTCGCTGGTTATGGCAGGCGAATCGAATCACGCTGTACGTGCAGCTGCGAGATCCATAAGTTTATGAGATTTAGTATACAGTAATGATGGGAACTATCAATCGATACATCAACGGTTGAGCTATCGACTAAAAAATGAACGCTCTCACGAATGTGATCCCCAGCGGTGGCAATTTGGACACATTTAATTGTATTTATTTTTTTAGTTGCTGTTGCGAAATATGTTTCGTGGCGCTAGATCTGTCAGTAAACTAAAAGAAATGAATGAATGAATCGCTAATTTAATACGGAAAATACGGCATATACGGCAGTACGGCATTGTGAGAGTGGTGATTAACCACCCGAAATGGCTAACACTCAAAATGCCCACGATCATAATGCCCACGACTCAAAATGCCCACTAAAAATGCCAACAACTCAAAATGCCCACGACTCGAAATGCCCACTACTCAAAATGCCCACGACTCAAAATGCCCACGGCTCAAAATGCCCACGACTCAAAATGCTCACGACTCAAAATGCCCACGATTTGATAAATTTGAGGATTTCAGTCCGTAATTAGGCGTGACTGAGTGGCGGGAGGATAGACCGACTATCAGAATGTGAACTTGTATAATCTCAATTATATATAAAACTGGTTAAATATTTACAAGAAACATTTGTATCCTATCCCTTATAATCTCGTAGTCCGCTGTCCCAGGATAATTTTGGCCTCCCCTGTGGACAGTTTCGGCCGTCGGCATTGTAAACTAGGACGATATTAGCCTCCCCTGTGACCACTTTGAACTGTCGGCATCCGAAACTGTCGGCATTTTAGACCACCAGCATTTCGTGGGCATTTTGAGTCCCAAACAGCGATCCCAAAACTGCTATTTTTAATCAAGGAATCATTCTTACCTTCGTGATGCAAGTTAACTATGGTGGATTTGGATCTTCTGGTTTTGCTTTTTGGGTTGGCACAATTTTACACGACATTGCTTTGCTTAAACTCAAACAATTCTGAACTATCAAGAAACAAAAAAATAATTCCTTTTGAAACCTTTAACGTGGTTAATCCTATCCCTTATAATCTCGTAGTCCGCTGTCCCAGCATAATTTTGGCCTCCCCTGTGGACAGTTTCGGCCGTCGGCATTGTAAACTAGGCGTGATTGCCTTGTTCCGGATATTACCCTCCCCTGTGACCACTTTGAACTGTCGGCATCTGAAACTGTCGGCATTTTAGGCCGCCGGCATTTCGTGGGCATTTCGAGTCGTGGGCATTTTGAGTTGTGGGCATTTATTTTGAGTCGTGGGCATTTTAATCGTGGGGATTTTGATCGTGGGCGTTTTGAACCGTGGGCATTTTGATCGTGGGCATTCTGAGCGTGGGCATTGTGAGAGTGGGCAAAAAGATCGTGGTGATTTTGGGAACCACCCCCCGAAATTATCCTGATCATATGTCCGAGTGGCAGACGTTACAATGTGCATAAACCGTGGTTCCATAATCAAGATGGGGATCGTACTCAAATCATGTTACGAAGGGTCTTCATATCTTTATATTTATAGTTCTTATCTGGTTTACCTTTTAAACTCAAGTCAGAATTAAAGGAACATTGTTTTCGAACCTTTTAAACTTAGCAAGATTTAAAAGGAGAATTCAAAACCAAGTTCCACTAGTTACCATCGTTTTAATCCTAACAAAAGGTATCCATGGTAGACTGCATCATAGTACTTTAATTGTTGTTTTTGTTCATTTTTCTCTTAAGAAGTTATATAAAATACCCAATATTTGCCATCATAAATCTCCGTTAGCTGCTGCAGTCGGCCATTTCTTTTATGGTCGTTTTGACAAGTGGGACAATTTTGGTTTTAGGTCTGGGAAAGGTTTCCGCTTTGCCTTCTGTTCACCTGCAAAATTGCGCAAAATTCCAGTCCCATGCAAATTTATTTTTCATGCCGGCATCAGTTAAATTTGGGGTCTTGAGACAAATGCGTTATGCATGACCGAGAGTGGCTACTGAAAATTCAACCGCTTGCGCAATAAACAGCTTCAAGTCCCATCTTTTTACCGGGTCGTAAAAATTTGAATTTCTGATTCCGGCTTCCGATCTGACCCATTGCGCACAAAAAGTCACTTTAACTTCATCCTATTGTATAAATTTCAATATTAAAATACGAATAACTACCGGCACTGACCGCATGTCTCGGTTCTCACGACCCGACGACGTGGCAATAAAACGCTAAGTTTGAATTTTGAAAAGCACTCAGTGGCACCTTGTGGTTGAACGGACAGACCCTTCTCTGGCTACCAGACCCCAAATGCAAGGACAGAAAAGTGGATACGGGTATTGTCGAAGAGAAAATGCCTCCCATTTGCACAGTTTATGGAGGCAAGAAACATCATAAAAAATAATCGGAGAACAGGAGCCGCTAAGCGGTCATTTTGAGATTCAATTATCCTGTGTCCAGTTATACCCTCGTTGTGCCATGAAGCGAGGAAATGCTTTTATTGGCGCTGTTTAGTACTGTGCACATGTCTTGGTTGAAGTGCAATAATACCTCGTGTTTTCGTTGTAGCAGATTGGTTTTCGGTTGATCTCTGGCGATGACTTAATGGTTGCAAGGTTTGATTTGTTTCATCATCTCGTGATCACCTTGGCTTGTTTAATCCTCCTCTTGATTTTGACACAAGTGTTGCACCTAACTCTTCCATTTTTCCGTTAACCTGCGTTAACCTCTTTCTTGGTCACTTTTTCACTTGTCGGAGTAGAGGTAAGACGACACGTGGATCCATATATCTTCACTGATTTTTCCTGCCGTACTGACATTCCGCCGCAAAAATCGGAATTGAGATGTAAGTCGTTGATAGTTTCAGAAGTTGGGCAAATAATGTTTTACTGACTAGACTGACCTTCTCAACTCTTATTAAAATTTATGTTTCATTTGTATCGACTTTGGAATCGAAGGCATCCCGTTCAGACGAGGCGTCAGAGAATTGACTTTTGCAGTACTCGGCTGAAAGCTTTGAAGCACAACTCTTAGTAGGTAGAAATGATCGTTCCACGATGAAATAGCTCAAAAATATTGTTTTTCGAAAAGACCATTAGGCTACTTTCGACCTGAAATTAGCGATTTTCTTATTAGCGCTTGTCGACTCCATCCAGCGTTCCCGCTCTCCGACGCGGTGGAAGGACGCAAATTACTTTAAGTACCTGTCTTACCTATAATACTAATGCAACCTGAATGCAACCTATTTCCATAATAACATCATATATTTCTAAACCCGGAGACCCCAATTTCGTACAGTACATTCTAACCCCTCTAACAAGTCCACACTGATTTTCTCACTTGCCGTGTTTTGCTACCTTCGATGTGTATCACGCTGACGGTTATCCGCGAGAAGTTTTTCACAAGTCAACGGGTCTCGGAAAAGGCTTAAAACAGACAAAACCGTGGGTTATTTGTTGAAAGTACAGCACGGTTTTAAAGTATTCAGATATTTTAAGATACTATAAGTTGAAGAGTAAATAGTGCGAGGGGTCCTTTAAAGACTGAATGCGCTGTTGTAAAAAAAAGTGGGAAACCAAGTAAGACAAAAGAAGTCCAAAACAGAAGACAGACCTGATGGCCTACGTCATGTCTTCCAAAATTAAAAAGGACACATTTAAATCTTATCATGTCACTAAATGCGTAAAAGAGTCGTCGACGGACCTTGACACTTTCGGCGAAGTTTGCGTTGCGAGCCTGGCAAAACTCGGACAGGCGGAAAAAGCGCTAAAAAGTCGCAGGCACATAACTATACAGTGGCGAAAGGCGGGAGTTTCAAAAGTTTATAATACTACATATGACTAAGTCCAAAACGCACCAGTGACCCTCAGGAAGAAGGAGTAAACGTCTCCGTAACGAATCAAACTCAACAACTCAAATCCTGTATCAAGCAATCACGGCGAGCAGCTGTGATACCCGAGGTGATATCGTGTCTGGCTCTTCCGCTAGTTACCCGGCGATTTTGCACCGGCAAGGAGAGATAGTGATCAAGAGTATTCCGCAATGGAGGTAGGGATAAAACGCACCAGTGATCCTCAGGAAGAAGGAGTAAACGTCTCCGTAATGAATCAAACTCAACAACTCAAATCCTGTATCAAGCAATCATGGCGATCTTAGGAGCAGCTGTGATACCCGAGGTGATATCGTGTCTGGCTCTTCCACTACCCGGCGAGTTTGCACCGGCAAGGAGAGATAGTGATCAAGAGTATTCCGCAATGGAGGTAGGGATAAAATAAAACGCAAAATAAGCAAGAGGGGTCTTTTAAACTTTGTCAAGTAATACAAAAGTAAAAATAACACAAAAGTATACTAACCATGAAGACAGAAGAATCTGGCGGTCGTGGCCTGGAGTTGCTGCCACGATTTCCAGTCCAGCATCAATTCCATGCAGAAAAGCTGAGATTTTTTCATTTTCCCCGAAGGAATTGATGAAACGTAGACAGCCTTGATGGGGAAGACGCTGGGAATACCTACTTGGCTTTGCAGTGCGTACTGGTCCAGCTCTGATTGTGACGAGGCCACATCCTGCCCTGCCAGCCCACGATATCATTAGCCAGTTTTTTATCCCTGAAACCGTTTAGTGCAAGTGTCAAAATTTTAAGTGTAATAAGTGTGTTTTAAAAGTCTATCTGAAGAATGTAGCCATGTTTATTTATTTTGTTTTGTCAAGTGTTTTAATATGTAACTTTTACTTTGTTATATTGTACTCCGCTATAACCAAAAAGCGGGTAATAAATAAATAAATTTCTTTGTGTCCGATTGCCAGGAACTTAGTTCCGACCTAAAGTTGGGTTGCTTTATAGGAGTAGCCTACAGGAGACAGAAAAACGAGTGAACAGTCTGCTCAATAGCATATCTTTTGGAACCATACAAAATTTGTCATTGTGCGCCCAGATGTGACTACGACATATAGGTCCCTTCGTTTAAAGTGTTTTAATTATATAGTTAGTTATTGTTTGAAAAAGCGTATTTAATTATATTTGATAGTCGAGTCGAGTGTTCCTCTCTATAGGCCTAGCCAACTATGTATTGATTTAGTGCACCAATAAAACGAACTTGAACTTGACTGTGCAAAACTAATACCGTACGTCAGCTGAATTTTATTAGAGGTATATTTCGGCCCTTCTTGGCAAGGGTCTTCTCGAGGGTCTTCTTCAGGCTCAATCCGCTCAAACTTGAAAATGAACTTGTTGAAAATTATTGAATTATGTAGTTAGTACTATTATGAACTTTACTTGTTTTGTACCATAGCCCTTTTGGCTCTCCGTATAGGTTGTTTTCTGCAATCCAAACAGCCCAGGTCCAGACTGGAGTTAGGATTTGATCCAGTTGTCATTCTAGACATATGACGTTCCATCGAAACAACTCTTTCTACGTCTCGCTTTTCTCAAATAATTCTTACCCTTTTTGTTCGTCAGACTTTGGTTCATGAAAGAATTCAAGTCAGTTGTCATATTTTCTGATGTCAAAATTCCACGAACCGTCTCTCGTTTATTCATCTATGACATCCCGAACGAATGGGGAGACTTTATAGCTTTACTATGTTTCTTTTGAAAGAGTCGAGTTTCACAAAGCATTGACTTGTGCGGCCCTCTGTGAGACCATAGCTGGACTTCTCACATTTTAAAATTCAGATGTCGAGGTAGTAGATAGAGGGATGGATATTTTTATTGATAAAACTCGTAGCGCCGAATAGGCACTAAATATGTCGACCGTTACGTTTAACGAGTTAAAACAACTTGAAGATATACAATCATTGAAAAAAAATATGTCACTTGGAATCCACCAGTTTCTTGTTAATTTTCTCAGTAAAATATGGGACAAAAGAGAGAAAATTGTACTGCCTCTGTTGGAACAGGAAACACTCAAGTTCTTCCTCCAGCACGATGGATGTAAGTTAGTGTATTCCTTTAAAGTTTAACCGAAAAGGGCTGGGATAGGACGATCTGGTTACCCATCACTTATTCACTTAAGTTGGCTTGAAGACCCGCTGAAAATGCGTTACTTTGTTGTTCCGCTATTCACGAATAATCGATTTTCAAATAGTGGAATTTCCTTCTGATTTATGGTACTCTATGCGCTTGCACTTTGGTTGTATGCCTTACGAGCAGGCCAGTATCCAGGAATTTATTTCGGAGGGGGGGGGGGTTGCCGACGGATCTGACCAAAAAAAAAGACATAGATCAGAGGTTTAAGCCTACAAAAAACTATTACTTTTGTGGGTTTCGGGGGGTCGAACCCCCTAACCCCCCCCTGGATACGGCCTTGCTTACGAGAAAGATTTGTGATTTTTTTTTTCAGGCACTAGCAATCTTCACCAATCTCACCACTGCCCACTGAAAAGCCGCGTTTGTGTTGAGATTAAAATTTCCCGCGTCATAGTAAAATTTACGCTGTGGGGACGGCCGCAGATATTCTGAATGTCATAACTAGAGCAGATAGAGGAAAATGAAAAAATGAACTTGAAGAATCCAAATAATTCAGTGTATTCTATTAAATGAATCATAAATAAGTTGGCTTTTCAGTTAAACTTTAAGTTTAGCTGAAAAGCCAGCTCATCTTTAAATCTTCGATTTGAATACACTGACTTCAATTAGACTCTGTACAGGGATTTTTTTCCCATCTTAGGCTCTACCAGTGACGTTCAGAATATGCACTGATGTCCCTACAAGACAAAGTTCACCCCGACGCGGAGAATTTGAATTCCAACAAAAGCGTGCATTTCAGTGGCTCTGAAGCGGAGCTCAGGAAATGTTCTATTTTAGACTGTAAGGTCACTTCTGAAGAAATCCCACTGTTGTGTGTGACCCAAAAAAGATTTATTTTTCGGCAACATTTTACTGTTGTAGTTGCTAAACATTTCTAGCATAGACGTACAAGCACATAGAGGTACATACAAATCCGAAAGAAAAAGTTCATTCAATGAAAATCGATTATATGAATAGTGAGGCAACGAAGTAACGCATTTTCATCGGTCTTCAAATCTATTTATGTGAATAAGTGATGGGTAAGTTAGACTGTCGTATTCGGTTAAATTTTAAGAAAGAATTATACCATTATGTATTAATGCCCGAGTTTGAAGAAAATAAAGGTGGAAAGGGATTGGCCCCAAGCCATGCCTAAAGCCAATTGAAGTTGAAGGAAGGAAGATTCTTGGCACCACTTACGTTGAGCGGCTAGCAGCTTCCAGATTCACATACTTGGCCGGGTTCGATCCTGAGCAGGCCCATGTATTGGGCCTGCTCGTTGATAAGCACGTTGCTTATCAACGTGCATGGTGAATAAAAAAGAATGATGGCGATTCCGGGTAGAATAGAAATTCTGTGAAAATGAGAGTCTAGCGATTGAAAATACACAATGGGATTAGATATAAAGAGCGATGGCATGGGTTCTTGAACAACTATTTTATCGCCCGGACGCCAGCGAGAGATTTAAGAGTATTTTGTTTCTTAAAGCACAATGGGCATTAATTATGCTTTAATTTTCATAAAATGCTTCACACATACACATTTCTGACTTCCTTTAGATAGCGCTTCAAAAATAAGCCGTTTTCTTGTTATCGCTTGTCATTGACTCTTCGGCGTATCGGCGGAGACTATTTCAGAGCTTGGTATTGCAAGGCGCGGATATTCAAAAACTCTCGGCCATGTACGAAAATCAATCATTTTGTAGAGCTGAGCGATGAGAGTGCCATGGCTGCTAAAATAAACCTTATCTGTAGCTGGCAGATTGTTCTAGTGTTATCTGATGAAAATTTCTGTTGTTTGTAGTACCGAAAAAAAGTTGTTTTCTGGATGTAAAGTTACAAAACTGCCAAAAATGTACAGATATAACCGACCTACTTGCAGCTGATTCCAGAGCTTACAAGGAATTCTCAGTTAATGCCGCAAATATTTGTCAACAATACAAATATTCCGGGGCCCGGGGTATATACTAACAACGAATGGACAAGAAAAAAGAAACTCCGCTTATATTTGTCGAAGCTAGTAAATCGGAGTATGGCAGTCAGCAAAAAACGCCGTGACCATTAGAGAAAATAAGTTGTCTAGGAATCTGCTGATTTCTGATCATGATTGAATGAACCGCCCATTGAACTTTAAGCAACAGAATTGTAAGAGATGCACAATGTTTGGGTGCTAATTAGTGGGTCTGGAAGCTGAAAAAGAAAATAGAACGGCAGCGATGCAATAAAACTCGATATTGCAATGTCGTCCTGCAATAAAATTTATAGTGCACGGCGGCAGTGCAGATGATTTTAGGTGAGGAATACCAGAATTTTTGGCACACGTAGGATAATGAGGGAAACATTTTGCTGCGTTTCTTTTTCAGTGTGTCGCTTTGTCAGAAGACATTGTTACCAGGAAATTGTATTGATTCCTTTTTTGCTACTGTATTGTTTCCATTTCTATTCAGTGTGTAATAAATTTTATTCGTTCATTCCTTGATAAGCAAGCCATTCCATCATTTTGGAGACCAACTTTAGTAAGGCTTCGAAGAATAGACAGTTGCCCGTTTCTACCAACGAATCACCACGACTACACTGTCAGAAGTTTCATAACAGATTGCGCATAACACTTTCTAGAATAACACCTTTTCACTTTGAACAATTAAGTTTACACTATTTCGTGCCTAGATCTGAAACAACACCTTCAATTGGTAAAAATACTACACTGTCAGAAGTTACATAACGACAACAGAAGGATGCCCGGTTTCAACAGATAACACTTTGGGATGTTATCTGTTATGTTTCTTTCGTTCCCGTTAGTATTTTTACCAGTTGAAGGTGTTGTTGGAGATCTAGGCACAAAATAGTGTAAACTTAATTGGTCATAACACTTTATTTCTAAGTGAAAAGGTGTTATTCTTGAAAGTGTTATGCGCTATCTGTTATGAAACTTCTGACAGTGTATTTTGCGCGTCCCTGGACAAGCTCCTAGCGAAGCCGTCTGTTTTCACCAGTAAGTGAGAGACTCCTGAGGAGAGAGACCAAAAACAGGACAACAGATTGATGCCTTGGCGAGTCTGTTATTCATACAAATTACCCTTGCTTGAAATTCTTCACTTGAAAGGACGCCGCAGCGCTCAACTTCTCTTTCATTCAAGACCCCTTTTCGCTCCATGTCGGATTTTCATTTGAAAACGATGAGCAAACTAATGTCAAAAGAGTCAAAGAACCCAACTGTGACCAAAGATGCCGAAACACAATATTAGAAGAGAAGGGTGTCAGCTATTTCAGCCTCCGACATGTATTTAAAGAACCTATGTCCTTGATGCCCATTCATACTGAAGAAGACTGTTCGCGAAGTCTTAAAATACGTGTTGGTCTTGATTCAGCCTCGAAGGTGGTTTTAGTGTATGTATTTCATACCTTGAATCACCTTATTGAAGGTTTGTTCTGCCTGCAAATTTGCAATTGCAGGCGAGTAGGATTTCTGCTAATATACGCCTTTGTGCGTGTTCATGAGTTCGTTTGTCGCTTAATTTGCTCAATAAACTCCTGTGATTTTCCATTTTTTCTGAAAACTTATCGCCCGAGCTGCTAGGAGCGTTGGATCGCCCTAGTTTTGTTTTCTCGCGGCTGAGGTTTCTGAGAAATCTTCCGAGAAAATACCTCGATTATTTTCCATCCGTAGATATTAAAGTTTAACCGAAAAGGAATGTAATAGCACAATCTAGGTACCCATGACTTATTCACCTAAAGAGGCTTGAAGACCCGATGAAAATGCGTTACTTCGTTATTTAGCTATTCACAAATAATCGATTTTCAAATAGTGGAATTTCCTTGTGATTTGAAGTATCTCTGTCTGCTTGTGTCTGTGTTGTATGCTTGACGAAAACCATTTACGAAAAATAAGTGTTCACGCAGTGAGCCCCCTTCCTCGAGCTGATCACTGACCACTGAAAAGCCGCGTTTGTATTGAGATTCAGTTTTTCTGCGACGTAGTAGAATTTTGCGTTGTGAGGACGGCCGTAGATGTTATGAACATCATACTAGAGCAAATAGTGGAAATAAAACAAAAATACCTTAACACAATCAAAATAATGCAGTGTAGTCAGTTAAATGATGCAAAAATAAATTGGCTTTTCAGTTAAACTTTAATGTTTTGTGTTTTCCGTCGTGTGCTTTTTGAACGCTAATTGATCCAATTTAACGCTGCTTCAGTCTTCGCTGTAAATGCTTCCTCTCAGCTTAGATTTGTTACTCCGAGGGAAAAAATCAAAGCTCACTTGAGGAGGTTGAAGGCAAAATTCTTCGTGATGTGGTACGCTTTCTCTTTCTAGATCGCAGGTGCCTCTTACCCAGGTCTGTATCTTACCCAGGTTGAACCCCCTAACCCCCCTGGATACGGCCTGCTCTTACCACACGATTTTTGATTAGCTTTCGCATTTTGTTTACAAATTTGACCCAAGATCCCGCATGCGAGGTCAACTTCTTGACAGTGCGGAAGCCGGCCAACTGAAGGACTTCCTTGTGGTGGTTTTAGGATAATCGTATTTTCCCATCAATTGCATTCTTCGTGCTCAACAGTAAACCATATTATCGCTACGGAGTCACACAACACTACAGAATAACATCTGTTAACCTTTTCGCGCATGTTCATAAACGGGCAAGTCTTTCCCCAGGAACAAATAAGCAAAAGAACCTCCGGTTCCCGATATCTGTAAAACGACCATGCGGAGTCGAAAAGATTCCCGATTCCCTGCCCGATGCAAACGAGTGGAGGTTAGGAGGTACGCAAAACATCACAGTTCGTTACCTCTACAAACACCTGATAGTAGTAGAGCCCCGGAGAAGAAAAGTCGAGAGTAAGCGATCATCGTGACGTCAACAAGAGACGGGTCATACACGCCTGCCACGGTCTTGTCCTTTCAATGTTCAGTGGCTAAGAGGAAAGTAGACGGGCGTCAACTCAAAGCTCAGCAAGTATAGCTCTAGCTCTACTCAGCTTTTTCGGGGTATCCATAATTGGTGCATGGGGCCAAAGACGGAGGTTCTATTGGCTTATTTGTTCTTGCTTTCACTTCGCGCTTACACTAATATCACAATAGACTGCGCTCAGAAGCAAAGCAATCGTATGATAACTCCATTGTCTCCCTAATTTGTATCAATCTTTCTTAATTAGTTCATGCATATATTTTAAAATTCAACGTCGGTATACAAAGGCAAATCAAAGCACAACCCCATACGTTTTAACTTTACATACGCTAGAGAATTTATTGACTTAGAGACAACCATAGAAAATACTATATACTAAACGAACAGTTAAACTAACTACATTACATAAATCACATGTCTCTAATCATTTATCACCAGTGAAAATTTACCATTAAGGAGCCGTATTTCACTAAGCTCATTTGTAAAGAATGAGTTGAAAAAATCAGGCACGCTCAGGTGGGAATTTCGAAAGATAAGAAATGTGCTTTAAACGTCTAGAGAAGGCACTCGAAGAACACTAAGGTACTATGGTGCAGGGTTGCCATGGGTAGGGATTGATTTGTCTTTTATTTGAATCGCCAAATTATTCAACTACTTTTTGCATAAAAATGCCACAAAAATGACAAATTTTAAGAAAATATCACTCCTTTTTTCTTTTTGTGACTTTTGGGTGATCTTTTTTAGGAACAGGTGATTTTATTTTTGTCTGGCGTGGCAGCCCTGCTATGGTGAGGTGAAAGAAGAAAGGCACTAAGAAAATGGTAAGATAGGTTTTCAGAATGGCAGTGTGTAGGCTACTGCTTTTCTGCCATTTGAAGGCATTCCAGTATTTCTGCAAGCAGCAAAACGTTGACTTTTCACAGCAGAGACAAATTTATACTTTTCTTCTTCGCTACTTCATGACACTGTATGGAATCGGTCAAGAACAAACCAGAATCCACTCCTGACTTCGGATTCTTTGAACAAAGATTTACCATCCGTTAAATCGTGGATAAGCATATTTCCGAGATGATACGACAAACCGGTTAACAAACTTTTCGTTCGTGTACTTCGAAAAGATGACCGGACAGCACAGTCCGGGATCCGGTCTCCACTCCGGATCCGGGACAAGGTTCTAGTACCATCCGTACATTCCTGAGAAGGCATGTCGCTGCGATGAAGCCATAAATCCGCCATAGGCTACAGCGTTGCCAGATCTTTGTAAGGCACTTGTCCATTCTTCAGCAGTGTTGCCACTGCCTATGGACATTGGCATGGCTTGAGCATGAGCGGTGTAGTTTGAAAGTGCACTTGAGTTGTAGTGGGAGTAAGTGGTGTTGGTAGGTGTGCCGGCTGAGCTGGAGGTTGCCTGAAAAAAAAGTAAAGATTTATAAAGAGATATTGTAACACAAAGTATCCTAAAGTGCTGAATCTTTATTAGCTTGTAAGTCGAGTTTCATACATTATCACCGACTTATAGCAGAAATTCAATATCCATTCCTCTATTTCATCAGTTTATCGTCCCTGCCACACTCGACAGATTATGCGATCGGATTTTTTTCATGCTTTTGTCAGCCTCCCGATCTTTCTTTTCGGCAAGCAGTTGCAGCTCAATCAAAAAAATTTCGGACTGCAGTAAAGCAGGTTGGAGAATGGGTGATACAGACAGAAGCTGTGCGTAGTTTTTGGAAAACTGGGGGTTATTAAAGTAACTGAGTATCGGAAATACTGGAGAAAAAAAGCATCAAATGAGGGGCTTCCTTTGAGACTTTGATTTCAAGGCTAGGAAATTATGTGCTTGCGTTACGTCACTGGATTGGATTTCCTGGGATCACTGGATTTCCTGGGCGAATAGGATCTTAGGCAGAACGCCACTGCTATCGAATTCCTTAAATTAGTAACATATATATTATTATACATTATCATTATAATTTTCAAAAAATAATTAGAGAAAGTCGCAGGTTAAAATCGTTGCCCGGTTACCAGGGGAGATCTCAGGGATTTCGCACCAGTAAGGTAGGGAGTACTCACCTGAGAGCCAAGAAGGTGTCCGGCGGAATGAGGTCCTCCCGGGTAACCACTGGAAGGCAGGCTAGAACCCAATCCGGGGAAATTGCTCGGAGCTTGACTGACTGAAAGCTTCGATTCGATTGGCGATGGCGGGTTAGGAACGGAGGTTGAGGCACTGGTAGGCATGGTGGCTGACATACCACCGCCGATGTTCGGTGGTGTCATGTAGGCATTGCATAGGGCAGCGGCATCTGTAAATTAAGTTTGTGAAAATCAATATTTTGAGTCGTCAAAGCCGATCACTTGTGTACAAAATTAATATTCAAATATGCAACTGAAGCCGTCTTGAAAGAAGGCCATAAACCGCAACCAAACAAAACATAATACATGAAAGAAGCGTTGAACGAATTTGTTCTATATCCCAACTCGTCAAAAGAATTGTGGATAGACCTAATCCCGCTAACTACAGATTTTGGGTTTAGACAGACAGCAGACAGGTATCAAGACTTCGCTTATTAGTCCTCGCGTGCTATACTTTCAATTACTTTCTTCCGGTTAAAAATAAAATTAAAAGCGAAATGAGGGAAAACAAGGAAAAGAAGGGAAAATTAAATGTAAAACACTGATCAAACTACACTAGGATCCAAATACTTGGAAAGGAGAGGGGAAATAAGGGAACAAGAAGGCAAAATTAAATGTAACAACTTACCATGACCTGTTGCCGCCAGCGAATGTGGATCGAAGCCAAGAGTCTGATGGCCGATGCCGTGACCGAGGTTGCCAAAGCTTTGGCCGAGTCCTTGGACGTATCCACTTCCAGAGGCAGAACTGTGGGGGGCGGTAGGGTAGGCGGATACTGACATTGGTAATGTGGGGATACCAACGCTCATGGCCGAGCCGTATCCGCCAGGGGAGGAAGAGGAGAGCTGCTTGCGAAGCCGAGCTCGCCGATTGCTGAACCAAACCTAGCAAAGAAAAAAGAGGTTAAAGCATTAATGGCCCAAATTGCGTGTGGTTACAATCGTCAGTCTTTAAGGTAAGGTAGAATCTTATTAAAACGGAAATAGAAATAGCCCAAGGCATTAACATCCGAACAAAAACAAACAAATACACATAAATAACGATAACTTTAGCACGTGAATAGTAGGATAAGGACAAAAAAGCCTACATAATTTTTCTACTGGATTATACTCTTCTTCAGAAAAATGAAAATAAACATGATATCAGTTAAAAGTCGCTGATTTGACAGAAAATGGAATCTTCAAAAAAAAAACTCGCTATAAAACAGACCTCACTTACAAATTTCAGCCCGATATTTTTAATGCAAAAAATCTTCTGAATCGATACCTTTTGTAACATCCTAAAGACGGCGCAAAAAATGAGGTTTTCTTTTTTATAAGGTCTATCGAGAAGAAAAAAAATCATTAGAATCGTGTGTGCCTAAAAGGAGGAGTAAAAAAACTTCCGTTTCCCTTTTTGAATCACAATCAGACACAATTAAATCTTTCTGTCGGAAACGAGCCCCGACAAATTTAGATTCTTTTTTTTCGGCCAATTTGACTGCTTGGACGCGCGACTCGATCCACAAAAAAAGCTTTCAGTTTTTTCCTTATGTTTCTCCAGAATCAAAGATGAAACAATAAAAATCTTACTCGATTTGCATATAGACAAGGGTCACTGCATAATTTAGCCTTTGCGAGAGCATTAGCCGCGTTTGGACAAGTGACTTGAAAGGTAAATGATTTTATAGACCCTTTAAAAGCTGAAACACTACAATTCATTGCTACTTGAAGATAGCGGAAGCTATACCCTCTGCCACACAAACTTTGACAGATTGCCCGAAATTAACTTAATTGGTCTTGAGTTCGTGTCCTTCCAACAAAAGATCATACATCACAGTAGCCACACATGCGGCATGGCACAGGTCAAACCACAAAAATCCAGCATTACCCGAAATTTGACTCTAATTCGGGTGAGTAGGAATTATTCGGGTAATTAGATTTTCTTAATAAGAACGCACAGTATTTTGTGAGTAAATTTGAGACTTAAATGCACTAATTTTTCACGCCTTGCAGTAATATTACACGTGAATTATCCCCCGTACAGGTGTTCAAGATTATATGCTTGGGCGTAGACTAGACAGAATGGCTTTTTTTAAGTCCAGCCACGTTCATTTTCAAATTGGACCAGTCAGGGTGGGAAAAAAATTATAAATATTATATATCAGTAGCCTCCCGCCAGTTCTACCCACTAATTTTACCATAATTTCATCACAAACTTGCAATTATTTTCGAAAGATGTTAGTTGCCAATTCAGCAGAAACGAGGGTAGCCCCAGGAAATTATGGTTAGAATTAACCAAATCTGATTCATTTTTTCGAAAACATGGTAGAAAGAATATAAAAAAAAAGTATGACAGCTCTGCTTGTCAACATACAAAAAAAAGCTAGGTATGGTTTTATTTCAAATAGCTAACGAATTTATAACACATAGTTTAAAAAGAAACAAAATGATAAGAAAAGTGTAAAAAGTAAAGTAAGTAAAAAGCAACAGAATATGTAAGCTTAAAGTGAAAATGGCAACTAAATTGCAAACAAAATTACATGGGTCAAAGACGGCCAAAAATATTAATTAGTTTGGGAATTCGACAAATGCGTAAAAACGTGAATACTGACCACTTTCCCGTGCTTTCTATGCTTATTTTTGTCCGTCTGTAACTTAGTCTGTCTAAGAACTAAATTTTTCATGAAAAGAAATTCTCATCAGAGAAGAGAAAGATCTGAATACGAGAACTCAAACTCAAATTCTGAATACCTGTATTCTGGCTTCGGTGAGTTTCGTTCGTTGCGCTAGTTCTTCTCTTGTATAAATATCCGGGTACTGGGTTCTTTCAAAAGCACGTTCGAGTTCGTCCATCTGGTGAGCAGTGAAGGTCGTCCGGCAGCGGCGCTGCTTTCTCTTCAGGGGGATCCCAGGCTCGGATTCGACGTCTGAGCCTTCTCCACTACTTTTACCTAAAATAGGAAGATCGTTAATTTCTATTTGTCAAAGATCAATCTTTTTTTCTTATTCTTGACGGCTTGGGTATGCCCCTCGGCAGCCAGTAGGAAAACTGTACATTGATTCATCCAGTGTATTTCCCAATTAAGTTAGAACCAGATTTCCGATTTGGTAGAAGGTTTCGCAACACACGACGAAATGAAAAATAAGGCAAGGGGGTAGCCTACGCAGACGGCTTAAAGGAGAACTGAAGTCACATAATCTATTTTCACTTCAATTTCAATTCAATTCAATTTCAATTTAATTTCAAAATACTTTCCACGGACACTTCTCAATAACCGGTGACGTTGCCAGTCTACCATAGCTCAGTCTTGCTTTTCAGTCGCTTCTTGCATTTATCAGACGCGTTTTAACTTTTTTCATTTTTCAGCATGTTTATTTTGCACGATTTTAAAAATTATATAGGTCACGTTCAATTTATTATATAGGCTATAGTGTTTTCATTATTTTGTTAGTTATTTGTCTATTGGTATGTCACAAAGTTGTTCGTTCGATTTGGATTATTTATGTATTTATTTTACTCGTCAGCTATGGCGGAAATAAAATAATTGAATTGAACTGAATTCCCTCTATCGCTCAGTTCAATCGTCACATCAGTCACGCAAAACAATCACAGAAAACTGATGCATCACATATTTCTCTAACACTACGGTTCGAGTGTAAACGCAAGAACCGGATTAATTCTTTCTTCTGGAGGTATACATGCGATCGGAGATCGCTGGGTAAAAGGCTTCAGCTAGCTTGTAATAGGCGAGCAATTGGCCTAATTGATAAGCTGTTGAGACTTATATATTATATATATATATAATTATATATATATATTATATATATTATATTATATATTACAATTTCCGTGATTTGGGGATGTGAACTGATTAGATGACTTTGCCTTCGGCCGGGATCACTGTTCCTATGGCCGGCTTATACCGGACTATTGTAGTGGTTTGCGAACTCTGTTCGCAAGCCCCTCGGTAGCTCAGATGGTTAGAGTGCCTGCCTTGTAAGCGGGAGGTCCTGGGTTCAAATCCCGGC
This sequence comes from Branchinecta lindahli, assembly GCA_023053555.1. Lineage (NCBI taxonomy): Eukaryota > Metazoa > Arthropoda > Branchiopoda > Anostraca > Branchinectidae > Branchinecta > Branchinecta lindahli. Next base: position 5,832,668 of record JAKZAO010000009.1, on the reverse strand, counting down.
TGAGGAGCATTTTGTTCACTACTTCTACAATGTTGAGACTTTTCTGTCTCTTTAAAGTGGCGCAAGCTTCTAGACATCTCGCTATACATAGCCTACCGATTAAAATGATTAGGAATCTGATTTACGGCCCTTACTGTAAAGGCAAGGCATCTGAATGAGTCAAGTGGCATACGGACACCCACTGGCTATCGATAAAGGAAAACCAGCAGTGATCACTACAGCAATGACAATTAACTGATTAGGATTCACACCAGATGAATACAAAAGCGCCCTCTCGCTGTCTTCGTCTGCCATGTTTACACCTCTCGAGATAAGATTATATCCCCACATACCCAGCGCGGTGTGAGTTCGCGTCAAGAGGAATTTCCACCGACTATACCCTGCTGCCACCAAGCGGTGGGGGGTGGAGACGTCCAGAAGCGTCAAGCGCGCGTTTACAAATCAATAACACTGCGCGATTATGCATGTAAATGGCTAATGCCAGGTTATGTATGCGCATTTTGTGTCAGTCGTGCCCGCCCGTGGTGGAAATCCGCCGGCGCAGTTTGACACCCGAGAAGGTGAGGCCGTTGTGCCGTGGTGACCTACGACCACAGACGTAGACAGCGTGGTGCCGGACAAAGGGGGACTCGGAAGTGCCACAGCTCCCTTCTCTACAGATTTATCCAACTTGAGCTCCGAACGTTTGAGCGCCAGATTAAAGAACAACAAAAGTCTGACTGCTGCATAATATTTTGTATCGCGTGTTTGAGATGGAGTGGGCCCAATCGTGGCTGAGTAAATTTCATTCCATTTCACATTAGTTCAGGCGGCTCAAAACAGCTGTATTTGAGTATGCCCGGGAGATAGTCCAACCCGAGGGGTCGTTCATTCTCGGACGCCCGTGTAAATAAGACGACGATTCCTGCTAAATCTGTGTACAATACAACGAACAAAATAAAAGCTCGAGTCTGGCATGGATTCTCCCAACCAGTCGGAGTAAGAGTTTCTCACTCTCTCTGTCTCCCTACGCAGCCCCTCTCAAGAGTAACAATTTTGTCAAATACAAACAAGGATCTGCATGCCTGTATATAAGAGAAGGATACATGGGGGGGGGGACGATTTGAGGGACGGTTGGGCTAGAACCACCACCAAGAATATCAAGCTTATTCGTAAATATTTTCCTTTTCACCGCTCCGTCTCTAGCAGATTGTTTTCAAAACATCTGAAACCAGAGTGCACATGTTGCAATTGTCATAAACCTTGCGGATTCAGAAGTCACATATGCTAATAAGTGGCCTACATATACGCATATACGTATCCATAAAGACGACATGTGATGGTCGTTGATGGTTTACAGCAGCAATATATCCTACCAATTCGACGGTAGTTAGTCGCACAGGCCATTAACCGAGGATCCAACCTTACGGACAAGGAGGACCTCACAGATCTATGACAGTTATAGTGGGAGATTAAGACAGCGGGAGAAACGACAAGACAAAGCTGAATTTTGAGTATTTTTGGTGCAATTTGGAACCGCTATAATAATTGAGTTCGTCGTTTAGTTATTTCTTGCTTTGTGTGACGAAAACAAAGGAGTTGTGTATTTTATTTAGGCTTCGGAGATGTGGGATTCACTGCTTGGAGAGCCAATAAAAAACTGTTTTTTATTCTTTTTCTGTAGCCCAATGAATGTGCGATTATTAAAGCACTCACCGATTTACGTATTTTTATGATAGCGCAAGCAAAGCGTAGTTTTCTAAGATCTGCTATGAGAGCTATCAAGGGGTTACCCATTCCCAGGCACCTGCTATACACCCTTTCCTTAAACTTGCTTATTTTGATGTTCTAATAGGTGGCAGGCAGTGCCGGCACCGGCCGGGCACCTCGGCTCCGGACACTTGCTGTACACTAAAATCGAGAGTGGGCAACCCCTCGAGGATTCCATGACAACTCGCCACAAGACAACTCGCCACAGCGACAACTGGGAACCGACAACTCGCCACACAGACGTGTCGCCACACCGACGACTCGCCACACTGACAACTCGCCCCACCGACGACTGGCCACACTGACAACTCGCCACAGGGACGACTCGCCACAGAGACGACTTGCCACACGACCAACTCGCCACAGGGACAACTCGCCACAAGAATACGACTAAACACGATTCAACTTTGCAAGTTACCAGCCCTTGCATTCGTTCCAGCATTCGATGTCAAAGACGTCTTCGAGAAGTTGCTGGCGATACTTCCATCAGAAACGTCCCCGGTCACAGACTATTTTTAAGACAACTACATCGGGAGACTACGTGGGAATTCTCGAAGACCGGCTCGTTTCCCCCCTTCCCTTTGGAACATGAATCTTCCACGAACCGATGACGACATAGATGGTTGGCATCTCAGCTTTAACCAGCTGGTAGGATCAAGCCATCCTAAAAATTTAGTTATCGCGGCTCTTAAAGAAAATTACGCTTGGCCGTCTATCCAATGCCATGTTTTCGTCCCATGTCTTCTTTCTAACCCCTCTGTGGAATTCATTGAATAAAAGTGAGCGTAAACAAGTCCGTTCTAATTTTTTCCGGTACTGCAAATATCTACGGGGAATTCCCATATGGTTCCGAAGCTCTTATGTATCACAAATGTACCGTATTTTTTAGATAAGCGAAAAAATTAATGAGCTAACTAGCCGTTTCATCAACCGAAGTACAAAACTGCACGATTTTCCACTGGCTAGCCTGGTGTAATCATGTGATTCAAGCTTGTTTTTGTTTTTCAGTCATCGCAGTCTAATTTTGTTTCGTAGTGTTGTGTTATTTCTCTTTTTCTTTTTCTTTTGTTTCCTTATCAACTCCTTCGACCATTTACTTTGTATTTGTATGGAGGGTTAAAATAAAATTATTATTAGTATGGCATTGCAATGCATTGCCTGAAATGTTTCAAGACCGAAGAAAATTTGAAAAAGGCGGACGTGGACCGAATCAAGGTAGGATTGCTCTCCGCCTCGGCCGAAGAGACAATACTTGAAGATTAACAAGAGAATCGAAAGAATTTTATTGTCAGTAGGTATAACCGTAGTAGCGCAATTGATTTACTGAGAGGCATTGCCCGTAATTAGCTGCTCAATTAAAAAAATTTTTCGAATAAATACTAATTGAATAAAGCACTTTACGTTATAAATGTGGCGAGATGTCGCACTGTGGCAAGTTGTCTGTGTGGCGGCTTGTCGCTGTGGCCAGTTGTCTGTGTGGCGAGCTGTCGGTGTGGCGAGCCATCGGTGTGGCAGGTTGTCGCTGTGGCAAGATGTCACTGTGGCGAGATGTCGGTGTGGCGAGTAGTCGGTTCCCAGTTGTCGCTGTGGCGAGTTGTCTTGTGGCGAGATGTCCCGACACGATTTCTAAGATTTTGAAACTCCACTGCAATGTTTATCCAACCAACAGCATTACACTGATTCTTGCGTTTCCCGTATTTGGCTTTTTTCGAGGCGGACCAGGCTCTCACTTATCATTTCCGAGGAGCCCATTGGTCAGAAATACTGGTCATGCAAGTTTTTTCCATGTTTATCATCAAATCAAATCTGAAAGGAATCAATTACGAATCCGTCCCGGTTCCCAAACGGTAGGGTTTCAAAGGAGTCACACAAGGCGTTTTTCCGCGACAATCCTGGATTATAATCTTAGAGAAGCTTCGGCTGAACTTCTTTTTCTATCAATAAATAAATGAATAAATAAATGTTCATCAGAGATACAGCAAAAATGGAGTATCTCAAATTATAAAACGGCAATCCGACAATCTCATTCCGTTGCAAGATCCCCGAATTGACGATCTAAGAATGAATCCGGATTGTCAGATTGCACGAGAAAATGATTGGAGAGAGAAAATTATCGGAGAAAGTACATGTCGGAGAATCCGGATTGTGAATCGTCAATCTAGATTTCTACGGAAAAACCCCTATATGTTAGAATATTACGGCAGAAACCGCAGGCAGAAATTGCAAGTAGTCTAGCCAGGGCCGTATCCAGTGTTGCCAGGTGTAGTGATAAATCACCAAACGTAGTGATTTGGAGGTCCGAAAGTGCGGTAGTGATTTTTTGGTCAAATGCAGCATTTCGTAGTGATTTTCGGTTAGAGAATCTTTTTGAAAACTGAAAGGGCTGTATGAATGTATGTGATCTTCTCAAAGCGAGACATTTACCCGGGAAATCAGGGAATCAAAATAAGCTAGAATGTTTTTTTCATGATCGATAGGTATAATCTAGAAAAACAAATTTAATGGGATCCGATTGGACTTAGGGCCAAATTTAACTGGACAGTGGAGCGGTTTCAAACAAGGATAAATACAGTAACCCCACATTTCCAGCCAGACCGAATCTAAACGTCCTCTTTAGTTGTGTTTCTGTCTGTTAATACACGATAAAATCCAAAGATGTGTAAGTGAAACTATAGGGGGAGGTTACAAAGGCTGATTTAATCTTTGAGAATAGTTCTTTTTTCGGTAGCAGTGTCTTAACGCCACCGCGGTTTTCCGCCACCATATGTTTTTCGCCAACTTTTAATTCAGGTAGCCTGTGCAGGTAGTTTCAGATTAAAATCTTTAAATGTGAAAAGGGTGTTTACCGCCACCCAGGAAATCTTACGTCCCCAAGAGGATTAGTTCCTCCAGAGGGTAGGGTCACATCTTGTCAGACCTAATATTCTGATGGGGTGTCGAGCGCCAACCGGATTATGTATCACAGCGATTAAGGGATTATCAGTTACTAACTGGTCTAAAAGTATTTGTAGGAGCAATTGTAACTACAGAACCCGAACTAAGTGAGAAGAGAAATAATCATGGAAATAGTTGTTAGCTGCAGGGCCGTATCCAGGAATTTATTTCGGGGGGGGGGTTTTGCTCGCGGAATTTATTTCGGGGGGGGTTTTGTCCACGGGTCGGACCAAAAAGTACAAAAAATACATAGATCAGAGGTTAAAACCTGCAAAAAACTATTACTTTTGTGGGTTTCGGGGGGGGGGTTTGAACCCCCTAACCCCCCCCCCTGGATACGGCCTTGGCACCAGCATCATCCGTCCACTTCAACGATTATTTTGTCGAACAGTGGCTAGAGACTGAGAAGTTGCCTCTGAGTGCCTGGAACAGCATTGATGTATCACATCGTACAACGAATAGTGTTGAAGGATGGAACAATCGTCTAAACAAGACAGTGTATAGCCGAATCTAACCCAAGTGTTTATAAACTGCTCATGTTTTGGGATCCCAAAACGTAAGTTGAGGGACGTCAAGTTGTCCGTCCGTCCGTCTGTCAGCACGATAACTCTCGAAGGGATTGAGGTATTTTGATGAAACTTGGTTGGAGGATCCTTTGGGTCAAAGTAAAGGTCGTTTTCGAAGATGGGCTCTGTAGCCCTATATTTAGGGATGGGGAAGGGGGTTCAAATTAAGGGACAAAAAATATTTTTAAACAGCTGATGAGATAGTCGATTATGGGGTAAGAAGACATGCTGAACATGAATATGAAAATCATTTTCTCGCCGGACAAGTAGTTAGCCCGGAATACGACAAAAATCGGAAAGTTTGTTAAAAGTAAAGGTTTTATTTGAAGTTTATTAGATGTTCGAATTAGAGGTAAGAAGGCATGCTGAAGACGAATTTGAAAACCATATTCTCGCCGGACAAGTAGCTCGTCCGGAATCCGGCCAAAACCGGGAAGTTTGTTAAAAGTAAAAGTTTTATTTGAAGTTGAGAAGATGTTCGGTTTAGGGGAAAGGAGGCATGCAAAACACGAATATGAAAACCATTTTCTCGCCGGACAAGTTTTTCGGCCGGAATCCGGCCAAAATCGGAAAGGTTGTTAAAAGTAAATGTTTTATTTGAAGTTGATTAGATGTTCGATTTAGGGGTAAGAAAAAATGCTGAATCTGTATATGAGAATCATTTTTTAGCCGGATATATAGTTCGTCCGGAATCCGGCTAAAACCGACTTTTTTTTATAAGTTAAATTTGATTTGAACTTGATTAGATGTTGGATATAGGGGTAAGGAGATTCGCTGAATTCGTTTTTGAGCATTATTTTTCGCCGGACAAGTAGTTCTGGACTTCGCCGAAACCGGGAAAATTCGCAGAAGTAAGGCAAGATCGTTTCGATCGGCTTATAGGGGTAAACACACATGCTGAATCCATATCTGACCTTGGTTTTCTGAGATGATTAGCTGTTTGGCCTTAATCTGTTACTAAATTTTAAGAATAAAAGTATTCAAGGAGTCTGGTGAAGACTGGATCTAGCAAAGACAAAACCTAATTGTCTCGATCAAATATTGAATTTTTGGGATCCCATCGGAACCTTTGGTCTTCTTCCAAGAGGAAGAGAAAGCTGCGTATTCAAAGCTTCTTCGCATTGAGACGGCCAACCCCGCTCCAAAACATCGCAAAGTGTAGGGCTAGGCTAGGCCTATAGTATCTTCGAGAGTTCCTCTCTATAGGCCTAGCCAACTATGTATTGATTTAGTGCAAAAATAAAACGAACTTGAACTTGAACTGGAGGAGAGGCTACTGAAAGTTAAAACCACGTATCAAGAAGGAAAATCTTCAAGAGACGTATTTCTGCGGGCGATTTCTCACCTTCTGAAATTTGAATAGTTTGGGGGCCTTGAATTGTTGAAGTTGTACAGTTTTTTAGTTGGACTTAAAATAAATAATCATGTGAAACATTAAGCGTCTTAGCTAGGATTAACGTGGAGTTAGCGTTGGTGGCGGTAAACACCCTCTTGGCATTTAAGGATTTGGATCTGGAATTACATGAACCAGCTACCTGCACTAATGAGTTGGCGGAAAACATACGGTGGCGAAGAACCTACCAAAATATTTGACCCTTTCGTCTGACCCAACTAATCCTCTTAATGATGCAAGATTTCCGGGGTGGCGGAAAACATACGGTGGCGCTAAACCGCGGTGGCGTTAAGACATCCATTTCCTTTTTTCGCGTTGTTTCGCGAAATCTAGGCTGGGGGGCCACCAGAGTTGTTCCCGGTCATTGGCTTGGACGTTTTTAATTGAAATCGATACATTTAATTTTATGAGTGCCGTATATATAACAAGTTGGGTCAAACCAGATAAAATAGCCTAGCCTACCTCAGACAACCCTGTCATTCCCTCAGAAAACCCTACATTTCGATGTTCTAATTAGATACTCCTGTATATTGTACCAGCAATCTGTAAATTCAACCGTGAATTTACCACTCTTTGTACTTGTTCAAGAATTGGGGAAAAAAAGTTGTGTAGTGATTTTTGGCACCAAAAAGTGCTTTTTCGGCTCCACTAAAGTGCTTTTGGGTCTTGTCCACCTGGCAACACTGGCCGTATCCAGGGGAGGTTAGGGGGTTCAACCCCCCCCCGCTCCGAAACATGCAAAAATACTCGTTTTTTATAGGCTTTAACCTCTGATTTATGTCATTTTTGTACTTTTTGGTCCAACCCGCGGGCACCCCCCCCCCACGAAATAAATTCCTGGATACGGACCTGAATTTAGCATTGAAGTAAGTATCCTTTTTTTGCATCGTGTTGAAGGGCTAGCACTAATACATCCTCATTTCGCAATATGCAAAAAAGCGCTATTTTTCAAAATTGGAAACCTTCGCGGTGGTCTCTAAATCAACTTTATCGTATTTTTGTGTACAAAACCGTCATCTTTGAACTTAATAAGATGACCATGGGGAGTCCAGGTTCTTTGTCATTCGGGGTAGGTGATCGGCAATTTTAAAATGCAAGTATACGACCCGAAAAGATGAGGTGTTAATGTAATGAGGCACCCTGGAGTGGCTACTATTGTTGAAGGGAGGAAGAGTTAGCTGAAATCAGAATTTGGACGGCTACCGACAGGAAGTTGAAATCGAATCGGACTTCAGTTCCAACACCTTTAAATGAATTACCCGTCAGGCAGAAAATAATAAATGATGTATAAAGTTATTTTGATGACAGAAAAAATTAGTCAAGACAGACAAAGATTTATGAGGCCCGGTTCTATAAAACAGCTAGGAAAATGAGGAAGAAACCCGAACTTTGGCCCACCTTTTCACAGCATGAACAGTAAAATTATTGAAAACTGTTTTGTTGAACGTTTTTCGGCTGTTCCTGGCAATGCTTATTACGCATAACATTTCATGCATAACGTTTGCTGCGAGTCGTTGCGACAACAAATAACATTCCAGATGTTGTCTGTTGTTGTCTGTTGCGTGCTGTCTGTTGTAACCGCGCTTCCTTGTGTTGTCTGTTATGAAACTTCTGACAATGATCAAAGGGGTTACAGACTTTGCTAGTAACAACGCAAAGGAACAAAATATTTGCGTAGTTGAATCAAAACTTTGGTAGAAGAAATAAATAGTTTCATGCGTCATTGATACAGACAGCAACTTTTGTTCCAAGCAAAAAATGTATATTTCCTTTTTACTCTTATTTCCATATTACTCTTTAGTCGGAAGGTAAAGTTTTTGTCCAAACCGGTAGGAAAAAAATCTCCCACTCAAACATTATTTGTGAAATTTTAAGGGACTAATCGACAAACCGAAAGTTGGCGAGATTTTATCATCGCAAATGGGTGAATATTTGCGCAGTTCGTAGTTACTAAGGTCAGAGGAAGCGCACCTCTGCTTTGCAAGAAGTTCGTGTGTAGTCTCTTCCACGTTTTTCCTTATTATTTTGTGCTGAACCGCGGTCTCTTACACAATCTCATTATCCATTATAGAATTTGGCACGTGTACCCGTCTATCAAGATTAGAAACCCTTTTTCATAACAATTCCGAGTTTGTACCGCAAAAGTGAAGATTTGAAATTCAAAACGCAAAATTGCAGAGCTATTTTATGGGTGGGCACGGGCTAAGAAAGGAATAGAAAATCCGGGAGTTACAACGTCGAGGATCAACCTTGGCGACACCCATGACCAAGCATATAAAAAACGGAGGACGCGTGTTTTTGCCAAGTCAGGATTGGATTTTTGTCTCAATTGTTCACTTGAAAAGTGAGTCGCACCCGGGAAAACCAGAAGAAAAGTTTAGGCGAAATAGCGTTTTTGTTTCGAAGAGCTTCGAGCTCCGAGCGAGACAATTGAGACCGGAAATTTAGTCGCGAAATAAAGGTGAGGATAGTCGAGAGTAGAATGGAATTGGCTGCTGGCAGTCTATTGTAATGAAGGGTATCATGCTACCATCCGAGCCTACTTTTACAAGAGCGGTTTGCCTTTCATCAAGTTTTACTTGCTTCACAGTTTCAAGTAATCACGGCTTAAGTTGTGTTTCCAGTAAGTCCTGTCTTACTGACAAGGTATAGGGGGCATTAGCGCTGTTTGTAAACAATTTCCAATGTTCACGCAGTTCTGCCGACTTGTGAGTTTTCCCCGATCGGTGGGCCGGCACAGTTTCCCATTTCTTTTTTTGAAGCGACTCATTGAAAATAAATAAGTTCGAAATTGCGTACTCGAACAAATTCCTAAACCAAGCTAAACGGATTTCTAGCCTTTGGTCGTTGGTTCTTAACCATAGCAATTTTTTCGGTTTTCTTTGAGTACTGCCAGTTCAACTTGCAGTATTTGTATGTTATTTATATTTTGTCCGGCACTCTAATTTCTACAGATAAGGGGCTTCAACTAGTTTCTTTATTTCGTTCTTTAATTGACAAGTGGGTTGTATTCTGAAGCGATCCTCAGATCGCATTTTTTTTTTGCCGCTTTTCATTAACAGGCACTGGTGCCTTCGACCCCCTCCCCCATCCTGGAAAAAACACAGACACTTCAAAGCAACAAAGTTGGAAGCTCTTCTGCTAAGCGATAATTAATTGCCGACTTGACAATGTTTCAAGATTCTAATCGTAATTGTGCCAGTGTTAGTAGTGTTATCTTGCAAATCATCAGGTCATAAACCACTCCTCGTAAAGTAACGCTCGGCAGTCGGGCGTTGAAGACCTGACTCGTCGGTAAGACCGCCAAAGACGGACTCCCACATCAGTTAAAAGACGCTGACAGTCATCAGACAACCAACAACTGGGCTCATACAGCGTCCGATGATGTAAACCACTTTTCGAGGGTTGGTAATCAATGGTATGAAAGAAGGGTCGGCTTGAACCTCCCAAAGGGGAAAAGTGTACCTTTGCGTCAGCGGGCAGGTGTCGTACATAGGTACCGACACCCTGGGGGATCGATGCTAAAGTGTTGGGAAATTAGTGTTTAGATCAATGAAACTGCATAGGAGTTGGAAGCACGCGTGGGAACCAGGTACGTAATATTGGGAATGCGTGAAATTAACGTAAGGGAATCCGGGAAATTGTGCCTCGGCGCACAGGTATTCAACTGGCTGTAATCTTACTGGTCTCATCCTGTCAGCTCTTCGGTCAGCGGCCGTTATCGTCGCGTGAAATTATGGAAACGGATACTCTCTCAGAAGATTGTCTAAGGACACAAACGGGTCCAGTTCTGCAAATCTAATACTTCATAGTAAATGTAAAAAGTGAGATACAGTAATAAGCTGTGGGTAGATTATGGTCGGCCCAATAGGCCGTTAGTAGACAAAAATCGAACAGGTTGTAGCTTCGATATTGCGCATTAGTTTAAGGGTTGGGTTAGGTTAAAACGTGTAGCTCAGTATTGGCATGTTCAATGTTTTTTTTGTTTTTTTTTGTCATGGTACTTTTTGTGCATTCAATTCATTCATTTATTCGTTCATGCCTAATTAGCCTACACTATTGGTCCTGATAAAATACAGATTAAATTGAATGACGAATCAAGGTAACTTTCGTTCATTTCCAGTTTTCATCCTACTCGACCATCTGGAAGCACCTTACTTGTGAAGACCAGGACGACAGATAGACAGACGGAGGGGAAAGTGGTCAGGAAATAGCGCTTCAGCCAGAGGCTACAAATGCCCCAAAAAATCGCGACAAAAAACTGATGAAGCTTCATAACAACAACACGAAATCCCCCCCTAACTGATCAACACGTCACGGAGGTGTGTGCACGTATCACGGAAGGTATTATTCAAACTGAAAGCCTCTCTTTAAGTGAAGGTTATGTCATTAGTAACGACTTGAGATATCAAACGTCGTTCCAAACGGTTTCGGCATCTCAACATGTCATTCACTACAGCCCCTAAGGGTAGGATCTCGACCACACCAGAAGTCGAAGATCTTTGGATCGAGCTTTGGATACACTTCCGTGAGGCAGGAACGAAACCAAGATTGCGAGGAGATGGATTTTGCCTCCCGCGCCTTTCGTTGGACCTCCTGCTCTTTTGTCTTGAAAATAGAAAAAAAGGTGCCATGCCCTCTTGAGGTTTGGTAAACTAGTCGTCCCTATTACTCGACGATATTTTGAATCAACTTTCCAACTTGAATCGATTTCAAGTACTTAGTTCGTGTGTCTAACATCTTGTTTCTGTTTTCAAAAAGTAGCCTATCGTTACCAATGTCGCGGGAAATGGTTTGCCCATAATGTTTTGCTCTATAGTATGTTTTGGACTAATTCCTCTTTTAACAGTTAATTGTTAGTGTTTTAGTGTTTGTCGTTACAGTGTTCATAACATGTCGTTGGCGAGGTCGCCACTTTGGGAAAAACTTTTTCTAAATGTTTCGTTGTTGTGTCTGCTTTGATATTTCGCATGCAGTTTCTTCTTTCCTGTTTTTTTTTCTTCCAAAAAGCAGGCGATAAACAAAAAGTTAGAAAACCCTTTACCTATTTTCGTTTTTAAAGAATATGCAAATTAACTTTTGGATTTTTCTTCGCCACGGAGGAACGATGGAAAGGGTAGTAGTAGTACTGTACCAAGCTACTCAGAGACACTGCATATGATCGTTCTTGATATGATCAACGTGCAAAGGACCAAGTGGTCAAACTTGCAAGAGACCGAACATGCTAGATTGACAAGAAGAGTTGTTCATAGGCTTGTGGTAAAGATTTTATGACGAATTGTCTCAGATTTTCTGTAGGGAAGAAACCGAGGTATTCCAATTTTTCCCCACCCTAATCTCTTTTTTTCCAAGTTCTTTATATTGATTTACTTGTTTTGATAAATTCCATTGTCCTTTTCTTCTTATGCATCCAAATATATGCTTCTGCTTTTATCCTTATTTCCTTTTCACTTGTATATTTAAAATGTTATGCCTTAGCTAGTAGGTCTAGTCTCCACTTAATAATATAAAAATCGTTCTAACCCGTTCAGTCAGTAATGAATGAAATTCCCATATTCTGATTCAACTCAACTCAATTTATATTCCACACCGCAGCTGGAGGGTCTCAATCCGAGCGAATATAGCAATCTCAGAGGAATCCACAGTTGCAAATTACAAGTCGAAGAAGAAACAAATTGCCAGATTATCATAATTAAGACCAATCACACCAACCCCACCTCACGTCCTGAGGGCAGGCAAGGCCACACGAGCGGACTCTGCGTAGCGTTACTCAATTTGTACTCTGTGGTCGAGGGGCGGTATCGTTCCAGGGTGGCCCGGGAGGGTTGACGTGGGAACGCTAGTAAAATTAACAAATTCCTTACGAATGCGTGCGGGCTGCACTGATGTGCTAAACTCTTCACCTGGGTATACATATACACAACCAAGGACCGACACCATTAATTCTAATAATTTGACAGGCCCCGCACCGAAATGATGCGCGGGGCCTTTAATAAGGCCGGCTACGCTAGTGAAAATAACAAGTAACATTATTGTGAAGGATTAATTGAGTGCAGGGAATGGAGCATTAGGAGCATGTAATTTAATTGAACATAGAGCAAAGGCGCTTCAATCTGGGAGTCCGAGGATAGCCAGAGGGAAAATCTTGATGATCATCCATGAAAATGTTCGATTAGGTAGAAGGTATGCAGAAAGCGTGAAAAGCAGATTGCCTGCCGGTAAGAATAAGCGAGACAGGATAATGAGATGAGGAGTGAGAAAACTTGCATCTTGAGAATTTATTTAGAAAGCCGGGCTGCTTGGGCTGGGATATTTTCAGATTGCAATTTTCACGAGTTGTTAGGGCCTCCTTATATAGTTACTAAACAAGTAAAGTTGGTCCTCTCCGAATGAACATTCCCGAATGTCAACTAAGTCCGAACAAGAGCACAAGCAAGCACAAGTCCATTTTGAACTTCTACAACCTATTCTTCCAGAGAGGGCAGAGAGGCAAGAAGCTATATCGAGCTGGTCCCAGAAGTAAGTCTGTTGTCTCTCCCCTATCCGACAGTTGTAGATTATTAAACTCTAAATACCACTGTAGGTGCTTTAATGATTATTGTCATTGTGTTGTAGAGAAAAGTCTTTGAGCCTGAAGTCCTGATTTCTGACTGTCCGTTCAACCACAATCCCATGTCCAGCAAAACAGACTGATGAGCAATTCCTTCGACCTTTGAACTAAAACCACAAAATTGATGTTGTTTGTTAAGTGTGCATGACATCATATTATAAATTAAAATCCCATTCCTGAGGAAGAATAAGTGCACAATTAAGAAAAAAAAGCAAAAATAGTCGAAATGTTTATGGCACTTAAATTTGATGAATACGTACTCATATTTTTCTCGTCGTCGTCCCTGCCTCGCAAAAGTCTTGAAATGGCTGATACAGATGGTGCTGAAGCTCGGTCACAAATTCCTTCCTTGATAAGCCTAGAAATATCAATGACCAAGGTAAGGCGATGTGAAACGAAGGCAAGGTTAGATAACGTAAGGTAAGGTGAAGTAAGATGACAGATAAGAGAAAATGAAGGTAATATGGTTTGATTTATCTTTTTTCACGTCAAAACAAAGCTGAAGAACTTGGCTTAGCCGATATTAATTTCTTAATCTGTTGTTTCCATTTGACTGTTCTTAAGGCGATAAACTAAACCAGGACAGTTTAACATTTAAAGAAGTGTTCTAAAAAAAATTCTAAAAAATTCACGAGACAGATTCTCGGGCATTCTAAGAAAAAAGTCGACAATCAAAAGTCTGAAGCAATAGTGCCCGCTATAGTACCAAGCAAGGGTAATCAACAGAATATTCACATCAGTTGAACCAATCAGGAGGCCCCTAAGTAATTAAGGTCATCTCGCGGCGACCATAAAACAAGACGAGACGCAATCAAGTGCTACCATTACTTGAATCTAATTTCACTAATTGCACCACTAATGCCTGTTTACTCGCTTTAAAATACACAACGAGCAATAAATCCCATCAGACTGCAATCTCTGATGTAATCTAACTGTTCAAGATGTATATATCAGACCTGTCCCACCCGACAAAAACTGGATGACGAACAACCTGAAACTGTCCAGCGGTCTCGTTACAAAGCTAAGAACTGAGCCGCGGGATTTTACGCAAGTAGCTACTTAGTCTTATTGTGAGGCTTTAAAGGACACCTGAACAATGAAACCATACTTGAACACACCATGGAGAATGCATTTACAGGCATGGCCACGGAAAGCATTCTTCTCCTGAGCGTGACGTTTTCAAAATAGGGATGTTTGTTTCTGAAGGTTTGCACATGCAGACTCCAAGACAAAAAGCGCAATTCATTCAAATATTGTACAGCGCTGGCCGGATCGTATTGGAATTTCTTCTAGATATATGTTTAGGCTTAACTGGTTAAAAAATATTCCAGAAGAAGGGTTGATTGGAGACATCTGTTCATTTCTAAAACTGTTCGGTACTGAAATAAGGACAGATGCAAAATGGAGCAAAAATCATAGCTTGGAGACACTATTTCGTATTTGGATTGGGTTTTCTGCAGGCAATGTTAACGGAAGTCATACAGATAGGGATGATACTTGGTACTCTTCATTCGGGTGTCCTTTAACGAGTAATTACCTTTATGGGAGTTCTGACACTATTATAGATCGAGCTTGGGAAATCGACAGTAACGTAATTACATTAAAATTTGTTGGTCGTGCTTTACACACAAGAGTATGCCTATCTCGTTTTACTGCCTATGTTGTATCCTCGTTACATTCCGTAATTTTACTGCCGTACTGCACTTATTTTATTACCGTGCTTCACATACTGCACCGCATGCACAAATAATGAGAGACTGGCCCATTTGTTGTTTTAAAGAGCTGAGATCGCGACTTGGGTTTCTGGCATGAAACGGATTAATGAGCTGAAATATTTTTGATTTGAAACTTGGAGCTTTAATTGAATATATTTAGAAAAAATCTAATGTCAAATTTTTAATTCGGTCTTGAACTGAAACTTTCATATTTTGAATGACTAACTTGACTAATCCCATCAAACCAGAGGCGTTACTAGCCATAATGTTTTTTTGGGGGGGACAAGGTATTTACCGACTGGCCGGTAATTTTTACCGACTGTTTTTGCAGATAAAACGACTATTCTTCAGAAAAAACCACTGTGTTAACGAAAAGTCGGCTGATTTTAAGAAAAAACGACTATTTTTAAGAAAAACCGACTGTTTTTAAGAAAAACCGATTGTTTTTAAGAAAAACGACTATTTCTAAGAAAAAATCGACCGTTTTACTAAAAATCGCGGCGCTTCGCGCCGACTCAGCTCTTTTTTACCGACTGGCCGACAACATTGGGGGGGCGTCCCCCTCCCTCCTAGTAGTGACGCCTCTGCATCAAACATGATTCGCAGTCAGGTTGGGTTGAACGAATACATATAGGCCTGTATAACTGTGATCACCCTGATCCTTTTTTGCTGTGATGTGTTGTATGGTTTTTATTTTTTAGGCTCTAGAAAAATAAATTATATAATCGCTTTCGCTATCTAAATACTAAAACAACAATGGTCATTAGCTTTTCTCTTCAAAACTTCCACGGAATTAAGATGAGCTCTACCTTTCTTTCGCATACATTTCAGATCAAGTTATTAGAGGAGGTTGGCTGCTCTAAGATACGGAAGCTTCCGGGGCCCGGATAAAACTTGGAAGCTGGCTTCGAGTCCATTTACAAACCTCTGCCTGTCTGTCTGCCCTGGCGAATTTCGGATCATTCGGTGTTTGTTGCTTTTTTTAAATTAGTTATTTTTCCGATACTGTCACCGAACCATGGCGAAAAAACTAAGTGGTGACGGCTAAAAAACTGAAACAGGGGCTCTCTCAACCTTGTCCACTGAGCAAATACAATTGTAGAAATCGCATACCTTAGTTCAACCAACCGGAAGTCTATTTTAGCTCGAAACCTTCGCAGACCACAAACAAAAATCCTCCACTGAATGGTGTTAGCCTGGTCGAGTTTCATTAACAAATTTCCTGAATCAGCAGTTTGAACCTCGCAGTGGTGTCGTGAAACTGTTGTTTTAGCAAAGCATAAAACGATTCGTTAAGCTTGACGGCTGACTTGGTCTTTTTTCGCAAAACTCGATATGCCCACTTTAGCTCGAAAGAGGCGTTAATTAGCTTTACACATCCAAAATACCTTTTGTGCCTGGAAACAGTGGCAGTAAACAGAGTATTTCTTGGAAAACCAGCGTGACCTCGAAAGACTTCGATAGCGGTATGTTTTCACTTCTAGCCTATAGCTTTTTTGGTTGCAGAATTAGAAGTTGTTTGTTTGCTAGACTGTTTTTTGTTTTCGTTTTTGTTTTTTTTTGCTAGACCAATTGGTAACATGTAGGTGGGAGATACGTTGGTTGGTATTGGGAGATGTTAGCTGTAGAAATCATCAGATGAGTATTTTGTTGGGGTATTTTATATTATTTTATTGTGTAAGAAACAATTTACCCCCTTCATAAGTTTTCGCTATGATTATCGTAAGTTTGACACCCGTAATCCAATTAGGATAGTGGCTGAAAGAAGAAGTAGGAGTAAAGCATCTTTTGTGATAAGAAACCCTTAATGTAAATGTGTGGAATTCACTTCCGGGGGATTGTGGACTCAGACACTATGTAATTTATATTTTCTTATTGTGAAAGCATTTAAATTGTTTTTATGGCACTTGCCTTCCGGCCAAGTGCCATATACCGATCACTTTTCCGTCGGTCGGTCGGTCGGTCTGTCGGTCTGTCGGTCTGTCGGTCTGTCGGTCGGTCAGTCCGGTGATCGCGAGTTAGGGTACTTCCAGATGTGCTAGGACGATGAAACTTGGCAGGCATATCAGGGACCCGACCAAACTAATTTAGAAATAGTCACTTCCCCGATCCGACCATCGTGGGGGGAGGGAGGGGAGCCGGAATCCGGATTTTAGGGGCATGCATAACTTTCAAACGGGTGATCGGATCTTAATGAAACTTGATATTTGGAAAGACGTCATTTCTCAGATGTCCCGATTCAGGTCTGGATCGAATCCGATTAATGTGGGGGGGAGTCGGAGGGGGGAACCGGAAATCATGTGACACGCTTAGACTGGAGCGATCGGGATGAAACTTGGTGGGAGGAACAAGCACATACCCTAGGTACGTCATTGACAGACCCGGACCGGATTCGTGCACTGTGGGGGGAGTTGGAGGGGGATTCCGGAATTCCGGTGATACGGAGTTAAGTTACTTCCAGGTGTGCTAGGACAATGAAATTTGGCAGGCAAATCAGGGACTCGACCAGATTAACCTGAAAATAGTCAACTTCCCGATCCGACCATCGTGGGGGGATTGACGGGAGGGGGAATCTGGAATCTTGAGGTGTGTATAACTTCCGAACGGGTGATCGGATCGTAATGAAACTTAATACGTAGAAAGATCACATGTCTCGGATGCCCAGTTTCAAGTCCGGACCAGATCCGATAAAGGTGGGGGGGGCGGAGGGGGGGACCGGAAAACTTGTGACACGCTTGGAGTGGAGCGATTGGAATGAAACTTGGTGGAAAGAACAAGCACAAGCCCTATGTACGTAAGTGACAGAACCAGACAAGATTCGGGCACTGTGGGGGAGTTAGAGGGAGGGGGGTCCGGAATTCCGATGATCGCAAGTTAAGGTACTTCCAGACGTGCTAGGACGATAAAACTTGACTTGAAAATTAGAGACTTGACATGATTGGCTTAGAAATAGTCAGTTCCCTTATCCGACCATCGTGGGGGGAGTGGAAGGAGGGAGAATCCTGAGGTATGTATAACTTTTGAACGGGTGGGATCTTAATGAAACTTGATATTTGGAAAGACCCCATGTCTCAAATGTCCTGTTTAAAGTCCGGATGTAATCCGATGAATGTTGGGGGGGGGGGGGGAGGCGGAGGGGAGAACCCGAAATCTTGTGACCCGCTTAGAGTGGAGCTGTTGGGACGAAACTTGGTTGGAAGAAGAAGCAGAAGCTCTAGATACATCAGTGACAGAACCGGACCGGGTTCGGGCACTGTGGGGGGAGTTGGAGGGGGGTCCGGAATTCCGGTGATCGTGAATCAAGGTACTTCCAGATGTGCTAGGACGATGAAACTTGGCTTGGAAATCAGACACTTGACAAGATTGGCTAAGAAATTGTCAGTTCCCAGATCCGACCATCCCTTAAAGTACTAATCGCAACCACAACGTACAAAAAATACTTTTTAGCAAAATACACATTTTCTTGATCCCTATGAGCCCGTGATCATTTTTGCCTTAAGGGTTTTGCTCGCAAGTGATTTCCTTAAAGTACAAACAATACTTTTGAGTAAAATATACATTTTCGTGCTCCCGATGAGTTCATCATGTTTTTTACTTCAAGAGTTTCGATTACAAATGATCACAACAAAACCACAAATTGACGAATTCCTACTTTCATCCTCTGACCCAGCCTTGCAAGTGCCATATGAGCTTCCAGCTCTTGTTCAGGTTTGTTTCAGGTTCAATACTGCCCCATGAAACAATTTTTGCGCGCAAATAGTACCAACAATGGACATTATCGTCGAGAGGACACCGAAAAAGCAAAGTTCTGGCAAAATTAAGTCAAGTTAGGTGTGTATGATTTTACTTCCCGGTATTCTGAAATCCACGAACCTCAAACCTTATCGTGGAAGTTTCCAAATATGTTCAGAGAAGATTAGTTGAAATTATTGAAGGTGTAGGCTAACCGTTTGTCTTGTTTTGATTTACACATTTTATTGTTATATGGCATTTCGGATTAAGCACTGTTACAAAGTTACAAAAAAGTTAGAAAGAGACAACATCTTACCTGTCTCGGATTTCCCAGGAAAATATGCCCGGATTTTCCCGCCGGTATTCCTCCACTCGTTTCTCAATATCCGGTGTGGCAGTTTTCGGCTTGGACCCTCCAATAACTCCAGCTCGGATAGATCCGGTCTCCTAAAGGTAAAAAACTGAATAAAAAAATATATACTTTTCAAACAAGATACATCTGCACGTCACAAATGTCATACCGTCTAACACATAAATGCTCAATTCAACAGATGACAGACGACACACATCTATTGATGTTTAGTAAAAACAATTTTGAAAACGTTCCCTAAAACTAAACATGACCTAACTAAGATTTAAAAATTAGAAGGTCACATCGGAAATATTCTGTATGGATGGTATACAGCAGATGAAATTCTAAGGTGTTTTCGTGTTTTCTGTTGACGTTGCACATCCGTGCGTTGAATGTCATGAAACTTTTACAGGTTGGGAGGGGGGGGGGGGTCGGAGCTGAAGATTCACTGACTATCCGGACATTCGGACTCACCTATTGAGCAATAGAAAACCCCCTAAGTTTATTATAGCCAATAGCAACACGTACAAGCTAACCAGTTAGCTCATCAAAAGGTCCCGCAAATCTCTGTCATGTGTTCTTTCGGCCAGAAGTTTCGTAACATTAAAAAAGATGCGCAATTTCAACATAAAATACGAGATAACACATTACCAGTTGACGTCACGGAATATTTCCGTTATGACCTTTTAAGGGTTAATTTTTCGCTAAAGGTAACGTTACAAGCCATGTTTATTGTTATGTTTTACAGAAACCGAACAGTTAAGGATCATAAAGCATTTTCTGTAACGTCAACAGATAGTTCAGACAGATAGTCGACAGTTAGTTAACTCGTATCTGTTGAAACTGCACTTCATTGTGTAATTGTTATGGAATTTCTGACGGCGCAGTAACGTTCCAACGTTCCGTTTTAACGTCCCACCCCAATATATATTCTACAAGAAACGCACCAAAGAACAAAACCTCCCACAGAAACCCAAAAATAGAAATACAGCATTTCCGAAAATCAGCACTGCCGAAACCAAGCACTTGTGAAACGGCACCTAGCGTCTGCTAAAGATTTCTGATCCTTCAAATTGACAGAAATAAAAAAAAAGTGTGGGAAAAGAAAACAAATGACCAAAACAGAAATCAGGTACCTACGAAAATCAGACGTGCAAAAAACGGTTCTCTTCGCACGAGTGGGCAAGAGGCTATGTGCCCATTGTTATCCGTTGCAGCCTATTTGCAATACTGTTGTACGAAATCACGATTGTTTTTCCCACAAATGATAATGGTAGCTCAACTAGTTCAGGCTGCGACGCGATCGAGGAGCTCACATTATCGACGACTTTACTCTCATAGCACAGTGGTCCGTCACTTTTGAATGTTGGTTTGTTTCACAGTTTTTTAACAGAAGTGATCGCAAATAAGAATTACAATAAAGTCAAGTCAAAGCCAACACTGTTTAATCTCATGAATCGTTTGCTCTTTTCTTCTGTACCCTGTTATGGGCAGGTTACAGCATCAAGAGCGTTGCAACCAAGGCCGTATCCAGGGGGGGGGGGTTAGGGGGTTCAACCCCCCCCCCCCCCGAAACCCACAAAAGTAATAGTTTTTTGTAGGTTTTAACCTCTGATCTATGTATTTTTTGTACTTTTTGGTCCGATCCGTGGACAAAACCCCCCCGAAATAAATTCCGCGAGCAACCCCCCCCCCCCCGAAATAAATTCCTGGATACGGCCCTGGTTGCAACGGCTTTGCGTTACTTTCACGACCGTCTGCTTCCCACCAGAAGAACAAGAATAATTAGAAAGGAAGCGTAGCGTTGTAATGCACAGTCTGCATGCGTGAGACCTCAGAAACAGAGTAGCACATACATTTGATGAAATTACCTGGTATCTGTTGAGGATCTTCGAGACGCATCCATGAGAAACTCGGAGTTGCCGGGAAATGACACACGGCCTCACACCTGCCGCTGCAAGTTCAACTATTTTCAAGCGGATATGGTTCGGAAGGGGTCGACCGTTGATGAAGACGCCACCCAGTTGATTGACACGACCTTGTCCTGGAATAGAATAGTCTAAACACGGTTAAAAATAATCTGTCTAACAATCGAAAAGTAAATTTTGTATTTTCCAATGACATACAGAAAACCTGTCTGAACTCGGTTTGAACAAGCCGGAATAACTACGAGTGCACTCAAGAACCGATGGCAAGCCTGTCCAGATTTTGGGAACATGTTTCGATCCTCTGATCTATCGCCGGCTCTCTTGACGTATTAGTGGTCAAACCATTCTGATGATTATAGGCTACTGTCATTACCGTCAAGAACCCCACTTGTGTACTCAAAAGAGCAGGGGCGGAGCACACTATCTTGAAACCCAGAAACCTACAGCGCCACCATCCCTTTGGCTATCCTCTAATCCTAGGCATTATACGAGAGCGATAAGAATACCAGCAGACCAACTGTATAACCCTGCGAATGCGACGAAGGAGCTGGGGTTAAGCCGACATCCTTAGCATAAGGTCATCGTCAGACAGTGATAATAGTTGTATAGTTAATAGTTGTAAACCGCCTCTGTGGCGGTTAATCCATTTCCCGACAATCCTGATAGGCTAGTACTGCTGCTATAGCGATACGCATGCATAGCAGCCGGAACGGGCCGTTCTTGGTTCTATCAAGAGCCCATGATGTTTCGTTAAGGTTAGTCATAAAGGATTTCCAATAGCATGATTTTTTGGCGATCTTCTCCCCTATCTAACTTTACTCGGTTCTCGTTTGATGAAGCGCAAGTGGCGCAAACAGTAGATGGTGCTTTGCGTGCTCTGCTTTGGAAGGATATAAATTGATTTGGTCATACCGAAAATGAAACAAAGCAATAAGGGCTTCCATGAACTAACTTCTTATTCGTCTAACCAAACAAAAGGGAATTGGCAACACTGCTTGCATGGCCGGAGCCCGGAGAAAAGTCACATTTTACAAGGGGTGAGAAGATCGCTCTACTAAAGAATGGTAAGGGATCCCCTTGAGTGTAATGGTAACGCCGAATTTGATGCACGTTTCAATCAGTGTATGGATAAGATTGTTGCCCGGATAATAAAATATTATTTGACGTCATCGAACGTCACGGAGGACGGAAGGAATTAAATGCGAGTGAAACTCCGAAATAAAGCACTCAAGCTATTCAATTAAACAAGCTTTTGCAGGCACTCTGTACTAATTCAGGATTTCCAGTGGAAAACAAGATAATGGCTCTTTCAGTTTATCTACGTATGGAACGGCTAGGGATTAGTTTTGTGTGCGGCAAAATAAAGTAGTAGCTCGTTTCTAAGGCAGAAATTGAGAAATACTGTAGGAAACATTCGCAATTGTTGCAAATTCCATCGAACGACGGATGGTTTGCCCATGAACACGCACCTTCCTTCTTACACGGTCCTTAAAGCAGACCACAAAAAATGGTCTTTCTGCCACACACACAATGATAACCATCCCTGCTGCCACTATGAATGTTCAAAACCACAGAAAACACCGTCAAACAATGAGCATATTAAAAAAAAAACCGAATTTCCTAGGTTTGAAATTATTCGGTCTGGACTAAATCTCAGCCGATTATCCGAGACAGCCCTTACGGCACGCAGGGAGCCAAGGATCAAAATCATAATTTCCATCTGGTGCTCCAACTGTTTATTAGAAATACAAATAAATGAAAAAGCCAAGACCAGTCTGGTACTTCTAAAGACATAAGAAAAATAATCAAATAAGTCTTATAATTCTTTGCTAATCAAACAGGGAAAATCTCGTCATCTAGAAAAGAAGACGTTCTGCGTGGGTTTTTTCTCGAGCTGAAACAGCAACCCGGCAATCAAGTTCAAATCTAAATAGACTGGTGGCTTGCGATCAGTAAGAGAAGGTAAACAGAATTTTTGGATTAGGGCTTTAAACTTCTGTCCTAAGTACGGTCACGAGGATGAAAGCGTAGTTCATTTGATGTGTGATTCTGTAGAATTAAATGGATGGGGAAAGAAGGTATTTGGTGAGAGAGCATAATATAATGAGGAGTGGATGGTGAGGATGATGAAGGATGAATGTTTTGTTACGGTGGAAAAACTTGGACGTAATTTCAGGCTTGCGATAGAGCATAGAACGAGATTTTTAGAATAGGAGGAGTTTCTAGTTCTACTAGCCTAGTTAATTTATTTATAAAAATTTTGTTGCCATGGCCTACGGGCTTTTTCTTGTAATATATTATTTTATTCTATTCATTGCACTCCCATCCGAGGGCAGTGAAACAAGAGATCAGTACACTTCAATGGTTTGAGTGTGAAAAAAAACAAGCGATGCAAGCTCATGTAAAAAAAAATAATATGCGGGAACCTTGGACGTTTTCACCAGAACTGAATCCGGAATCTTTTACTTTACGGCCGGCTGCTTTCCGCCGGCGGAATATTGCCGTCGGGTTAAGAGATGTAACGATTGCCGACACGGATTCGGTTGTCCTCAGTTTCTATGGATTTCTTTGCAATATTTCTTAATGGCTTAAGAGCGTTTTTTTTTAAACATAAAAGCGCTTGCATTTTTGGACGTTCTTTCAAGATAAAAATTATAAGCAAGGAAACATAATAAATGTGTCGGTCGGGTGAACTGAAAATTTAGCCTTTGATTTTGAACTAACTAGATTCCAAAACAAATAAAGTTCTGTAGTGTCATTTCTTTCATGAAGGATATTTTCTTTACTCACCCCCTCACTCTCAGTCAAGTAGTCTTACTTGCTCAGGACAGAAAATACATTTTGATACTATCGAACAAGAATTTTTGTGATGTGTTTCATAATGCTAATTAAAAACCAACAGTTGCTACTAACATAATTTTCTAAAAAAATTTTTTAATTGAAGAAGGCCTGATTGCAGCTTTGACCAAAGATTGCAGGTTTGATTCAAGGTTAAATCATTGTTGCTTTGGTCTGTATTAGCAACCCTCCAAATTGCGGACACATAGGCTGGCGCCTACTTTGCCTATTTCCATTACAGGATTACACAAAAATAGAAAGACTATTCAACCCTATAATACAAATGTGTACCTTGGAAGGGATATCCGGTAAAACAAGGGCGCATCATTATCACTCGCTGATATTCACAAGCTCTCCAAAAGTGAGAGAGTTAAAGGAGCACAAAAGACAAAGCACGACTAATATCGTCAGACGAGGCACTT
Source organism: Branchinecta lindahli (assembly GCA_023053555.1). NCBI lineage: Eukaryota > Metazoa > Arthropoda > Branchiopoda > Anostraca > Branchinectidae > Branchinecta > Branchinecta lindahli. Next base: position 5,808,429 of record JAKZAO010000009.1, on the reverse strand, counting down.
AGGTGACTGATGACAGATTCTGGTCCGTTACGGTAACATGGTTCCGTGACGGTACTCCAACAAACCATGGCGAACCAATCGGCGCGGGGTATAGGAGCCGTGACTGGTATTGGCTATGCCATAACAAGGCGGGGCGGTCTCAGAGATTATCTGGCAAATGAAAGCCTCACAAAAACCGGAAAGTTGGAATTATATGAGACGATATGTGGAAAGATTGATTTCATGTGGTTTGATCGCCGTTCAATTATTTCCGTCCATGGCTTAATTGATCACTTCGTCATCAGTCGAAGGTCTCCGTTTTCCGGTGAAAAGCCGATCGACAAGTCCCTGGCGTGTGTGACTTTTCAAACTAGTTGACATGCTGACATGTGTCTGCAAAAGCTAGAAACTCCTCGCATCAGGCTGGATTAAAAACTCTGGAGGATCCTAGGGAGTTGGATTTCCCTTAGCTAATCATCTCCTCTTAGTATGTATGTCAGTCACTAAGTAGGGTACTCAGTACATCACTGTACTTTCCAAATGTTGTTTACACCTAAATAATTGAAGAAAGCTTGGCTATAATTATCTTTTTTTTTTCTAAACCAGAAACTTAGAAATCTAGGAATCCAGTGTCGGATCCTCGTAGAGTCACAGGACGTACGAGTCGGTGCCATGATGTATAAGTTCCGTCTTCACCGAGGTCTTCACTTGGTCTGGATACTCTGTATTATTATTATAAGTCCGAAACGCGACTGTGAACCTCGGGGAAGAACGAGAAACGTCGCCCAAACGAATCCTCAAAACTGATTTATGCTCGGATTTATGTATAAGGATCATATCAGCATAATTTTTTGTCCGACGTTGCGGGGCCCCCAATAGGAACGGTGCCCATGGGCAAGTGACCACTCTGTCTCTTTGGTAAGAGGACATCGGCTCCATCGAATAGCACTTTTCTTCTAAAGATACAACCCGCTCCTTGCTGAAAAATGTATATTAATTGTGCCTTTTTGCTTTTCTGAGGTTACTCACGACTCACGAAGTCGGTAAAAAAAAAAAAAGAAAAAGAAAAAATACAGTTCCGGTCCACCTCGAGTCCAACTTTTCTCTCTTTACAAATGTTTTTTATGCCTTCCCCTTGGTCCAGAAACTATAAAACCAAGCAAACAGTGAACAAATCAGTGAACCACTAAAAGCAGTGGATAAAAAAAACAACAAAAAAATATAACCACTACATAAATAATGAGTGGAAACTCTTTTAAACCCAAGATCTAAAAACAAATAAAGAAAGGTATCCGATGTTACGTCATCCCTTGGTTCTGCTGGTACCCATTTGAATTTAAGGCACATAGCCTTGACTTACTTAATAAATTACCATTACTATTATTATCATAAGCTTTCTGCATTTGCCAATTACCATTTCTGCGGTTTTTCGTAAAAACAGTCGATTTTTTCATAAAAACATTTGTTTTTTTTCTGAAATTAGTCTATTTTTCATCGAAACCGTAGGTTTTTTTTATGGCACTTGCCCTTCGGCCAAGTGCCGTACAGCGATCGCAATTTCTGTCCGTCTGTCCGTCCGTCGGTCTGTCGGTCTGTTAATCTGTCGGTCCGTTTGTCGGTATGTCGGTCTGTTTGTCGTTCTGTCGGTCCGTCTGTCGTTCTGTCGGTCCGTTTGTTCGTCTGTCGGCCCGTTTGTCGGTCCAGGTTTTGCTAGTTCGGGCACTTCCACATAAGCTAGGACGATGAAACTTGGCACAGGTATCAATGGGCATCATCAGAAAACAAACCAAACCAGTTCCAACGAGGCAGATTTAATCAAGAGAGGGAGTCGGGCATAATTTCACGGATGAAGCAGGTAAGAAAATGAACTTTGTTTTCTAATTTATTTTAATCTCCGGTGAAGTCTAGAAGTCCAACTCGATTCTCTAACGCTGAAATGAACAGAATCTAAGATAGAAGAGTCGAGCGTAAGCCGCAACTTACAACGGTAAAATAAGGAACTTCTTACTACAACAGGCTAGTGGAATCAAAATCAATCCAAGGAGCTCCTCATGCGGATTGCTTATCGCAAATAGTACTTCAAGTAAAAACAAAGTTAAATCGTCAATCATCTTTAATTCTTTTGTATTTTTTTGTTGCTCTGTGTTGCTGTTCTCTGTGGCCCGGGTGGTTTTATTTTGTGGAAAGATCTGATGATGTTGTTCTGGCGAAGCATCTGAAGAAAGAAGTGACCATGAGTGCCAAACATCTTTCGCACGGTTGAAATATCATTTATTGGGAATAATGCAGCAACGGATCTAGCGCATTTTCATCGGGTTTTCAGGCCTCCTGAAGTGACGAACTAAGACGAAGCCATACTTTCGTATTTTCAGTCACCGTTAACCAGTGAACCTTTAACCTGCAGCAGACTTGGCTGCTTAGCAGCTTTACCAGGCGCACCATTTCGAAACTGGAACGTACGGTAGCAAATCGGACGCTTATTTGGGTGGATAAAACTTCAATGAGTGTTAACGGACCCGTCGTACTTAGAATACCAATACAACCTACTTTCGTAATTGCATTCGTTCTTTTTAAACCCGAAGACCCAAATTTAATATGTCACATTCTAAACCAGCTATAACGACACTTCACTAATCTTTGCACTTACTACGATCAGGGACCCAAAAATTTCCTTTACAGGGGGCTTGTCAATAAGAGATTTCTGATGCGCTCTTGACCGGTCGGAAGATACTTTGAGAAACACCCACGGTCCAATCACGTCAAAGGCCAGATAGACGAAATTTGGGATTGGCTGCTGGCGCCTTGAGGGAGGAGTCTCTTTGGTGCGCACGTCCAATGAGGCAAACAAGTATGCCGATTCGACTCAAGTGGGGATTTTGGAAACTAGATTTGGATCGGTCAACATAGCAATATAGAAGCATAGGAAATGACAAGCCCCCTGTAAAGGAAATTTATGGGTCCCTGCTACGATTCACTATTTTCCATGCGCGTTACGCTCCAGACGAGTGTTCGCGTACCATGCTATTGATGCGTAAAACAGGATATCTGAATTAAAATTAAAACAGCCAAAGCCATGAATAATTTATTAAAAGCAGTCTAGTTTTACAGTATTCAAATAGCTTTGAATATTGGATTAGAAACAGTAAAGAGCGCCATGTGTGCTTTAACGGGTAAATTGATGAGTGGTACATTAATAAACAAAGAGTTTTATATATTGTCAACCATACTCTATATACGGCAGTCTACTACAAAGTCCTGGCTTTAGGACAGCCTATGCCTAACGCTGCTCACCCCTACGCCAGATGCTGGCCAGGTACCCTAACCCTGACCTACTCTCCTCTAAAGGAATACTCTCGATGACTAAATCTACGTCGCCTTGTACCTAGCGGAAGAGCAGGAAGCGTCGCCAAAGCTGTCCCCAACGAACGCCGTTTATTGTACAGCATTTGAGTCGTCGTTCGGGCGACGTTTTACGTTCTTCCCGAGGATCACTGGCGTGTTTTGGACTTGGTTCATCTATATTGTTCTGATTGGTTGATTTCTTGCCTTCACTTAGATCGTTTATTGGGTTAGGGCACCCAGCATAGGGTAACCAGTGCTAGGCATAGGCCATACCAAAATAAGCGATTTGTAGTAAACTGTTCCAAGGTACACCCAGATTCAGGTGGAAGACCCTTGAAACGCTGGCGAGTTTTCTGCAGGATTTGAAAACCTCATCGTCATTTCCTGTCCACACATTTTTTCATTTTACAGTCCATGATGCGAAAAGACAATGGCATGACATTGCACAACTTGGCCACTGTTTCTGCGAACAAAGAAGCGGAAAAGTTATAGAAACAGATTCTCAGCGTATCGAAATCTAATAGTCTCGGGCTCCGGCTGAGCAAGCAGTGTTGCCAATTCCGGTAACAATGTGTGTGCTAGTCAAGATAGGAAAAAGAAGCCACTTCATTTTTTTTGCTAACGGAACCTGTTATTCTTTCTTTTATTTTCTTTGGCATTGCCTAAATATGCATACCCCTGTATATTATGTACCTACATGTATAATATTTCTCTTCAAAGCTTACTCCAGACCCAGCGACATATTAAATCTGTTTTTCTCAATCTGGTAAATATTATACTTGCATGTATCATACGCCTGTTTAGTGCTTACCCCAGACCTGGCTCCTCAGTATAGGCTATAGTGTCTTGCACTCAGATAAGCGACGAATATGTGTACCCCAGTATATATTATACCTACATGTGTAATATATGTTGAATGCTTACTCCCGACCTGACAAAACTCACTTCAGTACCCAACTTTCCAAATGAGAATTGCCAATATGAAAGTCTGAAAGTCCCACCCAAATTAACAAATGGAGAGCACCATTTTTTTCTAATTTTGTGTTCTCAACCGGAAGTGCTACTTTTAAGTTTTTACGCTGTAACATTTAATGTCTGGATAACCTACTTATGGAAAAAAAGTGTCATAAACACTTTCGTATTACCCGTGGCAACGCTGGCTAAGGTTGCGCTCCGATTACTGCTCGACATCCCGCACGGGTTATCGAAGAAAATCAAAAAGAAAATATAGTTTCCAGAATGCTGCTCAGGTATTTCGTCGGAAGCAGTCATCCAGGCACTAAACGCTTTAAGAGTCTGGTCTCGGGACCTGCACCGCTTCAGTGGTTGCAGCTTCCTCCGAAACAGCTGGTGGCTTTTCGGAGCACCATGCCATTTGAACTGAAAGCAAAGCTGTTATGGTGCTCTGTCAGGCCCGTATCCAGGAATTTATTTCCGGGGGGGGGGGTTTGCCCGCGGGTTGGACCAAAAAGTAAAAAAAAAAACATAGATCAGATTTTAAAGCCTACAAAAAACGAGTACTTTTGTGGGTTTCGGGGGGGGGGTCGAACCCCTTAACCCCCCTAGATACGGCCCTGTGCTCTGTCCCCTTTTTGCAGCTGTTTTCGTCAGAACTGCAGGCCCTTGCCTGCAGCGTTTTGCTACAATAACGTTACGACTTGAAACTCTTACCAGGACGTAGGGTCTCAACTAGAAACTAGAAATGATACAAAAAGTTATACTAGAAATGATTGTTTCACGATAAAGTGGTTCAGAAATATTGTTTTCCGAAAATACCAACACTTGTAACGTGAAAGTGGAGACAAGTCCTATTCCTATTTGACATCCTTATCCCTTATCTAATGTCAGGATCCCAACGAAAACCTTTCATCTTGTTTCTTATTTCTTCTTCTTTGAGAAAGAAATGTATTTCCTGTTTCTTCTATAATGCATTATCTGTCTTACTGTACGTTCCGTAGGCAATTAAATACTTAATACCTAAAAAAGGCCTCTTAAAATGGTAAAAATGGTAATTCTGTTTAAAAACAATTCCAATCTGCATTCCCTTATACCTTTTCCTTCCCTGAAAATATAATAAAACACCGACACAACTGCACATACGTCCACTTCCCTCAGGTTGCTACTTGCAAGTGTCTAGCCGCTTTGCTCAGCCCCTACATAATATAGTCGGGGACGCCGTGATTCTTAACTTTTGTCAATGTACATAATGAGTCATCAGAATTGGCAACTTTACAGTCTGATAGTTTCACACGTCTTAAAAATTTCAGCCATACCGAGATTTGAAATCATATTTGACACGGCAAAAACGGAAACGTCAGCTACATTTTAATTAGAGCTATATTTCGGCCCTTCTTGGCCAGGGGTCTCTTCAGACTCAAGCCGCTCAAAGTGGAAAATGAAATTTAGCTTCCACCTCCAAGCAATTTTCACGAAGAAATTCACAAAATCAGATACTTAAGCTAGAATTTTGAGTTGTTTTTCCCCAAGTTCATTTTCCAACTTGAGCCTGAAGAGGACCCTGGCCAAAAAGGGCCGAAATATAGCCCCAGTACAATGTAGCTGAGGTATCCGTTTTGCAGTGTCAAATATGATTCGCAGTCAGCTTGGCTGAAGGAATATTTATATTTGTAGTCGAAGGGAATGGCGAGAATAGAGGGAGTCACTCCACGCGGGCTCCGTGTACGGAAAACAGAGAGAAAACAGGAAATGTTTCTAAAATGGATTTTGTTCGAAAAAAAAATATGCAGTTGACAAAACTTATCTGGGTCTACTTTAATTTTGGTTTGTTTATCCTGATTGTTTTTAATTAATTTTACATTGCACCAACACCAGCAAAAATTGATTCCCCTCCGAATCTCAAAGGGAGTCCTTTTTGATGATGGTGATGATAATCGGAGCATTCCCCGTCCGTGGGGACTCGCGAGAATACGGGGAGTGAGTCCCCGGGACAAACAAAAACGCGGGGACTGCTCAAGTGGAGTCCTCGGGGAACGGCGAGAATACGCCTATTGAACGAAATCATAGAATAACGTCTGCATTATTTTGCTGGTGAGTAACAACAGGCTACCACCATCATCATTCCAAAATCATAATACGTAACCAAAGACAAGACCACACTCGTCTGAATAATAGCGGTGTTTCGGAACTACAGACATTTAAAAGTTTCCGATGATGACAGATTAAGACGAATAGGCGAGCATGCCGCTGACAAGGTTGCGCCGATCGGTGAGAATCAAGGCAGGGTGCACGAAATCCTGTGAAACCAAGAGTCCATGAAGCGGTGTCCAGAGCTCTTGAAAGGCCAGTAGACTGATTTCCCGGTTCTGTTCTCCTGTTTGTAGTTGTCGGAGAAACTGTGACATTCAAGCATTCTCTATAGTTGGACTGTTTAAATTATTAACATTTATGCAGACCCGTCTGTTGCAACAGAGCAAAAATTATTATCCTTGTCATGACCATTTTCTAATGCCCGTCTCCCATGGTTCAAAACTGGCCCCGACATAGAGTTCCACAGCCCCTGGGCAGCAAACTGAGTCCCCCCCCCAACAAATGAAATCAAAATAACCTGATTTCACTCTTCGTGATAACAGAAAGCTGAAACACTTGGCTCTTAGCAGATATCAAGTTCTTAATTTATCATTTCCATTTGACAGTTTTAAAGTCGACAAACAAAACCTAGGTAGACCAAAATTTTCGATCTGAAAACTCAGTTAGCAGTTGACCGTTTAAATTCGTTCTAAGTAAAAATTGCAACTAAGAAATTCCAACCATCGTCAACCACTCATTATGGGATATAGCCGTCTAAATTTTTATTCGCGTAGAATAGGTAAGATTCCATCCCACTTTGTGATTGTGATAATCGAAACATGCTTGCGTTTCTTATTTTATTGTCTTACTCCCAGCGTTTTGAAATGATGAATAATTTAAGAATACCGAGTAGATGTTCCATTTTGCATTAATTCAGTGAGTAATGGTAACATAATTAGAGAGATAGATCTTAAGTTTATTATGAACACGATATTTTTTTAAATTGTTTCAATGAAGGCTGGTAGAAATGTGTCCCTGCATTACTCTTAGCTTTTTTCTCTTTCTTCTTTTTTGTCATCGTAATTGTATAGTTTAGTGTTGTATTTTAGTTATTAGGTTGTACGTCTGAAATATTTATTATCGGTTTATTCACGAATAAAGTAGCTACCTGCCTCTACTGTAGGCCTACTGTTATTGTTTTGGGTAAGTTTACCCGTCATTTTACAAGCAGCGTACTGAACGTGTAGGAAGTTGAACGGTGGGCTAATAGTTTTATTTCATGACTAACGATCCCTGTTTCCGACACGTATTTCAAACTGCTTCTAATCAGATACTGATTAATGGAGTCAAACTAGAAGGTGTCTCTCTCACACCCGTCAGAGTTAGTAATTGTAGGAAATGATACCCTGTCTACAGTTTGTCTGCCTAAAGTAGTAATTATTTGCTTTAAAGATCTGTGTAAGTGACAGAAATTCAATTACTCGTCCATGGGCACTTCTCACTCTGGTATTACCAGACCTTGCGGTGAGCCCAACTAGGTTTAGGGGTGGAAAAAAGAGGAAAAATGTACCTGAGAAAGTTTCAGAGGGGATAGGAGCAAAAAAGAAATTTAGAAATACAAATGTTCTTCGAATCTGTTAACTTGACTGGATTTAAGTCCCGTCCAGCCTTGGTAGCCGTCTCGTATCCTAGGTCACTAATCCAAATAAGCCTTCAGATAACTAAACAAGGTTCATCGAGTCATTAGGATATGAGTCGAAATCCAGAGTGGCGAAAAATACCCAGTGGCGAAGAATCCCAGTGGCTCTATAGCACTGCTACTAGCAAAACTTCATCGAGCTGTTAGTTTGCTAATCTATTTATCCCATGGTTAATGTAGGGCAAAACTTCATCGAGCTGTTGGATTTGCTAATGTATTTATCCCATGGTTAATGTAGGCGTCCTTAATATAAGCACCTGAAGTACAAGCCCAAAGTCCAGTTTGGGGATCCCGCCAAAACTTTTAGTCTTGTTATAGCTCTTCTCCTTTCTTATGTCGAACTTTTTCTGATATTTGACTGCGGCGGCTTCTTTTCCCTGTTACGTGTACTAAATTAACGAAACTGTATAGTATCTAATGGAATTACTTTTAGGTTAATCGGAAGCAATCTTTTTCTTTTGTGTTTGTTGACACCGCGCAAAGTAGTTTTCTCGTTTTATAGAGGGAAGTCTATCCTTTCCTACTTAAAGCGTGAGTTAGAGTTAGGATGATTAAGCGAATGAGTTATGTCGCACGCTGAGGTCCAGGTGCTGCTTTATTGCGGATAGGGTTAACATTATTATACAAGAAATATGAAACCATACGTGCCTGTTTCCGGACGCAGTTGGCCCGCTGATTTACTACCCGCTTCTGACTTGGTTGCTTTGTGTAAGTGGTGGTTTGGGCGCCAAAACTACCAGTTTGCATTTGGCCACGCTACTTTCTTGTCAAGATTTTGGAACATGATCCCACCTTCTAAAATGAATGTTGCATTATTTTCTAGCCCAGAAATATCAGAGTGGGATAATTCGAAATCCGATGGAAATTTTTCAAGAAGAGCCGCCAGTTGTCTCTCATAAGGGCCGCTACCCATACATTTTCCCTTCGGGCTGCATAGACGCGTTGATGCTGTGGAGATCCGTACGGCGAAGAGTGTTCTTTGGTCGCCCTCTTCGTCTGGATCCAGGTCCGTATCCAGGAATTTATTTCGCGGAGGGGGGGAGGGGTTGCCCGCGGGTCGGACCAAAAAGTACAAAATAGATACAGATCAAACGTTAAAGCCTATACAAAAAATATTAGTTTTGCATGTTTCGGGGGGGGGGAGTTGAACTCCCTACCCCCCTGGATGCGGGTCTGTCTGGATCCCTCTAGACTCCCCAGTGTTGGGAAGTCTAGTACTTCCCATCATGACTGTATAGCCCAGATACCTCCAGCGGCGGATCTTGAGTAACGGAGAGATGCAGCCTACCGAACGAAAACGGAAAAGGATAGAAAAAGAGTAATTTGACATTGTGAGGTATAAGATTTGAGAATTTGAGAGTGATTGATTCATGTTTGATAACTATTCTTAGCCTGCAAATTGCTGGAAACAGTTCGCTGGCTCTTAATTTTCTTAATTGAATAATTACAGCTTTGTAGAAAAATGTCATCAGAAATTGGAGCTTGAAGCCTTCAATCAAACTTTCAGTACGAAAACGATTCGTGCTTCCTATTGGTCGGATTTCAATAAACGCGTCATAACCGACAATAGGACGCGAGACTCCGTCTTTGTTTACAAACTTAGCAGCATTCAAAAACTCTCATTATCAAAAACATATCTTTTGCAAAAGTTTTAAAACACCAACAAGAAAAAGCCAGACTAACGTTTCCAGCAACCCACTGGCTCAGAAGGGTTACCAAAGGCCGATAATTTAGTCTTAAAGTCGGAAGTCCTATACCTCCTAATGTTACATTTGTTTGTTATGCTCCCGTAATGATGGTGAAGCAATATCCGTTTTCTTTGGGTAGGGTGCAATCTCTCTAAGGGGTTGCAGTGTCATCTAGCGAATCGCCAGGTTTGTTACCCTTTCTGTCCACTGTATGTTTAAGATCCGCCTAAAGTAGGTGTTTTCACCATCACGAATTTACTATCGCGAATTCACGATCTTTAACTCTAAGCAATTTTCACGAAGAGAGCTTAAGCTTAAGTATCTGATTTTGTGAATTTCTTCGTGAAAATTTCTTGGAGAAATTGCTTGGAGTTAAAGCTCATGCTGCGATTTAGTTTTGGACACGGCTGCTTTGTTTGCTACTCGATTGGGTCGCTGAGAAGGTAGAAAATTTCCCGCCTTTTGGTTTTCCAGCTAAGATGGATACTTGTCGGAATGTCTGGGCGATGGAAGTTCCGTACTTCGTAAATGAATACTTTATTTCTTTGTTTATTTGACTTTTTTTGCCCGTGAACAACAAAGTGAAAAACACAAGCTAGAATCTTTAGTTGTTTTTCCACAAGTTCACTTTCCAGCTTGAGCGGCTTGAGCCTGAAGAGGACCCTTGCCAAGAAAGGCCGGAATATAGCTATAATTAAATCTAACTGATGTATCCGTTTTGCAGTGTCAAACATGATTCGCAGAGTTTGGGCTGAAGGAATATTTATAGTTTCTTATCTACTTTCTTTTGAGTTCAACAGTAATGTCAAGTGGCTGGAAAAGCCGAGACAGATTTATTCTAAAAAAATAGGTTTATAGATAGATAATAAATAAATAAAATTCAACACAGAGTTTTGTTCCATTTCTGCTCAATGTCTGGAGCTCTCATCAAAGATTACTGTTTTACGAGTCGTTTTAATGAGTCGTAGTTTTGGTTACCTTCAGCAAATCCAATTCGGAGGCTATTTAGAAGATCCAGATTTTAATTCATAACTCTTTATTTCGATCTTCGTGGCAAACAGAGACCGCCGTGCTCGCCCGACAGCTAACGGCGTAGCTGATTCGTTCCAACACATTCACCGGAGGTAATCAGACACATAAATCTGGTTGGGCAATATTGGGTGCTCCTCCATTACAACAAAAGGGTCGCCTTATCAAAACCTTCTTTTTAAAAAGATTTATTGAGAAAAGTCGGCTTTGCGGCGTTTTACCGACGTCATCCCGTTCTTTAATAATAAGTGCCGCCCTCAGCCCTTATTATGTGATGACTTAATGCTTCCTTTCCTGAATCCGTGAATTTTTGGGGAAATTCAATCCTTTTTATGACAGTGCAGCTTTCGGCTCGAGTGCCATGAACCGATCGCTTTTCTTTCGGTCTGTCGCTAGGTTCGCTCATCACGAGTTCGGCACTTCCTATACGGCTGGGGGTTCGAAACTTGCCGTATACAATAAAGGACACGTCGTACTTATGTCACTAATTCATTCTGCTTCCGTAGAGGTACAATCTATTATCGTTCCCGCGATTCTACAAACGTATCATATCTCCTTCATTAGCAATACACTGGCTTGTCACGTTTGTTCTGATGCTTACCACGTTTATCCTCTTCACGTGACGTATCAGGCGCCCGATCATTGTTTCCGAGGAGCTTATTCTTCTGAAGACCGGTTATGCTAGTTTTGAAAAGATTGTCATCCAAGGCAAGGGACATGGAAAAAGGCTAAAAACAGCCGAAATCGTGTGTCATTTTCTGTAAGCAGATCTTAGTTGTAAAGTGGTCAATTATCTCACTACATCTGAGCAGCGAAACTATGTAGTGCGAGGCGTCCCTTAAGGACCTGGCCAGAATCACTTCGAAATCATCATTTCCTGAACTCGAACATTCGAGTCGGGTGTAAGAAAGAGGAATCCCGAATCCTGTACCGCTCATTGACCACACCGAGCCACACGTGACTCCCGAACGAGTAACCGGTTGTAAACTGGATTGGCAAGAGCATATAGTTGCCCACTTTGTTGCTCTGGGCACGACAATGACCACCTTTAGGGTTAGCTTCCTTCACTGCAATTGGGTTGACTGATGGTGTTCTCTTCCCTGGCACCTTCAACTCGATTAATAAAAGAACAATTCGCGAGGTCATTTTTTCATGTTAATCAAACGAAAAGAATAAAATAGTTAAACAAATAAAAGAGCAACGCATGATTCAGGATTCTTCGGAAAACTCCCTGAAGAACAAAATAATTGTTTGGCAATCCATTCGGCCGTGTCCTGTACTGAACCATGATTCATATATAGTTGTAGGCGAGTGTCTTTCTTTGTTTTTATGGCAATTGCAGCCTCTGGCTCAAGTGCCATATATTGATCGCAATTCCGTCCGTCGGTCGGTCGGTCGGTCCGAATTTTTTTGTCCCACATGTTCGAGTTAGGGTACTTCCAGATGTGTTAGGGCGATGAAACTTGGCAGGAAAATCAGGGACCCGTCCAAACTAACCTGGAAATAATCAGTTTCCCGATCCGACCATCTGGGGGGGGAGTGGTGGGCCGGGGAATTCTGTAGTAGTTTTTTTCACACTTTTTCGAGTTGGGGTACTTCCAGATGTGCTAGGACGATGAAACTTGGCAGGAGCATCAGGGACCCGACCGGACTAACCTGGAAATAATCAGTTTCCCAATCCGACCACCTGGGGGGGGGGGAGTGGAGGGCTGGGGAATCCGGAAAACTGGAGTAGTGTGTAACTTTCGAACGGGTGATCGGATTGGAATGAAACATAATAACTGAATAAATGGCATATCTCTGATGTCTCGTTTGAAGTCCGGACTGGATTCGACAGCTATGGGGGAGACCGGAAATCTCGAGAAACGGTTAGAATGGAGGGATCGGAGTGAAACTTGCTGGGAAGAACAAGCATCTGCTCCAGATAAATCATTTATACATTTGGACTGCCGGACACTAGGGGGGGGGGAGGGGAGTTTCCCGGAATTCCGGTAATGGCGGTTTCGGGGATTTTCACGACGAAACTTGGGAGGCGAATCAAGGACCCGATCAAAATAACTTATAAATACAAATTTACATGATCCGATAGTCGTGGGGGGAGTAGTGGGAGGGGGAATCGGGAATATTGAGTCATGCGTAACTTTGGAACGGTTGATCGGATTTGAGTGAAATTTGATAATTGATCAGAGGACATGTCTCTGATGATCTTTGTCATGTCCGGACCGGATTCGACAACAATGGGGGGGGGGGGGGGAATACGTGACCGGCTCAGACTGGGGAGATCGGGATGGAACTTTGTGGGAATAATAAAGAGATGCTCTGGATAAATCACTTACAGAACCGGATTGGCTCCGGCGACTGTGGGGGAGTTTGAGGGGGGGTCCGGAATTCCGGTGATCGCGATTTAAGGTACTTCCAGATGTGCTAGGACGATGGAACTGGGCTGAAATATTAGAGATTCGATAAGATTGGCTCAGAAATCGCCACTTTCCAAATCCGACATTCCTTAAAGTACCAATCTTGACCGTAAATTTAGAAAAATACTTTTAAAGTTTAACTGAAAAGCCAACTTATTTTTGTGTCATTTAGCTGAATACACTGAATTATTTGGATTCTGCAAAGGGATTTTTTTGTTTTCCACTATCTGCTATAGTTATGACGTTCAGAATATCTGAGGCCGTCCCCACAGCGAAAATTCTACTATGACGTGGGAAATTTTTATCTAAACACAAACAAGGCTTTTCAGTGGGCAGTGGCGAAATTCGTGAAGATTGCTCAGTGCCTAAACAAAAAAAAGTCATAAATCTTTCTTGTAAGGCATACTACAAATTAGAGGTACCACAAATCACACGGAAATTCCACTATTTGAAAATCGATTATTCCTGAATAGCGGAACAACCAAGTAACGCATGTTCAGCGGGTCTCAAGCCAATTCAAGTGAATAAGTGATGGGTAACTAGATTGTCCTATCCCAGACCTTTTCGGTTAAACTTTAAGCAAATTATACATTTTCATGAGCCCCATGTGCCCATTATCATTTTTGCCTCAAGGGTTTTGCTTACAAATGAAGTACTAGCTCCCTTAAAGTGCGAATCTGAACCGCAAGGTCGAAAACTACTTTTTTATCAAACGATACATCTCAACCCATGATCATTTGTGCCACAAGGGTTTTGCTTAAACATTTATTTGATCACCCTTAAAGTGCACATTTTAACCGAAAAGTGAAAAAAAAACTTTTTACCAAACGGTATATATCAATGATCGGTATATATCAACGCATCTGAACCGCAAAGGTAACCTTAAAAGTACTTTTGATCAAACACTACATTTCAACCCATGCAAGTGCCATATGAGCTTACAACTCTTGTTGTGGTTAGTATAGAGTTGCTTGGCACCTCATGTTTCTGATCTATGGCGTAGTTTGTTGTTCGAAAAATTATTACTATTGTTATATGCTAGACGTTACGTTTACACAGATCCAGAACGGCATTCGTCCGTCTGCAAGGGCCATGTGAGCTTGCAGCTCTCGATGGCAGGTTAGCGGTGCAGTGATCTAGAGGGATTGTATTTCTAGGATGACATTCAAGAGCAAATTGGGAAGGACGTTCGGAAGCATGTGGATTAATTTTTTGTCAGGGTCGATCTGAGCCTAACTTCCTATGTGGTCCAAAATGCTAGAGGGATGCTTACTCATGGATATTGGTGTATACGTGTATCACGATAGCCGTACTAGCTTACCTTTCAGACAAAGTGCTGTAACAGATGAGGATTTTATTCTATTTGATATTCTATTCATACGACGATCTAGAAGAGAGAGTAAAACTCGATTACTGGGAAAGAAAGATCCAATTTTTTTATTTTTTATTTTGGAAATAAAAGAATAGGCTACGCAAATGAAATGACAGTTAGGTTAAGGGATTGACCTACTCCGGCCTATCATCGAAAACTGAACTTCATTCGTATTTTGAGCTTAAACTCCACGTTCGAGCTCTTGCGAATTTCTTCGCCTTCCAGTAATTTTTCAAATGCTCGCCATTGATATTCTTAGCTATTGATGAAAAACGCAACTTTCCTGAAGAAAATATCCAGTAAGTAGGAGGAGTTGGAAAGTACCTAGTTGGAAAACGAAGAGCTTACTGAAGTAAAAAATGTAAAAAAAAAATTAGTAGAGTAGCATCAGCGCCAGACCTGTATCACTTAGAGGAGAAGGGATTTAGAAAAGGGCATTCCCAGTCAAGGCCCTATCCAGGGACGGTGGCAAGTCCCCCCCCCCAAAAAAAAAAACCTACAAAATTATATTTTGTGTTGGCTTTAACCTCTGATCTATGTTCTGTTTTGCTGTTAGGTATTCGAACTACGGGGATCAGACTACCCCCCAGGAATAAATTCCTGGATACGGCCCGGTTCCTTGTGTTCTTTAGCCTACTCCTAAGAGAAAAGGGGTGTTTGCAAATTTGGGAAGGGTATTGACAATAATACGAATTGTTTCCCTTCAGCTCATGCTGCCTGCGATCCTGCGAATCAACAACTGACTGACTCTTCCACGCCTTTTCTCCCCCAGTGCCTGGGAAGTAAATGGGCGATTTTGCCATGGTGGTGAAATATGGCGCTATTCTTAATTATGCAGCATCTCGAAACTCGAACTGCACTGTCATCTCCCAAGAATTAAATGCAAATTCTTCTTGTGTGTTTTCGCTATAAATAATTCGAGCAATTAACTGCACTCCCGCTGCAGTTGATCTTACTTGAAGTCTTTCAACTGTTATTTATGAGACACTCATTTTTATATTCGAGCAGGACACCGCCTTTTCGTCTCACTAAACAAGCGTGAGAAAACCAATTAACTCCTTGCTACCGGTCTTTTCATTTCTTCAAAGTTCATTAATATACTCTCTCAGTGGTCTTTTTCCATTCAACCTTTATTTTTTGTTTCGGTGTCTTTTGTTGGACACGTCTTCGACACCTGTTGCGAAGTCAGCAACTTTTCTTGAAAACACCGAAGTAGATCATGGGAGTTCTTGATGAGAAAATCTCAACACTTTCCATCTCTCCCGGCTCAATGGTCACGTCAAAAAACCCAATCGCTATACCCGAAGTGACACAGCATCATGTAAACAGGAGGACAAGAGAGTTCGCCAGTTTTTACTTTTGTTGTTATGCCTAGACGAAGTACTTTTTGCCCCGAAAAGCCAACATACCGTAGTTCCCTCGGTAGTGCCTCGATTATTGTTTATTTTTGGGATCCCAAAACGTTAGTGACGGATACCTATGACATCGCAAAAGTTGTCCGTCTGTCCGTCCGTCCGTCCGTCCGTCTGTCAACACGATAACTCTCGAAGGGAACGAGATATTTTGATGAAACTTGGTGTTAGGATTCTTTGGGTCAAGAGTAAGGTCGAGTTCGTAGATGGGCTCTGTAGTCCTACGTTTAGGTGTGGGGGAGGGGGTTTAAATTAAGGGGCAAACAAAATATTTTGAAACAGCCAATGTGATAGTCGATTATGAGGTAAGAAGACATGCTGAACACGATGGTGAAAACCATTTTCTCGCCGGACAAGTAGTTCGGCCGGAATCCGGCCGAAACCGGAAAATTTGTTAAAATTAATATTTTTATTTAAAGTTGATTAGATGACAGATTTAAGTTTAAGAAGAGACGCTGAGTCTGTATATGACATTCATTTTTTACCCCGGACATATAGTTCGTCCGGAATCCGGTTGAAACCGGATTTTTTTTATAAGTTAAAGTTTTATTTGAAGTTGATAAGATGTTCTTTATAGGGATAAGGAGATACGCTGAATTCGTTTCTGAATTATCTTTTTTTGGCTGGACAAGTAGATCGCTCGGAATTCGGCCGAAACCGGAAATTTGGCAGAAGTAAAGCAGGAAGTTTCGATCAGTATCATTAAAATAGATATGGCTTAGACAGGTATATCTGAACTTAATTTTCGCAGATGATTAGCCTGGCGAAGACTGGATTTGGCGAAGACCAGACCTAGTTGTCTGGGTCAAATATTAAATTTTTGGGATCCCATCGAAACCTTTGGTCTTGTTTGTTTATGTCGTGCAAACACTTTGTTACCCAGTGTGTCCAGAAATATTTGAAGTTTTTTGAAGATCTTCATGTTCTTCCTCACTTAGGAACTTTCACAAAAAGCCACCATACTTTGATCCCTCGGTAATGCCTAGATTTTAGTTTATTTTTATCATTTTTTGTTGGTATGGTCTCTTGGACCGAAATCAATCAGCAATAATATTAACATTATAATATTCAGGTGATGTATGCGCTACGTTCCCAGTGTGCCCAGAAATATATGAGGGTTTATTAATATATCTTTATTCTCAATATGAACAGTCATGAAAAAAGGCACTATTCCTCACATAAAAGTGGTAAAAATCGCCTGAAAAAGGAGGAAGATTTATAATCAAACTATAACTATAACAGATAGTTATTACTCACACTATTACTCACATAATGTTTCTGCTCAGATGCCCTGAGAAAGTTGACGAGTTTAAACAATTAAGCTTTGCTTACAGAAAATTACACACGCCTTCGGCTGCTTTAAGCCTCTTTCCATCATGCCCCTTGCCTTCGATGACAGTCTTGAAAAAATGTGCATAACCGGTTTTCGGACGGAAACAGCTCCCCGGGAACAATGATTGGTCGCCTGATACGTCACGTAACGAGAAGAAATCGTGGCAAGCGTGATATTCAGTGTATTGCTAATAGAGGAGGTAAGACACACTTATAAAGAGAAGAATCTCGGGAACGGGAATGGATGGAAATACTACTGAAGTAGAATGAATCCCTATCATAAGTACGACGTGAACTTTAAAGCACAACTCTCACTAGAAATGATATTTTCACGATTAAAATGGTTCAGATATATCGTTTTCGAAAATGCCATTACTTGCCACGTGAGAGATTTTCTTGTTAGCGCTTGTTTACTCGATCAAGCCCTCACGTTCTGCAACGCGACGGCTGGACGCAAGATATTTGAAAACTGAACGCGCCGTGGTTTTAAAGTGGGAAAACCAAGCAAAGCAAAGGAAGTCTTGAATAGGATATGGACCTGATGGTCTACCCTGTCAGATGTCTTCCAAAATAAACAAGAGTTAGAAGCTCATATGGCACTAGCAAGGCTGGGTCAGAGGATAATTCATGGGTAATCATTTGGAAGCAAAATCCTTGAGATAAAAATGATCATGGGCCATTGGAAATCATGAGAATGTATTCTTTGGTAATATGTACTTTATTTTTGCATTTCGCTGAGATGGTGTGCACTTTAAAGAAATGCATCTGTAATCGAAGCCCTTGAGCCTGAGGCAAAACTGAGCGTGGGCTCATGGGGATAATTAAAATGTATATTTTGCTTAAAAGTATTTTTTGTCCTTTGCGGTAAAGATGAGTACTTTAAGGGATGGTCGGATCTGAGAAGTGACAATTTCTAAGGCAATCTTGTCAAGTCTCTGCATCTAGCCAAGTTTCATCGTCCTGGCAATTTCACCATAACCTTAACTCGCGATCACATGAACTCGCGATCACCGGAATTCCGGACCCCCCTTCAAATCCCCACACAGTGCCCAAATCCATCAGGTTCTGTCACTGATGTATCTAAGGCTTGTGCTTGTTCTTCCCACCAAGTTTCATCTCGATCGCTCCACTCTTAAGCGTTTCACAAGGTTTCCGTTTCTCCCCCCCCCCCACCCCTCATTCATCGGATCTTGCCCGGACTTGAAACGGGATATCTGAGACACGAGGTCTTTCCAAATATCACGCTTCATTAAGATTCGATCCCCCGTTCGAAAGTTATACATACCTCAAGATTCAGGATTCTCCCTTCCTCCACTCCCCCCACTACAAGTTAGGTTTCTACTGTGAGTTTGTGATGAGAATCATGGGATCCTACATTATATCATAGATACTTGCAACCTGGATTGCAGATTCGTTCCTTCCCCAACGTTGTCCTAGGAGTTCGACAGCCTGACGGGGACCCTTGCCAAGAAGGGCAGAAATATGACTGCCAAAGCATCGTAGCCGACGTATCCGTTTTATTCATTGTTTGAATGTGTGTTTTCCAGTCATCTTGGGCTCAAGGAATATTTAAAAATGACGCCCCTGAGTAGGAATGAAATTTAATCCTGAAAAATCACAAGTTGTTCGATTTAATTGGAGAACTAGCCCTGATATAACTGTACGGCTGGGAAGTTCGATGTCAGACCAGCAGATTTGTTGATTTATCTTGGTTTACCGATCGGGAGGTCGATCAGAAGACCAGAGCACTGTTGATCAAACATATTCGAAAAAAGATTGCTGCAGCTATTGTGGCGAATAAGTTGCGTTTCAACCGTCTTATTCTCGCCCCGATTTTTAACTCGTTGGCCCTGTCTCACATTTTTTATATCGCACCTTTCTGGCGAATGTTAATTAACACTGATAAAAAAACAAAAAAATTCGTTCTATTTATTTTCGTTTCTGTAAATTCCTGCTCCGCCTCCCTCCTTGGACCCGAAGTAGTAAAATCGTCGCTACCTACAACATCACTGATGTTGGTCGAGAGAGGCAAGGCTTTGTCTTTCAGAGGAGTAATGGTGCCTAAATATGATTCTGTATGTTCATATGGGGTTCCCAGAGACCTTTCCAACCAATGCCCCGTCGATGTCCACTTTGACACCCAGCTGGTGCCGGGGCGGGAATGCCCCGCCCTTCGAGGTAATCAGTCCTTGATATCATCAAACAGCTGAGCATGCACTTCTATTTCTTTTTGGAAAATTAACATCTTCAAGTACACATCTGTTGACTTTCGGCTCATCCTAAGCATTACATGCGGAATACATGTTATTCACATTTCAACATGCATACCTTCCTTCGCTTACTTCATCATCCATCCTTCACACGTCGTCGCAATCATTTACTTATTCAACCCATTCATGGTACATAGGCTATTTTTCTTCACACCTCAATGGACACACGCTGTTTCAGTGACATCGGCTTGGGCCCTAATAGACCATTAAGCCCGCACGGCAGACATTACGGCGGGTTCCAGTTCTGGTGGTCCGAGCCGGGGTGGTATGGCGTTAAGTTTCTATTGTGAGTTTGTGATGAGAATCATGGGATCCTACATTATTCATAGAGCGACGTATGGTGCTCCTCCCTTCCCCATTATTCAGCAGCTGCTGCCATCATGACTGGAATAAAAGTAGCAGGATAGCGGGAGCGGCCATTTCAGGACATGGAACGTCACGGGTGCCAGCCTGGACCTTTCAGCTGTGACGCCACGGTAGACTCCGCAATGCCAGAAAAATAATAGCAAAGCTGCGTTTTTTATCACTGCTTGACACGTTTTTCTTTGAAAGTCTCAAATGCTTTCACTTATGATTTGTTCGCCATCTCACCCGCGTTTGCAATTGAATGAGCGTGTTCCACCCCTCTACCAGTAGTAACTATTAGTTACTATTTCCGTTCCAGCCTCACGAAAAGTTGCTACACTGACCGTTCCAACCTTCTCAAAATAGTAATTAATAGTAACTATTTACTTACCATGCTCGGGAGCGTAGTAACTAGGCATCTGTGTAACGTGATTGGTCCGATCAGCCCGCGGCCTGATATTTTGACCGAATAGCGTTCCAGCCTAGCGTAGTAACTACGGTGACTAGCGTAGTAACTACGGGTAAGTAGGGTGGAACACGCTCAATATCAAGCAAATCCGCAAAATAAAACGCAAACTAAAATCCCAAGTCTACGGCCACGATGGTCCACGACCTTGCTCCCTATTTGCCCGTCTTGTGCCTGTTCCGCTGTACTTACTTGTACTTGGTCCAGGACGCGAGCTGTTTTAAATTTTTACATTTGCCCCTTATACCAGTAATTCTTTACTGGCACAGAAATTTAAACTGGTTCTGCCTGCTAAAATTATTGATAAAAGAGTGGAAGATTTCAAATCTTGTTGTGTGTAGTGTAAAGTTTTGATACGAGTGTTGTCTTTTTTCAAGTATAAGTAATGTTTACCTTGGATAGACGACCAGGGTCAGGTGCTCGTGGACCCAATTCCTGCCAGTATTTTCGGCAGCAACATCAATTATATACAGAAAAGTTGAGATTTGTTGAACTAGATGTTAAACGTGCACACAATCCGATCGGATAATCCTGATCGTGTGTTCGCACTATTAGCCTGGTATAAAGTTTATTTGACGATACAAAAAAAATCGCGATATTTGCGCCTTTGCGCTGTGTTTAAGATTAAAATAATTTGAACTTTAAGTGGTTAGCTTACCCAGTGGCAAGGTCGTGGGCTAGGTACCCAGAGAGGCCGGAGATTTTGCATCGGCAACTAGAGATAGTCATCAAGTGTATTCACACTATCGTGCGGCATAAGACAACCCTGCTAACGAGCCACAGAAAACGTCAAAATTTTCGAGAAAAGTAATACTTTTTCCTCGCCTTACAAAAACCCTCGACAAAACCTGTCAACCAAGTCGCGCCTCTCTGTTCCCTTGCAGCTGGCCGGGGTCCCAATTGTTCGAGTTCTAGTCCCAGAATAGCACTAGGAAAAGCGAATTCCATGCGTCTGGATCCTCTAGCAATGAAGAGCATGGCGAATCGGGATTGGTCACAGCCCCGCGGAATCGGAACCAATTGCCCATCCATTCCCCTATTATCTGTTGAACACCGGTAGCGTATCAAATCCCTGTCTTGATGCACATAGAGTCATACTTTTTTCACATAAGCGCCATTAGATATATATGTGACGGTTGAAGAGCGAGTTGGAAGTGATTAGCCCGAGTGACCGTTGTTAATTGAAATGCTGGAAGCTGCATCGAACGCCGGGGCCAGTGGATGGGCAGGACATTGTTCTAAATTTACCGAATCACCCAAGAAAATTACTTCCGATACTGGCGATTCGTCTAACGCGCATGTCGAATTTTAGGGGTTTGAGCGCAGGCTTCAGGTTTCCGGCTATTGTCTCGCTTTTGTTCTTTTATCACTATCACGTCAAAACTCGCAAAGTCCAAGGGCGGCACAGGAGATGCAGTTTATCTTCAATTCACCTGAGAACTTTGAGCGCTCCGAGTTTGCCGTGAAAGCCACCTCAGCAAAACAGAGCAAAGTTGTGAACGTTCGACCCCCGGGGGGGGGGGGGCTTTGCACGTGGGTCGGACCAAAAAGTACAAAAAGACATAGATCAGAGGTTCAAAAACTTAAAAAACGATTATTTTTGTATGTTTCGGAGGGGGGGTGAACCCCCTAACCCCCCTCCCTGGATACGGCCCTGCCCCCCCCTCCCACGTTTTGCGAGCTCTTTTGCGGAATTAGCTGCCTCCGTACAGCAATCATTCAACTGATGTCTGAATTTTTTTATTTCCCATCTTTATGTAAAATGTTATAGAAGAAATGTAGAGAAAAAGAATTCCGATTGGTCGCAGACAAGGATTACGTTCGTTCTCTACTGTGAACGCTGTCTCCTGTTTTCTGAATGAATCTTTTTATTTCCCATCTTCACATAAAATGTCAACGATGGAGTACGGAGAAAAAAACGAAAAAGGAGAAAAATACAATAGACAATTTTAACTTGGATAAACATAACTGAGATAAACATGAGAATGTTTTTTAAGTGTGGGGTGTATGATCGCATATTTTATGTGGAACACGATGATCCAGATGTCGCTGTGGCCAACACTGACATTTCTAAGTAAGTAAACAAGTAATTATTTGTGACCCACCATTTTGAAAAGCGGAGCATAAAATGAAAGGAAAGAAATAAAACACAAGGAAATTCAATTGTTCAATCTTCGGCCTGTCAAGGACTTAAGTTTAAAATCGTAATAGAACAGTGGCGGAGTATAGAGTCTGTCGTAGCCACTGGTCTTAAAGTTTAACCGAAAAGGGGCTAGGATAGGACAA
This sequence comes from Branchinecta lindahli, assembly GCA_023053555.1. Classification (NCBI taxonomy): domain Eukaryota; kingdom Metazoa; phylum Arthropoda; class Branchiopoda; order Anostraca; family Branchinectidae; genus Branchinecta; species Branchinecta lindahli. The sequence continues at coordinate 5,785,765 of JAKZAO010000009.1, read as the reverse complement.
TCTAGTTACCCATCACTTAGGCCTATTCACTTAAATTGGCTTGAAGACCCGCTGAAAATGAGTTGAAAATGATCGTTATTCCGCTATTCACGAATAATCGATTTTCAAATAGTGGAATTTCCGTGTGATTTGTGGTGCCTCTATGCGCTTGTATTTTTGCGTATGCCTTACTAGAAAGATTTATCAGTTTTTTTTTTATTCAGGCACTAAGCAATCTTTACCAATCTCACCACTGCCCACTGAAAAGCCGCATTTGCGTTGAGACTAAAATTTCCCGTAAGAGTAGAATTTACGCTGTGGGGGCGACTGGAGATATTCTGAGCCTCATAACTAAAGCAGATAGTGGAAAATAAACAAATCCCTTTGCAGAATCCAAATATTTCAGTGTATCCAATTAAATGACACACAAACGAGTTGGCTTTTCAGTTAAACTTTAATCAACTGAAAGGAAACCCATATTACCGTAAACCCATTGACTACCATCTACCGATGAACACTTGCCGGAAAACACAACCGTTTGAGACCAAAATCTTATGTTCCTTTTGACCGAATGGAAGGGAGAGCCAAGCTTTTTGAGAGCTGGGTTAAAGCAGACAACCCGAAATCTAGCTTAGTCTCATTGTGTGACTTCAGTCCCTAGAACATTCTGACTCAGTCCACCTTCAGAGACTACCTAGGGGAACCTTGAATTTTCTCACCTAAGATAAGACGTAAAAAGCTCAGGGTTGCCACGGCCCCAAAACATGATTTTACCACTGAGCGCAGGCTCCAGGTTTCCTCTTAGTCCTGCTCAGGGTTGCCACCGGTAGTACAATTGTGCTCGTAATAGAACTTTCTTTTTATTTTTGCAGCAGATTTTAAGAAAAAAGTAGTCGTCAGGTAGTTGTACCCTTTACTTCCAAGGTGACTATATGGCCCAGCTACACGTTCTGAGTACTTTTCTTCTTTGGTATTACTTTTTTCTTTTTGCCCAGTGAATGTATTTTAGTAAAGTGGCAACCCTGGTCCTGCTATACTATTTACTTTTTACTTTTTACTATTACTATTTACTTATTTACTATTATACTATTTCATCCCTCTACGCGCAAACGAGGAAGTACGCCGAATTCCTAAGGGCTTTGTATGAGATGCACTAAAACTCTATTCAAGAGCGTTGAACATGTGTTCCATGCCTGTAGAAAAGCCAGCTTTTGTCCATAAAAGCTTTATACTGTGTTCGCTTCACAGACCACCTCGATCAAAAACAGGTAGGCTATAGTAATTTCTGATCAGAGACTGACACGCTGACCCAGACCTATTTCCACCTAATAAAGACGATCCTTGCAGAGAGAAAGAAGAGAACTGAAACACCCCCCCCCCGCCCTCCCGTCGCACGCCAAAACTTGAAATGACGGACTTGTTCGAGCACCTTTGCATCTCTTTTTTACTCGTGTTTATTTGTAACTTCCTGATTTAATTTCGCACTTTTGCACTATTCTTCATATGACATAAATATCCACGTATCATTCACAAGGGCGAAAATTAGCATTTTCTGTTTATACCACTGGATCTCTAAACTTTATTTCTGCACTTAGGTCCTAAAAGTATATTTTACATCCTACAAGATTATATTGTACCTTTAAATTAAATTTATCTTTATTCATGCCCGACTTCAAGCATACATCAAATCAAAACAAGACCGCCTAGGATCAAACGTGACAGAAATTAGGATTCAAGACTGCATAATTGAGAAATAGGAGTTCACTTTACATTCTCTCCAAGTCTCCCGTCTTCACGGTTAGTGCTACGGAAGTCAAAGCAGTAAAATTCCGCTTCATGGAAATCAGGCACTGACACCTTATCCTTCTCTGCTTATTACACCACGATCAACATGGATTTCGCGGCTAGTCGTTACGGAAAATCTTATCGGCTGCGCTTACTTTAAATCCTGGACGGTTGTTAACAATTCTTCGGTCGACCCTTCGGTTTTCACATAGAGATCCATGAAATCCCGATCTTTAGCTTTCGACGGCCCGCAAACAATGATTCAGCCCTGTGCGATATCACTTGGTTCCGCTTAATGTGTAAAATCTGCATCAAAACTCACGGCCTAAGATAGTGGAACAATCGCTGTATGATTACGATTTGTACTGGTACTAAAAGGCCTACATTCTGTGATCGATTGTCGGAACGAATCAAGCATGCTTTCTAGACCTAGCCTTTCTAGTCCAGTACACGCGCAAATGAGCTCAAAATGAGGAGGATTTGGGAATACTGTTTTAAGGGTGTAATGAGGAGCTTTATTAACTTTCCCGGCGGATTTCGATTCCATATTTGTGTCAACCGTCCTTACGGGACCCGACTGGTTGCTTCATTGCTTGTTTGAAAATCCCGACTCTCTATGAGACCTTTGCTCTCCCACGGTTCACACATCTTCATAGCCATACGCAGAGGAAACTCGGTTCATCTCCGTTTCGCACTGAGGAACGAAATCATAGTTCACAGTTCGTCTAAAATACGGGGTTGCCACGGGTAGTACGAAAGTACTACTTTTAGTACTTTTTGATCAAATTAGTACTTTTTGAATACTTTCTGTGAAAGTAGTACTTTTTTGCCGTTCTGATTAGTACCATTAATATTGTTCGAGTGGGAACGCTGCTAAGGTCCTTCTATATTTTTATGGCACTTGCACCTTCGCTCAAGTGCCATATACCGATCACTTTTCGGTCTGTCTGTCGGTCTGTCGGGCGGTCCACTCTTCTCGAGTTAGGGTACTTCTAGAAGTGTTAGGACGATGAAACTTGGCAAGCATATTAGGGACCCGACCAAACTAACTTGGAAATAGTCATTTGCCCGATTCGACCATCGTGGGTGGAGGGGGAGGCGGCGGAATCCGGAAAATAGGGGCATGCATAACTTTCGAATGGGTGAGCGGATCTTAATGAAACTTGATATCTGGATAGACTTCGTGTCTCAGATGTCCCATTTTAAGTTCGGACCGGATCTGATGAATCTAGCACAAGCTCTAGCTACTTCAGTGAAAGAACTAGACCGGATTCGGACATTGTGGGAGGAGTTGGAGGGGGTTTCCGGAATTCAGGCAATCCGCAGTTAATGTACTTCCAGGTGGGCTAGGACCATAAAACTTAGCAGGCATATCACGGACGCGACGAGATTAACTTGGAAACAGTTACTTGCCCGATTCGACCAGCGTGGGGGGGGGACGCCGGAATCCGGAAATTAGTGGCTTGCATAACTTTCGAACGGGTTATCGGATCTTAATGAAACTTGATATCTTGAAGGACCTCGTGTCTCAGATGACCCATTTCAAGTCCTGATCGGGTCCGATGAACTGGGGGGTTGGAGGGGCGAACCGGAAATCTTGTGACATGCATAGAGTGGAGCGATAAGGGTGAAACTTGGTGGGAGCAGAAGTCCTAGGTACTTCAGTGACAGAATCGGACCGGATTCGGTACCGAGGGGGGGAGCTGTAGGGGGTGTCCGGAATTCCGGTGATGAGAGTTAAGGTACTTCCAGATGAGCTAGGACGATGAAACTTTGCTGGAGCATTATAAACTTGACATCATTGGGTTAGACATCGTCACATCCCCGATTCGCGACTCTTCATTTCTGTCCCGAGAGACCATTTTCTTTTCAAATCACAAAAGACTTGACACTTCTATTACGGAAGACAGAAGTCATAGAACTGACAAAATCCCACTTCCATCCTCTGACCCAGCCTTGCAAGTGCCATATGAGCTTTCAGCTCTTGTTTGGAAGTACTGATTGTCCAAAGAATTTTTGATAACATTGATAGAATCTACGTAAGGTAAGACATATGAGAAACGGCATGTATTATGCATGCTGGATTCCATCGGTGAAAGTTAGCTTGAATGTTAGAATCCCACTACCATAATTTATGTGTTAAAACGATCGGACAGGCATAAATAAACTTCTTACACTCCCCGCAACTCATGATGTTCATTAACCTTTCATGAGTTTTTATGCAACTAATTCATTCATGTCACTTCAGCTTTTCACTTTCAGTTTCCAGTGTCCGATTTTTGAACCTACCACTCACTACCTTACACCATGAAGTTGACCGCGGCAGAGAAATACGTTACCATCAGTGACGGACTGGGATGATTTCTTTATGAACCATGTTGGAAGTTGGAACGACACTGGTACAGTAGATGCTTATTTGAACAGTTACGTAAGTTTAAACAGTGCAGTTTTGGCCTAAATGGCAGGATGAAGATCTAAAATGCCTATTCAGGTGTTTTCAGGGACCCTTAGCTACTTTGACTAACTGGTAGACTGGTAGTTGACTCTAGTCACATGAAGAGCATGAAAATGGCATTGTCCAAAGTCAACAGACGTTCAAATAAGCATACATCTACTCAGGTCCGTATCCAGGAATTTATTTCGGGGGGGGGGGAATTGCCCACGGATCGGACTAAATAGTACAAAAAAAAACACAGATCAGAGGTTAAAGCCTATAAAAAACGAATATTTTTGTGAGTCTCGGGGGGGGGGGGAGTCGAATCCCCTAAACCCCCCTGGATACGACCCTGCATCCACTGTACATTACAAGGTTCGGTTCGAACGCACTCGTGGCCTTGACGTATGTTTGTTGTTCAGTCTTGAAACTCGCATGTGGTCATTATGCTGCATTTTCTCTATGAGTTATTTCTCTGAATACTCCGCAATTAATCCATGTTAAGAACAAACAAACTTTGTATCCTTATTGCAAACTAATTTTAATAAATCGTCTGGCCGGACTAAATAAACAAGGAAACTGGACTCCATTGTTTACGTCACCATGAACTCTTGAGTGAAATTTCCTCAAAAGGAAATGGATAATCTAAAGTGAGATTAAACGCAGCATGGGATACTTCAAGTGTCGTAACACGGTAGCATGGGGAAATCTGTAATAAGCGACGCGGACACGATTCTGATTTCGAGTTGCTCTAGGGCGCAATCTAATACGCCACATTAGGGTGTTCTAGTGGCGTGAGGTTCCGCCCTCAAATCTTGTCTGCCACGCTTGGATTTCTTAAATGGCTATGATTACTGGCAATAAAATCGTAAGTACGCTTTATGCTGGGAAGTTAATGGGTGGTGTTTGTACAGCAGAGGAAGAGCCGCGACGAGTTCATTGTTTTCTGAGCAACTTATCCGTTAAACAAAACAAGACCAAAGGTTTCGATGGGATCCCACAAATTTAATATTTGATCCAGACAGTTGCGTCTGGTAGATTTCCGGCCTTCGCCAGGAACATTTGTAAAATTTAGAAACAGATTTTGTTTTGAGTTTTCGTTTTGTGGAGAATAATTTTGAAATTTTTGGGGGAGGAAAGTGCCACCACAAAATAGATTCCCTTTGGAGGGAGGGCATCTATTGGCGTGGGAAGAGCGAGGTTATTTTGGAAGAAGGAAAAGGTTTTGGTGGGTTTCTCCGAAAATGAAAATTCTTAATTTTTGACTGCTAATTTTTTAAATGAAAAGAAATTGGGTAAAGAATCGATGAAAAAATGAGATTGTAAAGAATTTAATATTGTATAAAATATTGAAAAGTAGCGTTAGAGGATAGTGTAGGTGACGCTAATTAGAAAGGCCGGTCTTGTTAGTGTTTGATTTTTTTGTTGTGATTTTTAGACCGTTGGCGTCACCGAGGGAAAGTAAAAAAAAAAAAAAAAAAAAAAAAAAAGAAACAGATTAAGGCCAATGGCTAATGATCTGAGAAAACCAAGTTCAGATATGGATTCAGCATGTGTGTTTACTCCTATACGTCTAATACTTTGACGAAACTGATCGAAACTTCCTGCCTTTCTTCTGCCAAATTTCTGGTTTCGGCCGGATTCCAGGTGAACTACGTGTCCGGTAAAAAACAAACTAAAGCTCAAAACTACTTTTAGCACATCTCCTTCCCACCACATCGTACCGAGAGCTGCTGCGAGTGCAGCATCTCCGAGTCCGAGACAAGTCCGAGACCGAAGTCACCCTCACGAGTCAAGACGAGTCCGAGTACTTATCAAAAATCATTCGAGACGAGGCAAGACCTAGTCCGTGAAAAAAGCGTCTCGAGACCGAGTCACGCCTCGGGTCCTAAAATTAAACTCATTCTTTAAATAATGAACTGTATTCTTCATATACAGAGAATTCATATGAGAATGAGCCAGGTGAAATAAATCAACCGATGGATGTTTTATGGAAGAAAATGTTTGAGGTAGAAGAGCAAACCATCATTTTGACCATGTTCCGAGCCAAAGAATCAAGTGGGCTGTTTAAAAGAGAGATTTTCATCAAGGATAAAGGCTAACAGAGTTCAACATGAGATAAACGAGGTTTAACAGAAGCCGAAACTTACCATACCAGGAGTTTTATTACTTAGTCCTTACTTGATTTAATCCTGCTGAAAAGGCGCGACACAACCATCCATTGGTCAATCTCCTTAACTGGTCGCTGGGAACTTCGTTTTATTTTAAAATAACCGGGCCGAGACGTTTGCTTGGACTCGTGACTCGGCCGGACTTCGAGACGAGACGAGTCCGAGTCCTACTCCGTGAAAGACGAGTCCGAGTCATTGAAAAAGAAGTCTCGAGACCGTCCTGAGACGAGTCTCAGAGTCCGAGTCCACCAGCTCTGATTTGCACGACAGTAAGCAAGAAGTTCAACTTTGGTTAACTTATTTCGTAACCTCATACGGTTGAGCCGTAGGAGAAGAGACCCAAAGCAAAAATCTTCGATACATTTGAAGTCGTGGAATTAGGAAGCTGATAATACGTTGATTTGATTCAAATTTGACGGGTATTTGTATTCAAACTTTGACGGGTATTTGTATCGGGTATTGACAGGGTTGAAGAATTTGAAGGTTTTTCTAGAAGAATTGCCACACAAAATTTTCGTGAAGTTAAAAAGATCAAATTGTCGTTTGATCGGCGACAGACTACGGAACATGCTTTCTGTAAAACTTTGCAAACCTTACGAACGCAGTTTGAGTCATACTTTACTAGGAAAATGTCCATTGCTTTGCGAACGGTATCTTAAACTATGTGTACCAGTCTCTTTGACCACCTTGCCCGCCGGTATCGAGCAGATGCCTTTATTCATTCTTCACTAGAAGGATTACCCATGTTCTTCCTGTGCGATGTCCACACATGGTGGGGGTCCAGCTTTTGCATTGTTAGGAGCGTGCCCTCTGAACTGCCCCCTTGATGTCCGTTGAAAGCGATCCCCGCCAGTACAATTGGTACAAAGAGATGGACATTTGTGAGTAAGGTTGAAAAGAAACATGGTAGTGGTCAAACGCTGCCGAATTGTGTGGTCCGCCACCTACAAGGGAGGGGGTGGGAAAAGCAAGACTGAAACGGATGTTACTGCAGTTAGAATACACTAGTGGCTACCGAGGTCGCTACACCGTAAAAAATCCGAGTAAGGATTAAAGTTAACTGCAGTATTTGCAACTGGGATTAATCTTATCTTTACTAAGATAAGATTAATAAGAAGTAGAGATAAGATTAATCCCAGTAGCAAATACTGTTGTTAATATTGGATTAAAGTTTCTGTTGTTAATTTTAATCCTTGCTCGGAGATTTTTCTTTTACATTGTATATGGTCCACTACAAGTATAAGGACTATATATACATACAGTATATTTTTGTTTTGCACACATAATGGAAAGTAAATGGAGGAGTAAAGGTAAACAAGATCAAAGGTTCCGAGGAGGGTGTGGGGGGGGGTGCTGCACCCCCCAGAAGGCCTGTTGGAAAAAATCCGGTAAATTTTGACTGGTGCGGCGAAGCCGCGCCAGTTAAAATTTGACGAATTCACCTGAACTTGATGATTTTAGGGAATCTACCGGATTTTGCTCAGGGAATCTATCGGTATCTCTCACAAGGAATCTACCGGAACTTGACTTAGGGAATCTATCGGAACGTGTCGCAGATGATCTACCGGAATTTGCCCCACGGAATCTTCCAGAATTCGGCTCAGGGAATCTACCGGAATTTTGATGTTTACCGGATTAGTATAGACTCACAGCTTACAGGGATGACCCCGAAACACAACTTATCAAAGTGATTCCGGCAGTGGGAGAAAACAGCGTACCGGAACGTTCACCGGGTGATTCCGATAAAAATTAGGCAACCTACCGAAATTGACATTATTTTCCAACTACAAATATTGTTCCAGGAATAACACCACAGTACCGTCTACTCTAGTTTCGACAGCCTTCTCGACTCACAAGTCAGCCTTGTTCCGGTATGATCTCGAAAGTCCCCAGGACCCCCTCGGGACGAACAAACTCTCAAACAAAAAGTTTGAAGATATAATATATATTCGAAGATATATATGTATTCGAATTCTTTCGTGAATTTTAATAAATTTCACATTCGTCAATTAGATTGGTTTCACATGCGATTAGTAACAGGCTCTCAAGACAATGGTCGTCCACTACTGAACACAAGGTTGTCATAACCAATTTCGGCTTAATATACTAAAAATTGTCTCCCCTTTTGCTGAGCTAACAGAGATTAGCCAGATTTAACGCTTTCCATGCTAGTGGTAAGACATCTTTCAATTCACGAAAGACTTCGAACACATATATCTTCGAATATATTTATATATTTATCTTCAAACTTTTTGTTTGTTCCTAGGCTGTCCTGGGGACTTTCGAGATCATGTCGGAACAGGGCTAACTTCTGAGTCAAGAAGGTTGTCGAAGCTTTCAGATTTGTGGTACGTCTGTGGGGTTGTCCCGGTACGCTTGAAATATTTACCAACTGGAAATGTAAGCCATTGCCGAAAGTTAAAAGAAAATAACACCAGCACACCATGCACTCCCATGATATCAGTCCTATCCTACCCAGGGCCAAAATTTTCTGGTATTGCCCTGATGTTACAAGAGCCAGCCGTGCGGTAAAAACTGAGCCGGGCGGTAAAAACTGAGCCGGGCAGTAAAAACTGAGCCGGGCGGTAAAAACTGAGCCGGGCGGTAAAAACTGAGCCGGGCGGTACAAACTGAGCCGGGCGGTAAAAACTGAGCCTACGGTAACAACTGAGCCGATCTTAAAAAAAATGAATAAAAGACATCACTTTCAGGAGGAAAAACAAAAAAAAACACTAAAAAATAATACAGTAAACAAAAATGTTGGAAAACGTTGTAAAAAAGTCTTTAAAGACTGAAAAAAAAATGTTGCTTTCCTAGCCAGCCAACCTGGGTTATACCTTGTTACAGTCACATTCCCACTGGAAATGGAACTTGTCAACTGAAACAACATTACTTCCAACTTACTCTAACTTGTTTTCCTCTAGTCTCTAGAAGGCAGCTATAGAGCAATTCCAACAGTATTATTTTAATTTTTCTCTGAAAAACAGTCAATCAATATCTAGTGTTGCCACTTTTTCTGATGGAAGCTGTGACTTATGGTCAGAAAAAAAACAATGATATTTTGGCACCTACGAAAGTACGTCTTTTTCACAAACTATTAACAAGAAATCTCGCTATATCATCTTAACAATTACGCCTTAACTTTTATACTTAATTTTTGCATTTACTGCTAAGGAACCAGTCGCAGAGTTCTTGCTCACTCTGTCGAAGAAACGAAAAAGTATGACACATTGCAGAATTCTGCAACGAGCGGCAACACCGGTTTGAGCTTTATCAATTCTATCTACCCTAAGAATTCCGCCGCTAGATGACATCTACTTCGCCACAAATGAAAGACTTATATTCCTGGGACACAACAGTAGTCGTTTTCACATTTCAACAGTAAGCTAGGGTTGCCATTTCACTAATCAGAAATACAGAAAAAGACGCTGCTCAGCCAACCCTTTAGCGACAACCTTGCGAAGGTTAAAGATAGTTGATTAATTTCAAGACGTATTCCAAAATCACTTTCCTGCTTTTCTACAGGCGTAACTTCTCCGATGCCGCATATTTGGCCCTGGCAATGCAGGACTTTGTTTAAACTCAAATTCTCCACGTCTGGATCAATTTTGATTTTTCTTGCAAGCAGCGCACACTCTGAACGTTATGGCTAGAGCCCTGTTGGAAAATACAAAATCCCTCAGATGAGTCAAAATATTTCAGTGTTTTCAAATATCAGAAGTAAAAATAATCTGCCTTTGCAGTTAAACTTCAACGAGCCTATCTTTGTTTACCGTGGTTTGTGACACATAATTGAAGTCAGAGCACAACAGTAGTCTAGTGTTTCTGCAGAGATATTCCCTAAGGAAAATTTCCCGTAAAATCTTGAAGATTTCCGGTAAAATCTCGAAAAATTCCGGTAAAATTCTGAAGCCGCACCCCCCCCCCCCTATCAGGAAGATGTCGGGAAGCCCCTGCTTACTGTTAAAATAAAGTTCAAAAATGTATTCAGCATGTCTCCTTGCCCCGATACCGAATCTCTAATCGACTTCAGAAACAACTTTGAGCTTCATACAAATTTCCAGTTCCGGCCAAATCCGTGATGAATCATTTGTCCAACAAGAAAACCAAGTTCAGATATGGATGGATTCAGCGGACCTCCTTACCCCTTCCAGAGGCGTCAGTACTAGGGGGGAGGGGGGACGCCCCTCCAATGTTGTTGGCCAGTCTGTAAAAAATAGCCGAGTCGGCGCGAAGAGCCATGATTTTTGGTAAAAACAGTCGATTTTCTTACTTAGAAATAGTCTTTTTTCTTAAAAACCATCGCTTTTTCTTAAAAACAGTCGGTTTTTCGTAAAAATAGTCGATTTTTGCTTAAAATAGTCGCTTTTTCTTAAAATCAGCCGATTTTTCGTCAACAAAGTCGTTTTTTCTGAATACTAGTTTTTTTAATCCGCAAAAACAGTCGGTAAAAATTACCTGCCAGTCGGTAAATATCTTGTCCCCCCCCCAAACATTTTGGCCAGTAACGCCTCTGACCCCTTCAATGAATATCTTATTAGTTTCAGTTTCAGTTTCATTTGACTATATTTAAACACAAAAAAATACATCATTAACACTCCTGCCAGGAAAGCACAAAAGGAGTGCTTGGCTAGGGCAGGCAAATAACCTGTATTAATTATTCAACAAACTGCATCAACTAACTGAATACCCTATATAAAAAAAAAAAAAAGAAGGAAAAACCTGTGTTTTCAACTTTGAAAAAACAAACAAACAAGAGAATCAATGAACAATAAAGAAAAAAAGAAAAAACGGGGGGGGTCGGAGGAAAACACTAAACAATTTTCCTGAAATGACCTTTCGCTGCTCGCTTGAATGAAATAAGGTTATTAGAATTCCGGATATCTAACGGTAGTAGATTCCAAATAGTCGGCGCAAAAAATCTAATTAAAAAAGAAGCTCTTTTTGTTGAGGGCGCTTCTTGGACGATGTCGCAAGAATTTCGAGTGTCGTAGGAATGCAGGTCTTGATTTAGTGTGAACATATTTTGGAATGAAGATGGAAGGAGGTTATTGAAATACTTAAAGCAAAAAGTTGCAATTTGGAAATCTCGAGTCTTCGATACATCAAATATCTTGGTACATTTGAAATGAAGATTAATGTTATCAGTGTGTTGAACCGGTGATATAATTTGAATTGCCTTGTTTTGGATGATTTGGACTCTTTTATAACAAGAAATGAAGTTACTTGCCCATATGGAACACCCATAAGACAAATGAGGATGAAAAATTGAATGATAAATCATTTTTAGTATTTTCTTAGGAAAACGGAATTTAAGGCGGCGGATGACTCCAAGGGACCTTGATAGCTTATTGCCAACTAATTTTGCATGTTCTTTCCATGAAACATTCTCATCAACTATGAATCCAAGATATCTACTGGTTTTTACTCTATCTATGGTATTATTACCTACTCTTAATCTCAGATCTGTTTGGATTGATGTTATTCTAGAAAATAAAATATAATTTGTCTTAGTGTAATTTAGTGTTAAATAATTCGAATCAGCCCATGACACAAATTCAGTGAGAGCTATTTCCATTTTTTTAAACAAAGTAGGTAGATTTTCACATGCAACAAAAAGAAGTGTATCATCTGCGAATAGTATTATATTGGCTTCAGTTAAATAATATTTTATTTGGTCAACATAAATAAGAAAAAGTAGGGGTCCCAATATTGACCCTTGCGGGACTCCACACATTATAAAATGGCTCTCAGATGTTACATTTGAATTATGCAGGACTTGCGCCCTTTTACTTAAATATGAATCAAACCATTTTAAAGCTACGTTATCTACCCCAATTGATTTGAGAATCTGGAGCAACTTATCATGGTCAATGGTATCAAATGCCTTTTTAATATCTAAAAATAATGCTGCGGGAATCAGACCTTTATCAAATGCGTCATTCACCCAATCAACCAATTTTAAAATGGCAAGATCCGTTGAAAGTCCTTTCCGAAAACCAAACTGCGTTTTGCAAAGTATATCCTGCTCTTGAAGATAATTATATAGTCGCTTATGAACTACTTTCTCATAAATTTTTGAAAAAAAGGAAGAATGGATATGGGACGGTAGTTGCTTGGGTCATTTTTAGACTTTCCTTTGTGAAGCGGTAGAACACGTGCAACTTTTAGTCTTTCTGGGAAAGTCCCCGCTTCAAGTGACAAATTTATTAAATAAGCTAAAATAGGGATGATAATTTGTTTGGTTGCTTTTACAATTTTTAACGATATTTCATCAATTCCACAAGACTGTGATTTCATTTTCATAATTATTTCATTTATTTCATTTTCGTCACATTCCGTAAACTTTATTAGCTTATATAAGATTTTTATTAGCTTATATAAGATACATTTTTTTACCACAAATTCGTAAATAAAATTCGTCTGCCCCTTAATTTGAAACCCCTCCCCCACCCTTAAATATAGGGCTACAGAGCCCATCTACGAACTCGACCTTTCCCACAAAGGATCCTCCACCAAGTTTCATCAAAATATCCCATTCCCTTCGAGAGTTATCGTGCTCACAGACGGACAGACGGACAACTTTTGCGATGTCAAGGTATCCCTCTACTTACGTTTTGGGATTCCCACAAGGGAAAGGCAAAAGCCGGACAAAAACGCAACTGACGCCACGAGCATCTGGCCACGAGACTACCTGCAATGACGCAGACTGACTGCTTGAATGCCATCTAGCAGGATGATCTCGCATCAGATCGAATCGTTAATTCCTCCCTATGCTGTCAGAATTTCGTGGAAGAAAAGAAACCAAGATTTGCCCTGAAACTGGCAAGTCCAGAGTAGTTGTGTTTTTAGGTAAGCATAACAGTAGTCCAGATCTTTTGGTGATGTAGCTGCAAAGATTTTGTGTGCTTTCTTTCCTTGGCATTCAGTTCTCTTCTGGTTGAGATAGGCCTCAGTGTTGGTGTTGTTAGTCAGTTAATGTACATAATTATTTTTGACATTTTGTTAATTCTGGTTTTGTCTTTGACCTTGTAGGCTAGCCAGTATGAGGGCATAAAAACCATTGGACCTGATTTTATCCCATTTTCATCAGAGATTGTGGCACGTCTGGGCCATAGTCTGCAAATGGGTTCTTACCTTGCGACAGTGTAATAGGGTGTTCAAAACTTCAAATGGAATGCAGGCAGCATCTAGGCCATAGGGCTAGGCCATTCATTCAGGACTGAACTGTTTATCTGAAATCGTCAAAAGAAGTATTTTTGTATATAAGAAGAAACGAAGCTCGATATATCGAACAACTTTTCCCTTAAGGGCTTAAGTTCCAAGTTTTTGTAATTGATTAATTTATTATATTCCATATAGCCTACTGCAGACTGCAGATGGTTGATAAAAATGCAATTTGCTTGCAATCTTCCAAATGGTCCTGTGAATGCTCTTAATGGCTTTTGAAGTTTTCTACAAGTACAGGAGGGGGGGTATCCAACCTCGTTTTTACACTACCTCGATTTTTGCCGCGAAAATGTTTAAATGAAATGTACAAGCTGTCCTGACAGTCAAGAGGCAAAATATGACTTTTTCAAAGTCACATGTCCAAAAATATTCAAATTCTGTGCCTTTTTTGATCCATTTTGTAATATTTTAAAATCCTGTTTTCTGCCTATTGACTTTACCAACTCTTCCTTATTCGCGATTTTTGAACGGATCGAGGTGAGATTAGGATCATCATCATCATAATTCAATCATCGATGAAGTGATCTTGTTTGAAAAGAAAAATATGTTGAACTAGAAAAATTGAAGCAATATTTATTTATCCAATATGTAAACCATTCAGTTAGCTTCAGTCTGGTATGTTTGTCATATTCGTTGGTTCCTTTTTAAGCCAGATGGATTATTCTGAAGGAAAGACTTCACTGGAAATTTGAAATCTTGTCTGAGGTTGGATACCCCTCCTGTATAGTTAGTGAGGCAAGGGTGAATGTAATTCAGGTAAAATCTCTTATAGCTAAATTTTTCGCATTACTACCAGCCAAAGCTTAATTAATTTTTAGTAAACCTGGCTTTATATGACCTCCATTAAACTGCAAAAGCAGCAGATTTTTATGCCATTTCCAATATTGTATACACTTCTGGGTAGCCTACTCTATGTCGTATGTTAGCCTATTCTTATCTCAAAATTAAACCTTTTAGGCTGAAGAAGGAGTGTTGAACATTCACTGAAGCGCATTCCCTTGGGCTTTTAGAGTAGTAAATGTCATATATCGTATCATGGTTCAGGTCTGGCTTTGGGAGATTGAGTATTTACTTTATATTATGCATATTTCAGTCCCAAAATATAGGCTCTGCTCTAAATAAGACGTCAGGGTTCAGATAATGCTTGTGTTCTAAGATGGACGTGTCAGTGTTTGTCTGTTTCTTACACATGAAAAAGCGAGTTTTGTTGATGTGTACAAAGTCTTTGGAAGGGTGATAGCCTTCTAGCAATAGGTGTATTGGGAGGTTTGCCTTTGTGGGCCCAGTATCTGTTTTTTGTTGCATCCTTTGGATTGGTAGATTGGTCTAATGAGGTCTAGAACTTGTATGACCATGTGGGTTCCAAGGTACTTACATTTTGTGAAAGGTTGTTAGTATGTGGACATGTGAAGAAGAATATGAACATACTGTAATGTGAATGCAGCAAGTGAGCCACAAGATACTGATGCCACTTTTTTTGCTAGACAGTCAACACCTCAAGATGAAACTGGCGACTGTGCTGTATGCATTTACTGCCACTATGCCTGGAGAAATATCTCTGCAGAAAGGCAAGAAAGTGATAGTTACTGAAGAAATTGACAAGTTTTGGCTGAAAGGTTTTATTTGTGGAATTAATGAAGATGGAACATTTCCGAAATCAAATATTTCGTTTTGTGATCTAACCAGTGCTGAAGATCAGACGATTTTTGTGGCAATTCATGAATATAATACATTAGAACCAGGAGATTTGAAGTTACAACCTGGGGATATTGTAACTGGTTTTAGCAAAATCGATGAGAGCTGGTGGCAGGGAGAACTGTATGCAAAGACTGGAATATTCCCAGTTGCTTTTACAGTTGAAGTGGAGTCGGTGAAGAAGAAATGTGTCATTGGACAGAAAGTGGTAGCTATTCAAAATCTCACTGCACAGCTACCAGAAGAATTAAGCTTAAGAATAGGCATGATACTGACAGTGACTGGAGAACCAATGGATGGTTGGTATTCAGGAGAATGCCAAGGAAAATCTGGAGTTTTCCCTTGCCAGTTTGTGGAAATAATCGATGATGGTGATATTGTTGCAGCTGGACCTGACAGACCCTATGTGCAAATGAATAGTGAAGTTGGTTGTGAGTCTTCAGTTGACAGTAGATATGAGAATATGACTAGCGTCACTAGCCTTACTGAAACCTTGGCTGATGGTGCACTCTCCAGGTCAGTGACCAATGAACTTAGCGCGGAGCATGTCAGTGGACGATATGAAAACCTATCTGGCACATTAGAAAATGTGAACATGTACTGCAATATAGGTGCTCTTGATTTGCTTACTGCTAGTGATAAAAACCACAATCATACAGAGCTTCATGATTTTAGTGGCAATTTTGGACAATTCAGCCAGGTTGCAGTTACTGATAGTAATTCACTGCTTATCCAGGAGAGTGATGACTATGATCTGTTTCAAGATGAATATTTTCGAGTTAATGCTCCTTACTTTGCATCTGGGAACGAGAGAAGTACTATTAGGCCTAGTAGTACCAATAATGTGACAGCTGATGTTGATACTCCCCCAATGCTTGCTGTTGTATTATATGATTTTGTACCTGAATGTCAAAATGAGCTTGCTCTCCTAGCTGATCAAGAAGTGGTTGTCCTAAGGGAGTTCGGGGACGGTTGGGCTGAGGGTGTTTCAGATGGGAAAAGAGGTATATTCCCTTCTACGTATGTAGAGCGCGTGTCAAATTTATTCGATTTATGTAGAGATGCTACATCTTCTAGAGAGACTGAGAATAACCTGCATTGCGATTTGGACAAGCCAGAGTTGCTCCCGCGGGTTGAACTAAGGAAGGAATCAGAGGTTCCATGGTTTAGCACCGGTTTTAGCTCTGCTAAGCCACCTGCATATAAACCTTCTCGTCCTGCGACATGGCAGATTGTAGTTCCAGCTGATGATTCTCAAAAAGCTCCATCAAATTTCTTGAGTAGGAATCAGGACCCTGATGTCTCCGATGTTGAGTCTTTAAAACCTTCCTTGTCATCAACTGTTGTGGAGGAAAGGTCCCTGTCTCGAGGTCCAAACAGAAGGAGTTTAGATGCTTCAAGGATTCTGCCACCTGTCCCACCCAGATCATTTGAAAGGCAGACTTCCACTCCAACCTTCTCTGTTACGAAACCTTTGTGTGGTGCCTTGATCTCTGAAAGCCTCACTCTTTCTGAATTTGAAGAGATCAAGAGCTTCGAGTCAGTATCTGGTGTCAGTGGGAAACCTCTCATCACTAGACCTGCCCCTGCCCCTCCAGAGATGAAAAAAGATAACCCCCCAACTCGTCCTGCCCCTCCGGTACCACGCCCGGTAGCACCAACTCTTCCAGCAGCTCAAGCTGTTGCTTTCGCCAGTCCTTGTGTACAAGGGGTGGATTTTGTGGTTAAGGTGAGGAAACAGAGAGAAGGAGCAGTGGATGAGCTGCTAACCACAGAAAGGGAATACTGCAGAGATCTAAAGTTGGCAGTGGAAGTTTTTGAGGTTGAGAATCCGGATAGGTTCGTCCAGCTCGGGGTCAACATTCCTGCTCTTTTTGGCAACATAGTGGACGTCATATGCTTGTCTGTCCGTTTTTTAGACAAGCTGGAATACTACAACAGACTTCAGATGCAAGACCTTTCCTTTTTGAGTATTTGTTTCGCCTCTCTTGAAAATGACTTTCAATCAGTCTATACCGCCTATTGCACTAATCATGACTCAGTTCAGGCCTTGCTGGAAGAGTATGAGTCGATTCCGGATGTGCAAGTTGAGTTCCACAAGCGGATCCAGATATTGAAAGACCAAATTCACTGCTTCAATGTTGGGTCCGTCCTGATCAAGCCGGTTCAGCGAATCATGAAGTATCAACTGATCTTAGGAGAAATTTTGAGGAATACTGATGAAGATTCAACTGACAAAGGTGATCTCTCGAAAGCATGTGAGGCCATGATGAGAGTTGTCTCAGCCATTAACGAGGCAAAGAGGAGGAAGGAGGTTGTGAAGAAATACTTGGACGAATCAGAGTCGGTGATCACACGAAAATTTTCAAAAGTCAGTCTTCATTCAGTTAGCAAAAAAAGCACAAGGATGGCGGCTCGAGTCAGTCTGACCTTTGGAAAAGGAAATCAACACGATGATGAGAGTTTGAAGGAAGCTGTCAAGAGACTCGATTCTCTTCTGCATTCGGCAACTTCCTTTAGGAATGAGGCTCTACATGCCCATCAACTTCTATTCCAAGTTGTCGATCAGCAGTTGAAAACCTCTGAACTGATCGCTTCCTACTATGAAGAAAAAAGCCAGCTGAGGATTGTAGACGACTTTCGTACTTGTCAGCGAGTCATGAAGTCACATGGCTGGGCTGTGTTTGACGCCGGTGTACAGAAGTCCGTGCTGGATCCGTTATCCCAGTTGATCCAACTTAGCTCTGGACCGACCAAGCTTCTTCAGAAACGCAGCGATAAGTTTCTTGACTTTACGTCCGCTACTCAGAAGCTGGAGCGAAACAAAGACCCTATGAAACAGAGGGGATTGCAAGATGAATTCAATATGACGAGGGGTAACTTCGAAGCGCTGAATGCACAACTGATAGAAGAGCTCCCCATCTTCGTTGCCCACGGATGTGATGTTTATAGTTCCTGTGTTCAGTCATGGCTTGTTCTAAGAAGGGGTTTTCTAGGACGCAGCTCGAAACAGTTATTCAGTGTTCTTGAATGTATACCTCCAGAAAGCATTGTCGAACATTTCTTAGTCGAACATGCTCTGGCTGTCGGTAAGATAAAGGAACTCAGTTGTATATCTAAGAACCTTGGCGTGGAGGCAGCTCCCTCTCCTAGCCTCAGGAAAAAAGAAAATCCCTCGTCAAAAGCTGACATGTATGCTGTTTTTAAACTGAAATACCACCCCGATAATATCTGTATTACTGTATGCCAATATGTGGCAAAAGAGCCATTGGACATATCGGTAGGGCCTGACGTTATGGTAGGGGTTATCAAGGCAAGTGACCCCATGGGTCGTCCTGATCGTTGGTTTGTTGACACAGGAAGTGCACAAGGTTTCCTTCCACACACTGTGCTTAAACACTATCAGCTACCATCAGTTACGTTGGCTCAGCCAGCCTTAGTCAACCTCGCGCCGACTTATAAGGATTTACAGAGAGAGATACTTCTCATGACCGACGAGCCATCTTGCCGATATTATGCGCCGCCGCCAGATGATGGTGATCGCTATGATGAGCCGCCAGGCGATCTGGAAGAGCCGGCTTTTCTCAGTGTCAATATGGAAGAAGCTGGTGTCGAGTTACTGCTGGCTCTTTATGATTTTGAAGCAAGGAATGAGAAAGAGGTGTCTATTCGCGATGGGGAATTATTGAAGGTGATCGCGAAAGAAGATATGTCGGGAAACTTAGATTGGTTTCTTGTTGAAAACACTGAGGGCTTGCGTGGATATGTCCCCTCCAGCTATTTACGGAATCTCGGACAATCCTTTACCTAATGTTCTCGGGAACTTCTCGCTACGGTATAGCAGGTCTTAACTAATCCGGTCTGTCGCCCGATCTGTCCTGGTTTTTATTTTTTTGCTCTCTTGTAGCTTTAGGCTATGCGTCTTCGCTATTTTGATTGGTGCTGAAAGTTTTCAGTTTGAAGTCTTTTAATTGAATTGTTATTTATTTTGTTCTTTATTTGGCTGTTTTGATTTCTACTTTATATGAAGCATGCTTATACTTGCCGTCTGTGATGACAAAACTTTTTGTTGATTTGTTGGAAAACAACATTTTCGGAAATAAAAATTTAGTTGCCCATGGCAGCCTACCTATTTCGGTCTATGGCCCTGTCCCCGTTGGATTTCAGAGTCCCCGTCGGATTTCATCTAGTGATAAAAATAAACAGAAAAAATCTTTCTGCTTTGTTTTCTTATTAAGCCGCTAGGGAATCTACAAGACCCGATAGTCCGTATGAAGAGGCCCAGTAAATTTTCCGGTTGAGTTCCCATCGAAACCTTGGTTCTTTTTCTTTCTGGGGTTATAGTGGAATTCCAGGGAACTTTAAAAGGCTTGGATTAGAAATTTTCTTCTCTTGTAAATGTGTAGACGAACACAAAGAGGGAAAGGAACACAATGGAACTATTAACCGTGACATAGAGTGGACTAATTGAAGAACTAAATTTAGAGTAGTCTGAGGGCCCCTGTGCGGAGTTAACGGGGAAAAGAACAATCAAGCTAACCATTATAGGGATCATGAGCCTTTGAAGCTTGGACAGTAGCATGTTGAATTGTAAAGTGAATGACATGTTGGTTTTTAAAGTAAGAACGCGGAGTTTGAATCTGCGACCTTTGGGTTACGACCCAACGCTGTTGAACTCTGGAACGGAGATGGGCCCAGGAACACTGTTTTGAGACTACTTTGAAGTCCGTAGGGAGACGGTTACAGGGCAAGTAGACTATTCTTAGGTGGTAGTTTGGAGACTGCGTAAGTGAGGGAGTATTTAAATAGAAGGTAGTCACGTAGCTATGACGGTGTATTATTATCTGTGTTGTAACCTATGCCAAATCGAGCTTTTCAGTGGTTCATACTGGCACACAAATTTTGAACTAACTGCCGGAAAATATGAGACTATCAGATGAAAGAAGTTTTTGGAATTCCAAACTGTTAAGTTACAGGATACCTTTCACTTCATAGAAGTTGCCCGTCTGTTAGCAACGATAACTCTCGAAGGGGTTGAGATATTTTTCTAACTTGGTGTGAGGATCTTTGGGTCAAGCTCGTAGATGAGCTCCGTAGCCCTGGGCCGAATTGAGTGCCTGTTGATGCATTTACCAAGTTTGAACTTGATACTTGCACTGGTTCACGAGTTATGAGCTCCACAAAATATGGTGAAAACCGGAAACCGAAAACGAAATTTTGTGGTGGGGCTTTTAAAATAAAGGGCGACAAAAATATTCTTTAAAAGCTGACATAGTTGACTTGGGGGCAAAGAGATTTGCTGAATCCAGATCTGAATCTTATTTTCTTTCCGGACAAGTAGTTCGCCCGGAATCCGGCCAGAACCGAAATTGGGAATCGCATCTTGGGAATCCCATGCAGTTTTCAAGCCTTACATAGGAGTAAGGCTTGGAATCCTTATCAGAACTTTATTG
The DNA here is from genome assembly GCA_023053555.1 of Branchinecta lindahli. Taxonomy (NCBI): domain Eukaryota; kingdom Metazoa; phylum Arthropoda; class Branchiopoda; order Anostraca; family Branchinectidae; genus Branchinecta; species Branchinecta lindahli. Next base: position 5,765,018 of record JAKZAO010000009.1, on the reverse strand, counting down.
TCTTGCCGGTCAAGTAGTTTGCCCAGAATCCGGTCAAACCCCGAAATTTTGTATGAGTAATAGTTGTATTATTAAGTCGATTAGAGATTCTATGTAGAGCTAAGAGTACACGCGGAATCCATTTCTGAACTTTATTGTCTTGCCGGACAAGTAGTTTGCCCAGATTTCGCTCAAAACCGGAATTTTTGTTAACTTAACGGATCTGGCTAAGGGGTTAGGCTATTGGGGGGTTACCCGATTGTCTGCATGAACAACCAATATTGCTCTTTGGGATACCATCGAAACCTTTGGTCTTGTTTTAGGCTACCTTGTCCGTGTACTAAAAGTGTGCTTCTTTGTGTGTGTTTTTTCTTCAGTTATTATCAGAGCCTTAGTCTCAGTGATTACCAAATGGTAAATCAAATACTTAACTGAGTGCCGTTTTGTACGCCACTGGCACAATTATTGACGTACTTTTTGTTTTCATTTCATTGATATTCTAGCCTACCTTACCTTAGCCTCCCTTCTACCTTTTACCTTACCTGAACAGATACGTCAGCTGAATTTATCAGAGCGATATTTCGGCTCTTCTTAGCAAGGGTCCTCCTCTGGCTCAAAGCTAGGAAAGAAAACCTGTGATCAAAGAAATAAAGCTTCCAGCAACTATAAGTGTCCGATTTTGGTGACTTCCTTCGTAAGAATTGCTTGAAGTTTATAGTTGTTGTAATGTTGGTGAGTTTTCATTCTGGACACGGCTGCAGCCTGCAACAGAAATATCGCTCAAATAGGTTCAGCTGACTTTAGCGCAGTCAACATGATTCGCAGCAAGAGAAAAAAAGCCCCCCGTCTCCCGATCTCTGTAATTTGACCGTGCGGAGTCGAATAGATTCCTGATGATCTACCCGATGCAAACGAGCGGAGGTTAGGAGCTACGCGGAACATCACAATGCGTTACCTCTACAAACAGCAAATCGCAGTAGAGCACAGAGAAGAAACGTCGAGAGTAGGCTATGCTACTATTGGTTGTTTTAACATTGTGACGTCACTATGCTTCGGCCTTTTCGTCTCAGTACACCCCTCATAAAATTCAGTGACGAATTGCCGCCAGATGCGCTAGAGAAACAGTAACAATCACACGAGAGATCTTGGTATAAGTTATCTGAAGGGGGAATAAGCGATTAGGCTGTCGGTTCATACCGAGTCGCGCGTTGGCCCCGTGTAGAAGTCAACCAGCAGTCAGCACCGAAGTCATAAGCCAGAAATGATGAAGTTGGCAGAACGGAGTTGTGTAGAGAACAAATAGAGGCAGAGGCAATATAATCGGTTTAAACAGGGCTAGGCCTAAGAGGAATTGAAAATAGCCAAACAAACCTGGATAAACGTACACTAAGAAGTAACGTGTCATTGTTTACTTTACGCTAGCGCAGCTAGCGGTCAAAAGAGAATTAATCTGGAAGGAATTTTGTGAAGGGCGTATGCGCAGCGGCTAAAAGGCAAGTAGACGGGCGGCAACTTAAAGCTCAGCAAGTAGCTCTAGTTCTGCTCAGTTTTTTCGGGGTATCCATCGTCGTTGCATGGATCCAAAGACGAAGGTTCTGTTGGCTTATTTGCTTGCAGTCAGTCTACCATACTCTTTTTACCTCAAATAATTCAAAATTTAATCCCTTTCTTCCCGCCGTGAAAAACTATGCCGCAACTTCGGCTCCTCCCTTCTCTAGCACCCTATGTACCGTTCATTCCTTCCCCCACCCTTTGTTCATGTAAGATCCCCCCCCCCCCCCGAGAAATGGCTGAGAAGGTTCCCAAACTGACCCCAATTTACTGTAACACTATGCATTACAGTAGAAGCTTTGTGCCGAGCTTCGTAAAGCAATATAAATGTTGTTTAGCATTTTTCTGCTTTGTTGACAATTTACGTTTGACAACTTTGTTTATGACTAAAAAACATCGTATTTGTTCTCTGCCCACGAGAGATATGTTTTGTTTTACTATTAAATGAATGAATGAATGAATTTGTTTGCAGTCAGCTTGTTCAAAAGGAATATTTATTCGATTTTTATTTTGCAGGTCGTGAGATTGGGTTGTGTGTGATAACTGTTGCGTGGTCGTCCTTGTCAGAATGAGCACCTATGTACAAGTAGCTGAGGAAGAAAATGAGGAACCCATCGAACTCCCGACAGAGGACGACAATTCTCTTCTACTCTCGACGCTGGCGGCTCAGTTTCCCGGTGCCTCCGGACTTAAATTTAGGCCAGCCGAGTTGCGGACGATGCGAGGGGTGAGGCTGGCCGATGGAAGGTTTAACCCGCCAGAGGATGGATGGGGAGCGAATGTGTATATCTGCGTGTTCCCGAAGGGTAAGTTCTGCCCCTATAAATTTAAAAGGCAGAAAAGGTACATTTCGATACCCGGTTATCAGAAGGTCGTATCTCCACTTTTGGGGCAAACTGAGTTACCCCCTTGGTCAGATTCTCCGGCCAAAACTACGCATTTTCGTGTTTTTGTCCACAATATACGACGACATAAGAGTCATCTAGAGTCTCTGATAAAAAAGATTTATCATTAGAGAGATAGGATTTTCCCACAGCTTATGTATCTAGGCAGTTAAGCAAGCTCCTATCTTCCCCATTAGAAGCTTTTGGTACACAGCTCTGGATTTGGCGCCTCCTCGAGCCCGTGCTCCGACGCGTAGATCGTACCCAACACCATAGGCGGGAACGCAATTTTGTTTGGCTGCTTCAACTTACCTATCTATTCACGACGTCACTGCACTTGCATAGCTGTTGCTCCCGCGCCACTGTGTTCCTAGCGCGTAGATCGTACCCCAACACCATAGGCGGGAACGCAATTTTGTTTGGCTGCTTCAACTTACCTATCTATTCACGACGTCACTGCACTTGCATGGCTGTTGCTCCCGCGCCACTGTGTTCCTGACGCGTAGATCGTACCCCAACACCATAGGCGGGAACGCAATTTCGTTTGGCTGCTTCAACTTACCTATCTATTCACGATGTCACTGCACTTGCATGGTTGTTGCTCCCGCGCCACTATGTCCCAAAAAGAAATCGAGCTTGCAGAACTGCTAGATGATTAAGCTGTGGATTTTCCGATCTTAATTTGCTCCTCCTGCAAAACTACAAATGTGGAGATACGACCTTTTGATAATCGAGTATCGATTTGTCCTATAAGGTGAAATATTCAGTAAGCCGCCGTGGGTTTGGCTTGTAGTGCCTCGCTTGCGTTTGTCTGTGGTTTTCTCGCTTAATTTCCCACGCTAGCGTAGAGAGCCTTGTTCTTCGAAAGTCGAAAATCTGAGAGAAGAAGGGTCTGGTCCTGCTTCCCTTGTAATGGTACATTTACACACTGCTTAAATCCGAGCGTATTTTGAAATACGAGCGTATTTTATGCACGTATTTGGGCTTGTAAAGATCTCTAGCAATATGGACGTATTTGAGAAATCGGTCCGTTTTGTATATAAATACCTCCGTATTCTTTTCAAGCCCAAATATGTGTGTATTTCAAAATACGCTCGGATTTTACGCAGTGTGTAAAACCACCCTAAATTGGGCTTGCTTGCGGTATTATATTTATACATTATACTTAAAACCCATTTTGGGATATAGTGGTTAATAAAATATCTTAGAAGGCACTATTGTAATGTTGCCAAGTAGCCTACCAGCTGTAGATCCCTCGGGGGAAAATAAATGGTTTTGTGGCAAACCAAGACGGCATTGTAGAACCCATAACTACAACCGAGACGCAATTTCGGGAATCGCCTTTTAACTATTTTCTTTTTGTTTATTTCCTGTTGTTGTTGTTCTTGTTTCTGTTTCGTTTCCTTCCTTCTTGCTGATAACCCCGTCTTGTTTCTTGTGCCCATTCGACGGATTATAAATAAATATTCATTCATTATATCAGTAGCTTACAAGGAGAAAAACGCTGTAATGGATGAAAAAGGTAGACTTTAGCCTACGGTAAACAATAGCCTGACATATTTGACAGTGCAAACGGATACGTCAGCTACAAGTTTCTTATATCTACATTTTATCTATCTATCTATCTATAGCAAAGCATTTAATAAAATATAGCTGACTTATCATTGTCAAATATGATTCGTAGTCAGCTTGGGCTGAAGGAATATCTATAATAGCCTGCCTGTAAAAAAAAAAAAAAATGTGATAAGCTATTGAAATTATCTCTTTCAAAATATCAGTATATGGAGTTAAAACGCTGTAATGGATGACAAAGGTAGGCTATACTATACGGTAAACAATAGCCTGCCTGTAAAATACGATAAGTTATTGAAATTATCTGTTTCAGAAAACAAGAGAAAGTGTGATGACCATTTGGAGAATTCGACTGCAAAGACGAAACGAATGGAGATGCGAATTAAGTGTTCCGACCTTATTGTCCTTGGATTGCCATGGAAAACCTCGGAACAAGATCTAAGGAGTTACTTTGAACCTTTTGGAGAAGTATTAATGGCGCAGGTAAGACAGATGAAAGAACACTAGAAATTTCTCCCCAGCTCAACATTCCCCTGTAGAGTCCCGGTCCGGGGTCCAACCTGCGACTTATTTACTTCAGAATCTGTTCTAACCCTGAGCAACCCCCGTAGCAACTTACCAATCATGTTCTGGAGCCAGTGAAAGAGCAGTGTGCGTGACGTGTGGATCGGGAAGGTGGCTTCCAATTAAAGTGGTGGATTTCTGGAACCAAGGGTGCGGCGAGGGGAACTCAACCGAAAATGTCTTTCGGAGAATATTCAGGATACTGGAGCATGGGACACTTGGTGGAGGTGGAAATGAAGGTTTTGGATATTTGCTTGCATCAATGTAGTCTGAAGATGACACCATTTTTGACGATTTAGCGGATTTGTCATTGCCTTTTGGGAAGCCTTTCCTCAGACACAAAAAATGCCTGATAAAGAGCCTGATAATTCATGCTGACAAAGTACAACAATTACTATTTTCACCCCTGAACGTTTAGCAATCGGGTGGAAAGACATGCTTGTCACCTTTTCTGCATTCTCAAAACAGTATAAAACTGTCAAGTCGTGTAGGCTAAATATCAGCAATTACAAATAACAAAAATAATGAATAATTAGTGACCCGAAAATTCACATGTGATCAAGTATTATAGGCTCTACAAGTTGTTTAATTTTAGGTCAAGATACCGCATGGAAACAAAGATTTCTTCAATATCTTTCGTATTCGGATACCAAAATAATGTAGACTACTATAAAGACGTGTTTATCATGATCAACATGCCCAATAAATGCTTTCTCATGCTTATAATAACCTCCACCCCTAGTGTGGCAATATTAGATTTTATCATTGATGTTTTTGTTATTTTCAGGTTAAAAAAGATCCGAAATCAGGACAGTCGAAAGGGTTCGGTTTCATACGATTCGGATCGTATGACGCGCAACTACGAGTCTTATCCCAGAGGCATCTAATTGACGGTCGCTGGTGTGATGTGAAGATACCCAATTCGAAGGTTAGTATTTTTATGGCACTTGCAGCCTCTGGCTCAAGTGCCATATACCGATCGCAATTCCGTCTGTCGGTCGGTCGGTCGGTCCGAGTTTTTTTGTCACACTTTCTCGAGTTAGGGTACTTCCAGATGTGCTAGGACGATGAAACTTGGCAGGCATATTAGAGACCCGATATAACTAACCTGGAAATAATCAGTTTCCCGATCCAACCATCTGGGGGGGAGTGGTGGGCCGGGGAATTCTGAAAATTAAGTAGTTTTTGTCACACTTTTTCGAGTTGGGGTACTTCCAGATGTGCTAGGACGATGAAATTTGGCAGGAGCATCAGGGACCTAGCCGGACTGACTTGGAAGAAATCAGTTTCCCAGTCCGATCACCTGGGGGGGAGTGGAGGGCTGGGGAATCCGGAAAATTGGAGTAGTGTGTAACTTTAAAACGGGTAATCGGATTGGAATGAAACTTAATAACTGAATAAATGGCATACCTCTGATGTCCCATTTGAAGTCCGGACCGGATTCGACAGCTATGGGGGAAAATCTCGAGAAACAGTTAGAATGGAGGGAACGGAGTGAAATTTGCTGGGAAGAACAAGCATCTGCTCCAGATGAATCGTTTGTACATTTGGACTGGATCCGGACACTGGGAAGGGGGGGTGGAGGGGAGTTTTCCGGAATTCCGGTGATGGCGGTTTTGGGTATTTTCACGACGAAACTTGGGAGGCGTATCAGAGACCCGATCAAACTGACTTGTAAATAAAAATTTACTTGATCCGATAGTCCTGAGGGGGGTGGAGGGAGGGGGAATCCGGAATATTGAGTCATGCGTAACTTTGGAACGGGTGATCGGATTCGAGTGAAATTTGATAATTGAACAGTTACATGTCTCTGGTGATCTTTCTTTTATCCGGACCGGATCTGACCACAATTGGGGGGTGGGGAATGCGTGACCGGCTTAGACTGGAGAGATCGGGATGAAACTTTGTGGGAATAACAAACAGATGCTTTGGATAAATCATTTACGGAACCGGATTGGCTCCGGCGACTGTAAGAGGGGGTTTGAGCGAGGGTCCGGAATTCCGGTGATCGCGGGTTCAGGCACTTCCAGATGTGCTAGGACGATGAAACTTGGCTCGAATATTATAGATTTGACAAGATTGGCTTAGTAATCGCCACTTTCCAAATCCGACTATTCCTTAAAGTACCAATCTTGACCGCAAAGTAAGAAAAATACTTTTAAAGTTTAACTGAAAAGCCAACTTATTTTTGTGTCATTTAGTTGAATACAGTGAATTATTTGGATTCTGCAAAGGGATTTTTTTGTTTTCCACTATCTGCTCTAGTTATGACGCTCAGAATATCTGCGGCCGTCCCCACAGCGAAAATTCTACTATGAAGCGGGAAATTTTTATCTAAACACAAACAAGGTTATTCAGTGGGTAGTGGCGATACTGGTGAAGATTGCTTAGTGCCTGAACAAAAAAAAGTCATAAATCTTTCTTGTAAGGCATACAACAAATTAGAGGTACCACAAATCACACGGAAATCCCACTATTTGAAAATCGATTAATCCTAAATAGCGGAACTACCAAGTAACGCATTTTCAGCGGGTCTTCAAGCCAATTTAAGTGAATAAGTAATGGGTAACTAGATTGTCCTATCCCAGTCCTTTTCGGTTAAACTTTAAGCAAAATATACATTTTCATGATCTCCATGAGCCCATTATCATTTTTGCCTCAAGGGTTTTGCTTACAAATGAAGTTCTAGTGCGCATCTTAACAAATGAAGCATCTTTACAAATGAAGCATCTTAACCGCAAGGTCGAAAAGTACTTTTTATCAAACGATACATCTCATCCCATTCATTTGTGAAACAATGGTTCTGCTGAATATTTATTTCTAGCACCCTTAAAGTGCGCATTTTAAATGAAAAGTGAAAAAAATACTTTTGACATCAATGATCCCTAAGGGCCTGTTATCGTTTTTGCCTCAAGGCTTTTGCTTACACATTAATTTCTAGCGCCTTTAAAGTGCGCATCGTAACAGCCAAGTTCAAAAATAAAATACTTTTCCTCTAGCTCCCTTAAAGCGCGCATCTTAACCACAAAGTCGAAAAGTATGTTTGATCAAACAATACATCTTAACCCATGCAAGTGCCATATGAGCTTACAGCTCTTGTTTTTGTACGAAGATGCTTTCTTTTGCTTGACTTTTCTCGTTTCCCACGTTATGATAGGAATGTTGTAACTAGACATACACTATTCTCATATTCTCATTTCTGGAGTTATTTTGTAGGACAAGTAGGAGCTACATTGTCGCCGCCAACCTCTCCGAGAGGTGGACATTAAATTAATATCCACCTCGGCGAAAGTCAGTGAAGCTTACCAGAATATAACTAGCTGTGTGACATAGAACGATGTGCGTTAAATACCTGTTCGAGAAAAATTATTAAAGGACACGTCGTACTTATGATAGTTATTCATTCTACTTCAGTAGTATCCGATCCGATCTCATTCCCGAGATTCTTCAATTCATAAGTGTTTCCTATCTCCTCTATTAGCAATATACTGATCATTGCGTTTGCCACGATTTTTTCTCTTTATGTGACGTATCGGGCGCCCGATCATTGTTCCGGGGTAGCTGTTTCTGTCCGATCAATCGATCAATCTTTATTGTTCAGAATAATTTCATACAATAATAATAAAAAGTTTTGTCTTCTATAGTCAGGCATATTATATACAATTACGTAGTCAACAATTCAGTGATCAAGCAAAAAATGCAACATTAACTTTTGTTGAATTCGTATTGAAAAACCACCAAGTTATACATATGGCTTGGATCTTTGAAACTGGCTCCACTAGCTGCCTATGTGGTCTTGTTCGGTCGGGAATTAGGAGAGAGGAAAGTATATGACAATGGATGGGGTCTTCCGGTAGTTGGCCACTAAGTATGTTGGTTTTTAGTTTATCTACTTGTTTACAATTATTTTATAGGCCGGCGAATCGACCGTGCCCTGTAAAGTGTTCGTGGGTCGCTGCACGGAAGAGATGGCCCCGGAAGAAATTCGCGATTATTTTGCCAAATTCGGAGAAGTGACCGATGTTTTCATTCCAAGACCTTTTCGCGCCTTTGCGTTCGTGACGTTTGCCGATCCGGAAGTTGCGAATTCGCTTTGCGGCGAAGATCACATCATCAAAGGCGTGTCAGTCCATGTGTCGACGGCCTCGCCTAAGACTGACATTCAGGGGAAAGGCATTGGTCCCGGAAGTCCTGGAGGTAAGACTAAAGTTTGGACTTTTATTACTGTTGTCATTTATTCCTGCAAAAATGAGGAATAGAATAAAGAATAGATATACGAACAAAACAAGAACAAATCCAAGGTAAAAAAAAAAAAAAAAACCTGTTCAGTTCCTAATATGTCCCGCTCTTCGCGTGAACAGACGATTATTTCGAATAGAAAAAACTTTCATTTTTGAATGTGCGAAAGTGATGGGTCGATCGGCCCCAAAAACGGCGCTTTTGGAGGAAATAAAATAGAAAGAGGAAATCCAGGATCCCCACTATCATCACTTCATTTTTAAGTAGGTTACGTATTGGCACCTGACAGGCTGCGTATGTTATCCTTTAAATCTAGAAATTAAGATATTAAAATGAACAGGAATTTCTAAAATTTTGCTTCGGTATAGTATTTATGACTTTTGACTGCGTAGAGTCGAGCGTTCCATGCGATAATATTGCGCCTTATTTGAGGCCGATTTGAGGCGGAACAGTCATTATGAATGGTAGATCTACTGAGTTGGCTATACATGAACTGTTATTGGAAGTGAATGATGCGCTGGATAGTGGACAGCATGCACTGGCCATATTCCTTGATGTTGCCAAGGCGTTCGACGCCGTTGACCATCGTCTACTGCTTCCAGTGGCGAAACTAAGGGGGGCGTGGGGGGGCAGCTGCCCCCCCACGAAAAATCCTGTCGGTAAATCGGCAGTGTTTGTCGGTGCGAAGCACCGACAAACGCTTTTATCATTCCGTTTCTGATACCGATAAAAGCTCTGTCGGTAAAACCGAAAACCTCCTGCTGGGAAATAGGCAGCGTTTGTCGGTACGGCACGCTTTAGCGGGAACCCGTCAGTTGGCCCACACGTCAGTTCGCCCACCCGTCAGTTCGCCTAAAATTTCCGTCAGTTCGCCCACTTTTTCCGACAGTTCGCCCACCCGTCAGTTGGCCCAAAAAATCCGTCAGTTCGCCTACCCGTCACTTCTCCTACCCGTCAGTTCGCCCACCCGTCAGTTCGCCCACCCGTCAGTTCGCCCACCCGTCAGTTCGCCCACACGTCAGTTCGCCCACACGTCAGTTGGCCTACCGTCAGTTCGCCTACCGTCAGTTCGCCCACCCGTCAGTTGGCCCACCCGTCAGTTGGCCCACCCGTCAGTTCGCCCACTCCTAAAATCCGTCAGTTGGCCCACTCTTGAAATCCGTCAGTTGACCTAATCCTGAAATCCGTCAGTTGGCCCACTCTTGAAATCCGTCAGTTGACCTAATCCTGAAATACGTCAGTTGGCCCACTCTTGAAATCCGTCAGTTGACCTAATCCTGAAATACGTCAGTTGGCCCACTCTTGAAATCCGTCAGTTGACCTAATCCTGAAATACGTCAGTTGGCCCACTCTTGAAATCCGTCAGTTGACCTAATCCTGAAATACGTCAGTTGGCCCACTCCTGAAATCCGTCAGTTGACCCACTCTTGAAATCCGTCAGTTGACCTACTACTGAAATCCGTCAGTTGGCCCAATCCTGAAATCCGTCACTTCGCCTAATTTAAAATTCCGACAGTTGGCCCAACTTTGCGGGATCATTAAATCCATGAAAAAAGGACCGCGATCCCAGGGGAATAATCAGCCCAACTCAACGAAAGAAAGGGACGCAACCCCAGGAGATTACTCAGACGGAGACGACCTTTCTCGTTTAATTAGGGTCAACAGGAGTTGCCTATGGGTGCAACTTTATGTTTACGTAAAGAAGGGTATGAAGATGGGTGGAAAAATAGGTACTCAGACAGGTCGTCGTATTAAACATTTGAACTTGGTAATGAGGATGTTGTTAGTTCATACACACGCACATTGGATTTTTTTTTTTTTCAATGATGTGGAAACAATCAACGAAAAAAAGACAGTGACACGAATTCACGGGCAGTCTTCGGGAAGGGACGCAATCCCAGGAGATTACTCAGACGGAGATGACGTGTCTCGTTTAATTAGGGGCAACAAGAGATGCCTATGGTGCAACTTTTATGTTTACGCAATGGGTGGAAAAAAGGTGTTATATGAAAAAGCGCCGCGGCCCCAGGGGAATAATCAGAAGGAGCCGAAAATTACGTAAATATCTGTCAGGAGCTTGTTGCGAGATTCTAAATCTATTAGATGAAAAGAAAAGTAAAATAAGGAAAATTAGAGTAACGAGCAGTGAAGGTTTCTGATTGGCAATACGACTTAAATCTTGCAGTATTTGCTACTGGGATTAATCTTGTCTTTATTGAGATAAGATTACCCCAAATTCGGATTAATCTTATCCCAGTAGAGATAAGATTAACCCCAGTAGCAAATACTGCATCCTTATTCGGAGAAATTTTTTACAGTGTAGTTCACACGGAAATGGAAAGTTAAAGCAGAATAGAAATAATATAATGCAGACTTTAGTGCCAAGCTTCCGTGTACCACCTCCAAGTATATCTGCAAGCTATCTGCAATGTACGAGTCTCAAATCTATACGAAAAGTGTCCTCTTGTTAGGGGGAAAATGTTTTTTCCTTAATTTACGTAGCCCACAAACTGAATTTAAATAGGTCATCAATGTTATTTATTTATTATTACATTTGGTGTTAAGCTAAATTATGAGATTATAGGCGTGTAAGAATTATCATTTTTTTTCGCCGACGGCTTTCAACCGAGCAACCCGAATATTCAAAAGCTACTTTGCATTTTCGTGGATTCGCACAGAATTTTCCAACCTTGAGCTACTTGTGCCGTTAACCACGGATAAACCTAGGGTTGCTGACTGCAGCATCTATTGCCAGTTTGGGGATCCCATATATTAAGAGGATATTCTTGAAAAAAAAAATCCAGTAATCTTCATGAAAGATGGTGTTCAAGAAGGTTCAGGTTTAGCCTGCAACAGACTCGGATTTTTTCTAGTCAGTCTACCCAGATCATCGGCAGTGGAGTTGAGTAACAAAGCACGTCATGCACATGATCGCTCTTGCAGTAGCAACCGGCTTCGTAAACGAAAATATAATATGGTTTGGAAAGCTTAGAGGAGGCAGCTAGACCCCCAGCGGCGATAACAATCCTCTGGTGACCCCCCTCGGTACCTTTGTCCCCCCCCCAAAAAAAAAAGTACACAATATAGGAATGAGCAAATCTCATTAGAAACTACAGTTTTGATGCGACCAGTTACGGATTTATCTTAGACATGTGAGTTAAATCTAAACGTGACACGGTGGCTCGCTAGCCGCTCGTCACTATATAATTCTCATGAAACAAGACCAAAGGTTACGATGGGATCCCAAAAATTAGATATTTGGTCCAGACAACCGGGTCTTGTCTTCGCCAGGCTAATCATCTAAGAAAACCAAGTTCAGATATACCTCTATAAGCCATATCTATTTTGACGATACTGATCGAAACTTTCTGCTTTACTCTGCCAAATTTCCGGTTTTGGCCGGATTCCGGGCGAACAAGTTGTCCGCGTAGAAAATACTTTTCACATAAGTGTTCAGCATGTCTTCTTACCCCTAAATCGAACATCTAATCAACTTCAAATAAAACTTTTACTTTTAACAAACTTTCCGGTTTTGGCCGGACTCCGGGCGAAATACTCGTCCGGTGAGAAAATGGTTTTCACCATCGTGTTCAGCATGTCTTCTTACCCCATAATCGACTATCAAATTAGCTGTTTAAAAATATTTTGTTTGCCCCTTAATTTAAAACCCCTCCCCCCACCCCTAAATGTAGGGCTACAGAGCCCGTCTACGAACTTGACCTTACTCTTGAGCCAAAGAATCCTCACACCAAGTTTCATCAAAATATCTCATTCCCTTCGAGAGTTATAGAGCGTACAGACGGACAGACGGACAACTTTTGCGATGTCATAGGTATCCCTCCACTTATGTTTTGGGATCCCAAAAATGTATTTTTATTTCCAAAGGTTTATAGGCACGTCTAGAAACGTGCCAATAGGAGGGGTCGCAGGAAGTTTTTGGTGCCGGTGGTTCTGACAAGCTTGAACCCTACGACAGTCATTCTAACAAGCTCAGAACTTACGACTGTCTCTAAGATACGACTAGAAAATCTCTTCGGAAAATACGACAAAAAACGGGTCATTTGTAGGCAAAACTCACGATTTGGTGTCAAGATGACATGCCTAAACAAACGACTATCGTTCTATCAATCCCAGAACACACAACTGTGAATCTGACAAGCTCAAAACATACGACTCTTCGTAGGTAATGTGATTAGAGAATGTCATTTACGGGCGAAATTCACGTTTGATAACTGCCTTTATGTCATTCTGCCAAGCTCAAACATACGACTATCATACAGACAAGCTCAAAACATACGACTGAGAGTACGATTCTCTGAAGCATGGGGGGGTGAGTCACCCCCCACGCCCCCCCCTCGAACCGCCCCTGGCCGGAGGGGGGAACCGGAAATCCTGGGCACGCCTAGGGATAATTTTTTATTATTCCTATTTCATAACGAGTGGATTTCTTGAGTTTAAACTTGGAAGGCTGGCGATGACTTGGAGGTGACTTGAGTGAAACTAGATATCCTAAGTCTAGGTCCGAACCGCATTTTTGGACGGCGGGGTGTTTTGTGAAGTTCTCTTCTACTTTCTTGTACCACCTACTCGTAACAAGTGCCATATGAGCTCGTAGCTCTTGTTTCGTTTTGTTTCCACATCATTGAAAAAACTTTTCAATGTGCGTGTGTATGAACTAGCAACATCCTCGTTACCAAGTTCAAATGTTTAATACAACCTGTCTGAATACCTTTTTTTTTCACCCATCGTCATATCCTTCTTTACGTAAACATAAAAGTTGCACCCATAGGCAACTCGTGTTGACCCTAATTAACCGAGAAAGGTCGTCCCCGTCTGAGTAATCTCCTGGTATTGCGTTTCTTTTTTTCGTGGACTTTAATGACAGGGTCGAGTTGGGCTGATTATTCCCCTGGGGTCGCGGCCCTTTTTCGTGGATTTAATGATCCCGCAAAGTTGGGTCAACTGTCGGAATTTTAAATTAGGCGAAGTGACGTATTTCAGGAGTGGGTCAACTGACGGATTTCAAGAGTGGGCCAACTGACGGATTTCAGGATTAGGTCAACTGACGGATTTCAAGAGTGGGCCAACTGACGGATTTCAGGATTAGGTCAACTGACGGATTTCAAGAGTGGGCCAACTGACGGATTTCAGGATTAGGTCAACTGACGGATTTCAAGAGTGGGCCAACTGACGGATTTCAGGATTAGGTCAACTGACGGATTTCAAGAGTGGGCCAACTGACGGATTTCAAGAGTGGGCCAACTGACGGATTTCAGAATTAGGTCAACTGACGGATTTCAAGAGTGGGCCAACTGACGGATTTCAGGAGTGGGCCAACTGACGGATTTCAGGAGTGGGCCAACTGACGGTGGGTCAACTGACGGTTAGGTCAACTGACGGTAGGCGAACTGACGGGTGGGCGAACTGACGGGTGGGCGAACTGACGGGTTGGCGAACTGACGGGTGGGCGAACTGACGGGTGGGCGAACTGACGGGTGGGCGAACTGTCGGGTGGGCGAACTGTCGGGTGGGCGAACTGACGGGTGGGCGAACTGTCGGATTTTGGAAGTGGGCGAGTTGACGGGTGGGCGAACTGACGGGTGGGCGTAGTGACGGCGACCCGCTTTAGCATTCCGTTTCTAATACCGACAAAAGCTCTGTCGGTAAAACGGGACAATTCCTGTTGGGAAATAGGCAGCGTTTGTCGGCACGGCACGCTTTAGCATTCCGTTTCTGATACCGACAAAAGCTCTGTCGGTAAAACAGGAAACTTCCTGTTGAAAACAGGCAGCGTTTGTCGGTACGGCACGCTTTAGCATTCCGTTTCTGATACCGACAAAAGCTCTGTCGGTAAGCCAGGAAACTTCTTGTTGGGAAATCGGCAGCGTTTGTCGGTGCGGAGACGGTGCGCGGATTCGGTTATCAGTCAGTCCCGGCAAGAGCTCTGATAAAACACTTTCCTCATACCGTTTCTGATACCGATCTCTTTTGCGTTCTGTTTACATCTGGAATGGATGCAAATCGTGTCGTTAAATTCAGTTATTGAGACTTGTTCGTCAGTGCGAAGACTTATTGATTTGATGGCTGGAACTTTCTCGTCGGTAAATCCGAAAATGTTCTGAGTAAAAGCACTAAACAAACACTTATTCGTTCCTTTCTGTTCGTTGACGGTAAACCAACCACACCGGCAAACCTGTTTGCTTGGTTTGTTCTTGTTGATTTCTCTGTTCCCACCCATAAACTACCCTATTGAGTTGATCTGGTTGTACACGGTACTTTCAATTCGGGAAATAGTCCACTTTATTCATAGACCTACGAGTTTCAAATTTCCGTCAGTGATACCCCCACCAACTCGACGCACCGAGGTTAGATCAGGACAGGATATCTGAATAACACAACTAGGTCATCTGGGCGCAGTATCGCCAAATTTATCCAATCGCTCAACCCATTTGGCCCCTAGGCATTTAAGAAAATTTCCAATATCCACGTCTAATCCCCGCGTCTACCACCCACGCATTTAAGAAAATGTCCAATATCCACGTCTAATCCCCGCGTCTACCACCCCACGTCTACCACCCACGCATTTAAGAAAATGTCCAATATCCACGTCTAATCCCCGCGTCTACCACCCCACGTCTACCACCATGGCAAGAAGAGGTTCGGACACATAAATGGCACATATTTGGCATTTGCGTCTACCATCTATCAAGCATAACTCGAATCGGAGCATTTCCAAAAAAATTTCAGTGGGTCTACTGATCGGGTACCCGCCAGCCCCACCTTCACCCCACGGACGTCAGATTCGGTTTGGGCCTCAAACTACATTTTTAGGTCAGATTTCGTTCGGACATAGAAGCAGCAAATTTAGGGCATCTGCTCCCATCAGCCATCACTTTTCCATAAAACTGGATTGCCCGTTCACTTCACCTGTAGCCTACTTTGATCCAACGCATCCTCATACCAAATTTCAACAAAATGTCTCACCTCTTTGAGAGTTAACAGACGGACAGACAGATTCACGAACTCATAGGTGCTAGCGTTCTGGAACCCCAAAAAGCCGCTTAGTTTACAAGCGTAAATCGGCAAGCAGTGAAGTAGTCTGTTGCAGTGTCTGTCACCTTTTCTGGTTTGCAGTCTGCTTCAGAAACTACATAATTATGGTTTTCTGACCACTTCTCTTGATTTTTTTGCTTCATACCTTTCTAATAGAACACTTGGATGCTCTGATAAATCAAATGGTATTATTTCAGAGAATTTTAATATTAACTTTGGTGTGCCCCAGGGATCTGTTCTGTTTTTGCTTTTTATTAATGATTTGCCTGATGTACTGCCAATCTCCAAAATTATTATGTTTGCAGATGATGTGGTCATCTTTGGTTCCCATGTTGATTTGTCACAGCTTTTCCTTAATAGTACAGTCAATCTAGCGTCAAATATGACTTGACCGCAAACAAATTGCAACAGAAATGATTTTTACACCATCTTGTAGAGAAAAAAAAACTTTACAACATATCAAAAGTTGAGAAACCTACCGGGGTGCAAAATTTGTGTTTTTTAGCGTTTTAAATGTTATTTTTTGTTTTTCAGCTGAAATTTTCTATTTTGTTAAGGCTTAGTGTTTACTTCATGAGAAACATGTTTCTGGTGTAGTTTTATGTGCTGAACTCGAATATCACATCAGATTTAAGATACAGTCAACCGAAAATGTTTCATATTCATCACCATCCAATAAATTCGTGATTATATTATAGCACAGTCGTTTTACCGCAAACAAATCGCAACAGAGATGATTAAACCGCCGTGTAGAGAAAATGAAACTGTTCGACTTGTCTAAAGCTGGAAACCTATCTCAAGTAAAAGCTCGTGTTTTATAGCGTTTTTTCTTTTTCTTTTCCAGCTGGTATTTTCGATTTTCTAACAGCTTGCCGTTTGCTCCATAGGATACATGTTTTGAAGTTAATTTTTTGCGGCGAATCTGAATATCGCTTCAGATTTAAGATATGTTCAACTTTAATATGTTTCGTATTCCTAACCATACAAGAAGTTTCCTTGGAAGTCTTATTATTTATCGTTTGGAAAATACCATGTCAAGTCTTCAAACTGTCGTGTTCATCACCTCTCATTTATTAATAAAACTTGATTCACAGGTAACAAAAATCACATTGGTAAAAGGCCGAGCAGGTTTAGGCCTACCCCGTCCAGTCCAGTGCAAGGATATGCACATTTTGCTCCCCCACATTACTTAAACATCATCTAGAGTGCTCTCAGAGGGTTTTTGCGGGATTCCGGAATCACCTTCCGGCAAGCGAAGCGCATCTCGAAAACACTGGGAAAGCGATTCCTGGAATCCCTGTCCAGTTTCCCGCTGGACCGATTGCAAAAACGCATGGAAAGCTGAAATCGCCGGGAAATCGTTGAATTCTGGATTTCAACAGTTTCAAAAATTCCCGCCGGAGCATTCAATTTCCCGCAGAGCTTTCACTAACTTTCTGGAATCACTATCCGAGAAAGCTACTTCGGTTTCCAAGCAGCGCGAAAACCTTTGGAAAGTGATTCCAGCTTTTCTTTCGAGCTCGCGAAAACCCTCCTTATATTTGGTCTCGTTGGAGTCGAGAGTCGTCAACGCTCCAGGCAAATATTTTCGATGGAGCGGCTCAAGCCTAGAATCCTAACCTTAGAATCCCTAGACGACAGGCAGGTTAGCAAAACCATTCGTCGTCTCGGACCATTCGAAATTAAACCATCACGATGATGAGACGATGAACACAACGAAAAATCGGCCTACACCAAGAAGCCAAGGAACCTACACCAAGAAGCCGACATACTACGGATCAAAGACGGAGAAGCAAGAGCTGACTGGGAGGTACCGAGGTAGACGGTGCAGCATGGGGGAATCTGTTTCAGCTCCAAAAATTCCCCGCGGAGAGACCGCACAGTGCCAGCAAGTACCGTCCAGACTCACCAACGAATGGACATTGATGGGGCTAGAGCCCTGCAGAAAGCAACGACGGACACCGAGGCCCTAACCAACATCGCCAGCCAGTCACCATGAAACCCCAAATGGCTAATCTCCGTAACGACCAAATTCCAGGACAACCCACGACCTGTCCCTAAGAAGGATCTTGAGCCCCTTAACACTATGAACGATATGAAAATAATATTTGAACTTAGCCAACATGAAAAAGCTCATTAAGAGCGTAATAATCAGAAACACCACATATATTCCTAATGTTTAATGATAAATAAGCGGATACAACATTTCGTGCGCGAGCAATTTGGTAGATCTTTGTCACTGTACATACAAAACAAGGACAACCAATACATAAACTTGTAAACAACCGATAACGTATTACATCAGCTGATTGTACTTTTCCAAAAATCGGGGTACGAAACTATTGCGGTACCGCTCGGTTCTACAAGAGATAGGCGCGAGTTTTGGAACTTTCGTAGCCACATCTCGTTCGGGTCGGCTTCTTTCGGGAATATGAGGAGGAGGCAGGAAATGGCGATAAGTGGGATTACCAAGGAGTTTCAGTCCAAAATTTGTACAAAGGTGTTCCCTGCGCGCCGATAGGGTAGGAAGATTAAATTCATTCAGAAGGAATGAGTACGGCATTTTACACCCACCGTAAATAATTTGAAGGGATCGCTTTTGAACCCTCTCGATCTTATCTGATTCGCACTTAGTTAGCCCATAATGCCAGGCTGGACAAGCGTATTCCAGTAGAGGACGAGTAAACATACAGTAGAGTAGTATCATCTTTTTTTGTGGCACTTTAAACTTTTTCAGTACTTTGAGCATATAAATCGCCGAATTAGCCTTTTTTATAATATTCGAAGTGTTTTTATGCCAAGTTAGGTCTGAAGAAATAATTAGTCCAAGGAGTGTAATTGAATCAGTAAGAATATGGGGTGGAATGGGAGGGTTGTACTGAGGCTGTGACTTTAGAAAGGAGAAGGGGATAATTGCTGACTTATCGTTATTAACAACCATATTATGAGACCTTGCCTCAGAGGCAATCTCTTGGATTGTGGAGATAGCCTGGCTTTTGAAATTCCTCAAAAGAACTTCAACTAAAGACAGGTCGTCTACGTATTTCCACCTTTCCTCATGATCTTCGGCGATATCATTAATCATAATCAAGAAACACAGTGGACCAAGAACCGTACCTTGCGGAACACCACAAAACACTTGTTGTGGATCAGAAAAACAATTTTTATATTTTACAATTTGTTCTCTATTAGTCAAAAAACTCGCAATAATATTTACAATAAATTCAGGAATATTTTTTTCTTTCATTTTCTTCAGCAGAATTTCGTGGTCAATTAAATCAAAAGCTTTTTTTAAAATCAATTGCGAGTAAGTCATAGGACCAAGACACCCAGGACTCAGCTCCTTAGAGGTTGAAACAACTAGAGGCCCTTAATTGCAGGATCGAAAGGGAAGCTGAGACTAAGATAAATGCAGCTTTCATACTACTTCTACAAAATAAATTTTTCCACAAATCTGGCAGAGCACGAAAAGGCTGGACCACTGATTATGATATATATGTGCGACTGATCCCACCAGTGGGAACAGCCATCTTAAAGTTCCCTAGTAAAGTAGTCTCAAAAGACGTTGGTAGCTTTCTGAACCTACTTGCTACAAGCAACCATAGGCTGAAAGTAGTCGCTAGAAGAGACGCCGCAGGGTAACATGGCCCGACGAGAACATCAGCAAACACTGAACGAGGACGGATTTAGCTATTTTAATAATTACATATATGTAGGCTATAATATACATATATATATACCTATTACAGGTTTAATTGTATGATATAACGATTAATAATTGCTGCTACCGGTAAAACTTGGTATTATATTGATTTGTATCCTTGGATAACTACGATAGGCTACCTGTTCGGGCTAAGCTTGACTCATCCCCGAAAAAGGTTGAGTAGCCAATAAAACACAGCACGTAGCACGAAAACTGGCCTACATGAAAACATATGGATTAACTATTACTTATATCGCAATTAAAATTCGTCCCAAGTTATAGCCTACCACAGTATCTGCCTTCTCATGGTCCTATCAAAAAATAGTGCGAGGGACAAATAATGACTTTAAAATTAATGACGTCAAGTAAATATAGAATAATTAAATGATTTGTAATTATTAATAATAAATACAGCACATTTATTAATTAGCCATTCAGCACATCCATTTGGGTCTGTATTCGGTCATTAGTGCGAACAACGGGATAATGTAATAGAAATATGTATTTCTTGAATAGTGATGAATGTGAAACACTTCCGGTTGACCGTATCTTTGATCTGATGTGATATTCGAGTTCAGCACATAAAACTACATCAGAAAACATTTTTCCGATGAAGAAAACACAAAGCTATAAGAAAATCGAAAATATCAGCTGAAAAATAATAAATAAAATAGAAAACGCTAAAAAACACGAACTTTGCACCCCGCTAGGTTTCTCAACTTTTGATATGTTGTACAGTTTTTTTTTCTCTACAAGATGGTGTAAAAATCATTTCTGTTGCAATTTGTTTGCGGTCAAACCTTATATTGACTGTACTATAATCTGAATAATACAATGTCTCTCAGTTAATACGATTGGTTTGAATATTTACCTCAATGATGTCGAACTACAGACAGTTGATCATTTTCGATACCTTGGTGTAGTTCTGGATGAAAATCTTTCTTTTCGTCAACATATTAAAATTCTTGCATTGAAAGTGTCGCGGAATATTGGCATTCTTCGGAAACTACGCCATTTATTCCCGAGATATATTCTGAACACTATCTATTTTTCTTTTGTCCACCCGTATTTTGTTTACTGTGCTTCAGTGTGGGCTTCCACTTTTCCTTCTATTCTTAAACCTCTTCAGATTCTTCAAAATAAAGCCCTTAGGATACTTTTCAGTATTGATAATAGATCTTCAGTTAAGCACCTTTATGCACTGTCGGGAATTTTCAGTATTTGTCAGCTCAGAGATATGTCTATTTTGTTTATTTGTTTTTTATATCAACGTGGATTATTACCATTAAGTTATTCAGGGTTATTTTCAATTAACTCGCAGTTCCACAATTATCTCACTTCCCGTAGATCGGATTTTTCAGTTGAAATTAGGCCTACTTCACGATCTAGTTTTGGTCTTCGCCATGCTGGTCCGAAAATCTGGAACTCCATTCCAGCTGATTTGAAGCAGTGTCTTGACCCATCAAAATTTAAAAAACTGCTTAGAAGGCATATTATTGATTCTTGCAAGCAATAAAGTGTATGTACATATCTTTAGTTGTGGTGTTTCGAAGGATTTCTATTATTTATTTTGTTTAGGCTAGGTTAAGACGGTTATTTTTCTTTTATTGGAGTTAATTTACGCGCTTAAGTATGTCGTGAGGCATTTGCGTTGTTTTTTTAGAGGTTGTTTAAATTTGTTATAAATAAACTACCTACCTACCTACCTACCTTGATTTTGTCCCGCGTGAAGAATCACCAATACTAATATATCAAAACGCAATTTTAGAAATTCCTGTTCGTAATATTATTTTGATTTATAGGTTCAAGGGATTACATATGTAACCTGTCATGTGCCAATACGTACTTTAGCTGTTCAGGAATGTATTCGTTTTCGTGAATTAGAGGCTGCCGTTCTTTTCTTCCATTAGCGCCGGTTATTAGTTGGTTATCGTTGCCCGGAGCCGTCTTCCCACTGCCCAGATCCTTTCAGTTGTATCAAATGGTATTTGGTATTTTCTCACCGGGAAAGGAGAGGGTAGGCCTACTACCGGAGATCCTGTCTTATGCTGTTCTCGCTTGATTTATAATGGAAATAGGCTACTAACAAACAAAAACTTCTGTCCAAAGTCTGCTTCTGACTGGGACTTTTTTTTCCAGCGACCTTGCCTTAAAGTGCGAACACACGATCAGGATTTCCCGGCCGGATTTCCTCCACTTTCATCATCAAGTTGAAAAAAATTTCAACTTTCCCATATAGGAAGTGATGATAGTGACGAAAATCCGGGCAATAATTCCAGTCCGGGAGCTCCTGATCCAGATCGTGTGTTCACACTTAGATAGTTGAATGCCAGATACTATGGTAACTGATGCCACGGTCATAAGTCGTTTTCGCAGTTACCGTGGTATATGAGTGAATGAATGAATGACTGTATTTAAAGTCATTTTTCAGGCCGTATACATACGTATACAACAACAAACAACTACCAAACAAAATCATGTAACACTCAACTTCCGTATAATAAGACCTTTCCGGACAAAATATCCAACTGCTACTATATTTACTTTCGACGTCGACTTCAAAATTCCAAGAAGGGGCTCACATCCACCATCCCCAAGAAAGCTCCCTCTTACCTCGCTTAACCCCTGACAGCTGGAAAGGAAATGGTTCAGCAGATCGGGCAAGTATACCGCATTTCCGAGTAACACCTTTATTTCCGAACACTATAAAGAGGGAGACAGTTTGCTCGCACCTGCATCCACGACCCCAGGGAAGTTGTTTCACTTTCATCATCACTAACACAGGAGCCTGGGTTTTTGTCAAACTGGTGGGAAAGAAGTTTGGCACTTGTGATGTGAGTGGATATCTGTATTTCTTTGGTGGTGACTGCTAAAAGCGTAAAGTCGGTAATTGCCGTTTCAACAAAAGCAACCGTAGCTCAAGAGACCACGGTAACTGCAAAAACGACAAAATGCAGATCCAGTTACCGTGGTGCCGGATACCATGGTATCTGCAAAACGTATCTTATAATCGTTTCTATTTACAGGAGCTGGACGAAGCGGCTACTCTCGTGATAGTGGCAGCCGAAACATGCACCCCTGGGCTGGCGGTGGCAATGCAGGGCCCCCCTATCAAGGCGGCTCACACTACCAAGGTGGAAGTGGTATGGGTGTATCAGGATGGGCTCAGCCACCACCGCATACTCGCCCCAGCGAGCTACCAAACCTGGCAGCACTTGGCTCTTCTCTGGGTATAACCGGTAGTCCTGGCGCCAACCCCGCCCAGTTGGCGGGCATGGGAGCGTTGAATCTCGGAGCCCTCCCGATGGGATCTGCACTTGTTGCAGCTGCTCTGAATCAGTGGGGTGGCCTTATCAGCGGCCTGCAGCAGGGGCCTCAAGGACCACCCCACCAGGAAGGTGGATACCCAAATGCGCCACCTTCCCAGGGAGGCCAGAATACTCAAGTGCCACCTCCACAACCGATACCCCCGTCGACCAATCCAAGCCAGCCCTCACAGTCCGGGGGACTTTTAAGTTGGATGGGCCAAGGGGGCCCGCAAGGAGCGGGTGATCAGCCGTCGGGCCCAAGCTCGGGTGGCAGTCAGCCCCAGGGCACTTGGATGCCGAGAGAAAAACAGCCATCCGGCTCGTATATGAAATATGAAAGCTAGACAGGTTGATGTTTCCATGTTTTCGGCGATGTATTCTCAGCTGTTAGAAACGCGGATTTCTATTTCTTGATGCAGACAGACAACCCAGTCCAATATTTTAGTCACCAACTAGTTCAGAGGCAGGTTTTTTATATTCGGACGGACTGTTTTTTTTTCTTTCGTTTTTCGATAGTTTCGATTGAGCGAGTCAAACTCGCTAGTCGGAAGCTTAGGTAGTCATGTTGCAGCCCTTTTCCCGGACTGGGATAGGCCAACGTAGTCTAGAACTGAACAGGCGAGCTAGCTAACTTTTACTTCTCACTTCGGCCATCACATTGATGACCTGACCCCACTCACTTAGAAAGTTTTATTTCCGGGAAGATTAGTCATGGAGTGGAGTTTGTTCTCAGTGCATATATCCTGATACTATGCCGCTCCATCGGAATGAAAAATATCCTGTCTCCGTATGCGCTCCGGTTGAAACTATCCTTTGTCCGAAAAAGCCAAAAACGGCCAAATTAATGATTTATTTGCATATTAAAGCCATAAGGCCTTCCTGCAACAAAACGATACGAACACACTGTTAAAGTCACTTTACGTACACAAAATGCACGACTTCTCCATCAGAAAAAATCTGTCCGGTGTTTAAAAGCTAACCTGGGGAACTTCCCAACATTTCTTATTTGTTTAAAATCTTTACTTCCATCATTTTAAGAATCCATTTCTTATCCATTCCCTCTACCCCAAAAATCTCCTCCATTGGTCCCTGTAACTCATCTTGCGCAAAATTGTGTGCTGAATCCGAGCCTGAAGCGAGAATCGACACATCGACGCTAATATTGTCTTCCAAATCGCCTTTTTCTGGCTTTTGTTACACTATAAAACTATCCAAGCCCAGCTTCAAATAGCTCTACTGAAAAGTAGCGGTTTTGGACATAAGATAGTTTGAATTGGAATGTATTTAGAGATAGGATGGTTTCATTTTAATGGAGCGATGGCTGTGTCCTTGAAATACCAATCTGGGCATGGAGCTCCTACACTATTTTGTCCTCGGAAAGGTACACTTATCCTATGCTGAGCGCGTGGTTTGCGAGCGTATGGTCTTAGAACTGATTCGGACCAGCAGAACCCGTTATGGAAATTAATCGAAATTTTGTTCGCCGTACTGACTGCACATACCGGTTCTGTTAAAGGATTGTTGTTTCGATTCTTTGATCGCAGATGGATTCTAGTTTTTCAACGCTTAGGTGAGTAATATGAACGAAGTTCGATGCAGAAAGAGTTAGCCCATCGCCTGTGTACAGGTTCAAGTCAGAAGTTACTGTTTTTCCTGGCACCGTTTTATTTTGTCCTGTATATATAGTCTTGTTAACTAAAAACACGCCAGTTTTTATAGAATTTAATCGGAGATTTTAAGTTTGTTATTTCTCGAAACGAAGTTAGAAAGCGGCGAATGTTGTTTGCGATCTGATTGGTGATTTCGTATGCTGGGCCGTGTGAATGAAAACGTTCGAGAATAAGGTCGCGTGTTATCCGTTTCCCTCTGCCTCTTGCATGGCTACCTCGTCGACGGACCCGGTAAAATTTAAAACCGCTCCACATGGTCAGCCGTAATCTGTTAGGAGAAGTGGGGAGACGGATAAATGTATGGGTGAAGGCAAGTTGCAGACTGGTCTGTACCGAACTTTTTTTTCTTTTTGTCTCTTTTAAGCTCTGGAATGTCTATAGTAATCACAAAATATTTCAAGTATTTTTGATTCGGTGTGGTGTGTTGGATATATAAGCAATTTTGTTTGTTGTGTGTCTCACACATAATATGTGTATGGCTTATTTACAATAGTGGATTTCTGTTTTGCTGATGTAGAGTGTATGGGTTTAATGAGTAAATAAAACATAATTTGATGATTGATCTAGTACTGTTGTACTCTAGGATTGGTTCCGGCTACCCCCCCCCCCCCGCTACCAAAACCCCTTAGCGAAACAAAAACCGGGTACCCCCCCCCCCACTAGGGGCGTCGCAAGTTTATTTTCGGTGGAGGAGGGGCGCAGAGCCAAAATTTTATCGAATCTCTCAAAAGTTTTACCGAATCCTAGAAACTGAGAATTCAAGACTTCCAATTATAGAACAGAAAGGATTACGTAGGAAGGAACGGCGTTTTGGTGAAGGCCACTTGGAGAAGAATATATTGCCGGGAATGATTGCAGTAACACCTTGTATCTGTTATACCCAAGAGGAAAATAAATCGAGCGCCTCAGTCGAATTTTCAAAATCTGTTTTTTTTTTCCTGTAGGCTAAAATTTAACTGCTTATCTTGCAAATTCTATCATTTGCCGTGGATTAAATTAAAATTTACCGTGGATAAGATTAAAATTCAAGTTAGTTTTTTCCTGCCAAATTTAACTATTTCCATCCAGATTCTAGCCTTTAATGTTTCGAAATCTCAACCCGAAAACTGTCTTAAAGGAACAGAAAACTTGACTCAAACTTGACTCGTGGAGCTAGCTAACATATCAAGAATGTACCCTGAGTCGATATTGAGAGTAAGAAAAATTATCGTTACGACCATTGCAGTTTCCGAGAATTCGACTTTTGAGCAAAAGGTTTGCTAAAGCAAAAGGTTTGTGTGCCGCGCAGCGCCGTCACTACTAGGGGGGGAGGGGGGGACGCCCCCCCAATGTTGTCGGCCAGTCGGTAAAAAATAGCCGAGTCGGCGCGAAGCACCGCTATTTTTCTTCAAAACAGTCGATTTTTTTCTTGGAAACAGTCGATTTTTCTTAAAAACAGTCGGTTTTTCGTAAAAACAGTCGGTTTTTCGTAAAAATTGTCGATTTTTCTTAAAATTAGCCGATTTTTCGTCAACACAGTCGTTTTTATCTGCAAAACCAGTCGGTAAAAATGACCAGCCAGTCGGTAAATACCTCGTCCCCCCCCCCAAAAACATTTTGGCTAGTAACGCCTCTGGTGCCGCGACTAGGAATCGAACCTCGGCCGTCTTGTCGGGGAGGTCGTTACTCCGTAGTCTACATGTAAGGGCCTGCCAGCTAGCTTTGGGAACACTAAGGAGGGGGTTCGAGACCGTTCGAGATGACAAAGAAGGGGGGGCCTGTCGACAATAAGACCCTGTATATTTATCCAAGCCCCCCGGGCGATTCGATGGCCGAAAGTTGCGTAGTCAAGTTTACTGTTCCTTTAAAAACCCAGTCAAATGACGCGCCCTTCCGCAAAATAGAGAGTATTACGAAAAGCGCCGCAGGCGGAATTTTCGAAACATTTGATTAGATCTTCTTTTCGGGATCCAAAATAAAAGTAAGGACTATCGATGAAATCGTAGATCAGTTCTTTTGTCTGAAACCAATGCTTCACTCGACCTCTTTCGAGGTTCGTGGTAATTCCCGAATATTGGCAATTATACCGAATCCCAGTTATTATACCAAATAAGCTTAGACCGATAGCATGTTCGGGATTCTGTACAACTACCGTATCTCGGTTATTATAACGAATTGTTTTGGTATAGAAATACTACCGAATAATATTCATATTTGGTATAATTTCGTCGAAACTGGAACAAAAGTCGGGATTCGTGGTAACTACCGAATCCTGAAAATTATGCCGAATAAATTACCTAATCCCAATTATGATACCGAATAATTCTGGACCGATACCTTATTCGGGATTCTGTGTAACTACCGAATTTCCATAAATATACCGAAGAGTTCTGCATCGAAAAATTACCAAATAATTTCAGTAAATTCTCTTCCCGAATTCGTGATAACTACCGAATACTGGCAATTATACCGAATCCCGATCATTATACCGAATAGATTTTTACCGATAGCCTATTTCGGATTCTGTATAACTACCGAGTCCCCGTAAATATATCGAATAGTTCTGCTATCGAAAAAATACCGAACAATTTAAAATTTTACCGAATCTCAAAAAGATTGTATTATTTTCCATATATTTGTATTCGGGGGGGGGGGGGGGGGGGGGGGGGGGGGGGGGGGGGGGCAGGTACCCGGTGGATTTTCGCCAGGGGGTTGTCGCCGGGGGGGGATGCCTCGACAAGTTCAGAAAATGACAAGTTCATTTTCCAGCTTGAGCCCTGGCCAAGAAGGGCCGAAATATAGCTCTAATAAAATGTAGTTGATGTACCCGCTTTGCATCTTCAAGTGCCTAGACCCCTGTAGGATATTTTGGTTCCTTGCTGCAGTGTTGGAACGTGGGTTACCAAATATAGGAAGAGTAGACAAACTTCTGCCCAGGTAATCTAGGCAGCTGGTCATGGGCCCCAACCTCTCGAAGTGGTGATAGTAATGTATATAATGGTCGTCTATATCGAGCGGTCGACATACACACCACTGGGAAACAACTTACAACTTGTAAG
Source organism: Branchinecta lindahli (assembly GCA_023053555.1). Lineage (NCBI taxonomy): Eukaryota > Metazoa > Arthropoda > Branchiopoda > Anostraca > Branchinectidae > Branchinecta > Branchinecta lindahli. Next base: position 5,737,457 of record JAKZAO010000009.1, on the reverse strand, counting down.
TTGTTCGAAAGAATTTACTAAATCTGAATGGGAAAAATTTACTAAATCGGATCTTTTTTACTAAACGGCGAAACAAATTTTTGCGCGTGCGGCTTTATGAATAACTGCTCTTACGATCTTATTTCTCTCTTCCACTTTTTTCTTTTTCGTCTCATTCACCTTGCAGTTTGCAACAATTTTCCCGAGCTAGTTCCAGTTTTCAAGCCAAACTATGATCTTGCAATCCGCTGATTTTGAAGTGTCGCACAAAAGTAGAACCCAAGTAGGTTGAACTAAGCGTGTTCCAGCTTCGTCGAGAAGTTGAAAAAAGTTACGAAAAAGTCAACTTTTTCGTTCCAGCTGCCGGCGAAGTTTGAAATGGAACACTTCGAAGTTGACTTCGTACTGTAAGCTGTAAGTCAATTTGCCTTTGCCATCAAATGTTGTTCAAAGTCCATGCTTCAGACTTACAAGGGTGGCCCGAACTTTCGACTACTTGTGGTGGCTCCACATTGTTTCATCATGCATTGCCAATGCCCTATCTGTAACAAAACTGTTTTTTCGTGTACTGTCCTTTGCTTCTCTTACCCAGTTCTGGGCCCGAAATATTATAAAACTATATAGAATATTATAAAAAATATTATAGCCTAAAATATGAAAACCCAACTGAAGATAAAATGTAGAAAAACAAATAAAGAATATTTAAATTACGTTGTGCCAAGCAACAATTTGACTACAATTCAACCAATAGGGAAGGTGCACAGTGCTGCCACCTTTTGAACTGTTTTTTGTTTTAGGGAGCTGCTCACGTCAGATGGCAGCAAAGTGCTGGCCACCATGACTTGCATCGCCATCATCAATAAGAGAAAACAAAGTGGTATAATAATGTCGGATTTTGTTAAAGTGATAGAAGACCCAGAGTCAGACGAGGTCATTGAACTGCCAAGCGAAGACGATGGATCCTTATTGCTCACGACATTGACAGCCCAGTTTCCCGATGCAATAGGTTTGAGGTACACGGTACCAGAAACAGGATCTGTGAGAGGAGTTCGTCTGTCCGAAGGAAGGCTTTTACCTCCAGATAATACCTGGACAAAATATACTTTCATCTGTACTTATCCCAAAGGTAATAGAATCGTTACTGGACAATTGTCTTGATGTTCATTCCGCATCCCAAAATAGAGCCTACCTACTACACACTGCCTACACACATATAAAAGATAAATAAGTGGCTTTTTGATCGCCGATCAAATTTGACCAGTACTACCAGTAGACAAAGCGAGTTTGCTGATTCGTGCTTGATGCTGTTTTTGCTCATTTTTACCTCAAGTATATGTTTACAAATGAGTTTTTAGCCCCCTTAAAGTGAATATCTTAACAACAATGTGAAAAAAAAAAAATACTTTTGACCAAAAGATAAATTTTCGTGATTCCCAAGGGCCCATGATCATTTTTGCCTCAACGATTTTGTTCACAAATGACTTTCAAGCTTACGGTACTTAAAGCGCCAATCTTACCCCAAAGTCGAAAAACACATTTTTAAGAAAACAATAGGCTAAATTTTTCAGATCCCGAAGGGCCCATGATCATCTGTGCCTCAAGTATTTTACTTACAAATGCAGTTCTGGCCCAGTGCAAAGTGCGGAGGGCAAAAAAAAAAAACTTTCGAGTAAATGCTACACTTTCATGATCCCAAGGGCCCATGATCATTTGTGCACCAGTGCTTTTGCTTACAAAATGGATTCCTAGCCCCTTTAAAGTGTGCATTGTAACTGCAAAGTGAATAGCATATTTTTGGCTAAACTATACATTTTCATGAATCCGAAAGGCCCATAATCGTCTGTGCGTCAAGACAGCGTGAATCTTAACTGATACCCTTTGCCTTTTGAAACCTATTTAGCAGACAAATAGTATCACTAACGAGGAAGGTTTGAAATCTTTGGGGGGGGCACTCCTGCTAGAACTCTATTTTTAGGAAGGTATAGCTGAAGGAGCTGAACCAATCAATTATCTCCTTTCGAGGGACATGTCTAAGGATTAAAGTTTGTGGGATGGGTGATCCCGTGGTGCTATTAGACATCGGCCTTTATGGAGGCAAACTGGCTGATTCTCCCTTGAAGATTTCTACGTATTATTGGTCTGTTGCTTTTTCATTAAAGGACAAATTTGTACCTTTTTTCTGTATCTCATATCTGTGTTTTTCCTTGACTAATTTTGCTCAGTGGGAAGAAACTTTCCCTTAGTGAAAAATTGGATAAATAAAAAAAGATTTGTTGACCAGCTGATTCAGGGCTGTTGCTGGTCTTTGTGTGTAACAGTAACGGTTGAAGCAACGAAATTAGTCTAGGCTACAGCAATTGAGAGCATGAAGTTCACATCTATTCGTTCTAGCTGGTGTAGGCTATTATGCAATGAATAGCCTACCCGATGAATTTTTTTAGCCTCTTCAGTTGTATGCTATGTGTAGTTTTAAAGAAAAGTTGTATGTACTTTAAATGAAAATAATAGTTAAATGATCTCGATTGTCTTGATCCTATCTTGAATATTGATTAGTTGTATCTGTTTCTCTACTGCATGTTCTCTACCTGGCATTTTGGGGCACACTTGCTCTGTAGGATAAAATAGAAATCAGAAGGGCATATGTCATTATTGTATCCCCCATCCCTGGAAGGGGTTTTGTTCTAGTGTCCATTTATGTTTGTATTTTTTTTTTCTTTATGTGTGGGGGGTTGATATTGTAGGATATTTGGGATATGGGGCTTTTTGTTCCTGCCTGGTCCATTATTTAGTTAATTGGTTAGAATTATGTTAGTAGCTATGTTTTAGTTAAACTGTCTTTTTTTCTTTGTGTGTATGATGGGTCATAAATATATTATTGCTATTTTTATTAGCCTATATTGCGGGTCTATGGGACATCAAGGAATGTTAAGTCATAACCACTAAGAAAATGCCCACTGAGATGCAAATGTTGCTTGCGTACTCCAGAAGAAGGCCGTCTTCTCTGTTTCGTTGGGCTACATGTTAATGCTCCTTGTTCATAAACATTTGTTTGATTATAGCTGCTAAACGAAAAGCCACTGAACTGGAAGACTCACCCTCCTTACCCAAAAGAGATGTTGACAGTCTTACGAGCAGTCCTTTCAATAAACGTCAAACTTCGGATCTCGTTGTCCTTGATTTACCCTTCAAGATGGACGAACACGGACTGAAACAGTACTTTTCTCAGTATGGAGAAGTTGCGCTGTCCCAGATTAAAAGAGACAGTGACGGACGTTCTAAGGGATATGGATTTGTCAGATTCGAAAAGTATGACTGCCAGATTCAGGCGATGAGCAAGAAGCATCTGATTGAGGGAAGGTGGTGCGAAGTCAAAATCCCCAACAACAAGGTAAGTCTCTGAGACTTTCCCAGATCAGCATTTTATGCGTTTTTCCACGGCATATTTTTTTCCCTCACATTTTTGAATGTTTGGTACGGATACAAAAGTGTGTGCGACAAACTAGACCCACAAGTTGAAACTCGCGGAAACGCCGTTGTCTTATTTATGTCGCACTTTCTAATGCCTGTAAGTAAAATCAGGAACAAATAAGCACAAGAACCTCCGCCTCCCTATCTCTGTAATACGACCATGCAGAGTCGAATAGATTCCCGATTGCCAGCCCGATGCAAAGGAGTGGATTACCATCCGCCAATACGAGTAGCTCTGTGTCCCGGAGCTACTCGGAACATCACAATTTGTTACCTCTATAAACAGCTGTATCGCAATAAAGCCCTCGAAGAAGAAGTGTCGAGACTAACAGCCGATTGGTTGTCTACCATTGTGACGTCACATGTCACGCGCTGCAGAGCGGGCTATGCACGCCTGCTATAGGCTAGTCTTTTCCGCTGATATGCACAGCGGCGAAGTGGGAAGTAGACGGGCATCAACTCAAAGCTCAGCAAGTAGGCCTACCTCTGACTCTGCTCGGTTTTGTCGGGGTATCCAATGTATCCATAGTCGGTGCATGGGACCAAAGACGGAGGTTCTATTGGCTTATTTGTTTTGGGTAAAGTCCCACCAAATAGAACATCATGCTTACGCCCTAACCCTTCTGTACTAAACTAGAAGGTTCATCAGTTCTTTTGTCTATGCGCTTAACAAAATAGCTCTTTTTGTTATTATGAACAGTTGGGGGACATTTTCGCGTGGATGGCTCCGTTGGGTGTTACTTCACATTATCATGATGGGCATTTTCGCGTTGATGTCATCCAGCTTGATGGTCATTTCGCGTGAAAAGCTCAGCGTGTGACGTCACCATCCAGCTGATGCCTTGGACACACGATCAGGGTTGGGTGCTCCCGCGCTGGAATTCCTGCCCGGATTTTCGGCACTGTCATCACTTCCATATGAAAAAGTTGAGATTTCTTCAACTTTATGATGAAAGTGAAGAAAATCTGGCCGAGAAATCCTTATCGTGTATTCGCACTTCGAATGGGTGTCTTCCGTTCAACGACGCTACTCCAGCTCTGTTGAACGGGTTGAACTGTCTCAACCCGTTGTCATCGAGTGGACATTTCCGCGTTGATGATCCCTTCGAATGACAAGCTTCTGAATTTCGCAGTTCCAAGGAGAGGACGTTTGCAATCGAGTTTTCATTGGACGTATTACTGAATCAATGACCGAGGAAGATCTTCACAAGTACTTTTCAAAGTTTGGGGAGATTGCCAATGTTTTTCTACCAAAAAACCCATTCAGGTAGGTGCGCACTTGTTTCTACTGAAAAATAATCCTAATTAGCAAAAAAATAAACTTGAATTTTATTTTCTAATTTATTGAACGTACTTTGACTTTACAAAATGTAGAACGTTCAAATAATTTACAGAAAGATTATTATGAATGAGGAATAAAGTTGTGGGGTCGTGGACAGTTAAGCTGCCAATCGGAGAAGATACGACAACAGGTTTTTCAGTTTCAGTAACGGGTCGGGTCAGAAATTGACAAACGACGGATAACGGAGTGCTGTAACATGCAACGCTGTAGGTATGGCTTGAATCTGAGATATTAGAGACACGTGGACGTTTGCGTCGTAGGTCCGATTTTTCGACTTTATCCTACAGTAAATCCAGCAAGGAAATCGACATAGGCTATAGTGCGCAGAAGACAACGTAAAGCTTTCCGAATCCTGGTCTGTTGTGCCTCGAACGGTTCGGCACAATTTTGCTGTAACCAAATCGGATGCCACTAACAGCTGATTTGAAGGCCTCTTTCAAATAGTTAGTTTAATTGTTATTGCCAGCTATCGAATCTTCTCTATTTCCAGCATTCAGAAAGGGTCACATTCGCCCATCACACTGTGTTGTTCCGCGAGATTCCTTCGCAAGCATTCAAAATTAATGGTTTTAATAAATTAATGGTTAATGGTTTTGGAACGTATTGGTGAGTGTATTGTGATAACGTAACTTGTAAACAACGTTAAATGCTGTCGGTGTGGGGGAAACCACGAATCTACCTGAGATAATTCATGTACTTCTGCCACGGTCATATGTGCTGACTGTTCTAGCTCAACCCATGTAGTCTTATCTACCCGAAAGTAAGGGAAAGCCGAGGGGCTGCTCACTTCTGTCGCAAGGTGTACAGGGTTCCTTCCTCCAGCCTACCTCCGTGCCTCTCTGCCTCTTGGTGTACGCCGAAAATTTCAGTGAGCAGCCCCTCGGGGAAAGCAATAACTTGAACGTGGGTGATGTCGAAAACGGAGTGACTCTTCTGTAGCCTGTTGTTTGTTTGTTACCGTCTGTCTTGTAAATTGCGTTTAGTCTTTTTCTTTGTGCCGTTGTGGCTTCGGCTAACGGGTCACAAATAAATAAAATAGTTGTTGAATGTTGTTAATTTCATTTTTTTTCTTAGGGGATTTGCCTTTCTCACCTATATCGACCCCCTTGTAGCGTTGTCGCTTTGCAATCAGGACCATACAGTAAAAGGTACGTCCGTGTCGGTGTATCCAGCGACTCCCAAGCCTGACAAACCAAAACAGCAGAACCAGAATTCGACTGGACGGCAGCCTCAGCAAGGTCAGTCAATATTATAGAGTTGTTTTTATAGTCCGTGCGAAAATTTTTGTTCAAATAACTATAGGATCACCCACTATTTGCGTCTGTTTTTGATTCCGTACATGTGCCGTACGTAATTTGAAAACACATGGTCACTGATGATGATGCAGAAAATGTTGATGATGATGCAGAAAATGTTGATGCTGAGGTATAAAAAATGGCTGACCCCAAATGAAAACCAGCCAATCAGGTTCAAGACTTTGAAGTAGCCAATGGGATGAGAGTGTTTTGAACAAGAAATCAGAATTTTCAGTAAGAAGATCTGCCATGACGGAAATGAATCTCAGCTGATGTATTGGAGTTGTTATTGTAGTTTTACTAATCTGGGAATACTATTAAGATAGGTCAGAAGGAAAAATATTGGGATAAAAGAAGAAAAGTAGATCTTTCTTTCAAGATATTTCTATCATTTTTTGGACAACTATGAAGTAGCACAGGAACATTCAAAGTTTGATAATGTTATTACTAGATTGAAAACATGATGGAAATACAAAGTGATCCTGTATAGCTCGGATTCCGGTTCCTGACCCCGAAAACAGATGTCAGGGACCGAGTTGTGAAACCGAAAGCGAGGTTGAAAACCACAGTTAGACAGATTTATCGACAAGCAGTTCGAGGGCCATGACAATTGAACACAAAGATCTCCCCCAGAATCTTTCTCTTAACTAATAACATACATTATACTTTATTAATGCATGTTCTTATTTCGTTATGTTTTGCTACTAAAAAAAATCTGGCTCTGTGTTCGTCGCTAACCTCCGGAATCGCCCCGTTATTTTATTCAGGGCAGATTAGTTGCGTTTTTGCAGATACCATGGTATCTGATACTGCGGTTGCTTTGCAAAAACGACAATTGCCGAAATTGTGCATTTCGAAGTCTTCCCAAAGGAAAAACTGATATCCAGTCAGATCACTAAGTGCCAAACTTCTTTCCCATCAATTTGGCAAAATCCTAGGCTCTATTGTTGTTGATGATGAAACTGAGATGACTTTTCCAGATATCACGATAAGATACCACGGTCGGACCGTGGTATCTGACGGTCGGACCGTGGTATCTGAATATCTGTTACCACGGTGACTGGCGAGATACCACGATAACCCTAAAAACGCCTTTTGACCGTGGCGTCAGATACCACGATAACTGCAAACACGACTTTAGACCGTGGTATCAGATACCATGGTATCTGAGAAAACGCAACTATTCTACGTCGGAGGTAAAATTTGGTTGCATTTCTCAGTCCAAGGGGGGGGGGGACCTTTCGCCGATGGTGACAACTCACCACCGACTGTGTTCAGTCCCTTTGATCAAACGTGTCTTATTATTAGTAAATGAGTCCCAAATGATAAACGGAATTGCATCAAAGCTTTTCCATTAAAGGACACCTGAACAATGAAACCATACTTGAACACACCATGGAGAATGCATTTACAGACATGGCCACGGAGAGGATTCTTCTCCTGAGCGTGGCGTTTTCAAAATAGGGATGTTCGTTTCTGGAGGTTTGCACATGTAGACTCCAAGACAAAAAGCGCAATTCATTCAAATCTTGTACAGCGCTGGCCGGATCATATTGGAATTTCTTCTAGATATACGTTTGGGCTTAACTGGTTGAAAAATATTCCAGGAGAAGGGTTGATTGGTGACTTTTGTTCATTTCTAAAATTGTTCGGTACTGCAATAAGGACAGATGCAAAATGGAGCAAAAATCATAGCTTGGAAACACCATTTCGTATTTGGATTGGGTTTTCTGCAGGCAATATTAACGGAAGTCATACAGATAGGGATGATACTTGGTACTCTTCATTCAGGTGTCCTTGAAGCAACCCGTCTAACTGTCAATGATAAGTAAATAATAACTCTTGATAATCGAAAAAACTGTCGATAATAGTAGGTCTAATGGTAGGGCTGAAGACAATCGGGCCTGTTTTGTTTTCCTGCTAATGGGCGAATCCCTTACCATTTGAGGTCGTTCTGGCCTGTTAGTCGGTATTATGCGATGATATTTCGAATGATATTCCTTGAGTTTTCAGTCGTGCTTTGGTGATGGGTTTTACGCGTCAACTTGCAGTATCGTTTCTTACTTTAATACAGTGGTTCCCAACCGGTGGTATGCTTACCCAAAGGGGTACGAGAGACCCTTGCAAAGGGTACGCGAAGGTCCCAAAATCGAGTTTGTCTGTAGCTGTAATATCTCGCCTCAGACGTTTTTGGGTCTTTATGACTTAAGTTTTAGTATTGCCCTCAAGATCAGATACCCCATCGTACGCATTTCAGTAAATATCGTGTTTTTAACGTTAAGATCGTGGTAAGAAGTAATAAAACAACGATTCGTCAAAAAAGGTGTACGTAACGTTTTGAACCTTGATTAGGCAGTACGGAAAAGGTTGGGAACTACTAGGAGCGCTGAATTGTACAGCTATTGCTAACAGTTAAAGGAAAGATGTTGCATTACCCACTATCGCAACATATTTCCGCAATCGCTCCATCCATTCTTGAACCCCAGAAACCCTAATTTCATACGGTACATTCTCTCCCCCCGACGACGTCTCATTGATTTTCTCACTTGCATTGTTTGGCTACCTTCGATGCCTATCATGTTATTGACGGTTGTTTGCGAGAAGTGTATTCATTAGAAAAACCGATTATGTAAACTTTACCCTGTTTTTACTGCAAGTCAAGAGGCCTGGAAAAAGGCTTAATTAGTCAAAGCAGTGGGTAATTTGTTGAAAGCAGAGCCTAGTTTTAAAGTATTCAACTATTTTGAAATACGGAATATGAACTTTAAATAGTGCGAGGGGCCCTCTAAGGACGCAGAAGTGGCTCGGAGACATTTTTTCGTGGTGCTTCAGAGTCTTTTTGTGATTTACTGGTAGGCTAAATGAGTCGTCTTGAGCTTCTGCATTTATTTTAGAAAGCTTCCCAATTCAGTTCAATTCAATATAATCTAAAAAACATATAACAGACGAGCCGATGGGTTGTTTTTACGTCAACATAACGTCACAGCAACACAGTCTATACGTCTATACAATTTTCAACATTTTTACCAACGTCTTATCATAAATATGGTCAATAATATAATAAAACACCATTAATAAAATATAAATAATATGAAAATTAACATTCCAAATGCGCTCCGAGTTAAATAAACGCACAAAAGAGGGGACGAAACTCTGAGCACAAAAGAGGGGAAAAGGAAATGACAAATCCGTTGAGTTGTAAAACTGATGTCATATGCGAGTTAAAGAGCGATGTTCTGAGGATATCAGGGATACATCAAAACTTATTTTTTTCTTAGGTGGTGGCGCCCAGCAGTCGGGTGCAGGAGGGGATTCTACAGCACAGATCGCTGCCGCCGTCGCAGCGGCTCTCGCACAAGCCGGCGTAGTAACGGGCCCAGCAGGTTCGTACCAGGGTGGATACTCAGGGTATGGTGGTTACGGTGGTGGCCATGGTGGAGCAACTGGTGGGTATGGTGGCTCGTCCGGAAATATTTGGCAGAATCAGGATAGAAGGTGGAAGTAAATGGTGGTCGTTTGTGCGTGTGTGGGGCGCGATTGGGTGAGCCTTAGACGGTTTTGATGTTTAACGACTGAATGTTATGCCCAGCGATTGTCAGAAACTGAATAAAAGACAGATTTGAAAGTTCGCTTTTTGGTTGACCCGATTGTTCTGGACTCGTCTTCCGGGTTTTCTGACCTGACTGTTCGATGTATAAAAGAGCTAACTGGTGGAGCCGCTATTTCGCGATCACCGCTTGCGATTCTCAAGGGCGCGTCACCGAAACGATGTCCCTGCACCAGTAGATTTATCTTATTCTTGGCAACTTGTGCGTAACTTGCAAGAGTCGGTAACACCCAACGACGGTTGCTGGTCCAGGGGTTGGCTACTTGTTGGCCCGTGAAGCAGCGTCTCCGAGGAAGCAATTCATTCGAAATGGTGATATATTATATTATAATATACAATAATTTTAATCCGGTAAGAAACCATATTCTAACACTACAACAAAACAAAAAATTAATAATCAACCGCATCCCTCTGGTTCGTACATTTTTACCCATACAGGCAGAGATAGGCGAAGCCTAAGGATTACATAAAGCACAGATGATACAGCTATTTGAAGCGAGCAAACGGTTTCTCAGAGAAGTACGATGTACGTGAAAGAGTTGAGATATAACAGTTGAATAACATGTAATAATACTAATTTATATATACTACAATGTATAATCTGTCAACAGGTTCATGTATATGGTTGATAATTCTTAAAATATTTCAGTATGAGTATGACTCGAAATTTTTTTTCTCGAGAATTGTAGAGCGGAAAGCCTTTCGTTTACTTGATACTTTTATTATTACACCATTAACTATCACAGTACAAAACTGCAAGAAAAGCGTTAAAGGAGATACTTTGCGGAAGTGAAAGCTAACAAGGGTTGAAGAACATTAGCTGCGTTCGTTTTCGTCTTTCGGTTCGCCGTTCCAACCGTCGTTTTACTATAAGCCTTTTCTTAATAAAGCCGTTCGTGAACGGCGTTGAACTGCCGAGAATAAGGAGTTTTTTTTGTTTGGTTGAACCGCCGTTCCATTCGTCGTTCCTGAAACGACGAACGGAGGCGGAAAGTCAGTTTCAACATCTCGATTCGGTACTTAGGCGGGAATTTTCAAAATTCGCGAAAAAAATTAAACTTGTAAACCAGGTTTTATGCTAAAAATCCATTTTTATCTTTGCTGTGGCTGCTGTTGGAAATATTAAGTTAGTTTTACTTTTACGTTTTTGTATCTAGTTCGTTCGTGACGACGTTTTATACAACGTGCCAAAGAAAACCCTAATATGAAAAAAAAAATTAAAACGACGTTTTTCGTACCGACAACGACGAACAACGAAAACGAACGCGGCTATTGGGAGATCGAAACGTGCGCACCGACGTGACCTCGAGATTAGCAAGCGTGGACTAAATAGCGACTGAGTATGTGGAGCCTGCTGACCCGAATGAACTTGTGCCTTCGGCTGAAACATATCAATGAATGATGTCGATTGGCTTTGTCTGAAGTGCATTGGTTGCACTTTGAAGACTGTGCTAAGGTAAGTGACTAACTTGTTATGGATGGAGTCTATGTACTTACTTGGTATTGTCGATTATGGACCGTAGCATACAAAGCGTTTTTGATCGAACAGAAGGCATAAAACTGTCGTACCTGAAATTCTGTGATTTTTTACGTTTTTAATAAAATTACCAGGCATTTTTCGGTTTTGCGCCTGCTCAATTTACAGTATTCTGTTCGTCCAAGACATCCCTTACAACCCAGAAGAAGCATTGGATGTGCCAGAAATTCATCAGTCGTTTGTCTTCTTGCAAGTTGGGATAAAAACATACATCGAAATCTGGTAGGTAGATCGTGCATAGAGTCATATGAATAAACAACTATTTTTAATAATAACAAAAAACCGTTGGTGCATTCCGAATATGGATATGGTGCTATCGGAACAGGGATTAGCCAGAACATATTCAATTAAGGTTATTTTATGCGACTGCTAGGACTAAGTAGTAGGGCAAACATCACAGCTGTCCAAGAAGGCCTAAAGCTCGAGTCTGAGAAAAAAAAGGTACGGTTAGATGTTGAAGAAAACTATTAACAGTTACAGTCGAGTAAGGCTAGCGAAGGCAGCGTACCTTTGAGATCCATAAAGGAGTTCGATCATGTTTAAGTTCTAGAATTTAGTTAGCCCCCATCCATACATGAGCTATTACTCGGAAAAATAATAGCGTGCTATTACTATTACTATTACTGTAGTGTAATAGCAAAGCTATTACTATTACTATTACTGATCGAAAAAGTAATACTATTACTATTACTTTTTAAGTAATAGTAAAAGCTATTACTATTACTATTACTTTTTTGTGTATATGATTTGAACCCATATTGCCCATTTGTAATGTATTAACTATATCCTACAAGATGAGAATCCCCCTATAGGAACGCAGCTCGCAGCGAAAGAACTCGGTAGTATTTGTACGCGGAACTACGATCGACCTCCGTCGGGTCATCTTCATACCACTGACAGGGCATGCGGATGGTGCTGCTGAACTTAAGAAACTTGAGCCGAGTTTCCCATCTTGTAGGATTAGTTTGTCCATGGGTGGAAACCCAATTGCGCCAAAGATACACAATCAAATTTTATTTTTCAAATATGTCACAAGTATAAAAATCACAAGTATTTAGCATTTGCATGAACAAAGATCAGCCTTTCGAAACTGCTGTCTTTCAGCTTCATTCTGTCCTTTCTCTTAATCTTGCCTGCAACTGAAAATGCCGACTCTGCAGGTGCCGACGATGCAGGAATAGACATGACGAGGAGACCTCGGCTTTTATTCAACTTAGCCTAACAATCCCGTATTTTGCGTTATTGCATCACATTGCATGGGGATTAAATTTGCATACAATCGGTCCTCTGAGGTGGGGAATTAACTAACGATACTAAACTAAAGCCAGACCAGAGCAATGGGAATTAGGGCAAAGTAATAGTAAAGTAATAGTAAAACTATTACTATTACTTCATAGATAATAGTAAAACTATTACTATTACTTAGTAAAAAAAAAAATACCGAAAACTATTACTATTACTATTACTGCAAAAAAAGTAATATTACTATTACTATTACTGTAACTATTACTAATAGCTCATGTATGCCCATCTAAGTTACAAGTTCAAACCAGGAATTCGGTACGACCGTCGGATTATCTATTGTCGCTTTTTGGAAGCAGCGCAAGCTCAAAATAGATCTCGAAATAGAACAAGTTGATCAGACAAAAAGAAAAAGCTGGTTTATGACTTAAATGTAAAGAAAACAACTCATTTCTACCAAGAACAAATAATCTACAAGATCTCCCTATCTATGTAATACGACAATGCGGAGTCGAATATATTCTGATACCCTAACCGGTGCAAACGAGCGGAGGAAGAGCTACGCAGAACATCATAATTTGTGACTTCTACAAACAGCTGTATCGCAGTAAAACTCCGCAGAAGAATGCGAACGCCGTCTGAGTCGTCCTTTACAGCTGATTAGTTCTCTACCATTGTGACGCCACGTCTAATTCGCTGCAGACCGGGTTCTCTACCCCTGCAAGCATCCTGCGGCTTTTCACCAGTGTTGCCAGATCCTTTTTGTGAAATTGCGCAGCCCCTTCGCAAAATTGCGCCCAATGGCGCAATTTTGCGCAATTCCACTTTCTGCCGCAAGGCCGAATTTTTTTGGCAAAAATGCGCCCAGTTTGGGCGCATTTTTTACTTTTTCAAAAGTGATAATTTCCTTGTTCCAAGGTCGGGCTCGGCTACCCACACTTTTTGCCTGATCCTGAATTCCGTTTTTCTTTGAGAACATTCTCGGTTGGTAAAGACAAGTATTTCTTCAACCTGAGGCGTACGGGAATCTGGTAGAAAATACAGTGATTCTTCGATTGTGGGCTATTATTGGCGGGACAGTTGGGGGCAAGGTCGTTGTTGGAGAGTTAGAATGACAGAGGGGTTTCAGATGAACTATCAAAACTCAAGATCGTACGATTCCGCCTTACGAGCGGCATTACACGTCGTTTAAATGACGAAATGGTGTTATGAGAAAATAAAAACAAGGTAGGAAGTGAGAAATTGCGTATTCACATTCTTGTAACGGGAAAATGGAAATGCGCCCAAATGCGCCGGTTGAATTTTAGAATTACGCCCAAAAGTGCGCAGGCGCATTTCTGAAAAAAATATGCGCCAAGGAATTTCAAAATGTGCCCAAATGGCGCAATTGCGCCCAATCTGGCAACACTGCTTTTCACCTGGTATGCGCAACGGCGAAGAGGGAAGTGGACGAGTATCAACTCAAACCTCACAGCATGTACCTCTAGCTCCGTTTAGTTTCATCGGGGTATCCATAGTCGCTGCATGGGACCGAATACGGAAGTTCTATCAGATTATTTGTTCTTGTTTCTACCCAACAGTCATCCATATTCTTAAGGGGTGGGTCGACTAAGCTAGTATATGCTGCCTGGCCCATTGGGTGATGTATGGGGCGGGACTGGCGGACTCGTTTGTCATAAGAGGCTTCTGTTAACCGTGGATAATTTGGCTGGTGTTAGGATTTTGCGGAAAGAAACGGTACAGTAGTATTATTATTTCTATTAAAATGGTTTCTCCCACTACCTAACCAGATGAAAGCTTCAAATAAGGAGCTTTTCAAATAAGAACAGATAAGATTTGTTCATCGGACAAAAAGGGGAAAGGCAATGGTAAGTAGCAGCTGGAATGAAGCCAGGTCAACCCGATATTATTGGCCAAGAGAGGGGAAGGGAGAAGCCATAGAAAAAATCCTCGAGGACTTTCGAATTGCGATATATCTGCTGTTAAAACATCATATTCCCCCATTTCTTCTAGTAATTTCTGATTTTAATGTAAAAGACTCATTTTTTGTTCGAAAGACAAAATTACGAGTTTCTGCAACATGCTCTGGACTGAACCAACCCAAACCACAAACTTCGCCCTTTTTTTCAAAACCAATCAACTCAGGACGTCGATAATTTTAAGCGAGTCGTTTTAATTTTTATTTACAGTGTTATTCAATGAGTGAATTGACTGAGCTACCGTGTTTCGTTTGTTTACACATAACTCCTAAAGTCTGAGGGATACATCTAAATAAATTAAACAAGAGATTAGCATCGAGTGTATTTATAAAATTATCAGGATACTTGAACAAAATTCTTCAATAGCTCACGCCTAGTACAAAACATTCACACAAACCTACACTCACCAATTCACGTTAGTTTTTTAGCCTTCTGGTAGAGGGTATCCACAACTTTGCTAAGTGACGTAATTGTATTTATGGCGGACTCGTAAGTTTTGTCGGCCTTCGATTCGTCAAAGATGATGAGGACACCAGCGCCTTGGTCGAGGATGCCGGACAATTTCTTGTCCAAGATCATCTGGGACAACTTGGATTCGACCTTATCTTGGGGAAGTCCAATGCAAGTAGCGATGTGAGAAATCTGGAATACGGTTTAGCTTAGTTGTATTAAACACAAACAAACTGATACAGAGAGCGTGTTCCACTCTTCTTACAACAGTATCTATTACCTACTATTTTCCCTAGTTTCCTTCTCTACTTTTCCTTTAACCTCGTGAAAAGTTACTACGCTAACCGTTCCAACCTTCTCGAACAGTAACTACGGTCTCTGTGACGCGAATGGCGGGATTAACGCATGGCGCGATATTCTGCCGAAAGTAGAAACATTCGTTCCGGCCTTGACGCCAAGATGCCGTGACGTCATGAGTAGTTACTACGGTAAGTGGGGTCGAACACGACCAGAGCAGACTAACTCCACCCCAAGAGAGCACTGCCCGTAAGGGTGACAGTATTCATTCACAAAAAAAGGGAATTAGTCGGAAATTAATAAACGAGGAATACTGCCTCGTTACTTGCATGATGTCGTAAATACAGGACCGATGCGTCGCAACTTTCCGGTTAATTGGCCTTAAACTTCCTAACTTCCCAAGCGGATTAGTCTGTTTGTCCTCTCTCGCTTCAGTATCAGCATTCATCAAACCGAGAGCAATATAATCAGGTCCGTATCCAGGAATTTATTTCGGGGGGGGGGTTGCCCATCGGGTCGGACCAAAAAGTACAAAAAAGACACAGATCTGAGGTTAAAGCATATTATTTTTTAATGTTTTTTTTTTTTGGGGGGGGGGTGAACCCCCCCCCCCCCCTTCATACGGCCCTGAATAGAATATAAAAGATAAGCTTTCATTTTTAATTTCATTTAAGACTGAAGGTAGTGAAAAACTCTCGTCGTCAGAGAGATTCGCGCCCTTTTCCTGCTCAAGGAATATTATTAACATGTATGTAGCAGAGCTTTAGTTAAATATTGATGACGGTTTATTTGGGGACCAACAGGAACTAACCGCATGACGACTCTCTCAACTGGAATCTAGAGAATTCTCTTTGCTCACTAACGCAATGTCGTGTATTTTAAAACCTGCTTGAAAAAGTCGAAAACGTTTCGGCTACACCCTAGGACAAACCAGTGCTTTCTACAGTGGCCCATATGAAGCCTTTCTTCTTATTTTGTTAGATAAACTCTCTCTTTCTCAGAAAAAAATAAACAAATGAAGAATATTTTCTATTAATTCATGCTACCGGTTCGTTATTTCAAGTATACTCAAGACTTTATCAGACAATTAACTTACCTGGACCTTCACGTACGGCTCGATAATCCTCTCCAGATTCTGCTGGAGCATGTTGTCATAGAGAGAATCGATATGAGATTTGATAATAGGGTCGTCGACCAGCTCGGCCTTGTAATCGACCAAGGCCTGTAAAAAATAAACTGATAAGCCCCACGCCTTAGTTATTCCAATTAATTACCATGCCTCGCACTTCGGAGCAAGTAAGGTCCATGCTGGGTCTGTTATGCTCCGCTATGGTTCTCAGGACGAACTTTAAGGCTTTAGGTTCAAACGAGGACAGACGAGACCCCTCTGGCCTTTTTAGACCTATCACTTTTCATAACTACGTGGAGCTCCATGCAATCGTGTGGAACAGTCCGGCTTGAACACCTGATTTTGCAGTTTGGTAAATCTGTCCTAGCCAATACGAGCCACCGGTCACTACTACCGGAAACAGCCCCTCCCAATAATCGAACTCGGTTGCAAAATAAACTTCTACCCCTAAAGTCAGGACTAGTCGTTACAGGAACTCGTTTGTGCCCTTTTTTACTTCGATTTTCAACGCTGAATCGTAGTGTGTGTTTGTTATTTAGAATTTGCAAGAAACTGAATTTAGTTATGCTATGATAGTTTCTAGATATACCTATCTCTCTCAGTCAATGGATGGATGCGAATGACCATGGAGGAGGAACCGCTAACTATCAAACGTTGATGATACCTATCTCTCTCAGTCAATGGATGGATGCGAATGACCATGGAGGAGGAACCGCTAACTATCAAACGTTGATGGATATTAACGAGGTCTAGCATAAAAGAGGGGCGAGTGCGAACAAAACGTCAGTAGGTGGGTGGATCTGAAAATTTCTGGGTAGTTATGAATGTCATAGATGGGCGAATTTCTAAAGTAACGGTTCGTACACTGTAAGCAGTTTCATAATAACACAAGGATAAGCAGTTTCAAGAGATAAAACTTGGGATGTTATATGTTATGATTTTGCAAACGTTACGGACTTAACGTTATGCACAATCAGCTTTGCCAGGAACAACCGAAAAAGCATCTGCTGACTTTTCTGATATCACGATTACACACCAAAAAGTCAGCAAATGTTTTTTTCGACTCTTCTTGTACGCATAACGTGTCAAGGCGAACCTTTGAAAAACGTCACGGCCAACATCCTATGTGTTATCTGTTATGAAACTTCTGACAGTGTCTCGACCTATATCCATCGATGGGCCTACATGGAAATCTGCAGGAGTGCCGAATAAGCTCTTGCTCTCAATGTTATGTTCCTCTCTTCCGTTAGTGTTCAATTTAGGCGAATATGTATCCATGCAGCCTACACGTTTTATAGACCCAAGAAACACCAACTTACAGTCTGGAAATCTGCCAGAGACCTCTTGATGCTTGCTTGAGCTACTGCCCGCAGTGCGTCAATATCCCGTCCAGAATAGCGTAGACCCAATTTTCCTGACAGCAGAGCTGCTACGTCTTCGGGACTGAAAGATATGTTTCGAATGTAACTCTTGAGACTTCTCGATTATGGCTCCTGGTCGCCAGATTCATACTGGCCCCCTAAACCGCTTACCCAGAACAAAATCAGTAAAAAAATACCGACGCAGATCAAACGCAGCTACGTGTGATCTGTGGTGCAGTAGAGGTAGGCTTCTTTGAACGTCAGTTAACTTTAAACAGTAGCATTTTCAACCATTTGCTGTGACAAAAGTCGTTAAACACTTTTTTTTTACTGGGTGTTTTACCACTTATTCCCAAACTTCACTGTCCAAGGTTTACTAACGTTCAAAGAAGTACATCTCTACAGAAGGGTCAGGTAAACATTAGACAAGGATATGTATGTCTCTAAACAATTATAAGAACACCAGTCATGCTTTGATGTGATGTACACTGTGGGTGCTTACTTTACAAACCGAGTCTAAACCCATGGTAAGGATGACAGACGAGTAAGCCTACAGTAAAAATGAGGAGATGGCTGGACACTCATACTTGTGACCTCGTCGTTAATTATGATTTTAGTTATATGACATTACCAACAAATTTGATGTAAGCCACAACAGGTTTTTTGTAAACAAAAACATTTGTCTTTCAATCTAAAACTCAAGGTCGTGCGTGATCTTTCACTTTTAATTACTTTTCTTACGCTTACGACCCTCAAAAGAGTTTTCCACTTGGTTCTGGGACCAGGTTACGCGTTCACAACTAACTTGACATGGTTTATGGCCCCAATAAATCGCCATACTCCACCATCAACACGAGAAAATTATTTATCGTTATTTATTTAATTTATTAATTGACGATTATCAGTATTGTTGTTTATTGGTATCATGTCAAGGTTCATAGTATGTACCGTAAGGGCAGTTATACTGATATTAGTGTTTTGGTCCGATCTGTTGAAATTTATCAATTGTCGATTATGGTTATTATAATCATAATTATAATGACCTGTTGACCTAAGTAAGTACGCTATTTGGCACTGTGCCACGATATGTGCTAGCGTTTGAATAAATCAATCAATCAATGAACACGACAACAAAATTTTGCCTAGAATCTGGTACTCACACTTTTAACACAATCTTGGACAGCAACATATACTTCAACGCGACGATGGCTTTCGGATGGTCAACCGAGTCGAAACCCTCAAATCCTTCATAGAAGTATGAAAAAGCGGTTTTGAAGTCTTTCTCGTCCGCAGCGTGAAGAATACCGGACTGCAGGTCGAGCGCTGCTTGAAGCTTTGGAGGAGTGTAGACGGAGTTGGCGGTTGTTCGGGCGGAGGTCAGAGCAGCTCTAGCCTTTGGCAAGTTGCTTAGGGCGTGGTAGACCTTGCTCTCGAGTAGCTGGACCTAAAAATAAGGCCAACGCGTGAATGAAACAAAACATCTGGCACACGTATCAGTAAAAAAAAAGTTATCAAAGGTTCGTGCGCACTCGAGAATTTTCTGCGGATCTTTAGCAGCAAATTCAGTTCATTTATTTGTATCCCCCAAAGCCGGCGAGTAGAGAAAATACGATAATAAGTACATAACAGGTCTACATCTGACCAATAATTAGACTTTCACAAAATCTGCGTTCGTCACTATAAAAAAAAAATACACTAAGCGAAAAAAAGGAAAATTAACATAAAGCTAAAATTTCGACCAGAATACAATCAATCAACGCAATACATCGGAAAAAGAGTGCTTATATTAAATTTCTTGATAGAAAATGTTTTCCGTTCAAAATGTTTATCAAATCATAGCTTTCCGGCATGAAGACTAACCGAACCTGTTCTTAGGCTCTACCATTGTATTTCATGGCGCAAACAGGAGTCAGCCGAGATTTATTCTAGCCGTATTTCGGCCCTTCTCGGCAAGGGTCCTCTTCAGGATCTAGCATAAAATGAACCTGCGACCCCAATTCCGGTTCGATTCTTCTAGCCAGAGCCTGAACAGGACCCTTGCCAAGAAAGTCCGAAATATCACAGGAATGATCTTCAGCTGATTTATTCATTTAGCGCCACCAAATATGATTAACAGCCGGCTTGGACTGAAGGAACACTTCCTTTCCTGTACTCACCTCAACTAGCAGATTCTTGTCGTCTAACTTTTTCAATTCCTTCAGCAACTGTGAACCCAGCTGCAAAGCGTCTTGATATTTCCCAGTGTCGTAGTAGAGTGCGATGAGTCTTGCCTCCAAGCTCTGACGGAGAAATGTCCGCTTTTCTGTAACAGCCCAGTCGATGCATTCTTTGCACAGAGAGACCTCAGTTCCAGTACCAGCGTCGAGGTCAAGGAACATGTCGACGAGCGCTCGCACAAGCTTTGCTGCCTTGGCTTTACTGATCTGGCTGAGGAAGGGACGACTTCTCTGAATGAGGTCTCCCAGAGCTGCAATAGTATTGATTTAGTGATTTACTCACTTAGTGATTTACTCTTTGTTTTTATTTATTTATTTCATTTTCTTTATACTCCGCTTTTTAAAATGGCGGGTGAAAAATAAATTGCTTACTTAGGCCTACTCATCTTAAAACGTCAAAAAAAGACACGAACATCTTCAAAAGACATCCGTTCCACTTGTAAAGGTCAAAGCAATCATGTCGAAGCGGAAATTTGTAATAAAAAACAAAACCTTGCCCAATAACAATTTCAATTACACTAAGTTATTCACAAATACACACCTTTCTTCATCAATAACCTTCCACGAGTGTCCATCCCACAAACGAAGCTATATCATGCAGCTCTTGTTACGGGAACACGGTACAAGAAACTAAATGAGGACGACTCGAAGCCCCCCCCCCCCCGCTCGTACCACCCGTCAACTTTCGCTTTAGTCGAATCCGATTCGTATTAGTAACTGCATTTCCCGGTAACCTCGAACCACCCGCATCGAGGTCAAATTCGGCATGGACCCCAGCTAGGAAACGAGGACACACAAAAATATAAGCTTTGTACCGTCCAAGTTTCAGTCCCATCGCTTGACCCGTTTCTCCATACGCGAAACTTCCTAAATAAAGTTTTCGTCCCCTTTGAATATACTACGGTTTTGACTTTACGCGTGGCCCATCTAGGGCTCCGCCCCTACCACCCATCAAGACCATCTACCACCCGTCTGTATTGAAAACTGCATTTCTGGGAAATTTCCAACAACGTCGTCCAGCGAGGTCGGACCCGAAAATGTCAAACATAGGGCATGTGACCGTTGTGACCGAAATCGCTCAACTGGCTTGACCCCTACGCGTGTCAAAACTCCAAGACCCCTTCCTCAAACTCACCTTGCCGTGTCCAGACGTGGTTCCGAAACACAAAAAGGTTTAGGTCATATAGTAACCAACAGTAACGGGCAAGTTTTAACTGGATTGGCTAATTTCCGTGAAATGTCAGGTAACCGGTAGCCTATTTCCGTTAGTCTAGTGAAAACTCAGAAATTCCGACAAATTATTTATTAAGAGATCTTCAAGTTTTTGAAGCAGGCTGCTGAAACTGAAAAATTACCTTTCGTTTTCGGAAGGTTTCCCTAAACAAGTTATTTCAGTACGACCACGCCTGCTCTCCCACCCACTCGTTCCGCTGGTACTGCAGAGAGGATCTCAAATCAAGGACCACTCACCTTTAGCATTTCGTTTCTCTTTGTAGTGCTCAGCTGCTTTCATGATGCACTGCTCTCTTATCCTCACATTTTCTTCATCATTATCTGTCTCTCCTGGGACCTCAGCTGGAAAACACAAGCAGAATAAAGTAATTTATATCCTAAGATGTCCCCTGTCACTAAGCTATCAACATCCACGGGGATGTGGGTAAACTCTAAGCCAATGAATAGGGGGGGGGGGGGGTTCTATGAACTTAGGCTTCATCTGCTAGCTGGGCATCATTTCATATTTTGCAGTGGTGAGAATGACCCCAAGCATAGCAGTGAAATGTTTTAATACTGAAGAATGTTTATTTATTGGTTGATAATTATAGACAAAGCCCAAAGCAGAAATGGGTGTCAGAATAACCCCTCAAGGCTTCTGCCAGACATTAACCTGATTACCCTTCACTGGGTTAGTTCAAACATCTCTTTCTCTTTTCTGAACTGCATGCTGTGTGTAGCCTACCGCAAAAAAAAAGACTGATACAGATTTGAAATTATGAAAAAACAATTTGCACTCAGCACTCTGAATAAATCTTTTCTATTTTTTCCCATCACATTCTTCAGCCCCATACAATACAAATTTAGGCCCAAACATATCCTTTTCTCCCCCAAAAATTTCAAAATTATTCTCCACAAAACGAAAACTCAAAACAAAACCAAACTCAAAACTTAAACAAAAACTAATTAAAATCATAAACAATTTAAAAAAAAATCAAACAAAAATAAAATCAAATAAAGATTAAAAAACTACTCCAATTTCATTTGATTGTATTTTAACAAACTTCAAATACAATAAAATGAAATTATTAACTTACAATTACAAAACTATTAGGTCATACAGTCCTAGCTTATGAACAAAAATAGGCATATTTAGGATCACACTGTCAGCTTTTGGAATATGATAACCAGGATTAGGCACAGCTACTGCAAAAACAGTGATTTGCAGTTTACTTCTTTGCTTTCTTTGGAAGTAGTCTGTGGGTCTGTGATGCTTCACAATTTAAAAAAAATATTAATTTGACAAAAATTTAATTTTACAAAAACTTTCATTTAGAACATCCCTATTGGCTATGTGCAAGAGCCAGCATGAAA
The DNA here is from genome assembly GCA_023053555.1 of Branchinecta lindahli. NCBI lineage: Eukaryota > Metazoa > Arthropoda > Branchiopoda > Anostraca > Branchinectidae > Branchinecta > Branchinecta lindahli. The sequence continues at coordinate 5,714,969 of JAKZAO010000009.1, read as the reverse complement.
CAATGGACTGGGAATAAGGTCTGTTTTGGGGCTCTAGCCCAGGTAGCAAAGCTTTTGCTCTAAAAAAAAAAAAATATATGCATGTCTAGGGCAGGTTGTCTAAAAGGTTATGGTACTGTACGGTTACGATGATTATCTGACCTCACAAGTACTTGATAGTTGGCTGAGATTTAGTCTCGACCTCACATTCATTATGTTTTGAATACATTAAAGGTATGCTTATTTGAATATTCCTTGAGGGCTTGAGCCCAAGCTGACTTTGAAACATATATTCAAATAATGCATAAAACGGGTACGTCAGCCAGACGTCAGCTACAATGCTTTGGCCTTTGGCAGTGACGTTTTGGCCCTTCTTGGCATGGGTCCTCGTTGCTAAGGGTTTGATCTTCCCAACATTGACCGTGAACATTGACAGCCTGATACGGTCCCTTGCAAAGAAGGGCTGAAATATCGCTGCCAAAGCATCGTAGCTGATGTATCCGTTATATGCATTATTTGAATATATGTTTATTTGAATGTTTGTTAAGTTTTAAGTTTGGACTTTGCCTGGGACTTTGCCATTTTCATGCACTTGCTGTGACTAAAGTCAACTGTCTGACTCTGGTCTGACTATGAGTAGGCCAAAGTAGGTAATTAAGGGCCTCTGAAAACACCAAAATAGGCATTTCTATTCTACAGTACATATAAAATTTTAAAACTAGGTCGTCAAAACTGTACTGTTAACATTTAAGTAACTATTCAAATAAGCATACCTCTACTGTAGTCCTGAGCCAGCACCAGGCCTACAAACCTCTAACATCAGTTTAGCTTGATGCAATCTTCATGTTTCTTCTGTTCATAAGAAAAAAAACAAGACAATTTACTAGAATGTCCGCAACAAAGGATTAAAGTCTGGTCTTCACCTCCCGGAACTTCCAGAATCTGGGCTTCCAGAAATCCAGATTATTCTTTGACTTCTTCTGTAAATTGCATCTGGAATATGAACTGGTCCGAACAGAGGCGTCGCGACACCTTCCTGATGGGGGGGTGCGGCTTCGGAATTTTACCGGAATTTTTCGGGATTTTACCGGAATTTTTCAAGATTTTGAAGGAGATTTTCCATAGTGAATATCTCTGCAGGCACAGGCGTCACTACTAGGGGGGGGGGGGGGTTCGACACCCCCAATGTTTTCGGCCAGTCGGTAAAAAATAGCCGAGTCGGCGCAAAGCGCCGCGATTTTTAGTAAAAACGCAGTCAATTTTTCTCTTAGAAATAGAGTCGTTTTTTCTTAAAAATAGTCGTTTTTTCTTAAAATCAGCCAATTTTTCGTCAACACAGTCGTTTTTTTTCTCAATAATAGTCGTTTTTATCTGCAAAAACCGTCGGTAAAAATGACCAGCCAGTCGGTAAATACCTTGTCCCCCTCAAACATTTTGGCTAGTAACGCCTCTGTCTGCAGGAACTCTAGAATACTGTTGTGTTCTGACTTAGATTGTGTGTTACAAACGACGGTAAACAAAGACAGGCTCGTTGAAGTTTAACTGCAAAGGCATAGCTTATTTTTACTTCTGATATTTGAAAACACTGAAATATTCTGACTCTTTCATGAGAGTCTGTTACTAATCACAAGTGAAACCGATCTAGTTGACGAACGTTAAATTTTAACTAAAATTCACGAAAGAATTCGAATACCATATTTCTTCAAACTTTTTTTTGTTCCGAACCTGTCCTGGGGACTTCCGAGATCATGTCGGAACAAGGCTAACTTGTGAGTCGAGAAGGCTGTCGAATCTAGAGTAGATGGTACTGTGATTTTATTCCTGGAACAATATTTGTAGCTGGAAATGGTGTAAATTTTGGTAGGTTGCCTAATTTTTGAAAGCTACAGAAATTTTGGAAATTACCGGAATCACCCGGTGAACGTCCAGGTTCGATGTTTTGTCCGTCTGCACGATTCACTCTGATAAGTTGTGCTTCGCGGTCATCCCTGTAAGCGGTAAGCAGCAAAATTCCGGTAGATTCCCTGAGCCGAATTTTGGAAGATGCCGCGCGGCATATAAGGTAAGGTAAGGTAAGGTACAATTTTATTGACAACTTTAGTATAACTGCAATAACATAAAAGCGACAAACATGCCAGTGGCATACTGTGATTTTGTCCAAAATCCCGTCAAATCTGGACGACCCACTAAAACGAAAATCGATGATAGATCGAATCGATGGCCACGAGTCGATATCAAATGTTCGCGCAGCTCGTGACAAGTGGGTTGTCCAGATTGAGAAATCCGTGGCAAGTGATTTCTGCACATCGGCGGCGAGCCTCCTAACTGGGTGCACGGCCAAAGTCTTTAGTAGGAAGTTCTTGGGCATAGCCAAGGGAATCTCGGAAGACTTTGAGATTGAGACTATCGCGACCCTCCCTGGTATATGTGCAGCTAAAAGACTCGGAACCTCAAAAAGTGTGATGCTGGAATTTACGGACTCATGGTCAATGGCAAATTATAAAAAATCGGGTCTAAAAATTGGATACGAAATAATCCGTGTCTCCGACTTTAAGCAGATACCAAAGTGCTGCACGAAATGTCGCTCGCCTGAACACCTCCAAGAAAATTGTCAGAGCCCTCACGAAAAGTGTGCGATCTGTGCTGGGCCTCATATGTCATCTAGAGAATCTCCCTGCCGAGCCCCTGCGAAATGCGCAAATTGCGACGGATCTCACGTGTCTTTCAGCATGACCTGTCCCACACTTAAGCAGTTCCTGGCTCGCAAAACTCCGAAATGAATGTTATGAATCTCTCTCTTGTGTGCTACAACATTAACGGCACGAAAAACAAGGATCCTGTAATCGATGAACTTATGCGTGATTACGATGTTGTCTGTCTACAGGAGCATCTACTGACTGCCATTAGCTCAAACTTTCTGTGCCGTAGTGCTGCGCATGTGACCTTCCTTGTTAATGCCAAATCCACGTTTGGCCGGCCCTCCGGTGGCCTTGCCTGTATAGTAAAGCGTACTGCAAACTCACCCCATGGTTCACGCTCAATCAGCCCTGTGCTTTTCCATTCTGACGATAATTTTCTGGCGGTGCGTATTGCAGATATTGTGATCGTCAATGCTTATCTACCATGTGATAACCGAACAACTCTGTCCCTAAATAAGTACGCAAAGGTCTGCAATAACCTGAAGTTTCTCATGGGAAGGATTTCAAATGCTGGTCTTAATTTTGTTTTAGTTGGAGATATAAACTGTGATATTAAAAGACCATCTAGTCGCAGTGAACTATTTCTTGATTGCCTTCCGGATTATCAAATCTTGCATAAAGACCTTTCATACACTTATGTTCACCACACAGGAACGATGTCCGACTTGGATCACGTGATTAGTTCACCACGCGTAGCTTGCTCAGATGTTCATGTTGACCGCGACGCAAGTGATCTCGATCATCTTCCTTTGTCATTCGAAACTAGTTTTAATAGTGATAACCTACCAAGTGAAACCCCTAAGAGGAAGTGGTCTGTAAAGAGCAACTGGAGTAAGGCAAACCTGCCCTTATTCGTCTTTACCCTTGCTTCTCTCCTGGCAAACGTACGTGTTCCTTTTCACCTGTTGCAATTAAATGTACTTGGGAATTCCAAACATGACCTTAATCTGTATTATAGTCAGCTTGTTTCATGCTTGAAACAGGCTGAATCCGTTGCTGTTCCCCAAGAACGTGTTCGAATAAACACTCGCAAGTACGTGTGGTCGCTCGATCCTGAGTTAAAAACAGTGAAAAATAAAGCTAAATTGTGGTTACGTATGTGGGTCGATTGCGGCCGCCCGGGTTCCGGGATGGTTTTTGATCTGAAACAAAAAACCAAGCGTGACTACAAAAAACGTCTTCGTTCTGTACGTTATAATGGTTTGGATTTCCCCACGTCTAAAAAAGATTGGATTAATGTAGTGAATTCGAGCAAGCTCAATAATAATGATGTATCCGCAAATGCTATAACTCCATCTGAATGGCATTCCCACTACAAGAGCATTTTTTCTGTCATTAATTTCCAGGTGCATGCACATTACCATAAACTTCTTAATCGAGTTCTGCCCCCACGGCTAGTCCAATCACGTATTGTGCCGGTTACCCTGAGTGCGATATCTAGTTCTCTGAAAAAATTGAAGTCTTGTTCCATTGATATTGACGGTATTGCCGCGCACCACCTACAATCGGATTGTACAGCTCTTCACCATCATTTACAATTGCTTTTTCAAATGTGTATATGTAATTCTTTGGTACCCGACAGCTTCCTTTGTGGCACAGTCACTTCAATTTTAAAACGAGGAAAATCGCCTTTTGATACTGCTTCGTACCGTCCCATAACTGTTGCTTGTAATCTCAGTAAAGTGTTTGAATACGTTCTTTTGCCATATCTAACGAAAAATATTAATTTCGGGGAAAACCAGTTCGGTTTCCAACCAGGAATTAGCTGCCAACACGCTCATCGTGCTCTTGCCACTATCCTCAAAGATGCTTCTAAAAAAGGGCTTAAACTATATATTTGTGCGCTTGACCTTTCTAAGGCTTTTGATTCTGTTGTTCATAGTCAAGCCCTATTTGCTTTATATTCAAAAGGAGTCAATCTGTCTGTTATATCCGTACTTCAGTTTTGGTACACAAATTCGTATCTAAGAATTAAATGCTCTGGCTCGCCTCCTACTGTTCCAGTACGTCGGGGCGTCCGTCAGGGGGGTGTTCTGTCTCCGAGTATTTTCAAAATTTGCATTTCCCATATCCTGTCAAACATTACTTCAACTTGCTTCATGGGTTTTTCTGATATTTCTTACATTGCATATGCTGACGATTTGTTGCTTATTTCAAGATCTAAACTCTCTCTTTCCCGTATGGTTTCAAAAGTTTCATTGTCTTTCTCTCAAATCGGTCTGTCTCTAAACGTTGATAAATGTGAATTTCTCCCTTTTAATTCGTCTCCTTCTAACAGTAAACTCCTAAACTGTTTTAATTTTTCTATCCCTTGTGTGTCAAAAATCCGATGGCTCGGAATTTCTATTACAGAAAAAATGTCAAATTTTCGACAGCAAGCAGTTCTTGATACTAAAAACAAAATTCAGTCTGGATATGCAAAAATCGTTGCCAACCGCCGAAAATATAACCGCAGAGCTCTTGCCAAGCTCTACGCAACTTACTGCGATCACTCGGTCCTTTACCTTTCTGGACTTTACCCCCTGCTTAAGAAAAAGGATGTAGCTGCAATTCGAATCGCATACTTCCGTTACTGTAAATTTCTCCTTTACTTGCCAATTTGGTATAAAAACCGAAAAATGATAAATAAATTTTCAGTAACAGACATAACTGTTAAACTTGACGAGCTGCATAGGAATCTGTCGGTCGCGGCGTTTTCTCCGCATCACGGTCTTGTCCGTTTGTTTGAAGTGTAATAATCTGTTGAAGTGTAAAACTGTGTTGTAATTTAACTTGTGTTCTTTCTTTTTTATATGTACTCCACTATTTCTATTTCTGTAGAAGTGGGTAAATAAAAATATTCATTCATTCATTCAAAATGACGCTTCGTTAATTCAACTGATTTATGAAAAAAATACTAAAACGCTAGCCTAAATAAAACTAAACAAACAACTAACAACATCAGCTCGAATTTTTTTTAGACAAGGTAATTAACAACTAAAACAATCACAAATACGAATACGACCAATACGAGAATTTTAGGACAATAGACGTAGAACGAAAGAAAGAAATTTTGTGTGTATCAGCAGTCTTAACTTTCTCGAATAACAAAAATCAATCAGAAAAATCACTCAACAGAAGAAGTATAACTGCTAAATAACATATACTTTTTGAGGGTTCTTTTAAAAAACTTCCCTGTCTTCAGACACTATAATATTGTCGGGCAGTGAGTTCCATATTTTTATACCTGTATGACGAATGGAAAAACTAGATCTTGTGCAAGGATATCTATTGGTGGAGAGATTAGACCGCCGTATTCCCGTATTCCGGTAGATCCGGTAGATCGCCGTATTCCGGTAGATCCCCTGAAACACGTTCCAACAGATTCCCTAAGTCAAGTTCCGGTAGATTCCTTGTGAAAGGTTTCGTTAGATTCCCTGAGCGAAAATTCCGGTAGGCTAGATTCCCTCAGCCGAATTCTGGAAGATTCTGTGGGGCAAATTCCGGTAGATCCCCTGAGACACGTTCCGACAGATTCCCTAAGTCAAGTTCCGGTAGATTCCTTGTGAAAGGTTTCAGTAGATTCCCTGAGCGAAATCCGGTAGTTCCCTGAACAATAATCCGGTAGATTCCCTAAAAATCATCAAGTTCAGGTGAATTTGTCAAATTTTAACTGGCGCGGCTTCGCCGCACCAGTCAAAATTTACCGGAATTTTTTCCCACGGGCCTTCTGGGGGGGGTGCAGCACCCCCCCACACCCCCCCTCGCGACGCCCCTGGGTCCGAAAGTACATCAAAATAATCCGGGAAAAAGGGGCTTTTGAACTTCCAGATTTCCGGAATTTTTAAGTATCGCAGAAGAAAAAAAAAATCTCGGAAAATCTGGGAACCCAGATCTGACCCAGATTCCGGAAGGTGAACACCCGACTTAAGCTTACCTGCCCTAAGCAACAGTTCTGCATCTGACTCGGATATTTTAGGATTTGATAGGGTTGGCTGTAGTTCCACAAGCATTGAAGCCATGATACTGTAATTATCAGCAAAGTGACTGTTGGCTTCACAAAGGCCCAAAATTTACCGTCACTCACCAATCTACACCTTCTTCTGGAAATGCATCGGATCTCTGCTAAGGCCACCTACTTAATTGAAAAACTTTTGCTAGGAGCCTACTAGATGGCGTCTGCCCTGGAAAAACTTTTGCTAGGAGCCTACTAGATGGCGTCTGCCCTGAAAAAGTTACGTTGAAGATTGTTTTTCGGACGTGCTGTTAACTTGTTAACTAAAAACTGTTAACTTATTACAGAATATTAAACCAGTCAACTTATTTTATTTTCAAGCTTGTCGTAACTGCAATGACGTAAATTCAATTACCAAATCTTGATTTTCGCCTTGTGGGCGAACGCTCTCCTCCTACCCCCACACACATGATCGGATCAGAGACAAGAAGGTTTCACTGAGTATTCGGTAGGGTCATCTATAAGCTTGCCAAGTTCCATGGTCCCAGCTTACGTGGAAGTGCCATATTCACCCTCCTCCTACCCCCACACAGATGATCGGATCAGGGAAAAGAGGTTTCATTGAGCAGTCAGTAGAGTCCTCTATAAGCTTGCCAAGTTTCATCAACCTAGCTTACGTGGAAGTACCAGATTCCCCCTCCTTCTACCCTTACACAGATGATCGGATCCGAGAAAAGAAGATTTCATTGAGCATTCGATCGGGTCCTCTATAAGCTTGCCAAGTTCCATCGTCCTAGCTTACGTGGAAGTGCCGAAGTGGCAAAACTTGGCAGAGAGACAGACATAACGATCGCTTTGTGGTACACGAGCCACCTGGGGATAGGAAATGATCGGATTCCGAGATGAGCGTAGAGGAAAGCCCGTCTCGCTGCTAAAGTTGAGACTCGGAATTCTTTGGGGAGGAGAATAATAGGAAGCCTGCTTTGATAGTAGATTGCCCTAAGAGCTCTTTTCTGAACAGCTTCAAGCCTGCTTCAAGCCTCTCAGATTGATCCACCGTAAGGCCAAACCTTCCTTAATTCAATTCGCAAATGAAGAACTTATAATGTACTCGAAATACAGGTAGCATTCGGTCTCCAAAACGATTCCCTAATTAAAAGCTAAGGCACAGCCCATCTCGCACACAGTGACAGGGAAAATCGAACAAAAAAGTAACGTCACAGAAAAAAAACACAGTTGATTTGAACATCGATCATTCTCAGGTAGATCTCGAACAGAAATCAATTAGATCAACAACTTGCACCTCATCTCATCGACACTGAACAAAGCATACACCATCTTCCGGGCATGTTTGTATGACCCCTCCAAATTTTCCCACAGGCTTCGAATCGGATTTCTGAAACGCGGATAACTCAAAATCAACTTCTCGACTGTTACTTCGTCTAACGGGTACATACCAGATATGTTCTGAATCACAGTATAGGGCACATCGAGACAAAACACTAGCACTTGCGCCTTGGCACTGAGGAGTTCAGCATAGGCGTCAATGGCAGCCATGGCCTGTGATTCGATTCTCCTTCGCACGTTCGCAGCGACCCTTCCCTCCAATAAGTAAACAAAATCGACACCGAGGCCGCCACTTCCGGGTTCTAAAGCTTTCTGGTCCGGCCGAGTCTGCGGTGCGCTCTCTTGAGTAATATTCCGAATCACGTAGTCAACTACTTCCGCCCGTCCCATTTTCTTCTCATAAAATCTTTCACCATCCCAACTCCGGACCCGGAACCACCCCGCCTCTGATTCCTTTGTAGCGACAATATGGGGGATGTCCATTTCTTTTGACCAAACCTGAGCTTCTTCTAAAGCCCTGAAGGGAGGAGGGGTTGCAGCTCTCACCCCTGCGTTCCAGAAATCTTTCAGAATCGAAAGCGTCTCTTTCGACACATCTTCCTCGCTTAGGTTCATAACTATCACGTCAAGATGCCCCTTTAACTCGGCTTGAGGAGAGTTTTCGGGCAGCTCTGGGGGACCAAGCCCCTCCAAGAAGATGGTAACCCCAGAAGCGACTACGGCTGACACACTAGAACCGAAGGCAAAGCGGGCTCGGTAGTTTGACAGTAAGCCGCCGTACTCGCCCCCTTCAGCAAGTACATCGAACTTTTTCGACCTCCGTTTTCTCGCGGCAAGACCCCAGTGGAACGCGACGCCAGAGTAGATACTCCAAGGGATTTGCAAGGAGCTGCAGAGCTCAACGCAAGAGGGGCCGATACCAATCGTCTCCAAGTATTTGAGAAGCGCTAGGATTTCGGTAAACGCAACTTTGGCTTTCTGAGCCGCGGTATGTTTACTGCGGAGCAAAGAACGCCAGCTACTCTGAACTTTCTCAACCGAGCCCTCACTCTCAAGAAGGTTTAGCAAAGTGTTGGAAGTTGTTTCACTGATACCCATTAGGGTAAACTTTTTCTCAATCATGCTGCGGTCGTTTGTCTGTTTCTTAAGCTCATGAAAGGTGGCTAAAATTTTATCCGACTGGCTCAGGTCAATATTGGTATACTCCAGTAGTGCTTCGATCAACTTGGCGTGACCGACCTTGAGGCAAAGACTCTGTTCATTGACGCTGGTGTTGTGTTTGAGAATGTCGTATGCTACGTACATAGCTTCCGCTAGGAATGCAGTACCGTTCACAGAGGATATTATATCAAAACTGGCTTCGCGTACTTCTCGTGGGTGAACACCTAAAACACGTCGCTCACGGTAAGATTTTGAGACCGTAAAGCAACGGAAGTCTGTCAGGTTAGACCTCGCGATAAACCGCGCTATAGAGGTCCGCGAGTGTGCTTGCAAAGTGACCACTGTCCCAGAGCGGTTCATCAGCTGAACTTGATTGCTTATATCAACAGATAAAGTACCGCTTCTTGGCGTTAAAAGAGGCACGGACACTTCAACAGCACCATGCTTCCTGAACACGCTTCGAACGAAATTGGTGAGTAACTCTATCTCACGAAGTTTGGTAAGATCGGAGACTCCTTCGGAGTCAAAAGCAAGATTATCTAGTGAAGTCACTTCCTGCCCAAGGCAGGACGTCACTAGATACTTATAAGCTTTGCTTTGAGGGTTGGCAAGGGTATGGCGGATCGTTTCTTGCAGGGTCGCGTCCTCGAGTTCTGGTGGGGGAACGAGCGAGCTGTGAAGCAGAGCGTCGGCTGAGGGCCGTTTTGACGGGTCGTGGTCAAGAAGCAGACGGATCAGCTCCGTCTTCTTTTCGTTTAAGATCTCTGCAGCTTCCAAGGGGAAGATAATATTTCTCTGGCGAACACCACTGATAATTTTCGCTCGCTCCATGCCAGTCGTCAACGGAGGCCAGGACATTTCGAAGAACATCACCCCCAAGCTGTACATGTCCAATTTTTTGTCATAAGCCACTTTTCCTTTCTGATCGGATACCTCTGGAGCGACGTATAAAAGTGTCCCCACAAATCCGGTGTTGCCGGATTCAGACGGTGCATGGGGGCTGCCAATTTCATCCGTTGGTTTTGCGAGAAAACCGGTCGTGGCCAAACCAAAGTCTCCGATTTTCACTCTATCCCCGCGTACGAGAAAGATATTCGCAGGTTTCAAGTCCCGATGGATCATTCCTTGTTGATGGATATGCGCTAATCCTTCTAGGATCTCCCGAAACATCCGCCAGCTTTTTCTTTCATCTTTGTAAAGCCCATTGTCAATCGCGGATCTTAGCGTACTCCGCTCACAATATTCCATCTGAATGTACATGCATCGAATCGTCCGCTTAATAACTCTATCTGATTTAGGCTGAGAGCTATTGCAGGATGAACCTATTTTTGAATCGCTTTCGAACACGATATACTCCGAGTCATCCTGCTTCTGCAGGACAGCGGGTAACTCATCACCCGAGGAATTTTCTGAATCAAAGCTACTTTCCGAAGACCATGAACTAGCGCTTTTGGGGAGACTGGTGAAGAACCCATCACCGGAAGCAGAGGATAACTTCTCCGACGAGTTAGCAACCGACAACACACTCTGGTCCTCTGTCTGATCATTCACACCATATTCTTCTATCCACGAATTATAGTATCGAACAACATTCTCATGATTAAGTCTGGACAGCACTTGAACTTCTCGTGTGATTTTGTTGAAGATAGCCGTACTCTTGGTATCCAGCATGATTTTCTTAATGGCGTAGACCCCACCGTCTAGTTTGTTGCGCACCTTAAGCACCTCACCGAAACCACCGCTGCCTAGAAATTTCATGACTTCAAACTCATTGCTTAATCGTGAAGTTACAGAAGAGCTGAAAGGGCTGAGCGGGATTTCGTTTTTACTTTCTTCGCTGTCGCTGTCACTCTCACTTGTAACTGACACCTCTTCATAACTAGAAATGGGGTCGAAAACTGGTCTACGCATTAAAAACGGATGCGATAGTAACTCCTCTACCGTCAGTCTCTCCCTTTCATCTTTGTGCAAACAACCAGCCAAAAAGTTGGCGAAGTCGGAGCCTAAATTACTAGGAATTTTGGGCGCAAAATCCTGTATAATCCTGCCCTCGAAAAGACTCAGAATTAAGATCCCGAACCGGTGAATATCCGCTTTTTTGCCACTTCGTCCAAGTGCCACTGGGTAGCTCTCCAAAGGAGACAGGGAGGGCTCAAACAGATCTCGAACTTTCTTATCGATACTAAAATCATTCAAACACACTTTCAAATCCTTCGTGATCACTACACTACTTAACCGTAACTGGCGATGTATGATGTCATTATCGTGCAGAAATTTCAAGCAGTTTAGTAACAGGACTGAGAAATGCCTGCACCACTGCTCACTCAACGACAATTCTGAGTAGATGATTTCTTGTAGGCTTACACCTTCGGCATAGTCTTGTGCTAAAAATAATATTTGTTCCGACTTTGACGCACTTAGTTTCAAAGCGAGATTTTTCACGAGAAACGACTCACTGTGCCTCGACAGGTGGTTGATTTCTTGCTCAATAGGTGGCAGCTTTTTCGCTACTGTCGCACTTTTTGGAAATATCCATTCGATCACGACCAGCTTTTCTTTAGTTTCGACACTTCTGGCCAGGAAGATGGCGCGTTTTGTCGAACAGCAGCCAAGGCACTGTTCGTACTTAACGGTAAACTTGGCGGGAAATTCAACTTCTTTGTCACACAGATGGCAGCATTTTTCTCGGATGACTGACGGCCTGCGAATGTGCTGAACCTGCAGGTTAGTTTTCGATGAGATATCAGGCTGAGTGCTACTGTTCTCTAAGCTGCGGTCAGGCTGCTGACGTCGCGCTCTTAAACGAGCCTGTATTTTGGCTTCCTCATTTTCTTTTAACTTCTGGCGGAACTGAGTTTCGCGTTTTCTTGCCTCAGCAGCGCGATGCTCTTTCAGTTTTTGTTTCGAAACCATTTCCTCATAGAAAGACTCATAGAGGGTCACATTGTGGATAGCGAGAAATTTCTGAGCATGCTGCGCCAGTTCGAACATCATCTCTTCACCGATTCGTTTCTCCATCAGGGAGGACAGTTCTTTCTGAAAAAAAAAAGATATAAGGATATTATTGTATTCTTGCTGCAGAACGAGGTTCAATACCGGTTAATGGTATGAAATCTTTTTCAAGAAGTATGTTTTGATGACCAACAGAGAGTAGAATGATTAATTCGTTCCCTTCATTATATCAGCAAGTCGAGGTTTCATTGCCCCCAGATTAAAAAACAGCATTAATCTATCTCTGTGAACGTGTTATGAGTTCTCAAATTACTCATTTGATTCCTGAAGGATATTACTGCAAGCTTTTGCACAGTTCTTTTAGGCTAATAGATTCCTCTTACACATAGTTACTTATGTGCCTCAATCTGAAAGCTCCTGGGGTCAAAGTGAAAAAGTGCTCATGGATAAGGTAGTTAAGCAGCATAGCTCTCTCTCTACCTTGAGCGGTCTTAGTATAAATGAATGGTAACAGGTGAGTAGCAGGTGGAAGATTACAAAGAAATAGGAGTACTCTGCAACATCTGCTATTTAATTAATACTGTGCAGTCTCCTAACCTAAGTTGCAGTGCTACAGGCTTACACAGTACTTGGGAATGGCAATCATCTGCAGAACAGTTGCTTTTTCATCCGATATTCCAGACTTTTTGAAGACTGTAACTAAAGGTGCTATATCTGGATATAAGGGTGGAAGAATGATCTGGAGCTCTAAGTTGCAGTGCTACAAGCTTACACAGTACTTGGGAATGGCAATCACCTGCAGAACAGTTGCTTTTTCATCCGATATTCCAGACTTTTTGAAGACTGTAACTAAAGGTGCTATATCTGGATATAAGGGTGGAAGAATGATCTGGAGCTCCACAAAAACACTTCCAATAATGCTTCCATTTGTTCCTCTTTCAGGAACAAGATGCAGTAGATATTCGTTTGATCCAAGAATCTGGAAATCTTCTAGATAAATAGCTTTCAAAGCCTCAGCTTCATACTGCTGTCTTTCAAGATGAGCTGTTGACATTTTGACGCCTAAAAAAATTCGTCCATTACTCACAATTCTGTCACAAATTTATTTGACAATGGGATAAAAGAGTTTTATCATAGACACATGTGACAGACAAGTAAAACCAGTAGCAAGTTTAAAATTAATAAAATAATTAGACGTGTCCACACTACAACACTGACTTCCATTCTAGCAGCAGCTGTCCAAAAGGTTGTTGAGGGGTAGTTGAACTCTTACATCGCAATAGTGGCTAGCGATTTTAAAGTACTCCATCTCTAGCTCAGAGACTACTGAAACTGGTTTCTGGTTTCCAAGATATTTTCTGATGACTTCACTTCTGATCACATTTAGAAGACTATCTACTCATTTTAATAACATCAACACTTTTAGTTGGAATGCACTCCACGTTGCTGCTATGAGTGAGGTTAATTTTTTGAGAATAACATAAATTCAATCAGCTTTTTGGTACTTTCTATCCCTAGGTTCTCTTTAAGCCCACAAGGAGTCTGACTTCCTCACATCACATAAGCTTTACAAGAGCTAAAGAATCAGCAAAACTATAAGATTAGTTGTATTTTTGTTTAGCTTTTGCCTTTATCTTTTTGACTTTGTCCTTTTTGAATTTTTTTTTGCATTTTGGTAAGTTGCCATTTTGATCAAGGAATTTTCCTTTTTCCAGATTAAAATGCAATTTTTAAAATTTGTAGAATAAACATGGTTGGAATCCAGGACATTCAACGCAAACTGCTTATCACTTAGACTCAAATCCATCTTTTACTAGATTTTGAACAAGTGAAAGTACGAGATAAATGTAAAAGCCAAAAAGGGAGCACAGCTTGAGCTTGGTCAACTATTATACCAAGTTTACCTTTTAAAAAAGGCGAGAAAAAGGCGAAAGTCAGTATTTGCCTTTTTTGACAAAAACAGGAAATTGTCGAACAGCGGCTAGGTAGGCTACATTTTGAAAAAATGCAAAAAAGAAAAAATATCCAAACATCAAGTGAAAAGGTGAACCAAACTCACCAAACTGCAGGTATTGATGTACAGTAAAGGTTTGCTTATTTATTTGAACATTTGTACACTCTGAACAAACCAGGGTAGCTAATTAAGGTCCCCTGCAGGTATTTTGGATCTTCATTCTACAATTTAGCCTAAAACTACAATATTCTAATTTAAGTAATGCGAACTGTTCTAATATGTAAGTATGTAATGTAAGTGAAGTAAGCATATTTGATAGTGCGAAAACGGATAAATGAGCTGAAAATTTATTGGAGCTATATTTTGGCCCTTCTTGGCAAGAGGCTCAAAGCCGCTAGAGATGGAAAAAACGAAACTTGTGATAACAAAACTGAAGATTCTAGCTTAGTCTTAAATATCTAAATTGGTGAACTTCCTTTTCGAGAGTAGCTCGGAGTTAAAAAGGTTGCTGAGATTTCATTTTGGACACGGCTGCTGTTTTTGCTGCTCGGTTGGGTCTCTGTTTGGGTAGAGATTTTTCTGCAGTTGGGTTGATCTTCGTTTTTCTGTAGAGAGGAGCTTGGGGTCTGAATTTTCTTGTGCTGATGATTCCGTTCCATGTTTCCGGTAGAGAGTACTCGCCTGTGTCTCTGTTGATTCCTGAACGTTTTTTCTTAATTTCAACGGCTTCTCTTATTGTTTGGTGAACGAAACGACCCAACCGAGCAGCAAAAACAGCAGCCGTGTCCAAAATGAAATCTCAGCAACCTTTTTAACTCCGAGCTACTCTCCAAAAGGAAGTTCACCAATTCAGATATTTAAGACTAAGCTAGAATCTTCAGTTTTGTTATCACAAGTTTCGTTTTTTCCATCTTGAGCGGCTTTGAGCCTGAAGTCCTGAAGAGGACCCTTGCCAAGAAGGGCCGAAATATAGCTCCAATAATTTTCAGCTGACTTATCCGTTTTCGCACTATCAAATATGATTCGCAGTCAGCTTGGGCTGAAGGAATATTTAAAGTAAGCATAGCCAGGCCAGGCTACTGGCACTGCAGAATTTCTAACTAAAGAAAATGTTCAACAGCAACATTCTAGAAACAAGAATAGACACTTCAAATGCCATTTTTACCAGAATCAGAAGGTCTCTGCAGCGGGCTGCAGCTCAGCAGCTAGGCTACATGAAAAAAATAAAAGTCAATGCTTTCGTTTTTCGAATTTTCTTGTTGGCCGAAGTTTCGTCATCTTCCAGGTTCCAAAACGCTCTATGTTTTTGTTCCTTGGCGCGTAATTTAAATTTATCTAGAAGCATTGTTGATTTCTCGATTTCTGTTTGGTAAGGCTAGGTTCAGTCAGGGTTCAGTCCTACACAGATCCTCAATTTTTGCGCATGGTGCTGGCATGGTGCTCCAAATGTCCGGGCATGCCCCAACGTATGTGCATGGTGCTGATATGTCGGGGCATCATGCATGTAGCATATCTAACCTTTCTTTGTTGTGTTACAGGAGGGGTACCTGACCTCGTTTTTACGCAACCTCGAATTTTGCCGCAAAAATGTTAAAATGAAAGTTCCATGCTATCCTGACAGTCAAGAAGCAAAATATGAATTTTTTTTCAACAGTTATGTCCCAAAATATTACAATCATTTGTCTTTTCTTTGTTTTGAACCTGGTTTAAAACAGATTTTCTGGTTATTAGCCTTATTACCTCTATCTTTTTCATCACTTTGCAAGCAATCTGACCTCATGTAAAAATGGGTGAAACTGTTTGAAAAGAAAATTATATTTAACTAGAAATATTGAAGTAAAATTTGTATCCCCAACATGTAATCCATTCTATTAACTTCACTCTAGTATTTTTGTCATGTTTTTTGGTTCCTTTTTAAGCCAGATAGATTTCACTAAAAAAAGATTTCTCTGGAAATTCGAAATCTTGTCTGAGGTTGGGTACCTCTCCTGTATATTTGACAATGCAAAACTGATACGTCAGGTACATTTTATTAGAGCTATATTTCAGCCCTTCTTGGCAAGGGTCCTCTTCAGGCTCAATCCTCTCAAGCTGGAAAATGAACTTGCTGAAGAACAGTTAAAGATCTTTCCTTAAGTATCTGATTTTGTTAACTTCTTCTCTGAAAATTGGTTGGGGTTAAACGTGGTGCTGTGAGTGTGACTTCTTTGTTGACTTGGCTGCTGTTTTTGATGTTCGGTTTGGTCTTCAAAAGGGTAGAAATTCTTCTGCATTTTGGTTTAGGAGTCACCTGTCTCTTCTTCTTCTTTCCAGCTAAGATGGATACTTGTTGGCAGCATGTATGGGCGATTTGAAGTTCCGTACTTTGGTGATAGATATTCCTTCAGCCCAAGGTGACTGCGAATCATATTTGACAATGCGCATGGTGCTCCAATGTGCGGGCATGCCCCAACGTATGGGAATGGTGCTGATATGTCGGGGCACCATGCCATGTAGCATCTCTAACCTTTGTTGTGTCGGGGCATCAGGCATGTAGCATCTCTAACCTTTGTTGTGTTATATTTGACAATGCAAAACGGATATGTCGGCTACATTTTATTAGAGCTGTATTTCGGCCCTTCTTGACTAGGGTCCTCTTCAGGCTCAAGCCGCTCAAGCTGGAATATGAACTTGTAGAAAACAATTTAAGATCCTTCCTTAAGTATCTGATTTTGTTAACTTCTTCTCTGAAAATTGGTTGGGGTTAAAGCTGGTGCTGTGCTTGCATTGTTGACACTGCTGCTGTTTTTGCTGTTCGATGGGGTCATGAAACGGTAGAAATTCTTCTGCATTTTGGTTTGGGAGCCACCTGTCTCTTCTTCTTCTTTCCAGCTAAGATAGACACTTCTTGGCAGCATGTATGGCCGAAGTACAGAACTTCAAATCGCCCATACATTTTGGCCAAGAAGGGCCGAAATATAGCTTTAATAAAATGTAGCTGACATATCCGTTTTGCATTGTCAAATATGATTCGCAGTCAGCTTGGGCTGAAGGAATATCTTTGTTGTGTTGTCACTGAAAGTAGTAAAAAAACAGAACTACAAAGGAAACAAGCAATTCTCTGCTGTTCACAAAATTCTGGTTGGAATGGCATGCATTGTGGCAGTTTTGGTTTATTCCCTTTATAATTGCAATCAAGTTTCAAGAAGGTTTGAAGAGATGACACAGTCTTACCTTAGATTACCTGAAATTTCACTTTCATTGCACTTGCCATGACATTTTCGAGACTGCAACAGTCTACAATAGTCCCACTGCTAGATCACCAAGGAAAAGTGAATATATGCAATATAAAGGTCTATTAAGTTCTGAATGCGATTTTTTATTTTCTGCAAAGTAAGTTGCTACGGTACGAAGTTTGTTCATAGTTCATAGTTGCATTCATAGTTGCATTTTTCGGATCCCAAAACGTAAGTGACGGATACCTATGACATCGCAAAAGTTGTCCGTCTGTCCGTCCGTCCTTCCGTCTGTCCGTCCGTCCTTCCGTCTGTCCGTCCGTCACCCCGTCCGTCCGTCCGTCTGTCCGTCTGTGAGCACGATAACTCCGGAAGGGAATGAGATATTTTGATGAAACTTGGTGTGAGGATTCTTTGGTTCAAGAGTAAGGTCGAGTTCGTAGATGGGCTCTGTAGCCCTACATTTAGGGGTGGGGGAGGGGGTTTAAATTAAAGGAAAAACAAAGTATTTTGAAACAGCTAATGTGATAGTCGATTATGGGGTAAGAAGACATGCTGAACACGACGGTGAAAATCATTATCTCCCCGGACAAGTAGTTCGCCCGGAATCCGGCCAAAACCGGAAAATTTTGTAAAAGCAAAAGTTTTATTTGAAGTTGATTAGACAATAGATTTAAGGGTAAGAAGAGACGCTGAATCAGTATATGACAATCATTTTTTACCCGGACATATAGTTCGTCCGTTTTTTTAAGTTAGTTTTATTTGAAGTTGATTATATGTTCTTTATAGGGATAAGGAGATACGCTGAATTCGTTTCTGAACTATCTTTCTTTTTGCTGAACAAGTAGTCCGCTCGGAATCGGCCGAAACCGGAAATTTGTCAGAAGTGAAGCAGGAAGTTTCGATCACTATCGTCAAAATAGAAATGGCATATACAGGTATATCTGAACTTGGTTTTCTCAGATGATTAGCCGGACGAAGACTGGATTTGGCGAAGACAAGACCTAGTTGTCTGGATCAAACATTAAATTTTTGGTATCCCATCGAAACCTTTGTTTTTGTTGCAGATACCATGGTATCTGATACCACGGTCTGAAGTCATTTTTGCAGTTAGTCTACCGTGGTCAGCTGGTGGTCAGGGGCGTCGCAAGTGCATTTCGTTCGGGGGGGGGGGGGGGGGGGGAAGAGCCAAAGTGTTTACCAAATCTTTAAAAAATGTTACCGAATATTAAACTGCGAATTTGAGCTTTGAATAACTAAAAATTACTGAACTGAAGAAATTACGTTCAAAGAGTAACACTGGAAGGCATACACGCGGTAGCAGCTTCTATTTATTATACCCAAGACAAAATCAAGTGCCACAAGGGAAAATTTTATAAATCCAATTTCTTTTTTTTTTCCTGTAGGTTACAGTTTAACTGCTAGGCTACTGTAGGCTAGTCCTACCCATGATAAAATAAAGTTAGCCCCGCTGGCAAGATTTTTTAAGTTTGTTTTTTCGTGCAAATTAAACATTTCCATGCGGATTCTACTACCGAATCCTGGAAATTATACCAAATCACAATCACAAAACCGGATAATTTGGGAACTATAGCCTTTTCGGGATTCTATAAAGCCTAACTACCAAATCTCCTACCGAACCGAATATACCGAATAATTCTGGCATCGAAAAATTACCAAATAATTTCAGTAAATTCGCGTACGGTTACACTGCCAAATCCTGGCAATTATACCGAATCCCGACCGAATAGATTTGTGCCGGTAGCCTATTTGGGATTCTGTATAACTACCGAATCCCCGTAAGTATACCAAATAGTTCTGGTATCAAAAAATGCGAACAACCAGTTCGTCAAAAAATACGTCAACACTTTCTGGCAAGATAAGTGAAACAGCGGTAGTGAAGCTTGAAAAACTGTTTCTGTTACCTTTTGTTTCAGGTGCATATCTGCCAGTATAATCTTCAGAAAAAAATATATGAAGCTGGTGCATGGATTATCGTGCTTCCTGGTAGGCTGTGTTTCTGCATGTGTGATCATTCTACTGGGGGATTGCTTCTCAGATTCGACAAAGAATGGAGGCATTTGTGGAGTTTCTTTTATCAGGAAGATTTTAAGATTCCATGGACATGAAGGAAAGCCGGCCAAGAGAAATTTTACAGCTCTCAGTCTGATTCCAGAAGACATTTATGTCTCATCTTTTGAAGATGAACTTTCTCTCTTCAGTAATGAAGCAGACACCAAATCAAAGAAAAGACAGCATGGATCTTTTGAAAAAGGCAAGCAGTTTTAGGATAACCTTATGCCTAACGCTAGAAATCCAAACTTGAGACTGAGTAGCCTGCTAATCAGATGAGTAGATGACCATGACCCATAGTTTTTACGTTTAGCCTCTCACCACCCCTTGGAACTAATTCTCATTAGAAATACCTGCTGGTCCCAACCAAATTGGCAAGTTTATTGCTGATTAGTAACTCCTGCTGAAGAAGTTTCTTGACTCATTTTCGGTAGGCTGGAATATTGTTAAGTAGCTTACAGTTTGGATACATGTTATCTTGGGGTCCTCAGTAGCATATCACAGACTAGGATATAATCGCTGATAAGCGACTTTTCGATCATAAGCGACTGTAGTCTTTTGAACATCGCATTTCTGATTCTCGAGACCGTGTCAGTACGAATGCGTTGGCAGTTCGATGTCCTTCATTCCCTTTACTCATGTAACCTACCCGAAAGAAGATGGGTTCAGAATATCTAGAACTTGAATGACTTAGTCTCAGTACCAATATTCTCACCTGAACTGAATAGGTTCAACCAATCACAAAACATAAGAAGTTTTCTTAAAGTTTAACCGAAAAGGACTGGGATAGGACAATCTAGTTACCCATCACTTATTCACTTAAATTGGCTTGAAGACCCGCTGAAAATGCGTTACTTGGTTGTTCCGGTATTCAGGAATAATCGATTTTCAAATAGTGGAATTTCCGTGTGATTTGTGATACCTCTAATTTGTTGTATGCCTTACAAGAAAAACTTATGACTTTTTTTTGTTCAGGCACTAAGCAATCTTCACCAATATCGCCACTGCCCACTGAAAAGCCTTGTTTGTGTTTAGATAAAAAAATTCCCGCGTCATAGTAGAATTTTCGCTGTGGGGACGGCCGCAGATATTCTGAACGTCATAACTAGAGCAGATAGTGGAAAACAAAACCCTTTGCAGAATCCAAATAATTCAGTATATTCAACTAAATGACACAAAAATAAGTTGGCTTTTCAGTTAAACTTTAATGACGACATTGCACCATCGCAGAAGTTCATTAATATCATTTCAGCTCAGGTAATTGATGTGCAGCATAATTTCGAAAATTACCAGTAGGCTACATATACCACTTGCAAACTATGGTATGTATTTGATTATAAAATATACTGTTCATCACACGATACTGTAGGATCATGTCCATCCGATATGGTGAAGTGAGGCTAGATCAGAGCAAAATAACACACGGGAGTAGCGCCAAGACCTATGCTTGCTTTCCATGCATCGCAAACGGGTCTTACTCGAAGCGCCGCCCACTACGCATATTGCATTCAGAGCGAGACAAACTTGCGGGTTTAAAAAATTCTAGTAAAGCTAAAATGCCGTGCGTAACACATCGAGAAAGCAGGGGAGCTTGTATCTTATTTTTGATGTGTTTGTGACAAGGACTTATTGTAGTCAGTGCTGGTGAACGACTGATTGAGTTTGAGTAGGGACGTTACCTATCGCTAGTGGTTCTAGTGTCGCTGCTATTCGAGTGTGTTGGATTTTTTTTCAAGTCTTGGCCCTACTCTCTAGTGTTATTTTACTCTGGGCTAAGTTATTGGGAAAGTGTGAAAACGGTTCGTATACTTCTTCCCTCGATATTATTTCAGTTGGATCCTTCGTGTTGTATGTACATGTTGTATAATAACAGTACTCTGCGCATAGCTCTTAAAACGGCACACAAACGGGCAAAACGGCAAGAATATATATTTTCGTATTATATAGAATATGAATTCCGTAGCCTAGTCAAATGTCTATTAAAATCAGAGCAAAATAACACTTGGGAGTAGTGCCAAGACTTGAAAAAGTGACACACACTCGAATAGCAGCGAGACTAGCACCAACAATGATAGAGAACGTCACTTCTGAAAGTCAATCAGTCGTTGACCAGCGCTGACTCCAATAAGTCCGTGTCTGTCCTCGATCGAGGTTACAGTCCTCAGACTTTGGTGTTGCATCTGCTCATATTTTGGATCCTTCGTATGATACTGTTGTATCATGTCTGTATTCGACTGATACACGCTAAAACGCATACAATCTTTCCAAGATTTTGAATTAGCCTATATAGAATACGAATTTCGTATTGGTATTAAATTAGTATAGGCTACCCTTTAGGCTAGAAGGGCTCACCTAGTCGAGGTCTCAATCCAGAAATTTGGTTTTTGAATATGCTCATATTCCATTTTTCTTACTGCAGCCAACAAAGTCGAAGCGGAAGTTACGCTTCACGCTGCATTGGAACTGCGGAACGCTGGGAAATACGAGAAAGCCAATCGATTGCTAAAGCACGCATTGGCACTATACCCAAGCCACCCGGATATACTCACTCACTATGGCGAATTCTTGGAAGAAACCAAGCGGAACCTCATCGAAGCTGACCATTTATACATGCGGGCGCTGGCTTACTCACCTAAGCATTCCCGCGCACTTGAGAATCGGAAACGAACTCTTCCCCTTGTCGAAGAACTAGACGAAAGGTTGATGTACCGGATAGAAATGAAACGGAACAAGATCCTCCAAGTGCCAGATAGCAGCGCTGCACTGAAGCGAATAAAAAAGGAGGCATACTTTCAACACATATACCACTCAGTCGGTATAGAGGGCAACACGATGTCCCTAGCCCAGACGAGAATGATTGTCGAAACTCGAATGGCCGTGGGAGGTAAGAGTTTGATGGAGCACAACGAAATCCTTGGTATGGATGCTGCCTTGAGGTACATTAACAGCTCGCTTCTTCATAAGATCGGGGAAATAACGCTAGGTGACGTCCTAGAGATCCACCGGAGAGTCTTGGGCTTTGTTGATCCAAGTGAGGGTGGATTTCTCCGCCGAGCGCAGGTATTCGTGAGCGACCATATCCCCCCGCCACCAGGGGAAATCAGGTCGCAGATGGACGAGTTTGTCGACTGGTTAAACCTTCCGGAAACTATCGAGTTGCATCCTGTTAAGTACGCCGCGCTGGCGCATTATAAACTGGTGTATATTCATCCGTTCAGTGACGGGAACGGACGGACGTCCCGACTTTTGATGAATCTGATATTGATGCAAGCGGGGTACCCGCCCGTAATTATACGTAAGCAGGATAGGCTAAAATATTACGAAACCTTGAAGGCGGCGAACGAAGGAGATGTCCGACCTTTTATTCGGTTCGTCGCCGAGTCTGCGGAACAGACGCTGGATGTCTATCTGTGGGCGCTTGGTAACAAGTCAGTGCCAGTGCCAGCTTTAGCTTTAGAGTCGTCGGATACAAAGATTATTGTGGACGATATGTGGACGGAATTGGAGTCACCATGATTTTCTATTTATTTATTTATTATTTTCGCACAAGAGGGGAGGGGGAAAGTTTATTGACTATTTTCACGATCATGTTTTAATATTTGACGAAATTATATATATATTTATTTTGAATCTAATGTATTCTTATGAAATTTGGCTTAAATAATCCTTACTTAGATGGGACGTTGTAACCTACAAGGGACTGGTACCGTGATAGTAATCCAGAACTGAATTTTTTAATTGAATTTCGAAGTTTAGGGCTCGTGTGTCGGAGCATCATAGACATATTAAGACCCACATGGCGGGGCCTCATGCTGAAAACCAATTAAAACAAATGATCTAATTTACTATCTGACTATTGTAGTGGTTTGCGAACCAAGTGAGCACCTGCCTAGTGAGCGGGGGTCCTTGGTTCAAATCCCGGCTGAGAAGTATTTTTGTCTATCAGTTCACTACTTATAAATGTAAATAATCCTGCAAGCGAACTCATTATGTTGCAAGGTTTGCAAGTTTCGCCAATACAGACCCCCTTTCTATCGTCGGCTGTTTTGAGCAAGGAACGGTTCAAACCCTCTGACGATTTTACCTTTATTATTGCCGAGAACATCACTTGGGAACCCAGGAGAACAGTGGCGAGCACATGATTTCTTTCCTGTTTGTTCAAATAGCAAACGACGTGCTGGTCCCTTTTGCTACTTGGTAGCCTGTCCCTGATCATTAACAAGAGTGAAAATAACCTTATAATAGGAGATCAACTATACAACCCTGTTAATGTGACAGAAGGGGAGAGCCGTTTTGGAGGTGGGGTCTAGCCAACAGTCCCGAAGAAAGGCCCGTTGCCAGTTTCACTGTCAAAAGTTTCATAACAGATAAAACAAGGATACGCAGTTTCGACAGACAATACTTGGGATGTTATCTGTTACGGTTTTGCGCAAACATTGCGACGCATAACCAGCATTGCCAGGAAGAGCCGATAAAGCATCTGCTGACTTTCCCGATATCATAATGACAAACAAAAAAGTCAACAGATGATTCTTTCGGCGGAATTTCTTCTCATTAGTCTAAGAGCTAATATTCTAAGGGTTATCTGTTCAAACCGTGCATCCTTGTATGCAACTCATGATGGTGCAGTGTAATAGTGTGAAGAAAAGTCTTCTGTACACCCGATTTATACGCCACTACTATTCTTCTTGTGATATGCGGGCAAACATAAACAGTACTCTGAATTACGGTTGATACTGAAAAATCCAAAAAGCTGATGTTTCAAATATATTTTTGGGCGCCATATAACATGGAAAGGGTGTGGGAAGGTAAAATATGACGCGTCGATTAGCCTAACCTATTCAGCTCCTTGAAAGGGTTTTGGGCGGCCGTGCGAATCAGTTCATAAGCAGGCAGTTCCACACATGCGGAAAAGGAAATGTTTCGATTCCAAGATTGGTTTTGATCACATTTTCACGGTCAAAAATATTATTATTATGATTCTGTATCCTGAATTTTTATCATTTTGGCCTATCTATATAGTATAGACAAGAACAAATAATAAGATAAAACTTCTGTCTTTAGTCGCATGCAGCGACTACGAAAACCCCGATAAAACTGAGCAGACCTAGAGGTATTTACTCTAGCTTTGAGCTGATGTTGATACCCGTTTCCTCTTCCGTCTTCGCCGTGTGCTTTATCGCACAAGAAATAGTGAAGGATGCTGACAGGAGGCGTATCCCGCGCGCTGACCCGCTCTGGAGCGCGTCCGTAGTGCCAATCAGCTTTGACTCCTACTTTTCCTCTTCAGCGACTTGACAGCGATTTAGCTATTTGTAGAACGAAACGTGATGTGGCGCGAGGCTAGTAACCTTCGCTCGTTCGTAGCGGACAGGGTATGGGGAAATATTCGACTCCGCGTGGTCATATTACAGAAATAGGGAGACGGAGGTTCTGTCAGATTATTTGTTCTTGGTGCTACCCTGTGCCGGATTTCTTCGGCCTTTCAGAAAGTTGTGTAGCACTCCGCTCATTCTGCACACAAAATGATTTATTGTTTCCTGGCTGACGTCTAGTTGTGAAAAATCCGTACCATTATGCAAAATGATGTTCAGTCCACGTCTTTGCGAAAATGAGTTACGAGCACCATCTAGCTTAATTTTTTTGTCGATTGCAATAGTCAGAAATGTCCTAAGTTTATTCGTTTTATAGCTAGAAGTGTTTCAAGTATTTGCTCAGTCCAAAACTGACAAATTACGTATAAGCAAAAACGTGAACAGTCCGAAACTGACCAATGAGATTTAAGCAGTTGGTCGGCAGAAATCTGAGACTGTGACCAGGAATTCTCCATATACTCTATATGACTAAGTCCAAAACACGCCAGTGATCCTCAGGAAGAAGGAGTAAACGTCCCCGTAACGACTCAAACTCAACGACTCAAATCCTGTGTCAAACAATCACGGCGATCTTTGGTAGCAGCTGTGATACCATTTCTGCCTTTCTTCCGCTAGGTACCCGGAGATTTTGCATCGGCAAGGAGAGATAGTCATCAAGAGTATTCCCGTCCAGCGCTTCCAGTCAGGCGGACTAGTTTCTGTTAATCAGAGCGCTGTTAATCTCGGCCCTATGCTTCACCATTAGAACGTCTTGACAGACATAGTAATATAGATCCACAGGTTTATGAGCAGAAAATCTGCAATTTTCTTCCCAGGTAAGGGAGGTTTTACATATGCCTCAGCCAGAGCAAAACAACACTAGCCTCAGTAGTAGAAAGCCACTACCTTATGGATCCGACATTTTACTGTATCTACAGAAGTGTTGATTATGAGATAATGGGGGACTACTAGTCCACTCGGAGTGCTGACTTGGAATAAGCCCAATCCTTGGGGCCTGACTTGGCCTGACCATACACACTTAGAGTGCGATAGCGACCATGCCATGATTGAAATGGCGAGGAAAACCTCAGATATTCTTGTTAGGGTGCCCGGGGACTGAGAGCCGAGGCGTGCTAACACGTCGCAAAGTCCCTTGAAGGCATATGAAATTAAAAAGAAAGAACTGACCGATAGAGAAACTTACTCCAAAAAAGTCATACAAATCAAAATTCATAATTGGGCAAATGCTGCTCTTTCCGGTGGCAAGGTTTAAATAATCTCTTCTAGTTTCTAAGGAAGGGACTTAAGTATAGTGGAATAGCAGATTCCCCCTCCCTCGGCCACTCCCGCCACGATGGTCGGATCGGGATAGTGACTATTTCCAAGTCAATCTGGTCGGTCCCTAATATGCCTGCCAAGTTTCATCATCGTATCACGTCGAGCACTTTAACTTGGGATTACCAAAATTCCGGAACCTCCTCCAACTCCCCCCAAAGTGTCCGGATCCGGGCCAGTTTCATCAGTGCTGTATCTGGGGCCTGTGCTCGTTTTTCCCACCAAATTTCATCCCGTTCCCACCACTTTAAGCGTGTCACAAGATTTCCGGTCTACCCCCCCCCCCCACCAACTCCCTCCGCAGTCATTGAATCCGGTTCGGATTTAAAGTAGGACATCTTAGACATGACGTCTTTCCAAATATCAAGTTTCACTAAGATCCGATTACCCGTTCGAAAGTTACACATACCTCAAGATTCCGAATTCCCCCTCCCTCCACTCCCTCTCGGTGGTCCGATCGGGGAAATGACTGTTTGCAAGTTAGTTTGGTCGGGCCCGGATATGCCTGCCAAGTTTCGTCGTCTTAGCACTTCTAGAAGTACAGAAACTAGAGAACAGTGGACCGACCGACCGACCGAAAAGTGATCTGTATGTGGCACTTGCAGTGAAGTTAAGTTTCGCCCCTTACTATGGAACCCATCTTCCACCCCTAAAGATACAGCTACAAAGCATATGTACGAACTTGAGCTGTACTTCCACTGAATCCTCTCATCAAGTTTGAACCAAATATCTCAACCCTTTTGAGCGCTATCGTGCTAAAAGACAGACAAACGGATAAACTTTACGAGACGTAGGTATCCCGTCACTAAGGGTTTCGGGATCCCAAAAATGCAGCCGAAGTCCACAAAAAAAGAGACACTGGATAAAATCATTGTTGTTGACGAAGGAGTTTCTACTATTTTAATGTATCCAAAATCCATTCTCTCAGTCTTAAAACCCCCGGGATACTTCGAAAGCCCGTGACAAATTGATGTTAACAAGCTCATTCCAAAGTGACGACTTGAGATACACTTTTATTTATCGCGCAAAAAGTTACCGTTTTCCAATCCAATCGGCCCTGCGCTGTCCTAGTGTAGGTAGTAATTGTCCCCGCCCAGGTTACGGAGCTCATCCCCGAGATTCCTTCACTATATTCCCGGCGATATGGGGAAGATTATAGACGCCTTCAAGGCTATCCTGACGCGGATTATTTTCAGTGCCCACGGTTTCATTGCCATCTGGAGAGTGACGACAAGTAAGGGTGATCCGAACTTTTGGTATCTGTCCGTCTCCCTGTTGGTGCTGCTGTTCGAAGGGATTTTTACGCTGACGATAAAGGCGAATCAGGAATGGAGATGGTGAGTCGACGATTTTATTTCATCCCCAACTGGCAGCTGGGATTAGAGTAGAAGCACGTTACTTGGGACGTCGCCTAACTCGCCAAATTACGAAATTCAAACCCTGGAAAGGGCAAACCCAGCGCAAACAGTAATGGACCCCTCTTGCTCATTATGCCTTTCGTATTATCCTTTGCCCTCTTATGGGATTATTATATCTTGAAATCTCCGCCTTTCGCCATTAGTGGCGTTTTTGATCGCCGATCAAATTTGCCCGGTAGACGAAGCGAGTTTGCCGAGCATAATACTGTTTTCGATAGCCGTTGGCGCTTGTCGATGTTTCTGGGGGCGGCAAAAAGGAAAGTTTAAGCCTTGTCGGCAGATTGGGATCCTGTTACACCTGAAAAATCAAATCCGCAAACTTTAGTCCAATCCCGAAAGTTTATGTCTCGTCGGCAAAGCGAAATTTTCTACGCACAAGAATCAAATTTGTGCCTACTTCCTTACGCATGGCCACTACTTTTTTTGCGGAAAGATCTGTGATTTGACAGGTAGCCTTACTTTTATTTGGGATCGCAAAAAGGCCCTCAGTTCATCAGCGTTTCCACAAAATTTGCCTTCGGCGCATTTTCGTTTCATTTTGTCTGCGTTTTAGGATTGAAATTCTTGGGGGTTTCAAACACATTAAAAGCTACAACCTGGGAGGTATAGGTATAGAATAGTCTACAGTTTTTCCAGAAAAATACAGATTTCGACTCTTTAGCAAAGGGTGAAAAGAAAAGCCAAATATGTAAAATTAAATATACGAATTTACATTAAAGGAATAATCTCAACTTATGCAAAATTTCGACTGCAGCGCATTTTGTAGTATTCTTTATTTGAATGAATGAATAAGTTTATTTCCCATCTTTACATAAAAATGTCACTGATGGAGTAGAAGAAAAGAAAAAAAATAAAGAAGAAAGAACAATGAACAACAAACACACATGATACAATTTCAACTTTGTAAACAATTTGCACTATTTTAACTTCAAAAAAATACATAAATAACTAATAACCTTTAATTGGGAGAATGGGGTTTTATTTATTTGGCGTTTTAGGATTAAAATTCTTGGGGGTTTGACTCTTTAAGAGCTAGAACTTGTAAGCTAAATTGTTCGAGACAAAAAGGCAGATTTAAAAAAGTTCGCCTGGGGCGGTTTCTGTAACTTGTTCTGGGTACAGTCGTTGGAAGCTTGGTTTTTAGTGAAAGCTGCAATGAAAACCCGAATATGTTAATTTAAATATACGAATTTACATTAAAGGACTATTCTCAACTGAACTATTAGAGTTAGTTTTACACCGGTTCTGTTCTGTAATGGCGGGAAATGTACGGCGTTGCCGCGTGTTTTCTCGGCACAGTCCGTCGGCACAAACTGGACGTCCCCGCCAGAGGTAAAAGGCTAGTGACTCCCCTGACTGTCGTTAGCAGCAGCGGTAAGGATAGAAAGAGACGAACGGGACTTATTATCCTGTCATATGACAAAGGGTAGAGCCCTTCGAGAGCTGGGGTAGATCCGACTGTCTCGAGCATAGGCTACAACTGCCTACAACCAAGCGCTTCGCTAATTTAATTTGGGGAACGTATGGAAAAAGGAATTAATGTAGAAAAATTACGATGGCGAAGTATATCCTGTGTTTTAGTTTGCAGACAAAAAGAGTTTCTTGTGTATCCATTAGAGGAGGGTTTTCGCGAGATTCCGGAATCACCCTCCAGTGAGCAAGGACGTCTCGGAAATTGAAGGAATCCAAATCCGAGAGTTGCTTTTTACTTTCCCGTTGGCTTGATCGAGACAACAAACGGAAAGCTGAAATCGCCGGGAAATTCAGTTTTAGACTTTTTAGACTAAATACAGTTCACTGGACATTTCTTCGATTCACACATGTGCCAACGAAGTCATCTTAATGACCCTTGCCGTCTTTTTACAATTTGTTGTTGACCCTTGCCTCGCCTGCTTCAGTTTTGACGGCGCAAAAACTGGGCGGAAAGTTCGACAACTTCCTGAAACAGCGCGACAAGCATAGTGAAGTGATTCTGACTTTGCTTCCTAGTTCGCGAAGACCCTCCTTGGTACGGGATAACGAGCATTGAGGCAACAGCCACCCACTCTAGAGCCATCGTGTTATTTCCCAGGGTTTAGTTAGCCATAAATCGTTGGTAAAAGAAACATCAAAGGAAGCGATTTGCGTTTTAACGGTCTTTCAAGACCTATGGAACAAATTTTGTTTCTGGTATTATACAACTGCAATCTTGCAGCATTTCATTTTCGTTGTTCGCGCTAACGTTACCTAATTTACTGGAAATGGAAATACAAAAACTCGTGCATAGGCTATAATCTTTTCCGGATCCCGGACGTAGCTCTGTGCATACTCACACAGGTCTTTCCTGGTGGTGTCTTATCCCACTTTACACTCATGATTAATAGCAGGCAAGGAATTTGATTTATCCCCTCAATTTGGCCCTTCCCCATCCCTCTCAATAATTCTTAAGGAGCGCTAGTTGGTTATCCTGTTTCCGGCGTTCTGTGCCTCACTGGAACAAATTATTACTAGGTCTTCCGCATGTGGGGAGTTTCTGGTTGAACTGGCTGCTTGGATACAGTATAGTACATCCCAAGGAGCTGTGATTTGCATATATGAGAGTTTGGTACATTGATTGTCTGTTTTGGCGTGAATATCATGTATTTGAGATGAATAGTGACTGGTAACAGCTACAGCAGCTGTAGCTGTATTTTTATAAAAATGATAGATTGCATCACCAAAGGCTTTCGCGTTATATTTCGAAGAAAAATTGTGAATGTTAGTATGGAGAACATAGTTAACAGTCTTCTTGTCTTCTTGTTTCAAGATCCAAGATTTCTATTTGCGCAGGCATCACAATCCTCGTGAAAAGTGATTTTAACGCCCCTTACGATGATGTTTGATGCTGACCTTTATGATATCTCTCACGTCAATTTCGCCATAAGTTCTACGGTTATCTATTTTTTTTAGATACCTCAGTGTCTCGGTGAAGTGTGGATTTTTGTTTGTTTCGGATAATGGGATTTTATGCGATATTGTATGTTTTTTTTGATGGAACGTAGAGCTTTTCACGAATTAGTGTACTTCCGGGGCTAGGAGGGAATATGCCAGCCATATTAGGGACATGACCAGATATAAATGGAAATCGCCTCTTCCAAGATTTGACCACCCCTGGTGATCTAATGGGGGGGAGGAACCCCGAATCGTTGTGGCAAGCGTAACTCCAGAACGGGTGATCCGACATGGATGAAATTTGACAGCCTGCTACAGCTCATGCCCTAGAAATTGTCTCGTCCGAACCGGATCCGGCCACCGTGCAATCTATGTCTGTCGTTTGAAAATATGGACTGGTTTCGGTTAATGCGAGGGGAGTTGGAAGGGATGGTTTGGCACGCGGAACTCTTAGAAGCCTGAGTTGCGCCATCCATAGATCCGGTCACGGGGGGAAGGGGAGGTCAAGGGGTTCCGGAAATCAGTGACAAGGACATTTTTTTTTTTGGACGGGTATATGTCGAACGAGGGCAGGGTTTCGGGACCAGATTTGGTAAGCTGAGCTTAGCAGTCATAATCCCTTAAATGCCGTCCGGACTAGAACCAGTCAGTGATTCCACGTCTGTTTCTGCGTTTGTACACCTACACGTACAGCTTGTCTTTCTAGTTGACATACTTGAAGAGATGTATTCGCGAGCGTTTGTGCCAAAAGCTTTTTGTCTCTTGGCGTGTCTGAAGTCAATCATAACTCTGTGAGTTTAGTCCTGTTCCATGTTTTCTGATGTAAAGACGAATTGGAAAAATTCATTTAGAATAAGATTTTACCTGATAGAAGTAGCCTCTTTCCAAAGCAATGCTTAAGGTACGGTATGATAAGTCTGCTAGTGTTCTGTCTTGAAAACCACCGACGTTGCTTTTCGTCCAACTTTCAAGTATCTTGACTAGATGAGATTTGACTTGATTTGGCCCTTCTTAGCAAGGTTCCTTTTCAGGCTCGAGAAGCTAGAAAAACGAATCTGTGGTATTGATACTGAATATACAACTGAATGTGTTAACTCTGATTCGCAGTCAGCTAGGACTGAAGGAATATTTGTGATTTACATTCTCTGGTCGCTTTGAGTAATAGTACGTTTCTGAAGGAGACCTTTCGATGATCTTGTTTTTGACGCAATAATTCGGTTCCGCAAGTTCTCACTCATCAGGCAGCGATCGGACAATTACCATACTTCAAACAAGAATAAATAACGGATTGGGAGGTTTCGGGTAGTTGGGAAGGAGGGGGATGTCTTCGACAAGAGGATTAGGGAGATGAGATCCTCGTGGACTACCTCCGATACTTAACCCTTTGGTTGGGTTGACCGCGAGTCGGAATAATATAGGCTACTATTCTGACTCGCGGAGACCCAAAACAAAATCAGTTGCTTCACGACAAGAGACGGGGGAGGCAGAGATCGTAGAACGACATTCGGAACGGGGAGAATTGGGACCTCGATGTCAGCAAGCTAAGTAGTTTTTTTTTGCGATTGTGATTTACCGGGGGTGGAGCTTCGCGTGTGGCTTTTTACATTATTAAGTGTTACCTCTAGGCCAAAAGTGATGAAGCAGTAAGAAAAGGCGGGTAGTTCAAACAGTGCTGATTATTTATGCTTACTTTAACACGAAAGAGGTAAGCAGCGACTTCAGCTGAGCCATAATCTATCATCCTCACCACTCCCTAATCCTTCCTGCCACCTACTAAAACGTCAGAAATGGACCAGAACGAATGGCAAGTGCCACCCAAACTCTGTCCTGCAGTTATGTTCCAGGGTTCGTGAAAGTTCTTAATATGAAGATTTTCCATTTTGTTTACTTTTATATTCACAGTATCGCAAATTTGGTTCTTCAACCACGGTGGTTAATTTCTAAAATCAGTGTTTCTATCTATCAAGATATCTATCATCTTGAAGCCTATGGAGCAATTCGTACCTTCACGCTGTTGTTCTAACAACAACACTTCTAACAGTATGTTGAGAAGTGATTAGCGGGAGCTTGCGTTACTGTAATCCTTGTATATCTCGTTATTGCTAACGATAATTTAAGTCAAGGTCTCTGGATAAAGTAACTGCCGACCTATCTTTTGCGGCATATCCTAAACACGCGAGACACCGATCACCTTGAAATAAAAACGCTCCCGAATAAAATATTAAGTATTCTGATACTGGTTCTTTAACTATTCTCTTTTTTCGAAAATAACTAAGTTTCCACACTTCGATCTGCTTAGATTCAATGCGAAACTCGGCGAATTTACATAATCGAATCCTCTTAAGCTGTATTTGTTTCAAGAAGTTATGGGGATTACTTTTGTCCCATGACTTGTTTTCACCACTTTCCTCGTTGACCTCGAAGCTAGGATCCATGGCCTCGGATCCCGTCCTAGCTCCTATAAATCACACGGTTTGACGTCCTCCCATCATTTACTACTGGATCTGCATTTTGATAGTTCTCGACGGCCTCCTCACGCGTGAATTTAATCGGCTGGGTCTTTGAAAAATCAATTTGGGATCCCGGGAGCCGGGATCTCAATGAACTCCACACTCGTTGGGACCCCTTCCAACGGAAGAAGAGACCAAACACCTGATGAAGCGAGTTCTAACGATTGAATACACTCCTCAGATCCGTAGCTTGGAAGCCAAGAAAGCAGCGAGGGCGAAGAAGGGCAATATTTTCACTTCGAAGAGGAAGTACGTCATTAGTTGCAGTGTAGCAGTTCCGTAAAAGGTCCCGCCAGGATTAGCGCCAACTTTTTTTGTCTTGATGTTTCTTTTCTATCGGTTTCTGATTCCTGTTGTGTAACAGGTAGTCTAGAGGTGCTGAGAGGTTGGTAGCATTGGAAACAAAGTTGGTGATGGGATTTTGTTGCACAGATGCACCTCGTTGGCCAGACTGAACGTGGCCAACTTTCTGGGATCCGTTTTGCATATATTGCATATGCTGACGATCTTTTACTAGTTAGCCGGTCAAAGTTTTCATTAACGAAGTCTGTGCTACTGGTTTCGCGGCTTTATAAAGAAATCGGTCTAAGCCTCAACACTGATAAATGCGATTATTTGGTTTTCAATTCAAAATCTCGGGCGACTTCGCTTGATTGCGGTTTATTTTCCATAAATAATGTTGAGTCTTTCCGATGGCTAGGGATCAACGTTTGTAAATCGCTTACTTCATTCCGGTTACGGGTGCTGAAGGATATAAAAGAGAAGCTAAAATTAGGGTATGTGAAAATTGTTGCGAACAGAGGAAGGTACAATAGAAAAGCTTTGGCAAAGCTATATTCTTGCTTTTGCGATCACTCTGTTTTGTTTGCAGCCGGCCTTTATATTCTGTTAGGCCCAGGTGATATCAGTGATATACGAGTTATGTACTTTCGGTATTGTAAGTTTTTACTGTATCTACCTCGCAGATACAGCAACAGAAAGATCATGAGAGTTTTTGGTGCTCCTGATATTATTAGTTGTTTTCTAAAACAAAGTAGCCGCCTTCAGGAGAACTTTTTTGCCACGTTGGGTGTTAACCATCCGCTCATCCGGGTAGCGACAGCGCGCTGAGTTTTGAGTTGTTTGATTTCGTGTTGTTGTTGTTTTGTAATTTACGTTCTTTTTCTTTTTTCTTAAGTTACTCCGCTTCTTCTCTTGTATAGTGGGTCAGAAATAAATAAATTATTATTATTATTATATGAATCATAGGTCGAAATTGTAAATAGGCCGATAGAATTCTTTGGTTGTTTTGAGATTAAGCACCATTTTTTTTGTAAAAGATATTATGTACGAAGGGGCAAAAGTGGACATAATGAAATTCTATTTACATTTCAGATTCTATTTACGTAAGATGAAATTCTATTTACTTTACGAAATCTATTTACAAAAAAAAAAGTATACATACCTATATATTTACCTTGTGTATTTACAACATCAAATTCTATATACTCGACTAAAATATATTTACTTAGCAAAAATTTATTGAACAAACTTTTTTTTTTCAATCAGACTACTTGAGTTAGCAAAAATTTTTATAAGAAACTTTCTTCTTATTTTTTTTTTCTCTTCTTTGTCTGTAAATGAAAATTTTTACAAGTAAATAGAACGCGCTGTAAATAGAATTTCATTTGCAAATAGAATCTCGCGCGTAAAT
Organism: Branchinecta lindahli; assembly: GCA_023053555.1. NCBI lineage: Eukaryota > Metazoa > Arthropoda > Branchiopoda > Anostraca > Branchinectidae > Branchinecta > Branchinecta lindahli. Next base: position 5,680,435 of record JAKZAO010000009.1, on the reverse strand, counting down.
AGAATTTGAATTTCTCGATACCGATACGCTCGAAAGTCGATACACAAGCTTGTAGTTTGCATTATCGATACAAGTTCGTTTGTATTCAGTACAATAGGTGGACCTGATATGCTGAAGTGCTGGCTGTTGATGTGCTTTTGACAGGAAGAGGAAGAAAGCAATAAAATGCCACGGAACAGGAGAGAAGACTTGAGTATTGAAGATATAAAAAAGCACATCAGTAGTGGCCTCAGCCTAGCAGAAACTCCAAAGAGAATGGGATGCTCATTTAAAACAGTTAGCAGGAGACTCAAGGAAAGTGGACTCACCAAGAACAGCCTGACTCTATCAGGTAAGCTATGGCGGTCTGTTAACCGACCTGTGGACACTGAGTCTCCATCCAACCAACCTACGCTCTTGGCACTGATGAAAATTCAAACTTTGCATTGGAGAGATAGGGGCGGCGACGGGTAGACACCAATTTTTTCTTATAAGCAGTAATTTAGAGCTCAGTCGAACCAACCAGGAACCAACCGGTGGAGTCAACCACAAACCCCTGCTTTATGGATACCCTATGCTAGGGTAGCTACTAAAAAAAATTCAATCAAACCTGAGCTTTTGAAGATCAGAATGTGATTCTATTATCTTTTAGCTTTGATTTGAGAGCAAAATCACCTCTGACAGAGGCTCTGTATCTTGCCCTAAGCGTCTTAAATAGGGTAGTCACAAAAACACCTAGTGGCAAAAATTGGCGATTTTTTTAATGAAAGCAAGAATTGCTGTGAATTTTCCTTATCAGTTTTACCTATCTAAAACACCTTCAAAAATATTTAAAAAATACCATTGCATTCAGGAGAAATACTCAAGTCTTCTCTCCTGTTCCGTGGCATTTTATTGCTTTCTTCCTCTTCCTGTCAAAAGCACATCAACAGCCAGCACTTCAGCATATCAGGTCCACCTATTGTACTGAATACAAACGAACTTGTATCGATAATGCTGTAAATGAAAAAAAAAATTCCATTTACAGATTTTTTTTTGATACTCTCCTGTTCCGTGGCATTTTATTGCTTTCTTCCTCTTCCTGTCAAAAGCACATCAACAGCCAGCACTTCAGCATTTCAGGTCCACCTATTGTACTGAATACAAACGAACTTGTATCGATAATGCAAACTACAAGCTTGTGTATCGACTTTCGAGCGTATCGGTATCGAGAAATTCAAATTCTATTTACGCGCGAGATTCTATTTGCAAATGAAATTCTATTTACAGCGCGTTCTATTTACTTGTAAAAATTTTCATTTACAGATTTTTTTTTTACAGGAAATGATTTTTTTTTACAGACAAAAAAGAGAAAAAAAAAATAAGAAGAAAGTTTCTTATAAAATTTTTTGCTAACTCAAGTAGTTTGATTGAAAAAAAAAGTTTGTTCAATAAATTTTTGCTAAGTAAATATATTTTAGTCGAGTATATAGAATTTGATACACAAGGTAAATATATATTTTTGTATACTTTTTATTTTGTAAATAGATAAATAGAATTTCATCTTATGTAAATAGAATTTCATTATGTCCACTTTTGCCCCTTCGTAATGGATCAGAAAACCGAATTGTAATTGTACTTTGTAACTTCGGAATGGATAACTTCATAATAACGGCAACTCTAGAACGGATTGGGATACCTTCACGAAAACTAGCGAATGGGCTACTTATGAAAGAAATACTTGTAGAATAGAATACAACACATTTACACAATTTATTTAATCGTCTTTGTTACGCTATTTATTACGCTATTTATTTAATCGTCTTTGTTGTCTTTTTTGTGTTTAGTATTAGTGTTTCTTTTTTCTATTTATTTTGTTGGTTACTCCATCTTTAGGGCGCTTCGCCCTCCTTTTGTTGAGATGGGTTATAAATAAATTGAACTGAATTGAATTGAATTGAAAAAGCCCGAAAGCCATGGCAAAGAAATAATTTAAGCACTGGTTTGAAGGAACATAATAAACAACATAAAAGTTTGCTGTGGCTCAAACCAATTCGGAGAAATAATTTCCCAAACATTCTCACATCACGAAATCGTAAATCCGTCAGTCCGTCTGCCTGCTGTGATCACGATGACTTCAGATGAGGACTGGGCTCGGGACTGGGGTCGAAGACTGCGTATGACATCCTTAATTTGTCTGCTTTTCCGTCTGTTTGTGATCCCCATAGGACTGAGGTATTTTGACGAAACCTTGTGTTGAACTCTTTCAGGTCAAGAACGAGGTCGATTTTGTAGAGTTTTATGCCTTCACATTCGGGGGATAAGTACGGTTTCGATCTAATTCACTATAAGATTGATAAAGCGGTCAAGTGACATGCTGAATCGGGAAATGTTAATAAGCTTGCCAGATTTACCCCAAGCTTACTTAGTCTGGTAACTTCGGAAATTTACGAATCAACCTTGCTAGCCCGATGAAAAACTAACGTGCGGTACCTGTGATATCGTCTATCCACCCGTAAGTCTGTAATCACGATAACTATATAATAAACAGATTCAGACATTTTCAACAGAACTGGCGGATGGACTCTTTAGATCACGTTGGGTTGAGCTTGTAGATACGCTTTAACATTTAGGGGGTGGGTGAGGAGCCTAGAAATCTAGGGCAAGAAAGGTTACCCGATCAAGAATTGGTAGGTTTTTATAGGGCCAAAAGGACGTGCTGAATCAGTAAATTCTGACGATCTTGCCTCCCGTGGATAAATAATTGGCCGAATCGGATCAAAACCATAAATTTGCTAAAGAATAATTGAATCTGATTAGATGATCGATGTAAGAGCAAAATCATGCTGATAACGGATAGGCTGTTTTTCGATCGGATTAGTGATTCGGCCGGAATCTTGCTATTAATGCCGGATATTATAAGATCTCTAATAGAGAGATCTCTACAGATAATCTCTATAGAGAGCGGACCAAGTTCTACTGACGAAACTGGCCTGTGTTTTTACGGAGGGTAAGGAAAATGTTGAAATAGGGTCTAAGCGTTGTTAAGTTGTTATAGGACCAAAAGGACGCTGAATCACTAAATGCTGACGATCTTGCCTCCCATGGATAAATCGGCCGACTCGGCTCTAAACCGAAAATTTGCCAAAGAACCATTGAATCTGATTTGATGATCGATATCAGAGCAACAGCATGCTGAAAATGGTTTCGGATCGGATTAGTGATTCGGTCCTTGCAAATGGCGGACATTAGAGAGCGGACCAAGCTCTACTGATGAAACTGGCCTGTGTTTTTACGGAGGGGTAAGGAAAATATTGAAATAGGGTCTAAGCTTTGTTAAGTTGTTATAAGGCCAAAGGGACGCTGAATCAGTAAATGCTGACGATCTTGCCTCCGATGGAGAAATCTGCCGAATCGGCTCTATAACGAAAATTTGCCAAAGAACCGTTGAATCTGATTGGATGATCGATATTAGAGCAACAATATTCTGAAAATGGTTTCGGATCGGATTAGTGATTCGGTCGGAATCTTGCAAATGGCGGACATTAGAGAGCGGACCAAGTTCTACGGATGAAACTGGCCTGTGGCTTTAGGGAGGGGTAAGGAAAATATTGAATTAGGATCTACCAGAGAATTGTTAAGCTGTTATCGGGCCAAAGGGACATGCTGGATCAGTAAATACTGACGACCTTGCTTCCCGTGGACAAATCGGATTTAAACGATAAATTTGCTAAAGAACCATTGGATCTGATTAGAGGATCGATTTGATGGCATAAACATGCTGAAAGGCCTGCGTTTAAGGCGAATTGTTTTCTGCTCTAGTTTCAGTCTGAGCACGACACTCGTTTCGGGCGGTAATTTTCCTCCCTTTTTCCTGCAGATTGACTAGTCAAGACCGTTATAACACGTGTGATCCCGATGAAACTTTGGTCTTGTTTGATCCTGGCTGGGAAACTGGGTGTACAAGTTATTACCATCGGTCTTGCAGTTTCTCGTAAGAATGATAGTGACTGAACCGGTGGTGTCGGACAAACAGTTCATTAGGCCCCTTTCTGGTTATGCTGTATCGCTTCCGAACCTATCATGCAGCCTTCATGTTGTCATGGTTACTAGGAGTCCGGCAAAACTGCCGATACTTTAGTACCAGGGTATCGGAAGCTGCAAGCAAGGCACTCGCATGTCCCGTAAATTCCTTTTCCACGCAAGAGTGTTGACTGCAATGACTGCACCAGGAATGCCAAAATACTCAGGTTACTGAATTTTTTGCTCTTATTTAGGATGTTCTTTGGTTAGGTGCTGGTAATATATATTATCGCCCTTGCTGAGGGTGATATCTGCCTATCATGCTGCCTAAGGGCCAAATTTTCCGCTGTCGCCCGAAGAAAAGCAAGGGCGATAATGATTATAACACCAGGGGCCCTGCTATCACAGGGCGATAACAATTGTCAGCGGGCGATAACAGTTGTCAGCGGCCGATAACAGTTTTTAGGGGGCGATAACAGTTTTTAGGGGGCGGTAATTATTGTTGTTATCGCCCGCTGGAACTTTTTTCTTTTAACATCAGGGCAATACCAGGAAATTTTGGCACTGGGTAGGATAGGACTGATATCATGGGACTGCACAGTGTACTGGTGTTGTTAAGACATACTCGAACAGCTTATTGCTGCAAGACTTATTGCCCCTCGTAAGAATGATAGTGATTGAACTGGTGGTGTCGGACGATACAGTTCAGTAGGTCCCTTCCTATCTACACTCTATTGCTTCCGATCATGTGTAGCCCTCATGTCCTCACCGTTTCCTCCCTGAAGCAGACATCTTCACCAGCTGACGTCTTCCGCCTTCATTGAGTCCATCCGGTTTCGATAAACTCATGAAAATTGGCAACCTCGCGCGCCCCAGCGGATGCCCCCTGCTATCAATCAGTGGCGAGACTACACTGAAAGACAAATATCTACAAGCTAGGCGCAAAGGCTCTTCCTTCCTCGGCCGCTCACTCCTGTCTCCCATTCATCGGCGAATGATGAATGAATCTCTCAGTGAAGTTCTTCTGCAAGGAAAAAGTAGCAGTGACAAGGCCAGTGTTGCCAAGTGTGAGACTTTTGTTGCTTTTTTACACTTTTGCCTCTGGGTGACACCATGACACTTCTTCTCTGAAAATGACACCTTTCCATACAAATGACACTTTTTAGGTCAGAAAAAGCACCTTTTTTCATTTACTGTACTAAAGTTACGGATTACCGCCCCCAAAAACGTGTACTTTACTTTGATTTAGGACACAGAAACTGTTTGAAGCCTTCTATAACTTATTTACGATTGTGATCGAACGATTAAGATCTATTTGAAAAAATGCTCTTAAATTTCAGAATAATTACCAATTATTCACATTACGAAGCGGAATGCACGAACTAATTTCCAGGTATCAAAAAACACCTTTTGTCAGGAATTTTGACAGTTTTATGAGTCAAGGTCTTGGCAACCCTGGACAAGGCGCGATAGTGAAGGAAACCTCGGGGTGGACCTGAATGGCAAAATGCATTTGTGATGATGAACATCACACCCGTTTCTTGCCACCCCGACTAGCCCTTTTTTTTTGGGGGGGGGGACTGAATGATGTTGATGATGATATTTTCATTCCAAAATAAAGCCCGTCGGGCCATAGCAGAACAAAAATAAAATCAACACCACAACAACTCGACAACCAATACATTTAAAATCAACCAAATTCAAGAAAACATCTCGCTGAGTTGTTATTACTGTCAGCCCCGAGCGAGGTCCTGTGACTATCTCCCTTAATTTGCAATTTGTGTATCTCCTCCCTCGTATACCCCCCCCCCTCGTCTCTACAGTAGAGACTTATTTGACTTATTATTAGACTTATTTGAACGTCTCTTAACAATGAACAGTCGCCGAAGAAAGTACTAGAACCACTTTTGAAAGAAAATGTTTATTCTCATCCAGTTTATCGTATTATGTTAGCTGGGATTTTAACAAATGCTCTTAGTTTCCTTTGTTTCTTCTTGGAAATTGCGCATCTTGTGCTAAGCAGTGCGTGATTTTCCCCAGCACATTGGGACTAAAGAGCATTCCCCACCGGAATATGAAGCATAGCCTAATCAAAAGTCAACAATAATCAAAAATTAAATACGCTTCAAACTGTTTGCGGCAGAAGAAAGCTGACAGAGTTTATGTAAGACCCTGACATACCTGACGACCCTGACCCTGGTGTACCCTGACTAAGATTATGTAACACGTGCGTTTAAGAATGCGAGGGAACCCTGGAAAACGCCGCCGCCCACCCAGGCTTCCGCGAAATGACGCCTCTGTTCACGTCTTTCCGGTCACTGTCGTCCCTTCTCTGAACCATATGTTGTAACAAGAAATAATTATTTTTCGCGGCCTTTTTTTTTAAAGCTCTCACTAGAAAGATCCTTTACGATGAAATGGCTCAGAAAAATCGTTTAGCGAAAATACCATTAATTTCCACGTTAAATTAGCGATTTTCTTGTAACTACTTGTCGACTCTGTCCAGCCTTCCAGCGCTTTGACGCTGCTGCTGGATGCAAAACATTTGAAAACTGAAACGCGCTTACGTTGCGTAACAGGCAAAACTCGGCTCGGTCCAAACATTCCTAAAAAGTAATAGGTGTAAAATGAATAATGGCGAAAGGGGGGGATTTCAGAAGCTTATAATTCCACAAGGGAGCTAGGGATTATAAGCAAGAGGGGTCCTTTAACCTTTCCAGAGAGTCCCACTTCAGCTGCTGTCAGGCTCTTCTCTTTATGTAAGCAACTAGACACTTAGCAGAGCATTCAAGATAAGCTAATGTGCTGAAACGTGCCGATATCACTCTATTTCTCAGCGTTCGAACAGATGAAGGGGAACGCTCTTTCAGGAATCGGGAAAATATTTGACAATCCCCTTGGATTCTCTCCAGGCCTGGGAAAATATCTCTTACTTTATTTGTAATCTCCGCGATTGGCTTTTTGTGTTCTCTAGACCATCCTCAGCCGACTGATCCACTTGCAAGCACATTAATTCTTATTGTTAGGCCTGAGGTTAAATAACATAAGGGTTACGACGAAAGTTACGGTGTAAGCTTCTAGTGGTTAACACGATACATTTCGAAGGTGTGGAGATTACTGTGTACAAACTTTGTGTGACGACTCGTAGGAGTCGTACAAGAGAAAAGTACACGTCAAGTTCGCAGATGCAATGGGCTGTGTAGCCTTACGTCTAGGGGTGTACGATTAGGTCAGAGCAAACTAACTCTAGAGAGTACTGCGCAAACTTTGGAAAAGTGACACAGAGTCAATCGCAGCGACACTAACTCCGCTAGCGGGACTGAACGTCCCTACTAAAACGCAATCATTCGTGCACCAGTGCTGGCTTCAATAACTTAAAATTCTGAACACAGCAAAAAAAAGATACAACCTCCCCTGTTTCTTCGATGTGTGCAGACCGCATCTTAGCTTTACTGGAAATTTCTAAGCCCCCAAGTTTGTCTGGCTTTCAATGCCTCAAGTGTGGTGGGCGACGCTACGAGTATGGCCCGATTGCGAGGCATAGAAAGCATAGGTCTTGGCGTTACTCCTTAGTGTTATTTTGCTCTGGATTAGGTTAAGAGGGGAATAAAATACGTAAGGCAACATGAATTCATATCTGAAGTTTAATTTGGCTAGTTTTTAACAAACTAGCCAAACAGCTAGTTTGGCCGAAATCCGGCCGAAAACCGAAAATTTTGCCAAAGTGATTTTTTTTTTAAATTGATTAGAGGTTAGATATAGGTGAAAGGATACACACTAAATCTGTCCAAAATCGGAAATTGGGTAGAAGGAGAAGTTTTTCCTGAAGTCGATTGGGGATGGTCGATTTCGATATGGGGGTGGAAATACAAGCTGAATCCATATGTTGACAACGTTTTCTCAGCGGATTAGTCGTTTGGCCGTAATGTACAAAAAAGCACCACTATTATTTTTTTGACATTTCCAAGCGGTTGATTAGGGACAAATAACATGCTTTCGGGGTTTGGCGACGGCCGGAAACCGACAAAACGCGATAGTCTGGATGAAGAAGTCCAATAAATATCATCGTTTGGGGTCGCATCTAAACCTTTGCTTTGTTATATACGAAATCCTACTATTTATAGAGCTATGGCATGTTTTATTTTCTATTTTTCTACCTTTTTTGTTTGAATGAATGAATGAATGAATAAGTTTATTTCCCATCTTTACATAAAAATGTCACTGATGGAGTAGAAGAAAAGAAAAAAAAATAAAGAAGAAAGAACAATGAACAACAAACACACAAGATACAATTTCAACTTTGTAAACAATTTGCACTATTTTAACTTCAAAAAAATTGTTTGTGTTCCCTTTTTTATGGCACTTGCCTTCCGGCCAAGTGCCATATACCGATCACTTTTCCGTCGGTCGGTCGGTCAGTCCGGTGATCGCGAGTTATGCCCGGGCCCCACTATAGTCACATCTGGTAATAACACCCGTAAAAAGACCGTCTTACGGTCAAAATTGGGAAGAAAAGACGCTGAAAACGTTAAAAAAGACGAGATGGAAAAATCCATCTCCGCCATTTTGAAACGTAACTTTGGACCAATCACAGGCCGCAGTCACTGACTTTAGCTAGTTTTATTTACATATGAGTAGTGATGGTGGTAATATATCTTGAATTCCTTCGTTCCAGGTAACCAAACTAACGAACCAAATGTGGCCCGGGCATTAGTGTACTTCCAGATGTGCTAGGACGATGAAACGTGGTAGGCGTATTGGGGACCCGACCAAACTAACTCGGAAATAGTCATTTCCCCGAGCCGACCATCGTGGGGGGAATGGAGGGAGGGGGAATCTGGAATCTTGCTGTGACTTTCGAACGGGTGATCGGATCCTTATGAGACTTGACATTTGGAAATACCTTCGTGTCTCAGAAGTGTCATTTCAAGTCCGGAACGGATCCGATGACTTCGGGGGAGTTGGGGGGTAAATCTTGTGACACGCTCAGAGTGGAGGGATCGGGATTAAACTTGGTGGGTAGAACAAACACGTGCCCTAGATACATACGGTGACATAATCATATCGGATCCGGGCACTGTTGGGGGGGGATCCCCGGTGATTGCGATTTAAGGTACTTCCAGATGTGCTATGACGATAAACTTTGGAAACTTGAGGGGTGCCTAACTTTCGAAGCGAAGATCAGATATTAATGAAACTTGGTAATTCGGGAGAGTATGTGACCTCTGATTTTTCTAGTTTGTGTCTCAAGGTTTTGCTTAAAAGTGAATTGCTAGTCCTATACTGTCAGAAGTTTCAAAACAGACAACACAAGGATGCGCGTTCCAACAGACAATGCGTAACAGACACCACCTGGGATGTTATCTGTTGTGATTGAAAACGTTATGCATGGAATGTTATGCATAATAAGCATTGCCAGGGAGAGCCAAAAAGCATCTGCTGACTTTTTTGTTTGTCGATGATGTCGGCTAATTCAGCAGATGCTTTTTTGGCGGTTTTTCGGCTCTTCCATGGCACGAGGTCTGTTGAAATCGCGCATCCTTGTGTTGTCTGTTATGAAACTTCTGACAGTGTAGCCTAGTAGTAAAGTGAGTATCTTGACCGCAAAATGAAAAAAATACTTTTAGCCGAAAGATAGATTTTCGTGATCTGCAGGTGTCCATGATCATCATTTCCTCGAGCGTTTTGCTCACAAATGATTCCTTTAAAGTACTCATCTTAACATCAAAGTAAAATAAATATTCTTTAGCAAACGATACATTTTCATGATCCTCAGGGGTCTAAAATAATTTTTGCCTTATGAGTTTTACTTACAAAACGAATTTCTAGCTGCTTTAGAGTGCGCATCTTAACCGCTAAGGAGAAAAAAAAACTTTTCAAATACTCCTTAAGGGCCCGTGACCATTTGTGCCTGTGTTGCTTACAAAGGAACACCTAGCTCCCATAAAGTGCGCATCATCATCACAAAGTGCAAGAAAACATTCGACTTAATGATAGATTTTCATTGTCCCCAGAGGAATATGAGCATTCGTGCCTCAAGGTTTTGCTTACAAAGGATTACAGTATGCCCGCAGTGTAAAAAAAAAATCTTGCAGTATTTGCTACTCGGATTAATCTTGTCTTTATTGAGATAAGATTATCCGTTCGTATTAATCTTATCCCAATAAAGATAAGATTAATCCCAGTAGCAAATACTGCATTCTTATTCGGAGAAACTTTTTACAGTGCGCGAGTTGACAAATTCCCACAGTCATCTTCTGTCCCAGCCTTGCAAGTGCCTGTGAGCTTCTAGCTGTTGTTAAGCAGGCACAGATACGTATACATCCGTATCACCGAGAATAGTTTAAAGCAACAATAAATGTTTTTTGCCCACCGGCTTATCACTGAGAATGGTTTAAAGCAACAATAAATGTTTTTTGCCTACGAAGGCTTCGCTCTATCCTCCTCCCCACTGCTTGCTTGACTCCGTGTGCAGTGCCTTTAGGTTTTCTCGAAATAAATCCTGCCTGTTCTCGTTACTGAATTCCGAGCATTGAAGTGTCATCTCAGGGCAGTTTGCATCTAAAGTGCCAACTATTTTAGAATTTCAGTAGACTTCCGGGGGCTTTTTTGCCATCTCCAGGGAGGTCATTACACACCCACAGAAATCCTTTCTTTTTTATGAACCTTGTTACTCGGTAACGGATGAAGTAACGCGATGATTTGTTGTTTGTGGCTTAGCTCACTATCTTTTAAGCCTAGCTGGGCGTCCTCTGTTTCTGGCAATACTTTCCTTTTTGTGGTAGAACCAGTGGCGCCATTTCAGAAAACCTCAGAGCCAAAAAGTCCATTTTGGGCCCCTATCCCAATTTTTTTTTTAGACATAAAATTTATTTGCTGTTTCGGAGTAAAATAAAAGTGGTTTTCGAATATGTCATAAGGAGCAAAATGCAAGAGACACGCGTTGTTCAAATATCCTTCAAAAATAAAAATAAAATTACTGAAGGATGCTATGAGCTAGAGTTTGAGGCCTGCCCTTATGACAGAATAAGCTCCTTTCAACCCTCTGAGCTGAGGCTCTCGATCGAAGTTTTATCCAGATATACCTTTGATTCATGAAATGTTTTGAATTTGGATATGGGGTTATCATCTTTAAAACACTTCGCATACAAAATTTCAGCTTCAAAACCACACCCAAATGACATGCTCCTTCAACCAGGCCTGTATATACAAGACTAACAAAGGCGCCGCAGGCAAAATTTCATCAAACATTCACGATCAGAGCGTTTTTTGGGATCCTAAATGAAAGCAATGACTTCCCCCTGTAGCCATTGCACCTCGCATTGCACGATAACTCTCAAACAGAGTGAAAGATATTTTGGACCCTGTCTGTGCTGTTCCACGCAGACCTTTACAAAACAAGCGGTGGTCATCCAGAATAAAATAAATTTGTATAAAAAGATTTGATTCTGAACGCTTATATTGTTGAAACTTGCTTTACAGGACCAAAATTTAAAAAAAATCGGCCTATTTTCTGCTAAAATACAAAGATTTTGGTTCAAAATCAGATTACAAATTGTATCTTGTAGGTCGAAATTCACAATTTGGTAAACGCATTTATGTTAGTACGTCAAACAACAAGGAATATAAACAAATAAACCTCGGATTTTGGGCCCCTTTAAAATTCAGAGGGGGGCCATGACCCCCCCTGCCCCCCCCCCCAATGGCGCCACTGGGTAGAACTGGAGTCTTGGCAATAGAGCCTGCTATTGAGCTTTTCTGTCGCCTGTTTGGATCAAGGCCTACAGTTGACATGCCGTTAATTTTGAAAGAAGTAATGTTTTAAAGACGGCCTCGTATTTATTTTCGTATTTGTCCATTTGTATTTATTCTTAGTGAATTTGCCAAGGAGATTTGCTCTTGGAGCAAATAAAATCTGACCTTGTCTAACCTTGCACTGACGTTTTAACGATAACAAAGATTTGAAAAAACAGTGATGACGAAACAATTTTTAAATAGTGCAAGAACGAATGATGCCATGATTGATGAATGAGACGAAATAATTTCGGAATTATTTGTTTTTGCTGCCATGTCTTTCGTTTATGTTATCCCTTTTTTATACTCTTCTTGTGCGACTCATGGAAATAAGCAGTGATAATACTAATTTCGTTTTTTTTTTAGGTTTTGCCCCAGCGTTTTCCTATACCTGTCCTCAGTGGTGCCCTCTATTTGGCTTCTGGAATTTGACAAATTGGACAAGCGGTGGGAAGTCAGAGAGGAAGTAGTTGAAGTATTGACGACTAATTCTTCAGAAGAGCTTTCAGCTATTCAAACATTTGGGGTAAGCGTTTCTTTAAATCCTAACACAATTAGGGAAGGATTTCTGGCAGTTTTTCCAACATGCTTTCCGGGGGAGATGGATGGACCTGTCGTGGCGTATAAGAATCTCTGACCAAGCGGGGACTTCTTTTACGGTTGCCATGCGGGAGACCAAGATCCGCTGTGCTGGACGGCAACAGGTAGGATATCTTAAAGACCCCTCGTACCTATTATGCCTTGTATATTTTCATTAGCTCCCTATGGAATATACTTGATGACTATCTCTCCTTGCCGATGCATATCTCCGGCCTCTCCGGGTACCTAGCGGAAGAAAGGCAGAAGTGGTAACACAGCTGCTCCCAAAGATCGCCATGATTGGTTGAGACATGATGTGAGTTGTTGAGTTTGAGTCGTCGCGGAGACGTTTACTTCTTCTTCCTGAGGATCATTGGCGTGTTTTGGACTTAGTCATCGTATTACAACTTCAGCCCTTTGCCGTTTTTTCGTTTTGCACCTAGAGTTTTTTTTAGCGATTTCGGCCGAGCCGAGTTTGCAAGTCAAGCAGCGTAAACTCTACCAAAAGTTTCAATGTCCGCCGACAGATCTTTCAAAAGGAATGGCACGAGAAGCTTCAACATGCCTATTCAACCTATGACTTTGTAAAAGTTGTCCGTCTGTCAGCACATAACTCTCGAAGGGGTAGAGATATTTTTCTTCAAACTTGGTATGAGGATCCACTTGTCCGTCTGTCAGCACATAACTCTCGAAGGGGTAGAGATATTTTTCTTCAGACTTGGTATGAGGATCCACTGGATCAAAGTAGAGGGCAAGTTCGTAGATGATTCCTGTAGCCCCATATTTAGGGGCGGGGGAGGCGTTTCAAATTAAGGGGCGAACAAAATGTTTTAAAAATCCAATGAGGTAGTTGATCTAGGGGTAAGGAGATATGCTGAATCCATGTCTGAAACTTATTAATGTCGCCGGACAATTAGTTCGTCCGGAATCTGGCCTAAACCGGATTTTTTTTCTTAAGTAAAGTTTTTATTTGAAGCTGATTAAATGTTAGTTCGAGGTAACAAAACATGCTGAATCCGTGTATGACAATCCCGGACAAGTACTTCGCCCGAAATCCGGCCAAAACCGGAAAAATTGTTAAAAGTGAAAGTTTTATTGAAGTTGATTAAATGTCTGATTTAGGAGTAAGAAGGCACGCTGAATTCATACATGAAATCATTCTCTATCCGGACATAGTTTGCCCGGAATCCGGCCGAAACCGGAGAATTTGTTAAAAGTTAAAATTTATCTGAAGTCACTATAGAGGTTCGGTATAGGGCCAAGGAGATACGCTGAATTCGTTTTGAGCTTTAGTTTTTTTGCCGGAGACGTGGTTCACCCGGAATCCGGCCGAAACCGCATATTTGGTAGAAGTAAGGCAGGAAGCTTCGATCAGTTTCATCAAAGTAAATATGACATATAGCTAGGAGTAAACACACATGCTGAATCCATACCCGAACTTGGTTTTTGGGATCCCAAAACGTTAGTGACGGATACCTATGACATCGCAAAAGTTGTCCGTCTGTCCGTCCGTCCGTCTGTCTGTAAGCACGATGACTCTCGAAGGGAATGAGATATCTTGATGAAACTTGGTGTGAGGATTCTTTGGGTCAAGAGTAAGGTCAAGTTCGTAGATGGGCACTGTAGCCTTACATTTAGGGGTGGGGGAGGGGGTTTAAATTAAGGGGCAAACAAAATTTTTTGAAACAGCTAATGTGATAGTCGATTAAGGGGTAAAAAGACATGCTGAACACGATGATGAAAACCATTTTCTCGCCGGACAAGTAGTTCGTCCGGAATCCGGCCAAAACCGGAAAGTTTGTTAAAAGTAAAAGTTTTATTTGAAGTTAATTAGATGTTTGATTTAGGGGTAAGAAGACATGCTGAACACGACGGTGAAAATCATTTTTTGGCCGGACAAGTAGTTAGCCCAGAATCTGGCCGAAACTGGAAAATTTGTTAAAAGCAAAAGTTTTATTTGAAGTTGATTAGATGTTTGATTTAGGGGTAAGAAGACATTCTTTTCCGCCATGGCCCTTGGGCTTTTTTGGAATTAAATTAAATTCATTCATGCTGAACACGATGGTGAATACATTTTCTTGACGGACTAGTAGTTAGCCCGGAATCCGGCCGAAACCGGAAAATTTGTTAAAAGCAAAAGTTTTATTTGAAGTTGATTAGATGTTGGATTTAGGGGTAAGAAGACATGCTGAACAGGATGGTGAAAATCATTTTCTCACCGGTCAAGTAGTTTACCCGGAATCCGGCCAAAACCGGAAAATTTGTTAAAAGTAAAATTTGTATTTGAAGTTGATTAGATGATAGATTTTAGGGTAAGAAGAGACGCTGAATCTGTATATGACAATCATTTTTTACCCGGACATATAGTTCGTCCGGATTCCGGTTGAAACAGGATTTTTTTATAAGTTAAAGTTTTATTTGAATTTGATTAGATGTTCATTATAGAGATAAGGAGATGCGCTGAATTCGTTTCTGAACTATCTTTTTTGGCTGGACAAGTAGTTCGCTCGGAATTTGGCCGAAACCGGAAATTTGGCAGAAGTAAAGCAGGAAGTTTCGATCAGTTTCGTCAAAATAAATATGGCTTATACAGGTATATCTGAACTTAATTTTCTCAGATGATTAGCCTGGCGAAGACTGGATCTCTCGTAGATAAGACGTAGTTGTCTGGGTCAAATATTAAATTTTTGGGATCCCATCGAAACCTTTGGTCTTGTTTCAGATGTCTAGCCATTGACATTAATCTGTTTTTAAATCTTAATAGTAAAAATGTTCAAGGAGTCTGGTGAAGACAGGATATCTACAAGACGCAAGTGTCCCATCAAAACTCGATCGAAACCTTTAGTCTTCTGTAAAGTTTCTCACTCTTCGCGTTAACGGAACAGCATTGTACAAAACTGTTTTATCTCGCTGTTCTTGTTGGACAAAGGTGGGGTCTAACATCCTGTGATCGGCAGATAGCAGAGAAGCAGAAAGTGAAGAATCCGTCTTTAAAATGAAAATGGAAGCTGGCTGGGAAGGGCGAACAACGGGAGTGACTGGGCGCAAGTATTCGTTCATCTTGGGAATGCTATACATACCCTTGAGTGGAAACGGAAGCTGTTGGCAGCAGGGGAGAAATGTGTTGGTGCAGACTGGGCTTGAAGCACACCATGCATTACTTATTGTTTATATTATCCCCCCTCTTCCCAAGCCCGTTGACATCTAGCGAAAACTCGGCTACATTCAGACGACCTGTTTTAAGCATCAATAGCGTGATACGCGAAAACTTGTCGGGAGCATAATGCGCATGGAAAATAGTGAATCGTGGCAAGAGCAAAGGTAAGTGAGGTACAGTAGAAGTATGCTTATGTGAACGTTTGTTGACAGTGGACTTTGCCATTTTCATGTACTTCTTGTGTTTAAAGCTAACTACCTGCAGTTAGCCAAAGTAGGTAAGTAAGAGCATCGGAAAACACCTGTGTAGGAATTTTTCATTCTATACCATTTTGCCCAAAACTGCACTGTTCTCATTAAAGTAACTGTTCACATAAGCATACATCTACTGTATCCTTACCGATTTTATAATGTAAGGGATTAATCTGGGGTTTCCGGGTTTAAGAATTAATGAATGCAATTTACGGAAGTAGGTTGGATTGGCATAATAGACACGACGGGTCCGTTAAGAGTTGCAGATGCAGTTGCCCAATGATTAACCTTGAAAATGCGGTCGCTATGAACCTTCTGTTCTCTTTACGCTAAATTATCTATTTTTGTGGGACTAAGAACCAATAATCCTGTTGCCAAGCTGGCTTAAACTACTTCAGTTCACCAGTTTAAGCAATTTAGCACTTTCTCGAATTCAAGAAACCAGGAACCCGAATTTCCTCTTATCTTGCCCGCACTAGTAGTCATTGCCGATTTGCAGAAAAGTCATTGCCGTATTTGGCCCGAAACTTTTCAGTCCATTTGTTCACAAAGTTGCTGTAGCTGCCCCAGCTACAGGGATGTATAAATTAAGGTGCACGGGTGCTCGCCGAAAGAGGAACTGCATTGGCGCACGGGATAGTTAGGGTCGAGATTCTCTTCAAAAATCCTCTTCTGAAAATTCCCCGCGTGTCTCCTTTCCTATCTCTCTCACTGTTACATGTATGCCTATTCTTCTGTACTGACATTTCGCTTGACTTCTCTTATTTTTGGAAATGTGCCTTGTGAGTCCTTGGCAAAATGTACTGGTTCTTAATTCGCTAACTTCGTAGAAAAACATTCCCTCTTCCCCCCTGTTCGGAATATAAACCATTCGCGCATTTAGAGAGCCTTATCGTCTCTGTCAGACTGCTATTCTTTCAGTTAATGGCATCGTGTAGCCTATATGAAGTTCTATATAGTGGCATGCTTATTCGTGAAATAGCCAATAATAATTTGTTTTGGTTCTTATGGCACTTGCGACCTTCGGCGAAAGTGAGAGGGAATATTGAATCTTGTGGCACGCGTAATCGGATCTAGATGAAACTTGATAGCTGGCTCTTCCCAGCTATCCAGGGCACACATGCCCTAGGTTTCCCTTTTACAGCGCCGCACTGAATCCTGGCAGTCGGAGTATGGCCATGGGACGGGGATCCCGGATATGTTGTTACATGCGTAATTCTCAGACAGGTAACCCGATCCTGATGGAAATTTATTGTTGGAAAGATGACATTCCGTAGATGTTCTGTTCACAAGCTCCGATTGGATCCCACCGCAGTGGGTGGTAGTTGGGGGCGGAGCCCAGAAATCTTCATCTGTCCACGACAGCACGCTCTGTTGTCGACCCTTGCAACCACTCTTTGGTCTTTTATAGCTGGCCTGGAAGCCTCTATGAGCCGCAAGATTGCCTGCGCTTCTTTAACCGCGATGGGTTCTTTCACCATTTGATTGTACCAAAAATCTCGTACCTCTACCTTTTGACACGTCTAACGCACTAGAGGGGTCGGGACAAAACTTGGTCGCCTACGGTGCATCTTTTCTCTTTCCTCTCCTCCGGATGCAGCTTTTCTCTTTTTAGTAGGTCGTTCCCTTCTTTTGTCCACCTTCCCTTTTTAGTACTCTTTCCGCTTGCACCATGCCCTTCCGTTCCCTCCTTTAGACGATCCCTGTGTGTAAACAAGACCAAAGGTTCCGATGGGATCCCAAAATTTCAATATTTGATCCAGACAATTAGGTTTTGTCTTCGCCAGATCCAGTCTTCGCCAGGCCAAACAGCTAATCATTAAGAAATCGAAGCTCAGATATGGATTCAGCATGTGCGTTTACCTCTCTATAAGCCGATCGAAACGATCTTAGCTTACTTCTGTGAATTTTGCGGTTTTGGCGAAATTCAAGAACTATTATACTTGTCCGGCGAAAAACTAAAGCTCAAAAACGGATTCAGCGTATCTCCTTACCCCTATATCCAACATCTAATCAACTTCAAAATACAACTTTAACTTCTAACAAATTTTCCGGTTTCAGCCGGATTCCGGACGAACTATATTTCCGGCTAAAAAGTGATTGTCATATACGGATTCTCCATCTCCTCTTACCCCTAAATCTATCGTCTAATCAACTTCAAATAAAACTTTTACTTTTAACAAATTTTCCGGTTTTGCCCGGATTCCGGGCGAACTACTTGTCCGGCGATAAAATGGTTTTCGTATTCTTGTTCAGCATGCCTTCTTACCCCTACATCAAACATCTAATCAACTTCAGATAAAACTTTAACTTCTAACAAACTTTCCGGTCTTGGCTGGATTCCGGGCGAACTAATTGTCCGGCGAGAAAATGGTTTTCATATTCGTGTTCAGCGTGGTTTCTTACCCCAAAATCAAACATCTAATCAACTTCAAACAAAACTTTTACTTTTAACAAACTTTCCGGTTTCGGCCGGATTCCGGGCGAACTACTTGTCCGGCGCAAAAATGGTTTTCATATTCGTGTTCAGCATGTCTTCTTACCCCATAATCGACTATCACATTAGCTGTTTAAAAATATTTTGCTTGTCCCTTAATTTGAACCCCCTCCCCCACCCCTAAATGTAGGGCTACAGGGCCCATCTACGAACTCGACCTTACTCTTGACCCAAAGAATGCTCACACCAAGTTTCATCAAAATATCTCATTCCCTTCGAGAGTTATCGTGCTTACAGACAGACGGACGGACGGACGGACAGACAGACAACTTTTGCGATGTCACAGGTATCCGTCACTAACGTTTTGGGATCCCAAAAACGGTCTTCGTGACCAACAAAATTCTCGGAAACACGGACACGGCAAGTGAAAAAGGGGTCCTGGCGAAACTCCCAACGTACAAACTCCCCTCACCCCCTCTCTATACCAACCCCCCCCCCCCGTTTCTAAATAAGACGTAAGAATTTTCAGAATCTTCTGAACTGAACGTGGTATCAAAGAGTTACTTGACTTTCCGTAATCTTGATCTTGACTTAAGTGGAAATCTTTGAATGTGTCTAGCAAAGGCAGAACAAATATAAGCAAGGGGAGTGTAGAGCGAAGGTGAAGGTTGATGGCGAAAGAGTCTAGAACTACTTCAATCAATCAATCAATCAATCAATCAATCAGAATTATTTCCAGATAGCTCCAAATAAAGCTAGAACAGGAATAAAAAAAATATTTTAAAATGTTTTATCCTACTTTGGTTTTCCCGTCATTGGTTTTGTGATAGCAGGTCGGATGGGGGGGGGGTCGGGGAGGTGGTCGTCAGGTTGGGTTTGGCTGTGCAGGTTATTTACGGGGAGTTTGGCTGGGGGGGGGGGGTCTCGCCTAGACCCGTGAAAAGTCGTTGCAGTGGTGTTACGGTGGTCAAAAATGACGTGCGAAACTCGAATGGGTTGAGTGATTAGGGACAAAGTGAACTAGTTATCTCTCTCTCTTTCTCTATCTCTCTATACTTGTATATCATGACAGGTCCTTTAAGAGTCCGGGGAACGTGGCTCGTAAGAATCGATCAGGTCGCCCCTAAAAATTAATGTCGGACTATGAATTGCAGGTAGAAATCAAGATCCCTGTGGCGCTAACTGCCGAAGCATGGATGACCATAATAGAGCAGTTTCTTATGCTGATCTTAATCATTGGTCGATGGCTATTACCAAAGGGGGACCTAACCAGGGAACAGTTGTCTCAGCTCCTTCTGGTTTACATCGGCACAGCTGCGGATATAATAGAATTTTTCGATTCTTTCAAGGACGATAAGGTGAGTTAAGACCGAATTAAGACCTATTGGAGGGGGCGTTATCAGCTTGTTTTTCAGATGGAATGACATTTGCCGAAAGGCCCTGTGGTCAGTCATCACTGTTCAAAGACGTGAGGGGAGGGGGCTCGAGGCAGGAGCTACCGTAAGAAATTGGTTGATCTTCTTATAGATTTTTAGATTATAAATGAGGTTTATTAAAAAAAAAACTACTAGTAACTACAACACCCTCTAGAATCTTACACTTAATAAGAGGTTTAACAAAGCCCTGATTACGATGGTATTTTATTCTCTGCACAGGAACAGGCTCGAGCTATGACAATATGATTATAACCAGACAGAGAAGCAAGCGAGGAGTTCCTCATTCGATTTCTTAAATGTACTCGGATTCGAGCACGCTTTGATTAAACGAATCTTCTTCGAGGTCCGGACAGGGTATCTGGTGTACGAGCACCGTCCCTTGTGATTATGGTCCGGAATCTGGGAGTAAGTAAACCTACGAAAAACGGCCTCTTTTATTGGCCTCACTCTACCTAAGAGCAAAATAATCCTAGGGAGTAGCGCCAAGACCTATGCTATTCCTGCTTTGCAAACTCATAGCGCCGCCCACTACGCTTGCGGCATTTAAAGTGACACAAACTTGCGGGTTTGTAAATTTCTAGGAAAGCTAAGACGCGCTCTGCAAACAGCGAGGCAATAGGGGAGGTTGACAGAGGTTGTATCTGTATTTTGCTGTGTTCGTAATATGCCAGCGCTGGTGCACGACTGACTGATTGAGTTTCAGTAGGGACGTTCTTTATCGCGAGTGGTGCTAGTGTCGCTGCTGTTCGAGTGTCGGTCACTTTTTTAAAGTCTTGGCGCTACTCCCTGGTGTGATTTTGCTCTGCTCTACCTGTGCAGTTCACTGAAAGATTGCTTTTCTTCTCGTATTTTGTTTCGTCAAGAAAATGTGTCGCTTTTGTTAGTAGCCTACGAGGATCCTAATTTTAGTTTGCAGCGTGCATTACCTAGTAATCGAGCTTGTCTTTTATTCGGGCAGGTAGAGAAATCTGTTTTTCTGTGAATGTTTGAAAATAAGAACTGAAACTGGAAGGTGTAATGGGAACATGCTATGTGACTTGACCTCTCCCCCCCTGCCAAATACAAAACTAAAATTATTATTATGCCGCTGTTTCGGCCTTCTAGTTTTGACGTCCCAGTGGTGACTTATTTCCACTAGCATTTAACGAACAAAAGCATCTTCTCTGGAAAATGGGCTCGAATCCGGCCTTAATAGAGGAAGATCCCGGGCCCAAGTAGGCGTAAATTTTTTAATTTGGAAAACAGGCGGAATCTGGGCGGATTTAGTAGTTTAATGCCATCTCCGAATCAACCGGAAATAGTGACAATCTGGCTATGGTCTTTCATGGACCGTAAAATCAAGTTCTCTCTGGTTCACTGTCCGTCACTCTTAGCGAAGGACCTTCTTTGTGGCAAAACGTTTACTGGGGGTCGCCGGGGGGGGGGGTCGCCTAAACCCAAAATTTAGAGGTTTTCAAGCAAGAATACCTCTTCTGTACTAGACCGGGTAAAATACGTTTCATGAAATGAGTATTTTGGCCTGCTTTTTCGCCACATTTCAGTGCCATTCTGTGGATTTACTTGAAAACTGAAATTAAAGCGTTGGGGAGTATAAAAGGACTCCCCAAGACTATCCGAGCTAGACCGAGAGAGGTAGGGACTTTTCCGAATCTCAAGTAAATCTGTTTCTCCACAGTGCTTGTCCGATGTATGCTATATTAGTTTTGTCATGAAAAAACTTGAATTATGTAGGCTATTGTGTCATGATTAAAAACTGTCTTGTCTGTTCCAGATTGCCGCCAATCGAATTCTGTGCATCATCATTCTCTCCATCTGGTCTTGGTCCCTTCTTCAGTTCACCCTTGTGATCACCTCCCCCTCCAAGCCAAAAACCAAACGTGGCAAAATTATCGAGCCCAAAAAACAGAACACCTGCACCGCCGTTTGCTGCAATGTTGACGTCTGGAGCATCCTTATAAACATTATATTACAAGACGCACCTTTCTTCATATTCCGCCTTTTGTTAATCTGCTACTATAATATTATTAGTTATATGAACATATTCTTTACGTGCAAAAACACTCTAGTGATTATTCTTCAGTTTTACCGACTGATAGTGATACAAACGGATAAGCGGAAAGAAATAATGAGAACGGCGAAAGGAGAGAAAGTGATAATTAAGAAAGGGTCAAATAAAGGATCGGAGAAAGGGAAACGGTCTTCGTCGAAAGGATCGGAGAAAGGAGTGAAACTGGAGAGACGAGGTGAGTTACTTAGTTATTGATGACGGACTGCATGTTTAGTTGCACATGCCTCGGTTTCGTTTTGCACCCATCCGTCGCTAATTTGATACCACTTCGTGTTCCCCTAAAATACCAGAATCTGAATTTGCTAGTTGCGACCGCACTATCGAGATAATTTTGAGACTGAACAGAACTAGGTGGTGAAATTGACATGCCCTTGAACCGCCCCACTCCTAAGAAGTTTCACAACGGTCTTAAACTATTACATGACCCAATCCAATCCGCCTAAAAGGTCACGAGCTTCCCATCCATTCCCATCGCAACTGACCCGATCATCGCTCTTGACAGCTGATTGTCGACAATGAATATGGAACTGAGTTATTCCCCCCGACCCTCTCCGATGTATTCCTCAAGTGATCTGAAGACGCAATGTTGACAATCGGAAACTGCCAAACTAAGGGAGTTCATGTTCCTGTGAAAGATCGTAAAAAGGAATCCCTCCCGCCTCAGCACATCTCGAAATCGGACTTCGCTAATTCCAAGTGAAGTCGTTGATGGCAAGAAGCAAGCTGTCGCAGCAGGATTTTTCGAGTCACCCAGGGATCTAATAGATTCACGTATCATATATCCTTCGCGCGGGCTCTTTACAGTTAGCATACATTTTATTGTTTCTCGATAAAAACAATATTTAGCTGCGTGTTTGCACGTACCATGGTATATGATACCACAGTCTGAACTCATTTTTGCAGCTATTGAGTATCTAACCAGTTACCGTGGTACTGACCGTCGTAAATGAATAAAATCATCTCCCTTTCGTCATCAACAACACAAGTGTCTAGGTTATTGTCAAAGAGATTTGAAGAGATTTGGTGCGAAAGAGATTTGGCACTGATGATTTGAGCCAGGTTCAGGTTCTTTAATTTGAAAAATACTTCTTTACAATAAAATATAATTAAATGAGGGCCGGCAGGGATACAAGCTCGGTAGCTCGGCCCCATCGGCCCCACAGTGGATACAAGTATTTCTTTTGGACTTCTGTAAGCGCAAATTTGGTAATTGTCAAGTCGTTTAAGCAGTTACTGGTGTCCAGTTACAGAAGTTTAATACAGTTTTTCATAAAAACAGTATTATTAGTTTCGAGATTAGTTTCATAAAAACAGTATATAAGGATTTTTAGCTCCATGGCCTTCTTTGGATTGAATGAACTTGGCTAGAAGCCTCAGAGCTACTCTAGAGGCTACAGCAGGTTTATCGCACTTTCGTTCCATGTTGCGTCATCACCCTGCAGCGCTATTTCGTTATTCAAGTATCATCCTGTAAGGCTATTTTGTTCATAACGGGTGACTTACGACGAACCAATTTTGCTTCGGTGCCTTTCGTCTATCGCTGACCCGGTTAGGCCTAGGACGTGCATTTTCTCCACTAGTTGCGTTCGTTGCACTCCGGTATGGCTCTGGTGTTTTGTCACCAGTGTCCGATTCTTTGCTTATAACGCGTTTTTTCATTCACCAGTGAGTTGATGAAAACTTGCTAACTCCTCGCTACAGCCGGGCTCCCGAGCAGGTTCTGGTTAGTCTGCCCCGGTGGGCACTAACCAGACACTGGTTAGTCCGAAAACGGGTTTTAAGATCGGGGAGTAGTCACCGGTGAGTGCAAAAACGCATTAGAAGAAGCACCGGTGAGCAGTCACCGGACAACGAACGCAGCTACTGAGTTCGCGAAAATTCAGCTTTTCTGTCGCGAGCAAATAGGTCATTTTGTTCGGATAAAAGACACAGTGTTAAGAAACGATATCCTCGACCGTAGCCAAACCGTCTCCGCGAAAATAGATAAACTGGATGCGGCTCTTCACCATGAAAGACTCCAGCGAAAGTTCTAGAAAACGAGATAAATCTACGCCGAACTTGTAATTTCCATTGCCTGATATATTGTGGACTGTGGAAACGCTAAGGACTGACAGCTAATTGTTTAATAATAATTGTCAAAACAAGTATACAATGCATATCTTCCTATGTCCCACAAGAGTTTATATTGTGACAATTACTTCTGTAGCCTCTCTGGAAGATTGATACGATATCGTAGATGTTCATCCGCAGATGTTCGTCGAGCACTTTTCCTGAAATATTGAAAAGTAGAAGCTGACCTAAAAAATAAAAAATAAAAAGATTATTTTCATTAAAAAAAAAACATTAGAGAAAAAAATGTTTAAAAAATGAAAGAACCTCTTCCTTTCTTAGCCAACCGGCCTAGGCCCTGGGTCATACCTAGTCACAGTCAGATTTCACTGGAAATACAGCTTATCAATTGAAACAACATCTTTCTATCGCTTGCTTTCCAAAAGCTAGTTATTCAGCATTGACCATTGTCTTTTTTCTCGATATAGTTAACATACCTCCATACTGGAATAACAGCCTCGACGCGAGTCGACGCCCTCGACGACAGCCTTCGGCTCGGATAGGTTATTTTAGATAGGTCTCAGTGTTATTTTCCGATATCAACCTCGATGTCGGAAGTTAACCTTTATTGTTTTTCTGCATTTAAGTATGCAGATACCATTAATAACTTGGTAAAGGTTTTCTAGATGCGTTTGCCGCAAGGTGATGCGAAAACTGTTGAGCGCAGCAGAAACAGGGGCATCATTTTTTTATTTTATTTTTGGGGGGGGGGGGGGAGAGGGAATTGTTATCTATAATATATTCGTTATCTATAATATTATATGTAATATATTCGTTATCTACAACTTTTGTTTTTACACATTTATTGTATTTTTTTTAACATCGTGTTAATTAATTCTGCATGTTCAAAGGTTTTGGATTTTAGGAAGCAAACGGGGCCCTGGATGACGCCCTCCCCCCCTCCAGTTTTCAACGAACTGACGCCTTGAGCGGAAATTTTTTTTGTTTTACTTCGACTGACATGATACATTTTTTTTTTTTTTAGATAAACCGCAAAAAAGACTGATGATGCAGCTTTCGGAAGAAGAGTTTGCAAGTCCAGCGCTGAGTTCATCCCGACTGGTCGATAAAGACAACCATCCGTGGAAAGGACGGGTTAGTCTGACTTTTTGTTGGCCCTATACCCAGCCTATCACCATTCACCATACCATCAGCATCTTCGAAAGCCACAGACTTCCTAATTGAACGAATGAATTTATTTAACTAATACTGGAGTATTAGACCAGTATAGTGATGATGTTGATGATGATGTTATTAACCAGTCAAAATAAGCACAGTGCACGAAGAAGGAGTAAATAATAAAATAAGAACAGGAGAGAAGAACACGAAAGAGAAATAACTTACAAAATACACAAAAGAACATCTACCCTAAAACTTGGCTTTGTTAAATCAAAAGGATTTTAGGAGAGTAAAAAGGAAAGTATACATCATATGAAGGAAGAAAATCACACAAAAAATATACCCGGTGAGTTGATGCATTGGGCAGGAAGACGGCATTGAAAGCTGTGCACTCATCTCTTGCAGTTTTGTAGTTGGGTCGAAAACAGTCCCGAAATTCCTTGCCTAACGTATCCAGAAGTTAGCGAGCGGGGTTGGGGCTTTTAACAGTCTGGTCCTCTCTTCCCCTGGCCTTTTTTGGAAATAAATGACTTGATGAACTGGCTTACCAGAATTTCAAGGTTACTAAAGGACAAGTGTCCATACACGCAGTTTCTTTTCCAACGTTCTAAGAATATTGATTGCTGTAAAAAGTAAATAAATATATTGTTAGAAAAGTCTGTTATGCCTGTTATTTCATCACTCGTTACTCGTTAGTGTAACTGTAAATCTAGAATAATCTAACTGTAAAAATACTACTAAAAATCTAACTGCAATTTTAGAGACCAAGACGTCCAACGCAAAAACAAAAAGTTAAGAGGTCCGTGCACAATTGCATATCCGGAAGTCGTTATTGTTTTCAAAAAAGCACTTAACGGGCACCTCGGAAACGCCAAGTTCAGTTTTAACATGGGATCTGTTTTCAACAGAATACAGAACAGCTTTGCCTGTGTTAGGCCACTCCCAAAGCATCTTGGGTTTGATCACAAACACGGCAGAACTTGCATAGCCAGCCAATGAGCATGAGCTTCCCAAAGCAATGATTAGGAGCCTGATACCTCACGGAAAGGTCAAACACGTCAGGCGTAAAAATGAAGGAGTTGGGATTTACCGTATGAAATTTCAAATCTCGGGTAAGATTATGGAAACGATCAAGGATGCTGAGTATATATAGACGCGGCCGGTCTTTTGAGTGCGTGTTGCGCCGTTTTCACGGCGTGAGCAAAATATTGCCGCATTTGCGAGTTGAAGACATCCTGAAGACAAGAGGAAACATGTACTATACCTTCAGTTACGCTATTCTGTCCCACAGTTTCGCTGTGAAAATCTGGAAGGGTTGGTTTGCTGCGTTCGTTGCACTCCGAGCTGTCTCTGGTTTTTCTCGCCGGTGTTCGGTTCTTGTCCTATTGCGCGTGTTTGGTCTCACCGAATCACCGGTTACGTCACTGATGAACCTGCCACCCAAGGAAGTTCTAGGATCGGGGAGCAGTCACGAGTGACTGTAAAAACGCGTTATAATTAGCAACGGTGAGCAGTCACCGGGCAAAGAACGCAGCTTGTGTGGAAACCCCAGAATCTGGGAATCTGGAAGGTGAAGCCTGGCCTTTAAATTGCTCCATCCGAATGTGAAAGTAAGCTTTAGCACGCTCTCTGTTATGAAGAAACTCGATGGACGGATCAGCCAAAGTTGGCTTGATTTCGCGGATGCCCCAAACTCAGGCTCGTATCCTAGAATTTATTTCGGGGGGGTGGGGGTTGCCCACGGGTCGGGCCAAAAAGTACAAAAAAGACATAGATCAGAGGTTAAAGCCTACAAAAACTATTACTTTTGTGGATTTCGGGGAGGGGGGGGGGTCGAACCCCCTAACCCCCCTGGATACGGCTCTGCAAACTACTTACCTCTCCGCTTACCTTTAAGGCAACTCAACATTATTTAATTGATTCTAGGGTCGTCGGAAGTCTCTGTCAACCGGTAATCTCCATGAAATGGTAGAATTTTATTACGAAGACGAGATGACCTCAAATGAACGAACCTCCTGCCTTATAAGCTCCGACTTTGAACCTGACGAAGATCCGGAATACGAAGATCCAGACAAGTTCAAACAGAGGGTAAGTACCCCTCCGCCTCCATAATCTTCCTCCTCCTTACACTGACCCCTGCTCGTCTGGATTGGGGCAGCCAGGAAGTTCGGTTTGTCGTTTTGAGTGTCAACGATGCGTTCACTTTGCATGCTGTACGGTAATTTTTTTGAGCCAGACGAGTAGAATTTGAGAGAAGACTCGAATTCAACAAAAAGTAAACAACAAAAACCAAACTGTATACAACTCACACACGTCACACGTTGGGAGGACCGTGGCTGATACGCCAATCTCTCCAGTCCAACGTTAAGTAAAGTTCATTGTAACGAATATTTACAGATATGTAAGTCAGGAATAAGTGTAGTCAGGAACCCTAGAAACAATGAATCTTTGTTAATACTTCAGTTCGTGTTGTAATACCAATACCTATCTTAATTATTTCAATACTGTAATAACCAGAAAAGGTTTACACGTAAATATGTCAAGCCATTAATCTGGTTGAAGGCTGTCTACCAACCCAACTGATTCAACTGAACTGGTGACACTTCAGTCAAGATCCATTAGTGTTAACTTTACCCAACACTGCTAGATGGCGTGATAAATTGGAAAGCGCGGAACGTTCAAATAGGGTGAGAGACGGAATCGGACGCTTCCCAACAACACAAAATAGAACACAGTCGAAGTGTAAACAGTTCGGGGAGTCGAGGAGGGGAAGGTTTTCGTCGACCATAATCTTAGCAAAGAACCTAGCCTGCCCGCACCATAGACGAATAGGCTAAAATTAAGTTACACAGTTCATGGAGTCCAGTAAGAGAGAAGGGTCTTGGTCGATTACAGTCTGCGACTGGCTAATGCACGACAAGGCTGAAGAACTATATCGGTTAGAATCAATAGACAAGAAACACGGCACCACAGACAAAAAAGTGCATGAATTTCAAGAGACATTAGTGGCGTTTTTGATCGCCGATGAAATTTCCCCGGCAGACGAAGGAAGTTTGCTGATTCGTGCTTATTTACTGTTTTCGATAGCCAATAGCCGTTGGAGGCAACGTCCATGCCTATCGGCGAGTCCTAGGCCGATAGGCGATGGACAGGAATTTAGGCGATAGACGTTAGCCGTTGAGCACAAAAACAGAAATTAGAAGAAACAGCTACGGCTATCGGCTTCCGGTGAACGTCAAAAACGCCAAAAAGTCAAACGGCTACGCTATCGCCGAACTAATCGGCAATCAAAAACGCCACTATTGATGCCGATTTGAATGGGATTCAGGAATTCTGAGAATTGAGTGCCGCAGGCGAAGTATTTGAAATTCGCCTTTTTTTGCTGCAAAATTCATCTACTTCCCATAAAATTCCAGCTTTTAATGTGGCTCCAATCCCAAGCCAAAACGCCGACCTAAATGAAAGGCGCCTTTCCAATAAATAGAGAACCACACGAAAAGCTCCGCAAACGAGATTCTTAGAAATTTTCACGATCAGAGCGACTTTCTGGGATTCCAGACGAAAGTAAATGCTACCAATATTATCATAGATCTGTCCGTCTGTGACCACGAAAACTTCCGAAAGAAAATGTCAGCTAAATTTTAGCTGACGTTTCCGTTTTTGCACTGTCAAATATGATTCGCAGTCAGCTTGGGCTGAAGGAATATTTATCCCGAACGAAGTGAGATAATTTGACGGACGTGGGTACATAGACTCTGAACAGCACGACTGACGTTGAGTTCGTAAATGGTCTTGTACCTCAATATTTAGGGTGATGGAGAGGCTTCAGTTATGGACGGGGAAGTATTCCTGTCAATTTGATTATCAGTTTTAAATTAGAGAAAATAGGACAAATTAGTCAGGAAATACTATCAGTACTTGACTCGTATTTATAAGTCGGCCGGAATCCGGACAAAAAACCATCAGTTTACGGATGCACCGAATTTTCCGATGAATATGAGAGTCGATTTAAGAGCAAAACAGCATGCTAAATCTGAATAGGCTACATTGTCAAATGGAGAATTCGGAAGGAATCCGTTAAAGCCCACCTACTGTTTATGTTCTACTATTCTAAAATATGTTGAATACTTTAAAACTAGGCTCTGCCTTTGACGCATCATACGCGGCTTTTGCTCTTTAAAGCCTTTCTCCAGGTGCATTGACTTACTAGCAGAATCAAAGGCAAATTTACGTAACCGGTTTGCCTGATTTCGAGATAATCCTAAACAGATCGGCGGATGTTATGTTTGTATTATTTACATGTCAGTGTTTTTCTTTTCTTTTTTTTTAACCCCGTCTTGTATGGAGAGATGTAGTATTTAATAATAATAATAACAATAATGCCGCAAGCTTTCGCCAGGAAAAACTTTTTTTTCATTGCTTCCAGTGAGGGGAGGAATGGCGTTGTTCTGAGGTTTTTTGACCCTCTTTCGTTGCAGGAGGTGGGGCGGGGGGTACCAAGGCGCAGTCTGCAGAACGTAATGTGACAGCTTGCATGCGTTTTCAGGTTCGGCAAATGCGTCGCAATAAGAGAAACGCAACGCCACCGGACGACGATTTCGAAGAAGAAGATGAAGCAGTGCTGGAAGAAGACCTCCTTCTGGAAGAAGACGACGAAGACCAAGAAGAACAAGATGAGGACGAAAGAGAGTGGGCGAGACTGAATGCAAAAAGACAGGGGCAAAAGTAAGTTTTTTTCTTCGTTTTTGCACAGACGTTTGGACGTAGAAAGGGCGAATATTCAATGTTCAGTACTCTCTGCAATGTTAAAGATTTACTGAAGGACTTGTCATTGCAATATCTCGCTACAGACAGACAGTTGCAACTAATAGGTGGGAAAAAATGGTCAATTCCCGTGCAGCAAGTTGTCCGAGTCTTCTCCGTCAATTAACATTTGCAAAACAAGGCCCCGGACGTCGAAATTTGTCAAGGAGGAAGAAGAAAAAATACGTCGTAAAAATCAAGAAGAAAAGCAGAACAGGGGCGTGATTGCGATACAGGATGACCATTTTAGGACGGGTCCATCTGTAACTCAGATGGCTCAGCTGTGTCCCAGCCAAGACCAAATCATCCGTGGGAATTTGGACTAAGCACGGAAATGAGTATAAAAAATTAAATCCAGACTGGGTGGGCTGATGTTAGCCCTTCCCAGTTTCCCCCCAGTTTCGATCCGCGCGGTTACCCCCGTTTCAGCAGCGCCGGAGCCAAAAACAAACTCAGCACACATCTCCCTCCCAATCTCCCTTACTGGCCTCCTCAGTCGGTCCCGACGGCTTTGAAGCATTTCCCAGAATTTCAGCAGCAGTCACACTCACAGCAATTTCTATTTCACATGCCACCACCAATCATCCCTCAATCCATTCGAACCCCACCTTACACCTTGTCCCCACTCACGGCACAACCTACACGAATACCGGCAACTCAACAAACACTCCCGGTGCCCATTCCAATTTTTCCCACACCGAGCACACAGATGTGGCCCCACCTCACACCACAGACGGGCAGGCTTCAACATTTGTTACAGCCGCAATACCAACCAGCAACAGATTTTCTACCCTCAGCACCATGGACAAGCTGGACCACGTCAGCTGCACGAGTAAGTCTATAGTGGAAAATAATATGACAACACAGTTCACTGCTGCTCATGTAAGAACACTAAAGATAAAGAAAGTGAAAGAATATCCTTCTAGTGAATTTTCGTTTCCCACATTTTTGTACAGCAACGCTGAAAGCCTCAATACTGATAAGGTAGCTGAACTGGAGAGTTTATCTGGTATCACAAAAGCCTCGATTATTGTAGTTTCTGAAGTCCACCGCCAAAACCCCGACCTTACGAAGATTTCACACTACAACAGCTTTATAAAATTACGACCCGATGACCATCCACTAGGAAAAAAAGGTGGCGGTCTACTAATATACACACATGAGAAAATCAGGGCAACCAAAATGGACATTCCATGCCTAGACAGTAATGATGAAATCCTGTGGATATTTCTGCAGCCAAAGCGCCTTCCACGAAAATACACTGGTATAGCCATTTGTGCTTACTACTATTCCCCTGGACAGAGTGCTACAAATAGAGCATCTTTCCTTGAAAAACTTCAAATTAGTGCAGATTTTGTGACAAGTAAACAGCCTAGCTGCGGAATATTCATGATTGGAGACGCCAATGAACTACGCCTCGACAGTTTGAACAGGGGGTTTTCACTAAAGCAGCTTGTTAAAATCCCTACAACCAAAGGCGGAACTTCCCTTGATCGTATTTCAACAAACATGGAGGAGTTTTACAGAGAACCTGTTACGGGGCCTCCTCTAGGCGGTAGCTACCATTATACCCTTGAACTGTACCCCAAGGCTTCTACTAGAATAGAATACACAACAACGCATAAAACAAGTAGACCACTCACAGACGAAGGATTGTTACAATTTGGAGACTGGCTCAGTAAAGAACAAGAGCTGTAAGCTCATATGGCACTTGCATGGGTTCAGATGTAGTGTTTAATCAAAAGTAGGCTACTTTTAAGGTTACCTTTGCGGTTCAGATGCGCGCTTTAAGGGAGCTAGAGAAAAATAATTTTGTTTTAGAACTTGGCTGTAATGATACGCACTTTATAGGCTCTAGAAATTCATCTGTAAGAAAAACTATTGAGACAAAAGCCAATCTTGTCGAAACTCTAATATTCCAGCCCAGTTCCATTGTCCTAGCACATCTGCAAGTACATTAAATCGCGATCACCGGAATTCCGGACCCCCCCCCTCAAACTCCCCCACAGTCACCGGAGCCAATCCGGTTCTGTAAGTGATTTATCCAGAGCATCTCTTTATCATTCCCACAAAGTTCCATCCCGATCTCCCCAGTCTGAGCCGGTCACGTATTTTCCGACCCCCCCCTCATTGTTGTCGAATCCGGTCCGGACATGACAAAGACCACCAGAGACATGTCCTCTGATCAATTATCAAAAACTCAAATCCGATCAACCGTTCCAAACTTACGCATGACTCAATAATCCGGATTCTCCCTCCCGCTCCCCCCCCCCCACGACTATCGGATCATGTAAATTTGTATTTATAAGTCAGTTTGATCGGGTCCCTGATTCGCCTCCCAAGTTTCGTCGTGAAAATCCCCAAAACCGCCATTACCGGAATTACGGGAAACTCCCCTCCACCCCACCCCACCCTAGTGTCCGGATCCAGTCCAAATGTATAAACGATTTATCTGGAGCAGATGCTTGTTCTTCCCAGCAAGTTTCACTCCGATCCCTCCATTCTAACCGTTTCTCGAGATTTACGGTCTCCCCCCCCCAACTCCCCCATAGCTGTCGGTCAAATCCGGTCCGGACATGACAAAGACCACCAGAGACATGTCCTCTGATCAATTATCAAATTTCACTCAAATCCGATCAACCGTTCCAAAGTTAAGCATGACTCAATAATCCGGATTCCCCCTCCCGCTACTCCCCCCACGACTATCGGATCATGTACATTTGTATTTATAAGTCAGTTTGATCGGGTCCCTGATTCGCCTACCAAGTTTCGTCGTGAAAATCCCCAAAACCGCCATTACCGGAATTCCGGGAAACTCCCCTCCACCCCCCCCCCCTAGTATCCGGATCCAGTCCAAATGTATAAACGATTTATCTGGAGCAGATGCTTGTTCTTCCCAGCAAGTTTCACTCCGATCCCTCCATTCTAACCGTTTCTCGAGATTTCCGGTCTCCCCCCCCCAACTCCCCCATAGCTGTTGAATCCGGTCCGGACTTCAAATGGGACATCAGAGGTATGCCATTTATTCAGTTATTAAGTTTCATTCCAATCCGACCACCCGTTCGAAAGTTACACACTACTCCAGTTTTCCGGATTCCCCAGCCCTCCACTCCCCCCCAGGTGGTCGGATTGGGAAACTGATTATTTCCAGGTTAGTCCGGTCGGGTCCCTGATGCTCCTGCCAAGTTTCATCGTCCTAGCACATCTGGAAGTACCCCAACTCGAAAAAGTGTGACAAAAACCACTTAATTTTCAGAATTCCCCGACCCACCACTCCCCCCCAAATGGTCGGATCGGGAAACTGATTATTTCCAGGTTAGTTTGGTCGGGTCCCTGATTTTCCTGCCAAGTTTCATCGTCCTAGCACATCTGGAAGTGCCCGAACTCGAGATGAGTGGACAGACCGACCGACCGACCGACCGACCGACCGACCGACCGACCGACCGACCGACCGAAAGGTGATCGGTATATGGCACTTGAGCGAAGCTGCAAGTGCCATAAAAATGGGATGGAGTGTACGCTACTGCTAGCCCTAGCGAGAAGGCTAGTCTTTTTCAGGCTGAACTGCTTCAGAAATATCAGACCTGCTTCCCGGAGAAAACCAGGAAATTTTTTTCGTCGGACAGACCTTACATAACGAAGCCTATCAAAGACTTGATATACGAAAAAAGACGTCTTTTCAGTCAAGGCAAGCGACATCAAGCCAACATTTTAAAAAATCGTATAAGGAAAATGACTCGCCGAGCCGCAACGCGTCACTATGAAAACAAAGTCGGACACCTTTTGAAAGCCAAGGCTAGCCAATGGTACAGCAATATCAAACAGATGATTGGCAAGACCGAAGTGGGACTTGATTTTAACTTGGATGAAGATGCGGCTGTCACAGCTAACAACTTAAACGCCCATTTAGCACATATCGTTCAGTCACTCCCACCTCTACCCAAGGAGGAAATCCCCGCTCCTCCTCCCACATTCAATGCTTTTCCCGAGATATCAAAGACAGAAGTCAGAACAAAGCTGGAGAAACTAAAGCGAACAAGTATCACTCCAGTTGACATTCCAGTCGACTTGATAAAAGCTTTCCCTGATTACTTGAGTTCACCTTTAGCTGACATCTTCAACCAGATAACCAAAACAGGCGAATATCCGTCCGTGTGGAAGAATGGATTCATCACACCAATTCCAAAGAAGGACTCGCCGAATGACTTCTCAGGGGTTCGGCCTATAACAATGACCCCGATCTTCAGTAAAGTGTACGAAAGTTTTCTTTGCACTTGGCTGAAACATCACATTCTGGAAAGCATTGATCCCGGACAATACGGTAACATGCCACACACCTCAACTTCACACTATCTGATCAGTTTATTGGATAAAATTCTCAGTCACCTTGATGAGCCGGAACGTTGGGTCAATCTGATAGCGATAGATTTGAAAAAGGCTTTTGACCTTATTTGTCATAGTGTTCTCCTGAAAAAACTTCTTGCAAATTTTAATGTTCAACCTTTCCTTGTGAGAATAGTTGCTAATTTCCTATCAGATAGAACCCAACGTACCAAGTATAAATCGTGTTACTCAGACCCTTTACCCATATTTTGCGGGGTTCCGCAAGGAACTCTGCTGGGTCCACTATTGTTCCTAGTAATGATAAACGATCTGGCAAATACCATACCAGATCGCTGGAAATACGTAGACGACCTGTCCGTCACTGAATGCTGCTACAAAAACATTCGAAGTAGTGCAGCAGCACTGATGAGTGACATCTGTGAGGAAGCAGCAATTGATAAAATGATAGTCAACCTCGAGAAGTCAGTTGTTCTGACCATTTCATTCCTCAAAAGTAGCCCTTCCTTCTTCCCAGAACTTCCAGATTCCTGCCGGGTAAAAGAGATAAAACTCCTTGGAGTATACCTTACATCAGACCTAAGATGGGATAAGCAAATTGAGGCTATGCTCAAAAGGGCGAATATGGCCATAGCGTCCCTGAAACTTTTATCCCGCCATGGAGTACCACCTAAACACCTTCTTCATGTTTACTTTTCATTCATACGATCTTCCCTAGAGTACTGCAGCCCTGTGTGGCATTTCGGACTTGCACAGGAGCAGTCGGACCGGCTTGAGAAGATCCAGTATAGAGCCCTTCTAATTGTGTCTAAATCTCCGAAAGTTCCCTATTCCTCCCTACTCAGTGATTTCAGATTAGAAACTCTGGCAACCCGCCGCCTCAACATATCCCTCAAGTTTGGTACAAGTATTCTGGCCAACCCAATCCTAAGAAAAATCCTGCCACCAGATTACGAGACGACACGTATCCGACCCGACTTCCGCGATCAGTGGCTCAGCCAGTGCCAAGGCTACAACCGGTTGCATGTTCCCACACCCGGTACCTAAATAGTTTTGTCCCTTCTTTCGTCAAGTTTTTTAACAATGGATTTACAGTTGATTCCTAATATCTTCCCTTAGATTTTAAGGTAATTTATAGTTTGGTGATTTTAGCGTAATTTTGTTAATTGTAAATAATATGAATTTCGACGCTAAGATTTAAGCGATATTAATAACTGTAATTTTATTGACATGTTATGTGACTTGACAGACAAATGGCCAGTTATAGGCCATAGTGTGATTTAGCTCGATAGGCTACATGTTATTCAGTTTCAGACATTACAATTTTAGTGTGTACATTGTTGACGTAAAATCAACCAGTCGGCTTATCGCCGTTTCAAGATTTTTAATGAATAAACTAAATTGAATTGAATTGATAAAGGGAAAGTAGACACTAGAATAGTGTAGGGGTTCAGTTCTTGACTGATTTGTAGTCAACTGGGACTGAGGAACATTTGTGCTTTAACTCTTATTTAAGGAAAGGTGACGCACAACTTTATTAAAAGAAAATTTGACAATATGAGAATAAAAGCGTCAGACATGCCAGTGGCACACAACAGATGACGTAATTGCCGGATTTTTGTCGTTGAATAATACCCTAACCGGAGGCGTTAAAGACTTGAACAAAAAAAGCACAAAATAGCAGTACGGATGGACATTTCAAGAAAAGGTACAATATTGCTTACATTTTGAAACCAGACTTATGCTAATTTGAAATAAAATTAGAGAGTGGACAATAAATATAATTGGTAGTTAGCATCTACTTCTTGAGGGCTTTTTAAAACCATTATCTAGAATACAGGAGAGAGATAGAGAGAGAGTATATTTCGAAATCATCATAGTATATTTAAGTGAGTGCAATTTCTTACGCCAGATTTCAATCTGAAAGGTTCTTCCAGTTTCCCCTTTTTCCAGAAACGCACATCCGACTCCTGCTCCGCGTCAGCTGGCTCAGGTTAGTCCTCGAACTCGAAACTCAAGCAGCTCGCTTGCCAGTGGGCCAGCGCCATCTCAGCGACCGCCGAAAGTGCCACCTGTGAGAGGAGTGAGAACTCAGGTTGATGTTAGAGGTAAGAAGAATGGATAGTTAAAGCATACAGGGCATCATTTTTTTTTCGTTCCGCTGATTTACACTTGTCCTTTAGCGTAACTCACGCGAAAATCACTGACTAACACACAAGATATGTTTCCAAGTAGGTTACACCAAGTAGAGGGTTTACCGTTTGGTCTGATAAAATTTGTCTGAGTCTTTGGCGGGAAATTCGAATATGTGTGACCAAGACAATAACTTTGGCTCTAACTATTTTGCACGCTGAATTCTGATCAGAAATTATCTGTTTCTGTTTACGGCTACAAATTTTGTTGGTCAAGTTTATCCTAAAACTGGCATCTCGGACTGTCAGAATAGTTTTCAATTTTTCTGTCTTTGTTTTGACGTACGAAAAGCAATAAAATCAAATTTTCAGTTTACGTGTATGGCTTTTAGTGGAACTTTGGACCCCCGGCTGCTTTCACAGAAGAAAGATGGAACACTGTCATGAATATGAAAGAAAATAGTAGCCTATATGAAAAGTAAATATTTTTTTTTTTTAGAAAAGGCAAGCGTAAACGTCACTTTCATCGTCAAAAGAAAATGAAAAGTGAAGAAAAATATTTGTTAGAAAAAAAAGAGAAAAAATTAAACAAAATAAGAAGCGAGGTTATGCGGCTTAAGAAAATAGAGGTAGTATTTGAAATATTCCTTGTCTGAATCTGTAAATTAATTGCCGTGCATCTCTACTTTAATAGTTCTTAGCAAGCATCCGATTTCCCACTAAGGTAACAGTCCGGTGAAATTTGAACATCAAAAACATTTCTTAAGAAATTAATTAAAATAACAACGAAAGTTTGTCTTCCAGAGGTTCGACTGTTTTCACTTTTAGGGAAGCGACCGAGCAGCCGAAATAGCGACCCTGGTGGGCCAGGAAGCTCTCGTGCTCCGCGCCAAGATACAGGCTATTCCAGTGCATCTTCCCAGCAATCTCACAAATCGAAGGTTAGTTCATTTCGTCTCACCCACTAGCAGATTACTTGCGAGGTCATTAAAAACCGTCTCTCCCGTAGGATCAGGGGCGGTTCGAAGTGCTTGGGCATGGGGGGATGAAGAGCTCACAACATACGACTGGCTAATGTCCGGCAATATACCGATTATAAAATAATAGACAAAAAACACAGCACCAGAGGCTCAAGAAGTATTAACATACATTTTTTAAAAGATCGTGCAAAAGGCAATTACAGAAATAAAAATAACTAATAAATAAATATTTATAATTCCAGCACGCATTTCATATAAACTTTCACTAGGTTATGTTCAGGTTCATTTATTATTTTCAGTAACTGTACACACATAATTTAACAAATATTCCCGGCTGAGGGCAAAGCACGAATGGCACTAGAGAGCAAACAAAGGCTAGAGAGAGCCAAGCCTCAGTAATATAGCCGCTTCTGACGTATGTGCTCAAAAGAAAATTAAACTGAGCGCCGCAGGCGAAATTTTTTTAATAAAAGCAAAATTGACCTACTTTTTTCTAGCTTTCATGTGGCTTAGACCCCAAAATATCAAGTTCAAAACCTCACCAAAATGACGCACCCTCCAACTAAATAGATAATAGGGTAGGTAAAAGAATTGCGCCGCAGGCGAATTTTTCACATCCGCCTTTTTTTTTTACAAAATTCAACTAATTCCCATACAAGTTTTGCTTCTAAGGTGGCTTAGATTCCCAAGCAGCAGCTTCTAAGGTGTGTACTCGAGACAAAGTTAAACTGAGCACCGCACGTGATTTTTTGTTTTTTAATCCGAAGTAGTATAGAAAGGCGGGAGCTACCCCACCCCCACCCCAATTTCAAAACCCCATTTTAACATCAATTTCTTGAATTTTAACATCCTTTTTACCAAATAATCCCCTTTTTAATAGATATTTTGATTTTCTTATTTCCCAAATAAAGGTCCTAAGAAATAGGAAATATTACCCTTTAATACATATAAACTACTACTTCTTTTTAGATTTTTAATTTTTCAATTTTTCATTTTTTATCCAAATATAATAGAAATTCTGCTAAATCAACAACTGCTCAGAGTTATATAAACTAGCCTACTACTTTTTCATTTTTACTGAGTAAACAGTTCTACATCAACATATTGGTCAGAGTTCTTATTCACTCTCATAATAGGCTGCAAAACCAGATTTTTCTTTAGAAGTAACTCATCAGCAATTGCATTATATCTCTGTGGTATAAACAAATCACAGGCTTTGTTATTATGATTAATAACAACAACCAACTTATCACCATATTTTGTCTTGGCCATTCTCATTTTAACGATGCTATATTTCAATCCTAGAATTAGTTCTTCCTTTCTGATTGTATCATTGTATTTATTCATTTTGATTGTAGACAAGACTTTCTTTAGCGACTCCATTTATTAGCGGCTGATTTTATTTAATAAAAATCCAAAACTTATAATTATTGGTAGAGTAGCACATCCCTCGAAAACAAGTTTCCAGCGTGATGAACAAACAAGCTTTGCAGATAAGATTTGCGCCAATCCTAGCACATATCTTGAGCGCGCAAGAGCTGAGTTGAAACTGATTCGTCAGCGGCTGGTTGGAGGTGGAGATTTGAGTTCTGCGCAGAACTCAACTCTCCGTGATCTATTTGAGTTCTGTACAGAACTCAATTAGATTAATGCGTCACAATCTTGGTTGCTAAGCGGGCGTCTGATTCATAATCATTGCGTCTGGCGCAAAGGATTGCATTATTCCGCGTGGTTTGCGAAATGATGTCTGAATGTTGGTTTGACAGATGGTGGATGATGTATGAAAAGAGGCGAGTGTTTCAAACTTGAGAACCATTCTTTTGAACTATTGATTCATTCTTGCAATATTTATATCCGTTTAAGCGAACCTGCTTCATATATTTTTCGCGAGGAAAGAATTTAAATGTTTTACGCATTTCCCCTTCGCGTTGAATGACCTCTTCAACCGTTAATTGTCCGCATTTTAACATCACTGACAATTCAGTGTAAAAATTATAAGCGGTTTTATGCTCTGATTTTCTTTCTGCAATGTTAAGATGTTTTTCGATTATTTCAATGATAACAGCACCCAAACTTAAGGAAGCTAAAGGCAGTACTAGAAACGCAGACATTCCTGCAGCTGAAAAGAGGAATTTGGATAAAAGTAAGCTATTACTTATATGATTGTAATACTTGTAACTCCTTCTATGAATAAACATCATCTTTTCTAATTCTTCCATTTAGAGCAAAATAAAATTGTTTCAAAAATTATTCGATTGCTTCACGATTCGGAACACACCCGCCACCTAGGAAACTGTAGCTTACTCCGTGAAATGCAAAACACTTCTTGGTCAGTCGGAGACAAATCTAGGTGGCATATGCTCCGAGAACGCAAACAAATTCACCGTCTCGGAAAGTGTGCTCTCTGTGCATTCAGTCGGAGACAAAGAGGTAGCGCTTACTCCATGAAACAAACATTGAAACCAGTGATTTTCTTTACGGCTGAGAAAACGCAGTCAGGAGAAATTCATTAATAAAAATATTCCCCTATTAAATGATGAATGTTGCAGAGGTTATTCAGCTTTGTAAAAAGGTTATATCGAATAACAAATCGATTATACAAAGATTACCGAATTACACATATAATGAGCTGCGGACTTATGCGAAAATTAATAAAATCAAAACAAATGGAACAAAGAAACATGAAATAACCGATAAGATTATAAAGCAACTTAATAGGAATATTTTGCTCGCGGAAGATACAATTAATATTCGGCGTAGAAACGAAAGGATTCAGAACAAAAACAGACCATTCATTTATACACCAGAGCCAGCATTAAGGAAGATTTTGGAAGATGAAATCAAAGAAAATAATATTACTATTGGAAATATAAAAAAAGAGGAGAAAAGGATACTCGAAAAGGATACAAGTGAATTAAAAAGGTTTCTAAAAAACAAAAGCCTACCCACTCGCGGTAACCGAGATGAAGTTTTAAAACGTGTTACGGATTACTATGGTAGGATAATTAATAAGCAGAAAGAAATTATTGATAAAAATAGAGATATCATAAGAGATCAAACAGAAAGAGGTGATAAAAATAGACACAAAGCAATCGATTTATCAACTCTCTTCATAAATAAGAAACAAATTAAAGAAGACAAAATAATTCCTGATCATTTATTTGAAACGGAAGAAGAACAACAACCTACTATTGCTAGGGTAACTGAAAATTTGTACACCGTAAACGTTTCAATTGAAAGCAATGGAAGAGATGAACATAATCTTATTGCTTTTGTTTTTAATGATTTACTCCGAAGAATGAACGAAATAAATCATTATAGAGTTCAATTTGTGACCAGGGTTATATTCTATAGACAGGAAAATGATGAAGAAGTTGTAGTATTTTATAACAGTACTTCTTGGATTTTAAATAAAAATAGCATACTTACGCATAGTCATTTGGATGATAATAACAAGAGACTGAGTTCTTTAAGTAATACCCCTCGATCAGGGCTACAATTTAGTCGGTATGAAGGAATTGATTATAGGATGACTCGAATTGAGACTTACATGGGAGGAACGTTTAAAATACTGCCAGATTTCGTAAAAAATAAAAAAGCTTGCCTGAATATTGAAAATAAGGATAAAAAATGCTTTGTTTGGTCAATCTTAGCACATTTGTACCCAGCTAAAGATCATGCAGAAAGAACTTCAAAATATAAACAATATGAGCATGAATTTGATTTCAAAGGGGTTACTAACTTCCCGATGGATACAAAAGACATCC
This sequence comes from Branchinecta lindahli, assembly GCA_023053555.1. Lineage (NCBI taxonomy): Eukaryota > Metazoa > Arthropoda > Branchiopoda > Anostraca > Branchinectidae > Branchinecta > Branchinecta lindahli. The sequence goes on along the minus strand of JAKZAO010000009.1, from coordinate 5,639,481 downwards.
ACAAATTTGAAAATAAATACAACATTAAGATTTGCTTATTCCAAATTGATAAAGAGAAAATAATCAGAAGTCATATATTAAAAAGTACAATTAATGGGAAAACAGCAAAACATATCATTAATTTACTATATTTTGATAATCACTATGTACTTGTGAAAGATCTGAGCAAATTAGTCAGTTCACAAATATCTAAAAAGAAAACAAAGACATATCTCTGCACTTTTTGCGGAAGACATTTTACGAAACAAGAACACTCTGAAAAACATGAACTTAAAAATAATTGTGAAGACCCTGATATCATAATGCCTCCTGAAGGTTCAAGTATACAGTATAAAAATATTGCAAAACAGATGAAAGTGCCTTATTGTATAATAGCAGACTTTGAGTCTTATAACGAAGAATACAACCAGGTAAACGGAAAGAAAACAATAAAAATAGCTGAACAGAAGCCTTTTGCATACGGTTTTCAAGTCTGTTGCTCGTTTGATACGAAGCAAAATAAATATTATTGCTATTTCGGGGAAGACGCTGCTCAGCATTTTGTGAAAACAATTAAAGAAGTGTCCACAGAAATTGCATACAAGTATGAAAACAGACAAAGAAATCACACTTATACTGATGATGAAATTAAAGAAAAATGGAAGACCCTAAAGAACAAGACTTGCCATATCTGTAACACAGAAATTACTGAAAATCCCCACTTTGATCATGACCACATGACCGGAAAAGACAGAGGTTTCACACACGCTGAATGTAACATGAAATACAGGATTCCCAAGCATATCCCTGTAGTCCTACACAACTTATCCAAGTATGACTCCCATCTATTTGTGAAAGAATTGGTACCAGATAGCGGAATATTTGAATCAGCAGAAAGTTTCATATCATTCTCGAAATCAATAAGTATTCCAAGACAGGATACGGAAATTAAATATGAAATCAGATTCATAGATTCAATCAGATTCATGGCTTCATCTTTGGACAAGCTATCAGCAAATTTAGCAAAATGCGATTGCAAAGAATCGTGTAATCATCTAAGGGAGAATTTCAAGTACACATCGAATAGTTTCAAAAACGATGAAGAGTTCAAAGAAATAATTAAAAAAGGGGTGTATCCTTATGAATACATTGATAGTTTTGAAAAAATGAATGATACAAAATTACCACCCATAGAAAGCTTTTATTCTAGGTTAACGGGAAAAGGTATCAGCAAAAGTGACTATAAGAGAGCGGTCTCTATATGGGAGCAGTTTAATTGTGAAACATTACTTGACTATACCAAGTTGTACCTAAAAAGTGATGTGTTAATTCTATCAGATGTTGTAGAGAATTTCAGAAATGTATGTATACATAATTATGATTTGGATCCACTACATTACTTCTCAGCTCCAGGACTAACATGGGATTCTTTCCTAAAGCATTCGAAAGTAGAACTACCGTTATTCTCAAAGGAAGACATGTATACATTCGTTGAAAAGGGAATAAGAGGTGGTGTATCTCAATGTATAAAAAGGTATGCTAAAGCAAATAATAAATATATGAGCAGTTATGACAACAATAAGCCATCTAATTATTTAATGTATTTCGATAAGAATAATTTATATGGGTGGGCGATGTCACAAAAATTACCAGCGAATGATTTTAAATTCATTCCAGTACCTGATGAAATGAAAGAGAACACTGAAATTAATTCTTTAGATTATTATCAACTATTAAAAAATCATGTTCAAACAGAAATGAATTTGGAAAATGTGGGGGCAATTTATGAAGTTGATTTAGATTATCCTAGAGAGTTACACAAGTTACATAAAGATCTGCCATTAGCACCAGAACATTTCAATGGCAAACTATGTACGACCTTACTGGATAAAAATAACTACGTAGTTCATCAAAGAAACCTAGAATTCTATTTACAAAAAGGTCTGATACTGAAAAAAGTACATAGAATACTAGGATTCACTGAGAGTGCTTACTTAAAAGGATACATAGACCACAACACAGCACTAAGAACTAAAGGTACTAACGATTTTGAAAAGGACTTTTTTAAGCTGATGAATAACGCTTGCTTTGGAAAAACCATGGAGAACGTAAGGAAGCGAGCTGATATGGAAATAATAACTGATGATAAAACAAGAGAAAAAATAATAAAGAAACCCAACTTTAAATCTGAAATTATTTTCAGTGAAAACTTTTCTGTGGCAAGAATGTCCAAGGAAAAGATAAAACTAGATAAACCAATGTATATCGGTTTTGCTGTACTGGAACTATCCAAGCTCTTGATGTATGAATTCCATTATGATTATATGAAACCTAAATATGAGGATAAAATAGATTTATGTTATATGGATACCGATTCGTTCATATATGACATAAGAACCGAGGATTTCTATGAAGATATCAAACAAGATTTGAATGAGAGGTTCGATACATCTGATTATGCAAAAGATAATCCATATTTGTTTCCTAGTGTAAATAAGAAAGTAATAGGAATGATGAAAGATGAACTAGCAGGACAAATTATGACCGAATTTGTTGGATTACGATCAAAAGTATATGCTTATGATAAGGACAACCAAGACCCTTCAAAAGCTAGCAAAAAACTGAAAGGAATAAAAACGAACATAGTGAAAGATAAAATTACGATTCAAAACTATAAGGATGTACTGTTTGGTAAAATTGAAAACCTATCTGTAACCCAGTATAACTTAAGATCATACAAGCACCATATGTTTCTAGAAGAACAGAATAAGAAAGCGCTAGATCCTAAGGATGATAAAAGGATAGTAACAAGCGATAAATACACAACTTTACCTTTAGGTTATAAACATTAAACTCAAGTACCTACTTCAAATTCAAGTACCTACTTCAAAATTCAAGTACCTACCTCAAAATTCAAGTACCTAGTTAAAAATTCAAGTACCTAGTTAAAAATTCAAGTACCTAGTTAAAAAATTCAAGTACCTAGTTAAAAAATTCAAGTACCTACTTCAGTAAATCTTATAATGAAAAATTCTTCCTAAATAAATGAATGAAAAGGCACCAATAAAAGTGTATGATTTTAGCGAAAAGAATAACTATCAGAACAAACACGAACTTGCACCTCAGTGGCCATTTAGATTATTAATTTGTGGAAGTTCAGGAACAGGGAAAACCAATTTACTCTTGAATTTAATTTATGAATACATCTGTTTCAACCGAATATACTTGTATGCAAAAGATCTTGAAGAAGACAAATATAAAGACCTTATAGACAATTTAAACACTTTGGAATCCGAATGTAAAACGAATATTTTAACCGTAAGTAATGACCTTAATGATATTATCGATGTTGACGACCTAGACCCCCAGTATCAGAACTTGATTATCTTTGACGATTTTGTAACTGAAAAAGACCAGAAGAAAATAGAAGATTTATTCATAAGAGGAAGAAAGAAAAATGTTTCAATTGTTTACTTGTCTCAGAGCTATCATAAAACGCCAAAGGTGGTAAGACTTCAGTGTAATTATTTTGCATTTTTTCAGTGTTCTAATCCAAAAGAAGTAAAATTAATAAGACAAAGCCATGTATCCAGTATAGACAATGAAAAATTTCTCAAACAATTCGAGGCTGCAACCAAGGGCTATGGGTTTTTCTTCATAGATTTAAAAACAAAAGATAAAACCCTGAAGTACAGGAAAAACTTTGAAAAATTTACTGGATAATTTATTTCTATAATAAATGAATAAATTTGGTAGTAATGGAAAAAAGGTTGCTAACGAATCGAAAGTTACTGACGAAAATGGTAACATTAACCTACACGATAGACGAATTATAAATTTAGGTGATGCGAAAACAGATCAGGATGCTATTAGCTTAAGATCTATGACTGTGATTTTGAATCAATTTAAAGAACAAATGACTGCGGGACAAGTGCAAACCAATCAATATTTTAGCGAAGATATCAACAGATTAACTGCGGTAGATGATTCTCCTGATAATGCACTGATAAGGATCAAAGATAAAGGATTATTTGTAAAACAAACAATTAAAGCCACTGAAACAGAAATTGATGCTGGGGATAAAGTAATCACAAATGTTCAAGACCCTAGAAACAAAAAGGATGCTGTTAATTTAGATACGTTAACAACAAACCTTTTAAAATATGATCAAAAGCTTATTGACCAACAAATTCTTAGCAAAAGTATTGAAACAAAGATTGGTGACCTTAGGAAAATCATTGACAAAAAGGCTGTTGACCTTAGCAAAAGTATTGACAAAAAGGTTCTTGACCTTAGCAAAAGTATGGACAAAAAGCTCGAAAACATTAGTTTAGCTATAGGAACAAATAATTTTGACCAAGAAGCCCATATCAATGGTATTGAGAGAGCAGTCGTAAACATTTTAAAAAGACTTTCAGAGCAAAAACCTGTTGATCAAGATTTTGTTACGAAAACAGAAGGCTTTATGAAAACTAAACTAAAGAAATAATATTTATATGATAAATTAATTTTCTAATAAATGGTTGAAACAATGGAGTATATAGTTTATTTATCAAAGCTTCAGAAAGGAAAGCTGAAGAAATGTTTTGGTGCTAAACAAAAATGTCAGATACGTGTTAGTCATAGCAGACAGAATGAACGAGAACCAGTCAAGTTACTATTAAGTAAACGACAAATTGATAAAATTGAAACATGTAAAATGAATAATAAGGGTTGTGACATTGATGTATCATATAAACAGATGAAAGAAGCGATTCAAAAGGGTGGATTACTTCCTTTCCTAATACCGTTAGCAATTACGCTTGGTAAGGCAGCTTTAACAAGTGGTGCTGCTGCTTTGGGTACATTCGCTGGTAAGAAATTGGTGGATAATATAGCAAACACAGGTGGTGCGCTTACACTTCCTGGAACACAAAAAGTTGTGGGTCGGGGAAGGCCTAAGAAGATAACCGATGATGTCAACACAGGTGGTGCGCTTACACTTCCTGGAACACAAAGAGTGGTTGGTCATGGGGTACGGGGAAGGCCTAGGAAGTCAAAAAACGGGGACATCAAAAAAGAAGCAAAAGTAAAGTAGGACCTCTAACCAATTTTGACATTATGGACGCATTAGGGGATATACCACATTTTAGAGGTGTTTTCTCTATAGATACGTTACCTAAACAAATAAATAACCTAGAATGTGGTGTCATTAATTATGATAAACTCGGAATGCCTGGAACTCACTGGGTAGCGTATTTTAATCTACCTGATCAACCCTATGTCGAATTTTTCGATTCTTTCGGTATACCCCCAGGAAAAGAAATAATTAAATATCTTAAAACTTCAAAGAAAAAAATAGCTTATGAAAATCTTGCCGTTCAAAATTTAAATGAATTAAACTGTGGATTTCACTGTATTTCCTACATTAAGCGCAAAATGAAGTTGGTAGCTTTTCGTTTATAAAAATTGTTTTCTAATAAATGGATATTTATTGTATGAAGTGTAAAAAGAAAACTGACACTGAAGCAATGTTTAAGGCAGTGTCACAGAAAAATAATGTTCCAATGCTAAAAGGTAATTGTGTTTTTTGCGGATCAAGGAAAAATCTGTTTTTAAAAAAAACCTCGACGCAGAAAAAGATATTTTAAATACGTATTATTCTAATTATTCAGGTGTGGATGATATTCATAGAAAATTAAAAGAAAATGGAGTGAACGTTTCTAAAGATAAAATAAAAAATGTGTTGCAAAATGAGAATGTATATACCTTACACAAACCTTCTTATCATAACTTTGAAAGGAGACGAGTCTATGTTCACTATGTGGATGAGCAATGGCAAGCTGATTTAGTTGACATGCAGAAATATAAAAAAGGGAATGATAAAACAAATTACATCTTAACTGTCATTGATTGCTTTAGTAAATACGCTTGGTGTGCCCCTTTGAAAGATAAAACGGGTGCTGAAATTATCAAGGCATTCAGTCATATATTTAAAGAAAGAATTCCTAAGAAACTACAAACTGATAAAGGTAAAGAATTTGTAATGAGAAATGTTCAAACATTTTTGAAAAATAATGAGATACACTGGTTTGCATCTGAAAGTGAATTGAAAGCGCAAATTGTTGAACGATTCAATAGAACACTGAAAGAAAAGTTATGGAAATATTTTACTCACAATAACACTAATAAATGGATTGATATTTTACCTTTATTTGTTAGTAATTATAATAACTCTTATCATCGTTCGATACAAATGAAACCCATTGATGGTAGTAAAAAAATGAATCAGAAAAAGGTTTACAATGCTTTGTTTCCTCCAGCTGATGACTGCACAATCACAGGACATTATAAAGTAGGAGATTTAGTCAGAATTAAAAAAGAAAAAAGTATTTTTGATAAAGGATATTTACCAAATTACACAAATGAAGTATTCCAGATAGCAACCGTTAGACCTACCATCCCTATTACTTATGAAATATCTGACAAAAGTGGGGAATTAATTCAAGGAGGGTTTTATGAAAAAGAACTTTCAAAATTTATTATGAAATAAAATTACTTGTATATAAATGGATTCAAGACGCTTGAGTGATATGTTATCGGGTATAGTGAAGAATAGAGAAATTCAGAGAAGAAAGGTTCAAGAATATGAGATGGAAAAAGCAGGCTTTCGGGAAATGGCTTCAGAATTTAATGCTCCAGTTGTTATGGCACAAAAAGAAAACATGAAGACACAAAATGATAATACTGACGCCATCATGAAGAAATTACAGGTGATTGATGGAAAATCAAGCGTACAGTTTCAAAAATTAGTTGATACATTTAAAACAACTCATCCATACCAGATCACTGCTTCAAAGGAATCGAGTAGAGCGCCAACTCCTGCTTTAGAACCAACTCCCGCTTTAGTCCCATTATCCATTGAAATGAATAAAGGTATTACCCAAGAGTTGTTAAATCAGATTAATTCAAAACATGTATCGCGGGGTGGTAATGATCATTATTTTAAAATACCTACGTATTACATTAATCATCCTGCGGATATCGAGGAGGCTCTGGATCATTTAACAAATATAAGTCAAAGTTATGGTGGGACAAAGAGTAAAGGTTACTCTAGCCATAATCAAATTATTGAATTTATAAGAGTTTACAAGGATAGGTTAAGAACCATTCAAAATAATGTTGGATTAGTCAAACAACAAGGAACTGGAATATTTATGAATTGTGATGAAATGATTTCAAAATTGTACACTTTAATAGGTAGTAGAGTAAATGGAAATACATCTGATGAGGTGAGGAATGAAGCTATTGATATTTTGGACTCGTTAATGCGAAATAAATTTCTTACGAAGAGAGATTACAATTCAATATATAAAAAATATTTCTAATAAATGGTGTTGTTAAACATTGAAGGTAATGAAAGTATCATTGATATAACATTTAGTCAACCAATTGAATTGAATCGTCATTCGGATTATGAAATAGGTTTGAATCAGTGTACTTTGTGGTATTCGTGGCATAATATAAGTGACAAATTTGGAAATAATACATTTCAGTATAGGAAAGATGAAGAGGGGGGATGGGTGAATGTTACTATTCCTAATGGGATGTATAACGACGATTGTTTGAATTATTTTTTGTGTCAGTATTTTGATACTACCAAAGATAAATGTCCTATTGTAATCTCATCCAATCCGGCATCTATGAGATTTGTCATCCTATTACAAGAAAAATATGTGTTTAGATTTAATAGTGACTTGTGTCAGATTTTAGGCTTTGAGAAGGATAGTGAGATATCTAAGAAAATCAATGAAGGTACAAAACTTCCGAATATAACAAGAAGCGTTGATAAAATTCAAATTCACTGCTCTCTTGTAAACAGTTCTATCGTAAACAAAAGTAAATCAGACGTCATTTGGACATTTGTTCCGAATACAGAACCAGGTTGTCAAATTGTTGAGAATCCTAGACAATTAATCTACCTTCCTATTAACACAAAAGACTTTATTTACTCTTTGAGAATGACAATTACTGATCAGTTGGGAAGACCTATCGATTTGAATGGTGATAACGTTGGATACGTTCTACATTTAAGAAAAGCTTAAAGGATTAGTGAAATAAAATTATTTACCTATAAATGTTGATTAATAATAAGCGCTTACTTTATAGAAAGCAGTATGGAAGTGGAATCGGTAGTATATTCAAAAATATTGCAAATTCCCAGTTATTTCAAACGTCAGCAAAACAAATAAAAGATGGGGCATTATCAATGTATAATAATATTATTAAACCGAGATTCGAGTTGTTGAAAAACAGAGCAATAGAATACGGAAAAGATCTGATTGATGTAAACAGGAAAGAACTCATTGATGTGATTGGAAAGAAGAAATCGATGAAGGATCTTATAGGTACAAATAAGAGATTTTTAAATCAAAAAAGTCAGGACTTGATCAACACGATAATAACTGGAAGTGGTTTAAAGATTCTGAAATAATTTTTATCGAATAATTTCTTTCTTATATAAATGGCAGTAAATAAAGTTATCAGTCCGCAATGGAAAATTTTTGATGAGCCGCTTGTTGATGATACAGTGGTCAAATATGAATTTAAAGAAATTCGAGAAACAGATGTGAATGTTTCCAATAAACAAGAGTTTGAATTCGTAACGAAGAAATTAGATTCCTGGTTCTATCCAAGTGAAAGTTATCTTGATGTTAGTGTAAGAATTGTAAAAGAGGATGGAACTAACCTAGCTGCAACCGATGTTGCTACTTTAACTAATAATGGATTTAATTTATTCAGTACCGCTGAGTATGTAATAAATGACGAATCGGTTGAAAAAATCAATCATGTTGGTATTACAACTACCGTTACAAAGTTGATTGAATATTCCGATGATTATTCTAGAAGCGCAGCCAGAAATCATTTCTGGTATAAGGATTATAATCAAGGAACAGATATCAACCCTATAATATGTTCATTTACCGCGCCTACAGCAGCAGCAGGAAATGTAAATGTCACTTCTAAATCTAATCCAAATTATAATAAGGGTTTTGAAAAGAGATATAATAGAACTAAAAACAGCCAATTAGTAAATATGTATTTACCATTGTCAGAGTTGTTTGGATTCTTGAAAGGAAACAAACGATTTTTTAGAGGTGCATCGCATAGAATTTGTCTAAGAAGAAATGACGATAATAATATGATTGTAAGAAATGGGGATACTAATTTTAAAGTGGTCATTGAGTATTTATCCTGGAAAATCCCTATCATAGCTCCTAGTATTGAAGTGATGAGTGAATTGGAAAAAGGTTTGGCTAAGGATAAAAAGTATAATTTGATGTGGGAAGCTTGTAATACTTATAAAAGTGATGTTAGTCAGAATAAGGAGCACACCTGGAAAGTTGTGTCTGAGAGAAATAGTCCAACCAAAATTGTTGTGATGTTACAGAAAAATGACAAGCATAACAACCAAAAAAAGAATAATATGGTATTTGATCATATGGAGTTAACAGATATCGAACTTAGAATTAATGGGGATAAATATCCTGAAGAACCACTCAAGTGCGACTTTAGCGATGAGAAATGTAAATACTCTAATCTTTACAATAGGTTCATACATTTGGGTTATAAACAATTAGCATTTGATACTGGTAGTGTTGTTAGTATAGAAGAATTTAAATCAGTGTATCCACTATTCTGTTTCGATGTTTCCAAACACGAGTCAAATATTTATAATGGAACAACTGCTGATATTGAAATAAGTTTAACATTAAAAGATGATATACCCGTACCATATAATGTTTATTGTGTTATATATTATGAAAGAAAAGCTACGTTAGATATTATTAATAAAAATATGTATGTGAGTTTGTGAGTTTGGATTTTTATTAAATAAAATCAGCCGCTAATAAATGGAGTCGCTAAAGAAAGTCTTGTCTACAATCAAAATGAATAAATACAATGATACAATCAGAAAGGAAGAACTAATTCTAGGATTGAAATATAGCATCGTTAAAATGAGAATGGCCAAGACAAAATATGGTGATAAGTTGGTTGTTGTTATTAATCATAATAACAAAGCCTGTGATTTGTTTATACCACAGAGATATAATGCAATTGCTGATGAGTTACTTCTAAAGAAAAATCTGGTTTTGCAGCCTATTATGAGAGTGAATAAGAACTCTGACCAATATGTTGATGTAGAACTGTTTACTCAGTAAAAATGAAAAAGTAGTAGGCTAGTTTATATAACTCTGAGCAGTTGTTGATTTAGCAGAATTTCTATTATATTTGGATAAAAAATGAAAAATTGAAAAATTAAAAATCTAAAAAGAAGTAGTAGTTTATATGTATTAAAGGGTAATATTTCCTATTTCTTAGGACCTTTATTTGGGAAATAAGAAAATCAAAATATCTATTAAAAAGGGGATTATTTGGTAAAAAGGATGTTAAAATTCAAGAAATTGATGTTAAAATGGGGTTTTGAAATTGGGGTGGGGGTGGGGTAGCTCCCGCCTTTCTATACTACTATCCGACTTTTTACTGCCAAAGTGGAATACGAATTCTAGCTTTAATGTTGCCCAGACCCCAAAATCTCAAGCTTAAAACACATTTAAACAACGCGTGCTTCAGCTAAACAGAATATAGGCTACTAAGAAAGGCGCCGCAGGCAAAATTTTTTTAATCCGACTACCATCTGGCAAATTTTAACTACTCCCAGTACTAACTCTAGTTTTAAACGTGGTTCAAATCTTAGGCCTAAAGCCTCACCCAAATGACGCATCCTTTCACTGCATAGGCTACTACGATAGACGCTGCAGGTGAAATTTTGGTTAAGGGAAGTAAGGGCTGCGTATGATATCCCAGATCTCGATAACTCCCAAACGAATAAGTCTCCAACTCTCGCCCCGATAACTCCCAAACGGAGTTGGTACATGGCTGTCAAACTTACGACTGTCTTTAACGAGGTCTCTAAGATACGACTAGAACAAGAGAAGAAACGGGTCATTTGTAGGCAAATTCACGATTTGGTGTCATTCTGCACGCTGAAACATACGACTGTCGTTCAGACAAACACAGAACATACAACTGTGGCTCTGACAAGCTCAAAGCATACAACTCTTCATAGCAATAAGACTGGAAAATGTCATTTGCAGGCAAAATTCAGGTTCCGTAACTGCCTTTTTGTCATTCTGGCAAGCTCAAACATACGACAGTCATACAGTCAAGCCCAGAACATACGACTGGGAGTACGATTCTCTGAAGCATGGGGGGGTGAGTCACCCCCCCACGCCCCCCCCCCCCCCCCCTTCGAACCGCCCCTGCGTAGGATATTCGTCGCCGTCCCGTTTTCTCCTCTCAGTTAATAGTTGCGTTTATCCCATATAGGCTACCATGGTGTCTAAAGTCGTGTTTGCAGTTTCCGTGGCATCTGATACCACGGTCAAAAGACGTTTTTGCAGTTACTGAGTATCTGGCCAGTTACCGTAGTATCTGAAATTCAGATACCACGGTCTCGACCGTGATAACTGATCGTGGTATCTGAAAACTTGTATCATCACAAACCAGGTCTGCTATCCAAAAATACATAGAGGCGCGAAAAGTACCGTGATAATAATACCTTATAGTCTGTCCGTAGCCCGGGTCAGCGTCGGCCGGTAGAGGTGGTTGCGGTCGAGTTCCACAGCGACGAGGAGGACCAGGAGGAGGAGCCAGCCGAACCGAGAGGCGGGCGCGGCTCGAAAGCATCTCCGGTAAAGCCTATGAACCGGCGGCCGATGCGAGAAGGAAGAAGCAAGCAAACCAAGGGGACGATGACGTTTAAGTAAGTTTTAGTAGTGCCATCTAGCGATCCAGTTGGAAACTCATCAAATATCATTTAAGAAGTCTTCTCTGTGGAGAAATGAACGAGGATGTATGCCACTTTTTCTTTTAACTCAAAAAGACACAAGAAATAGTGAAGGAGGCTGAGAGGATGTGTACTCCGCGCGGTGACCCGCTCTGGAGCGCGTCCATATAACCAATCAGCTTTGACTCCTACTTTTCCTCACAGCGATTTAGCCATTTGTAGAGGTAACGAAACGTTCTCTGCGCCGCGAAGCTAGTAACCTCCGTTCGTTCGTAGCGGACATGATATGGAAAAATATTTGACTCCGCGTAGTCATATTGCAGAGATAGGGAGACGTCAGATTATTCGTTCTTGGTGTCACCTTGTAAACTGCATGCACCACTGGACTTGGCTACATGTACTCATGTAGAGCATTTTTTCTGCACAGCGAATATAATATGCGCATTTTTCCACAGATCGAACCTAACGCCCTCTGACATGGCTGTGATACGTGCCCGGGGGCGATTCCACGACGAAGCCGCTTGAAGGCGTTGGTTCGCTATATCTATCGTCTTTTTCCTATTCCTTGTAATACTGGCTGTGTGTGTCCTATGCATCTACGCTGGAATACAGCCACATGGACTTGTGATACTCAACACAGAGGTACAGGTGAATACATCGACGAGCAACAATGCAACGTTGCCACCAAGTGGAGAAAGCTATAAGCCTACCGGGCGGACAGTTGATGACATCTTGTGGTTGTATGTGACAGACCCTCCGATAAAGGCCAGGGATATGGCGAACCGAACTGTGCATCGAATTTATAACAATCAAGAAATTGAAAGATAATTACTTTTCTACTTTAACCTTTTGAAGTTCAGCACTGCTGCCAAGGTTTTCTCACTGCTTGTTACTTTCTGGGATCCCAAAACGTAAGTGACGGGATACCTATGACTTACTAAAGTTTTTTTCTGTCCATCAGTCCGTCCGCCTGTATGCACGATAACTCCGGAATGGGTTGAGGTGTATTATTCAAACTCGGCGTGAGGATCCGTTGGATCGAAGTACGGGCCTGTTTCGGAGATTTGTCCTGTAGCGACATATTTAGGGGTGAGGGTTTAAATTAAGGCGTAAACAGAATCAAGCTAATGAGGAAGTTGATTCAGGGTCGAGGAGACATGTTAAATCCAAACTTAACTTTATTTCTCGCCTGATAAGTAGTTCGTCCGGAATCCGGCAAGTATACCGGAAATTTTAGAAGCATTTTTTTTAAGTCTGTTGGAAGGTCGAAATAGGGGTAAAAAGACAAGCTGAACGTTGTCTTTTTTCCTGTTGGGCATATATTCGGCTGGAATCCGAAAATAAATGAATTTCTTACTAGGCTACTTATAATCTCGTTGTTTAGAATGTCGATATTGTGATAAGCTGACATGTTGAATCTACCGATCTACTTCAGTTTCCTGCCTGGCCAGTGTAACGAGTGGAATCCGGTGAAAACCGGAAATTGGGTAGGCCTCGTGTTATGTCTTCATCGGGTATAAGGCGTTTATTCAGATTTAAGAGTAGGCCTAGTATATTATAAGAGTAGTTCTGATAATGCCTTTGTCCATGTTTTTTTGCGTTTGTGTAGGGATCATGAAACTGAATCCATCTTCCTTCGTTTTTTCCTTCTGGACATGCGGACCGACCGTAAACCGGAAATTTCGGAAAGAACAAAATCCTTCCTGATAAAAAAATTACACGGTGGTGTATATAGAATGATGTTCAATAGATATTCGATCAGAATGTCTCGTGGGATGTCGACTAGCTTTGATATTCGGATCGTAAATCAGGGCTAGACCGGAAATTAAAATCTTAGGACTTTCCTAATGGATCTGGTTAAGAGGTTAATTAGTGGTAAATTAATGTGTCTAAGGGATGTGACGAAGACCGGAAATCTATCGAGACCCAATTGCTTTGACGAAGAAGTAAAAAAAAAAATCTTTTGGGATCCCACCGAAACCTTTGGCCTTGTTTATATTGTTTTGTGTTGCGGCATTTTTCTCTGGATGAATGTAAAGCTTGGTTAAAAGCTTGGTTAACAAATAGTCCGAATTTCGCGATCTTGCAGAATATAAATATAAATAGGAATAAATTGGATTCCGGCCTGTAGCACTTCGAATGTGACCCGGGACTCAATATGAATCATGCCTAAAGCAGTCAAGGAGAGCTTGTGGAGAAACAGTGTTACGCCCAAAGAGGCACTTTCTAGGTGAGATGCGGCCGTGCAAGGAACAATAAACATCTCCCAAAGAATCTGCTGATGCTTTTAACACAATACACTTGATGAATATCTCTCCTTGCCGATGCAAAATCTCCGGCCTCTCCGGGTACCTAGCGGAAGAAAGGGAGAAGTGGTATCACTGCTGCTCCCAAAGATCGCCATGATTGGTTGAGACAGGATGTGAGTTGTTGAGTTTGAGTCGTCACGGAGACGTTTACTCCTTCTTCCTGAGGATCACTGGCGTGTTTTGTACTTAGTCATATCAGGGACCGATAAATTTCCTTTACAGGGGGCTTGTCATTTCCTATGCTTCTATGTTGCTATGTTGTCCGATCCTTGCCTACTTTCCAACAATCCCACTTGGGTCGAATCGGCATTCTTGTTTGCCTCATTGGACGTGCGTGCCAAAGAGACTCCTCCCTCAAGGCGCCAGCAGCCAATCCCAAATTTTGTCTATCTCGCCTTGGACGTGATTGGACCGTCGATATTTCTCTAACTATCTTCCGGTCAACATAGCATCAGAAATCTCTTATTGACAAGACCCCTGAATGGCGAGGCGTTACAGGAAATTTATGGGCCCCTGGTCATATAGAATATTGCGATGCCTTTTGTTTCTCCACTGCCGATTTCCATAATATGATCGACTGGTAGTAACGCGTCTCCATCCCACCCCAACCAATCAGCAAGAATAGAATTTTTTTTGGCGCATTGGCTGGAAGCATTTCTTTGCGTATTATTCATTACCCTAAGCTGCCGTACCTCGCCTAGAATTTTAGGAAGTGCCAAGTATGAAGTGTCTTGGCACGATTTGACAACTGTGGTTTATTCCGTTTTTTTTCCCTGATCACCAGAGGATATGCGTGCGACAATGACTTAACCTTATTTTTCTTGAAGCAATAAAGAATTTCTATCGATCAAGTCTGGAATCATGCAAATTACATAAGTATACGGTTGGATGGTTATAGGTCCATGCAGTGAAAGTAGAAAACGCCGCTACGAAAAGCGCAACGGTCCGCGTCCTGGCAAACAATCGTGAGGATCTGAACCACGTTCAGGTTCAGGTTTATATATTTACGTAAAAATGACAAATTAAATTACACTTCTTTCCAGGCAGAGAGGCATCTCGAATGCTCGGGAACAACATACAATGAAAAAAACAGTTTAACTTAAATAAATAACGAGTAATCATCCGCAATACCATAAATACAAAATAAATAACAAAATACCACATTCACCAGACCAGACTTGCACCTCCATCTTTAATTTTATTCATTCCTGTGGACCTTTGCAAGGGAATGCAACCTTCCGGACCATTCAAGATTAACTGAACCGCGATGTTTCAGTTAATCTTGATGATTAACTGAACCGCGTCAGTTAATCACGTGACGTCTACCGAACATCTTTCATTGCAAGAACGTTTTAATTTTTCTGCCCACAAAATATAAAATAAAACGCGTAACATTAAATTTGTCACAACAAGCATGTGCATTGGTGGGGTTACGGCTAACCCTCCCCTCCCCCAGGCTCCATACGAAAATATAGATTTTTCAACTCAATGAAAGTGACGAAAATCTGCCCGGAAAAAACGGATTGTCTAACCTATTTTTACGATTGCCGTGTTTGTTCTCTTAACGAGGCGTCTAAGGGCTCCCGATCATTGTTTTCGAGAAAAGCTTATGGTCAGAAGACCAGTTATACACATTTTCCCGCGTTTGCCGTTCAAGGCAAGGGGATGGATAGGGACTAAAAACAGCGCAAGCCTTGTGTCATTCGAGGTAAGCACAGCTGAGTTTCGAAGTAATCAATTATCCAAGGGCAACTTAGTAGGGCGGATTGTCCGTCAAGGAATCTAACCCACTATACGGGGAACATGTGATTAGCTGCTTAGGCTACCTCTGAAAAGTACGAAACAGGTCGCCGTACACTACGTGACGTCCCGTGCTCTAACTTCTAGCAATTACAGCAGCGGACCAAGGGGTCCGCATGACAAACTGGCTGTCTTGCCTGATCATAGCTGCAGTTTTCTCTATGTCCTGAAGATCGCGTTCGGTGCTATTCTGCTTGATCAAAATAAGTTTGCGATAAAATCTGAAGGCAAAAACGACGAAAATGATAAAAGATGGCACCAGGATGCATGTGGCGGTCAACGAGGCGTCATCAGAAATATCTATCATCTGGATCCAACAGATGAAGAGAAGGTCGACCAAGAAGAGGCCAACCCCGATGACGGTGGAAAGCGTCCAGGCGATATTGATGTGCCATCTGTGGGAAGTTGAAAGTTAACAAGGTTGTAACAAAACTATTGTTGTCATCCTTGTAGAACATACATATGGTACGTCCATGAATGAATAAATGAATGAATGAACTTGTTCCGAAAAACCCCTTTGGGCCGTGGCTGGAAAATAAAATAAAAATAAATACACACTCCAGCTATAGGCTACCATCTCACACTTTATTTTATTTATGTTTGTTTTCTTTAGCGTTTGTTTATGGCTTATGCCGGAATAAAAGTCTTGAACTGAATTGAATATTTAGCACCCAACTTATGTTTCTAGTAACTAAAAAGAACTATCGGGAGATCGGAAGAACGAAAGGAGACGTTCGAAATAGTCAATAGGACTAAACTACTTACAAGTTCTCTTAGCCCTATGCGCCTCCAAACTAAACGGATTGCAAACAAGAGTGAGGTAACAGCTGAAGAAAGCAAACGATGCTAAGATCACAGATAACACTAGATTGGTTGCGTGAAGTGTTGCAGTAACCTTTGGTCGGTTTTCCCGCTAAAATGAAGCAGGGCAACACTTTGATTTAGTTTCTTTGCAAACCTCTAATCGACTTAAGAACCACTCGTTTCGGAAGGATTCCGGTCGAACTACTTGTCCGGTGAGAAAGTAATTTTAGATCTGCTTTCGCAGCATGTCTCCTCACCCCATATGGACTACCTCATCGGGTTTTAAGACATCTTGCCTTACTTCTTCCAGAATTCCGGTTTCGGCCGGATTCCGGACGAACTGCTTGTCCGGAGGATAATGAAGCTCAAAAACAGATTCAGCACGTCTCCTTACCCCTAAAGAAAAAACATTTACTTTTAACAAGGTTTCCGGTTTTGGCCGGATTCCGGTCGAACTATGTGTCTGCTATACTAATAGCTTTTCAAAGTACTTGTGTTCGCTCCTTAATTTGAAGCCCCTTCTTCACCACTAAATATGTGGTTACGGAGCCCATCTACGAACTCGACCTGTCCTTTGACCCAAAGAATACTATACCAAGTGTCACCAAGTTTCATCAAAATACGGTATCTCATTTCCTTCGAGAGTAATCGTGGTTACAGACGGACGGACAGACGGACAAAGTTTGCGAAGTCTTAGGTATCCCATCCCTAACGTTCTGGGATCCCAAAAAGGCGACAGAACCAAAGTGTTTGCCCCGCAGCACAATAAGCCCCTGTAGGATTATGATCTTTTGTATATCGGTTGAAAATCTATTGCGATATATCGATCAACTTACTGCATAGCATCATGGGGTGAACGCCTGGCTAGTTCAAAGTCATCCATCGCCGATATCGACGAGACGTGGGGCAGTATGCAAACGCCAATCAGTAGTGCCAGAGTATGTACAACAACCAGGAGTGTAGTGCAAGAAGCGAAGCCGATGAAAAGTATGTCAGGATGGTCTTTGATTTTGGAAACATCTATTTCTACCACGGCAACCTGGAAGTTACTTTGTCAAGGAGTGCAGTAAAGTTAAAGTAGGCACAAGGGGGCGTCGAAAATTAGTGAGATCCTATTAGTTCAGAAGGTAACTAATAAAACAAGAACCTTTACAAAAGATAACTAGTACAACCGTAGAGTAAGAAATTAACTAAAAAAAATAAGTTTAAATGTTAAGAACACAGAAGTAGTTTTCAGTTCAGGGAGAAGTACCGGGAAGATGAGTCCACCCAAAAGTTGTCTCGAAGGACTAAAGAAAGAAACAGGCCTACAGTTCGAATACTTGGGATTATTGTAGGCTATGGAAACTTATACAGTGTTCATATCAGTGTAATGCAAACTACGGAAGGAAGCTGTTGGGGGGGGGGGGAGGGTACTGACTGATGTCGCCTTCGGCCGTAGTCATAGTGATGCTTAAGTCTGGGAAATCTTAATTTGACAGCATTGCCACGGTTTGATTAAAGTTTTTAAACATTGTTTGTTTACGATTTTTTTTTAACATGCTGATACGGACTACTCGTGGAAAGGACATGAATCATCTTCGCCATTCACCGAGGACTCGCATAACGGAGTACCAGGGTTTCTGTTTGTCCCTGAGACTCACTCCCTTATTCTCCCCGTTCGAGATTTATCCTGCTAACAGACGGACAGACCGACGCACGGACATTGAACTTTATGAAGTCATAGGTATCCCGTCACTGACATTTGGGATCCCAAAAATACAAATGTAAAACTGAAATAAAACGATTCAAAACTGAAAATAAGGTGGACCAGGACTTTACCAGACTAATTGCGTCACCTTATTATCTTTTTTCTAACTTTTTTTTTCATATAGGGGCATTTCCCATATTGTTGTTGTTTCCGTAGGTGGGAGTCCTCGGGAAGTGACTCCCCCTATTCTCGTAATTCCCTTCGACTCCGCAAGGAGTCATGGGGGAACGGCGAGAGTTTGCCTATGGTGGGTTAGTTTGCCAGCATTTATTATTATTATTATTTAATGAAAAACCTGTTACATGACAAATCATGAAAAGACAGAACTTAAGGAAGAAGAAAAAGAAGAAAGAAAACAACAACAAACAACAAAACATAGCCTACTACTTGCACGAAACGTAAATAATCAACTCCAAAACAAATAAAATCACTTAACTAGAAGTTGGCCCAATTCATGACCAGCTACTTTTTTTGTTGTGTTTTTGAATGACCCGGGAGATAGCAATTTCGGGGTCTGCAATTCTGTATTTTTTTACTATTGGTGTATTTCTGTGCCAAGGTGGTAGACGTAGCAGATATTTTGCGAAACGGAAAAACAGCGAACGGATTTTTGATTGGTCTGATTTTGTGAAAATTTTCCAAAATGGGATGTATAAGATGTGTGGGAGGACTATTTCGTTGTAAAGGCTAGCTAGAAGATGGCGGTTGAAACGGAACTTGCAAGTGACAATAGATGCATAAGATCTCGAAATTCGACGGTTAAGATGCTCGATGAGAAAGACCTTGTGTGTCGTAACGAGGACCCGATGGGGAGGCCCAGATATACTATGTGATCAGCAGGTTGGACCGTTGAGCTTCCAAGTGCTATTGAAGGGGGCGGTGAGCTCTTCCAGTTGAAAAGAACTATTTCCGACTTTGTCGAGTTAAACTGCAGACCAACCTTGAGGTATTCATCTTGAAGGATACGAAAAATTTCACTAATCCGCTGCAGCGTACGAGTGAGGTTCAGTATATCATCTGCGTAGCACACTAATGACAGATAAATGTGAAAATCTTAATTTACTCACAATTGCAACTCCAGCAAGGAATGAGGAAAGCTCCATAATTGTTTTCAACTGGATGTTTGCAGTTTTCAGTCTTCTCCATGATGCAGCGAGCTCAGCCTTCTCAACCTATGGTAATGAGATGAAAATAAGACCGTGAAAGAAAAGCCAGAGACGTCCACAAGGTGTTTCTTTACTGTGACGAATGGCAACTGTTTTTCGATTATTGAAAAGGAATTCATACTTCTACTCCGCAACATATTCAGGGTAACAAACCAGCGAGGGGTTACCCACTCCCCGGCACCTGCTGTACATCTTTCCCGGCACGGGCCGAAACCAGCCCCTCGCGAACCAGCTGTACCGGCCATAATTCAAATTCCAGCTTTCAAACGCTTCTAAACATGCCGATATTAATGTTCTAACACGTGGCAAGCGGTGCCGCACCGTGCACTGATGATGATGATGAAATGTTATTTACGCACTAGGCAAGAAAAGGGAAATATTGCAGTACACAGGAAGAAAAGGAAAAAAATACACTGAGCTTTCAATAACGGAATAACTGCACAAGGTCAAATAATCAAAAGAACGAAACCCAATGAAAAATGTGCAGCCTGTGTAGTTGTATGATAGTTGTAAGAACAAGACCAAAGGTTCCGATGGGATCCCAAAATTTCAATATTTGATCCAGACAATTAGGTTTTGTCTTCGCCAGATCCAGTCTTCGCCAGGCCAAACAGCTAATCATTAAGAAATCCAAGCTCAGATATGGATTCAGCATTTGCGTTTACCTCTATAAGCCGATCGAAACGATCCTAGCTTACTTCTGTGAATTTTGCGGTTTTGGCGAAATTCAAGAACTACTTGTCCGGCGAAAAACTAAAGCTAAAAAACGGATTCAGCGTATCTCTTACCCCTATATCCAACATCTAATCAACTTCAAATACAACTTTAACTTCTAACAAATTTTCCGGTTTCAGCCGGATTCCGGACGAACTATATTTGCGGCTAAAAAGTGATTGTCATATACGGATTTCCATCTCCTCTCACCCCTAAATCTATCGTCTAATCAACTTCAAATAAAACTTCTACTTTTAACAAATTTTCCGGTTTTGGCCGGATTCCGGGCGAACTACTTGTCCGGCGATAAAATGGTTTTCGTATTCTTGTTCAGCATGCCTTCTTACCCCTACATCAAACATCTAATCAACTTCAGATAAAACTTTAACTTCTAACAAACTTTCCGGTCTTGGCCGGATTCCGGGCGAACTAATTGTCCGGCGAGAAAATGGTTTTCATATTCGTGTTCAGCATGGTTTCTTACCCCAAAATCAAACATCTAATCAACTTCAAATAAAACTTTTACTTATAACAAACTTTCCGGTTTCGGCCGGATTCCGGGCGAACTACTTGTCCGGCGCCAAAATGGTTTTCATATTCGTGTTCAGCATGTCTTCTTACCCCATAATCGACTATCACATTAGCTGTTTAAAAATATTTTGCTTGTCCCTTAATTTGAACCCCCTCCCCCACCCCTAAATGTAGGGCTACAGGGCCCATCTACGAACTCGACCTTACTCTTGACCCAAAGAATGCTCACACCAAGTTTCATCAAAATATCTCATTCCCTTCGAGAGTTATCGTGCTCACAGACGGACGGACGGACGGACGGACAGACGGACAGACGGACAGACGGACAACTTTTGCGATGTCATAGGTATCCGTCACTAATGTTTTGGGATCCCAAAAAGTTGTATGTACTGATACGATGATACAGAATACTGTCATTTAATGTGCCTCAGACTGGGCCAATCTTGATATGCTATAGTAGCATCCAGTCCTGCTAATAGTAGCATGTATAATAGTGATGCTATTAGAACTTACAACTCCATATAACCAGTTCTTGAAAAAATTTCATCGGGAAAGGAAAGGAACTATAATCGGGTCTAACAAAAATTCTTTCTAGATGGAATGCGGAGAAATGGTCAATGGCACTTTGCTATACACAACAAGACCAAAGGTGTTGATGGGATCCCAAAAATCTACTATAGGCCTAATAATGTTGATAGATCAATACTTTTTACTTGTAATATTTAGACACAGATCAAAGTTTAAAGTTTCAAGCCCCTCGCGAAGCCCTTCTAGCAACCGATTCTTACTTACAAGTCCATCTCCCCGTGACAGACATGTTACCGTATCGTTCTTATCATGAAGTACACTGGCATAAAATAAAAGGTATATCAACTAGCAAAAGTTGGCAACCCCTCACCACCAAAGATTCTAGCAACCGATTCTTACTTACGACTCCATGTCCTCGTGGTAGACGTGGTACCAAATTGTTCGTACCACATAAAGCACAGAAAACAAACTGTAGGTAGGTACCAAGTAGACAAAACTGCTTACCCCTCATTGCCGAAGATGATTATGGTCTAACAGCCTATTATCAGACCATGAGACCATTAGAAGTCCCCTACTTGTCTCACAATTGAAATCGGCCTATTGGTTTCAGTGTGTACCCTACTACTGAAGTTGTCAACCCCTATAAACTTTCCAACTGTTATATAGCCCGCAACCACCTACTCTTTTCCATTATACCAACCCCTTCGACCTTGATCGCACTAGCTCTCTCTCTCAGCTCTGCGCAGAGCTATACTAATCCCGCGCAGAGCTATACTAATTTGAGAAAAGGGGTAGCGGGGGTCGACAAATTTTGTGTCCGGTTTTCGCCGGATTCCGGGTGAACTACTTGTCCGATGAAAAAATAACTTTCATATTCGGATTCAGCATGTCTCCTTACCCCTAAATCGGCTATCTCAATAGATTTCAAAAATATTTTTTTTGCCCCTAATTTGAAACCCCTCCCCCACCCTCAAATATAGGGCTACATAGCCCATCTTCGAACTTGACTTGTACTTTGACCCAAAGGATCCTCTCACCAAGTTTCATCAAAATACCTCAATCCCTTCTAGAGTTATCGTGCTTACAGACGGACAGACGGACAACTTTTGCGATGTCATCCCGTATCGATGTCATCCGGTATCCCGCCACTTACGTTTTGGGATCCCAGAAACCGCGAATGGGCAAACCCTTGCAAACCAGGGGACTGGGCGCGTCTGACGACGGAATCGACAAAATTCACTTGTTGATGATGAGCCTGTTCTTCCAAAGACTGTCGTCTTGTTTTGTTTTGTTTAAAGATATTTTCGCTTAGCAAGGAAGAAACAACAGTGTTTGAAATGCAACCTGAGAGGCGTGTTCGTCGATTATTCTGAACTCAAAAACTCGTTGCTAATGTCCAGTTTTGGTTTGTGTTAGTTTCAGTATTTTTTTTTAAAAAAATCCAGTTTCTGTTTGTATTATAGGTTTAATATTTGTATATATTTTTTTTTCGCCTAGCAACAAACATACGAATTTTCAGTTCGCCCTGGTTTTGAAACTTTCTTCAGATATAGAGGCACTGCTAAAGCTCCAATCCAAATATGGAAACTACTGATAGTGCCGTGCGAATCTTCCAAGTAGCCTACCGCAGTCCAACCAAACTAGACGCAGACAGGATGATGAATATAACCCGATGAAAAATTGTACCCTGTGTAGTTGTATTGTAGTTGTACGAGAAAAAGTTGCATGTATTGATATGCAGTAGTATAGAATACTTTAATTTAATGTGCCTGACAAATCTTAATGCAGTAGTATTCAGTAGCATCCCACCTTGCTCCAGGAGGCGCCATGAGCATCTAGTCTTGCTATGGTAGCATGTAGTAGCATCACCACTGGCTAGCATGACGCAGGCTTATGTGCGGAATTCATGCTCTACTGTGCCGGAAATTGCGCGTAAAGCTCGCTCATCTCTCCTCACGATAATTATGAACAGTGATAACTCTTTGATTCGGGTTGTTGCTCATCCGCTCCTCCATAATCTCTGTACATGGAAGCATTTGCTTTCTACAGAGTGAGGAGTTTGTAGTTTTTTTTTCTTTTTTTCGTTTTTGTTGTTGTTGTTGTAGTTAGTTATGGCTTTGTTGGCTGAAATAAAGATTAATAATAATAATAATAATCAGTCGTTACTTTTTCGTACAACTTCATACTACTATTTTGGAAAAATTTTCATCGGGAATCTAACTAAAAAAAAACTACCGCTACCCCTTGTGGTATGTAGCCTACCCCGTTGAAGTTAGTGTATCACTATATCTTTTTTTTTATGGCACTTAGCCCTCCGGCCAAGTGCTATATCCCGATCACTTTTCCGTCTGTCTGTCTGTCGGTCGGTCAGTCCGGTGATCGCGAGTTAGGGTAGGCTACTTCCAGACGTGCTGGGACGATGAAACTCGGAAAGCACATTAGGACCGGCCCGACTGAACTAACTTGGAATTGGTCACTTCTTCGATCCGAGGATCGTGGGGGGGGGGTAGTGGAGGGAGAGGAAATCCGGAATCTTGAGGTGTGTTTAGCTTCTGAATAGGATTGAATGGAACTTGATATTTGGAAAGACCTCGAGTCTCAGATGCCACACTTCAAGTCCGGACCGTACCCGGTGACTTTGGAGGGAGTTGAGAGGGGGAAACCGGAAATCCTGTGACACGCTCAGAAGGAAGGGATCGGGATGAAACATGGCGGAAAGAACAAGCATAATATTTGACAGGACCGGACAGGATCCGTGGACTGTGGGGGGGGGGGGGTCCGGAATTCTAGTGACCCCGTGATAGGGTACTTTCAGATGTGCTAGGACGATGAAACTTAACAGGCGTTTAAGGGGCGTTTTCAAATTTACTCTAGAACAGTATTTTCACGGTCGGAGCGGGAATCCGGAATCTTGATGGATGTATTTGAACGGGTGATCGGATCTTTATGAAACTTGATATTTGGAAGAAAAAACTCGTTTCTCAGAAGCCCCATTTCAAGTCCGGACCGGATTCGATGACTTTGGGGGAAGTCGGAGTGGGGAACTAGATAAATATTCCTTGAGCCCAACTTTGAAACATACATTCAAATAACGCACAAAATGTAATCAGTTACAGGTTTTTTCTTCCCCAACGTTGATTCTGAAGATTGGCAGCCGGACGAAGACCCTTGCCAAGAAGGGCCGAAATATCCCTGCCAAAGCAACGTAGCTGGCGTACCCGTTTTGTGTTATTTGAATATATGGAGGTGGGTGAATGGAGGGAGGGAAAATCCGCGGAAACTTAAGGCATCCACAACTTCCGAGTTGGTGATCATATCAGATCTTAATGAAACTTGACAATTATAAGAGCCTCTGATATATCTGGTTTGTGCCTCAAGGGATTTCCTAGTCCCTAAATTGCACATCTTACCGCAAAGTGAAAACAAATACTTTTCGCCAAAAGATTTATTTTCATGATTTAGATTTACATTCATTTTATCAAGCTACTAGGACATCAAGTACTCGACTCACTAATCCTCCTTCAGTAAGTCGAGTATTTCTAGCTGTCACCACCCTGAAAACTTGACCCTACTAGCAATATTAGGTCGAGTATGAATAGCTGCTCGGATGTCAAATACTGGACCCATCTATACTCCTTTTTAGATCGACTACTAATAGCAACCACTGTTATGAATAGCCTACTTGACCTACCATTTATAATATGGTCGGGTGATATTAGTCGCTGGGGGATTCGTTGCTCGACCTTAGGCTACAGTTTTACATATTTCCTTTGTAAGGTCGAGGACAGTATTACTTCTTGGTATTACCTGCTGTGTGGTAGAGTACTCGACCGGTCGAGTACTTTTAACATTTGAGGTATCGATTCCAGGTCCGGGAACGATAGACACTTCCTTATTCTAAACCGTGTTGAATAAGTTGAAAGCTATGACCAAAAAACAACCCTGGAATTCGCAAACGCGCTACCTAGCATGTGTTTTCAAACATCTATGGCCAATTTCTATATTTTGCTTGAAGGAAACACACACGTGGCTTAAGCAACCGCTATATACCGCTTCAGAAACGTCAAATTCATTTGAAGTGACATTTACACCTACTCACCCGAAAATATAAAATTCATGTCATTCGAAATTTTGCCGCATTTTTGTTTGAGGATACCGCAGAAATACCGCGTTTTCACGAGGCCGGGACCGCGAAGCGGTGACGGTCAAGTGGCAACACTGAACAGAAAAAACAAAGAAACAAAAATGATACTCCACCTGTGCTGCAGTACGACCCTGAAGCGAATGAATCGTCACCAAAGTTAAATTACTGGTTTTCTCTCTTGATTTGAGGAACTCGCTCCTTTTCCCGTTAAGATCACAATCTTGGAACAGATTCGCTCGTCGTGAATCCTCAGAACTATAAATGTAACTTACATATTACATATTTTGTTTTGACCAATTCTACCACCGTAAGTAAACATGCAGATTATAGGTAGCAATGCAAGTTCCATATTACAGGACGAAGACCCATCGTGCCAAACACGGACCAGAGGGCACGCCAAGAAACAATACACACTACTCTCTCTGAATAAGTCCGGAACACGCCAGTGAACCTTGGGAAGAACTAGAAATGTCATCCAAACGATCTTAAAACTTGATTCAAACCCCATGTCAGCCAATCGACGACATTTGTCGCGTTTCGCGCCAGTGACGCTTCCGCTCTTCGCCAAGCACACGGCGACTCTTCATGGACACGAAGAGTTCATCAAGAGTATTCCGAAGGTTCTGTTTTTATGGCACTTGCAGCTTCGCTCAAGTGCCATATACCGATCACTTTTCCGTCGGTCGGTCGGTCTGTCTGTCGGTCGGTCCGCTGATTGCGAGTTAGGGTACTTGCGGATGTGCTAGGACGATGAAACTTGGCAGGCATATCAGGGACCCAACCAAACTAACTTGCAAATAGTCACTTCCCCAATCCGACCACCGTGGAGGGAGTAGAGGGCGAGAGAATCCTGAGAATTTAGTAGTTTTTGTAAAACTCCTACCCTTTCTTCACACTAGTAGCTCTGCGCGTGGGGTGACGTCACTCTTTGCATCGGATCACTCTGTTAACACGAATACCTCCGAATGAAAGACTTGTGTTTGAATGTGAGTAAGTCAGTAATGATGGTGTTTAGAAAGGGTGGAAGAGTGAGTGAAAGTGAGAGTGTGAAGTTTAATGGAGAGAAAATAGGGATAACGGATGATTTCGTTTATTTAGGTGTTCGGTTTTCGTATAATGGTAAGTTTGGTAAACAAATAGAAGCTAGCGAGAAAAAAGGGAAGCGTTGTGCGTATGCGCTTGCTGGAAGCCATTTAGGGGATATTAAGGATATTAAAATGCATAAGCAGTTATTTTCAACTAAAGTAGTATCAGCTAGGCATTATGGATCCGAGATTTGGGGCTTCCATAAGGGGGATAAGCTAGAGAGTGTACAGTTACAATATTTTAAGAGGGTATTAGGGGTTAGCGTGAGAACAAATAGCCTAGTAATTACAGGGGATTTAGGTTTAGGGTTGCTCCGGAATAGTAGGTTGGTAGCAATGATAAGATATTGGGAGAAAGTGACGAGTTTGCCAAGAGTGAGAGTTTTGAAAGCGGCGTATTTGGAAATACTTGGGGGCAAGAAAAGGGATTCTTGGCCTCAGCAAGTTAACAAAATATTGGATGATTGTGGTTATGGTGGTTTGTGGTGTGATGGAGTGGGACCAGGTTACCCCCTAGGTAAGGTAGCTAAGTTAGTGAAAGATAGGCTAAGAGATCAGGAGATTCAGAGGTGGCATGGGGGCGTATCAGAGCACCACTCTCTGAAGTTGTATGGTATGGCTAAAGAGACATGGGGAGAAGAATTATATTTCAAGTTGGGATTGGGGGGGGGGGGCAGAATTGAGGTGGATGGTGAGTCTTAGGGCGGACGCTCTTCCAGTGGGGATGCGGAGAAAGTATATTGGTCGAGAGCGGAAAGGTACTGGTCCTTATTTTTGTCCGATGTGTGGTGTTGAGGGGGAGGATGCGGTACATTTGATGTGTTATTGCGAGGAGTTGAAAGGATTAAGAAAGGAAGTGTTTGGCCGGGAGGTTTGGGATGAAAGGGAATTGACTTCGATTATGGGAAGTAAGTGTTTTGGTGATCTCCGAAGGCTGGGTAGATTCCTGAAGATAGCTATGACCCACCGCGAACTATTTCTATAGAAGTTGATTTTTGGTTTGTTTGGAGTGTATGATATTTTGATTTTTGTTATTTTTTTTATGTTTTCCGCCATGGCCCTTGGGCTTTTTTGGAATTAAATTCATTCATTCATTCATTCATTCATTCATCGGAAAGAGCTAGTGCATTCGAGGGCAGGGTTGCCACATGTCGCACGATAGTGTGAATTGTCACTCTATTTTTTGTTTGTCATTCTTGTCCTACGTAGGACATTAAATTCACTCTATTTATGAGAATGTCCAGGTTTGTCGCACAATAGTGTGACAATTCCTGAAAATATAAAAATAAACGCCTAATTCAACTCAACTCAAGACATTTTAAGGCATCCCACTCTGTCTGAAGTACACAAAGAGTTAGTTTTACTTTCAGCGGGAGTGTCCAAAAGACTCGAAGCGTGTCATCGGCGTAATTACACATTTTGCCATTGATCAAAATCACCCGAATCACTGCTTTTTACCATAAACACCATACTTACGGGAATCCAAACCGATTGAATTTTCGCCAAAATACATTTTTGCAGCAGTGATTCCGACTAAAAATGACGATTTCATGTTTTTTCATGAAATAAAATTTCACTCCCAATTCACTCTCTGTTTCAGCCAAAAGTCACTCTCTAAATTTGTCTGATGTGGCAACCCTGTTCGAGGGTCAAAGGGGTTTGTATATGTGGTTCAGTGCGTGGGAATATGGAAAATTGAGTGTTGTGTAACTTTCGAACGGGTGATCGGATTGGGATGAAACTTAATACCTGAAACGAATGACATATCTCTGATGTCCCATTTGAAGTCCGAACCGGATTCTAGGGCTATGGGGGAGTTGGGGGGGGGGGGAGACCGGAAATATCGAGAAACGGTTATAATGGAGGGGTCGGAGTAAAACTTGCTGGGAAGAACAATAATCTGCTCCAGCTAAATCGTTTACACGTTTGGACTGGACCCGGACACTTGCGGGGGGGGAGGTGGAGGGGAGTTTCCCGGAATTCTGGTGATGACGATTTTTGGGATTTTCACGACGAAACTTGGGAGGCGTATCAGGGACCCGATCAAACTGACTTGTAAATAAAAGCGACTGTGGGGGGAGTTTGAGGGGCGGGTCCGGAATTCCGGTGATCGCGAGTTAAGGTACTTCCAGATGTGCTAGGACGATGAAATTTGGCTGGAATATTAGAAATTCGACAAGATTGGCTTAGAATTCGCCACTTTTCAAATCCGACCATTCCTTAAAGTACCAATCATGACCGCAAATTAAGAAAAATACTTTTAAGCAAAATATGCATTTCCATGATCCCCATGAGCCCATTATCATTTTTGCCTCAAGGGTTTTGCTTACAAATGAAGTTCTAGCTCCCTTCAGTTGTGCATCTTAACCGCAAGGTCGAAAAGTACTTTTTATCAAACGATACCTCTCAACCCATGATCATTTGTGCCACAAGGGTTTTGCAAAAAAAAAATATTTCTAGCACCGTTAAAGTGCGCATTTTACCCGCATTAGTGGAAAAAAATACTTTTGATCATACGTATATATCAATGATCCCTAAGAGCCTGCTATCGTTTTAGCCTCAAGGGTCTTGCTTACAGATGAATTTCTAGTGCCTTTAAAGCGCTCATCATCACAGCCAAGTTCAACGATAAAATACTTTTTCTCTAGCTCCCTTAAAGTGCGCATCTAAACCGCACAGTCGAGAATTACTTCTGATCATATAATACATCTCAACCAATGCAAGTGCCATATGAGCTTACAGCTCTTGTTATAGCACCTGCAGCTTGGCTCAAGTGCCATATACAAATCACTATTCGGTCGGTCTGTCTGTCGACGGTCTGTCGGTCTGTCAGGCCACTGTTCTTGAGTTAGGGTAGGCTACTTCCAGAAGTGCTAGGACGATGAAACTTGGCAAGCATATTAGGGACCCGACCAAACTAACTTGAAAATAGTCACTTTCCCGATCCGACCACCGTGGGGGGAATGGAGGGAGGGGGAATCCGGAATATTGACATATGTATAATATGTATAACCTTTGAACGGGGAATCGGATCTTAATGAAACTTGATATTTGGAAAGACCTCGGAAAGACCTCGCTGCAAAGTCAATTTATTCCCGTCTTCCAATATTCTTTTGTTGTTGTTTTTTTTTCAACGCTGATAAATTTGATCATGTTATTACTGATTGTGTTCTTCTTTGAACATACCGTTTTGAAAGCTTCGATAGGTTGACAAATTCAGCATTTAACCGATAGCGAAGAAACAAAACTAAAGTGTTGCTCTCGCAACACTTTGGTCGGCGAAGCCGGACAAAGGTTGCCACAACGATTCACGTTGCCCAGGCAACGTAGGTCTAGTTTTCTTCTCGACATAACGACTGTAACTAACAATAACTGTCTGGAACGCAACCCTGGAATTAGCTACCATCATGAATTGCAAGGTAATAATCAGTGCCTAGCTGCAAGCGCACTTCAATGTAATCTAGTTCTTTTGGTTCATGACTGCCCCGTCGGCGGTCGATCTAGTTCCATGGATTTTGGGGTTCATCGATTCTCTTTTTCCCAAAATTTCATTTTACTTACAGTCCACCATAAAAGTAGCCTACGACACAGATTCTTTCGGTTCCCAAGCTAGTTGGTCAGAGCGACTGTTTTTTTGCCGATTCTATGTATCGTTATCGAATCGTCTATTTTGCCGTATTTATAATAGACTACGACTACGAGGTAAAGCCCCGTCTGCATTACCGTAAATCGACCGTTTTACGGACGGTCCGTAGCCGCAAAAATGTAGTCTTCATTAGGTCCGTAACCGCAAAAATATGGTCTACATTAGTCCCAAATAGGTGAATCTTGGGTTAAAATTTAAAAAACAGTTTATATGTGACTTGAAAAACAGTTGAAAAACAGTTACATGGGACTTTGACAAAAAAGCAGTCTTCACTACGTCCGTTTTACGGTTACGGAGGGGTCAGTACCGCCGTTTTACGGCTACGGCCGTCCGTAGAGAAAGACCCGTCTTCACTGCCGTAACGGTCAAAGGGTCGGCCGTAAAACGGTCGGTTTACGGTAATGCAGACGGGGCTTAAGCTGGCCAAGAGAGTCACCAGAAACAACTACTAGTGGCGTTTTTGATCGCCGATTACTTCGGCGATAGCGTAGCCGTTTGACTTTTTGGCTTTTTGACGTTCGCCTGAAGCCGATAGCCGTCGCTGTTTCTTCTAATTTCTGTTTTTGTGCTCAACGGCTAACGTCTATCGCCTAAATTCCAGTCCATCGCCTATCCGCCTAGGACTCGCCGATAGGCGATGGACGTTGCCTCCAACTCCAACGGCTATCGGCTATCGAAAACAGTAAATAAGCACGAATCGGCAAACTTCCTTCGTCTACCGGGTAAACTTCATCGGCGATCAAAAACGCCACTACTGTTCCATGTCTAATTTCTCGAGTCTAAAATTTATAGTAGTCAGTAAACGTCGCCATATATTCCATATAGAGAAACGCAGCAATTTTCAGTACTCACATGCTATGTACTCTTGATCTGACATGCTCACAATTTTCATCTAGCTTCTCCATCAGAGCTCGGGCAGTATACTAACTATGATGCTTCGAGCCTTATTAAATTTCAATAAATAGCTAAAAACCCAATTTTTCTATAAACAGCTTTAAGTAATTAAAATTCCGACAGGGGCCTTCGAAGCGTGCCACTTGTCATAAATGAATATATAATTTTGTTTAGGATTTTTCTAATCACGTGACGAGCTGCCGAAGTGCGACTTACTAGTTGGTCTTCTCGTGATAAGATTGACAAATTAATTAATGAGATCACAGCTCAAGAAAGTGCCGGTTTACTGCAAGGAGCTAGGAGTGTGCTGAAAAAGTCAGATTTGAGGAGGTCGGAGATGCGCAATTGTTTTTGGAATCCCGCAACGTAGTGACGGGATAAATGTATGACTTTACTTTGTAAAGTTTGTCCGTCCGTCTGTTAGCCTGATAAGTCAACTTCGGAGACGGACCCTTCGAACTATATCCAGGGGTGGGGTTTTAATTTAAGGCGTGAACACATTTGAAGTAAAGTAAATTGTGTATGGGTTAAGAGACATGCTGATTCCAGATATAATCTTACCGGACAATTGTTTCTCCCGAAAAGACAAGTCGGATCAGTAAAATTTACTTTATTTTTCTGTCGGGTCGATTTTCGCCCGGGGTCTGGTAGAAACGGAACTCGATAGTGCTTGTAATTTCTGGATCCCGTGGTATAGAAAACCGTAAATTTGATAAGCATGATACGTTATCTTTACCGGGTGTTTCGTTTCGATTTAGGGTTAAGAACACACAAAAAATAGATCTTCTGATTTCTTTTTCTCCTTTGTCCTTGCTCATAGAACTGCGTAGCCTACTATTTCTTCCAATTATTCGGAAGCATGTTCGCATTTGCAGTACCTAAATCATCCGTGGGATGATCTAGCGATTCGGAAGTCCCGTTCAGACTAGCCACTCACAAAAAGAGTGCACAAGCGCTCAAACGTCGAGTGTAAAAGTAAAACATTTACCATATCGTGTATGAAAAGCCTAAGAACCAGTCAACTTTGAACCCGAAGGGTGTGGGGGTATGAGACCCCAATATACACATCTAGGTAACAATGCCTTCGATACACCAAATGGGGGGGGGGGGCCTCCAGAGAAATATCTAGAGCCCAATGATAGCAAGCATTCCAATTCACCCTGATGCTTATCATGGTTCGCAAGGTTACGAAGTGTGCACATCCGAATTGCCCAAGGAGCATGAAGGTTGGGGGGCTGGCCGCAAAACGCACACCTAGACCGGTGTGTACATAAGCGTAAAGTTTTAAACTCCAAAAGTATCTTCCCAACCGTAGGATCGACAAGTGGGCTACAAGGAATTTCATCGTCTCCAGTTGTCGTCAAGTTACGAACATTAGTAACTGGACGATCTTGGCCCAATGGCCCCTGAAATGGTACAAGGACCCCAATGCCAACGAGTATACCAAGCTTTAACTTATCTGTCATGCTTTGACACAAAAACGGCGAGAACCGAATAACCGAGAACGGGCTACAGCGGCCGCAAGAGTGGATTGTTCATAAATGAACACTCACAAATAGCAGTAGATTAAATAAAGTTACAGATATGCCAGTGACATACGAAAACAAGATGCAGTTAAATATTTGGTTGTGTAAAACTTTTTTAGTAGAAAGTTTCGGGGATTTCTTATATAATTTCTGCTCATGTTTTCAGGAAGAAATGGCATGTACGCAGTTAGCTAACTGAATAATAATGAGCGGAACCGTTTCGCTAAGAGTTTGATTGAAATTCTGTTATTTGCGAAAATGTTGAGTGTCGATCTATCTGAGAAAGAATGTACAGTTGTTTTCACAATAACCATTCTTATCGAACAGCAGTGTTTTTCCACTACTTCCCGCATTATCGAGCAACTCCTTTAGCATTTTGCCACGCTTCGAACATTTTAATACTTTTTCGTATTAAAAAGTTGCAGTAAACAGCGAAATTTCTGAGCAGCCACTTCTATAAAAATGGAAATAGTGGAGTAGGCCTACATATAAAAAAGAAAGAGCACAAGTTCAATTACAATAGTTGCGTTTTTGATCCGAATTCTCCTCGCGATTCTCCTCCGAATTCTCCTATTTCGCGTTTTTGGACTATTCAGGTGAAGCGAATTCTCCTTTTCTTGCGTTTTTGTCAGAACCGAGAACGGGGAAAGCCTCCGAATTCTGCAGAATCGAGAAGTTGCTCCGCTAGTGAATTCTCGATTCTCCTCTCCCCGTTCTCCTCCCTGATTGGTCAACAGGGTGCGGTGTTTAATATGCACAAACAGGTATACCGGGTTTGGCAGACGAGCTGTCAAATTAGTGTTTTTGTCAAAAGCGAGAATGGAGAAGCTAGAGGAGCAAAAACGGTAATTTTGTACGAGAATCGAGAATTCAGAATCGAGAATTCAGAACGGAGAATTCGGATCAAAAACGCAACTAATACAGACTTACAATTCGAACAGATTACACTTCAATCAAACGGACAAGACCGTGATGCGGAGAAAACGCCGCGACTATTGTTTCTTCCTTGTATTATCTTTCTTCTATATGGTCATTATCTAACTTTAACAAAAAAAGCATAAAACAACACTTAGTCAACTTTTCGTTCTGTTCAGAGCGAAAATCGAGCGAGAAGTTTGAAAAACCGGTTTCGTCAGCGTATTGCTACGATAACACACGTTTTATGCGTACGAATACGAAAAAGTTGACTGCTGTAGTGCAAATAATCCGTCAAATGTTTGGGAGTTTCAAATTTAAAATTTTCAAATTTTAATTGTTTCAAATTTGACATCAACATGTTTCTAAGGACTTCATTCGGAATACAAGGCTTCGGAATAAGAATGAATCGAGGAGCTGGAGAAAACGAGGGAATCCGTACTAGAAATACTGTATTTAAAAAAAAAAATCATGCTATACAAATTTGTACACTAGTCGTGGCGTTAGTTGTCAAGACTATGACTGCAATATTTTCTGATCAGTTTCAGGCTGATTACAACAGTCAGTAGGTCTGTGTATCAAACATTTCTATCACCGAGTGTCTTTTCTCCGTCAGACTTCCAGACCTTCCATTACTGAGGGATTTCCTTTTCAACTGAGCTGCCATACATTCCAGTGAATCAAGATCCCTCTCTGTGTTGATCTCCATGTGCTGAGTGAGATTCTTATAGAACTTCCATGCTATGTACCCAAAAATGGCTAGAGAGGGAATGACTATCCCAGTGGACGTATAGGCGGCTGCGATTGAGTAGTTGTAAAACTGAACCCAGCACAGCAAAACGACTTCAACCATGAACAGAACAATGCCAGTCACGGTTGATAACACCCAGGCGAATTTGATGTAAGACCTAAAAAGATAAAGGGAGTAAACCATGAGAGTTAGGGGTGACCAGCTAAGCGTATCGCACTTAAGATATCAATCCCTTCTTCTTCAGTAGTATTTCCATCCGTTCTCATCCTCCAGATTCTACACTTAGCTGACTGCACTATAAAGAGATTCTCCGAGTAAGGATCTCCACTGGGATAAGATGAATCCGAATTAGAGATAATATTATCTCAATAGATTAATCCTAGTAGTAAATCCTGCAAGATTTTTTTTACAGTGTGGGAAACATATATTCAAACAATGCATAAAACGGATACGTCAGCTATGATGGTGACGAGGCATCGTAGCTGATGTTGCCATTTATGCATTGTTTGAATATTCTACACTTAGTAACTGCGTCCTATCTCCTCTATCGACATTACACTGGCTGTGACGCTTACCGAGTTTGTTTTCTTTACTTGACGTATCAGGCTTCCGATCATTGTTTCAGAGAAGTTTATTGGTCCGAAGACCGCACCAGGTGATGTATCGCTCAAGAAACTTTGTTCAAGTTCAATAAAAGAATAAAAAAGTCGCGGAAGCTTATACGAGAATTTGCTTTGCAAAAAAGACCGTAGGCGTTTTTCCGTGACACAGTTGTGGGCCACACACTTTTGAGTGTTTTTTGCGAAAACAGGACTGTGTGAGACACACACTGTCAGAAGTTTCATAACAGATAGCACATAACACTTTCAAGAATAACACCTTTTCACTTAGAAATAAAGTGTTATGACCAATTAAGTTTACACTATTTCGGGCCCAGATCTCCAACAACACCTTCAATTGGTAGAAAAACTACACTGTCAGAAGTTACATAACGACAACAGAAGGATGTCCGGTTTCAACAGATAACACTTTGGGATGTTATCTGTTATGTTTCTTTCGTTCCCGTTAGTATTTTTACCAATTGAAGGTGTTGTTGGAGATCTAGGCACGAAATAGTGTAAACTTAATTGGTCATAACACTTTATTTCTAAGTGAAAAGGTGTCATTCTTGAAAGTGTTATGTGCTATCTGTTATGAAACTTCTGACAGTGTGTGTGGCACACAGTCCTGTTTTCGCAAAAAACACTCAAAAGTGTGTGGCCCACAACTGTGTCACGGAAAAACGCCTACGGTCTTTTTTGCAAAGCAAATTCTCGTATAAGCTTCCGCGACTTTTTTATTCTTTTATTGAACTTGAACAAAGTTTCTTGAGCGATACATCACCTGGTGCTTCTCGATTTCATGTTGATGAGGTGTGTTGATAAAAGTCACTGGAGGACTTACAATCCAATCATCTGAACGCGGAATCTGTGACAATTGAAAAGGGAGATAGTGCTAAGCAGAATACGGTTTCAGCTGAAGGATAATTTTTGTCGGCCCCCTGTGGAGTTGGTAAAGTGAAATTATGCGTCTTTGACGATGCTTGAACATATAATGGAACAGAAAACCACCTGAGAATGTTGTGGGGTGACTCCTCCACTAGCTCAATCCGCTTGAGCCCGGCAATTGTGTCAACATGTGGAAGGATGCAAGTGCTGATCATCAGGGCTAAAGTGTGGATCACCACAAGGAGGGTCGTGCAGGACGCGAAAGCTACATATAATAGTTCTGGAAGGTCCGGTTGCAAGTTGATTTCGACCATGGCAATCTGAAATGCGATTTGATTATTTGTTAATTATGGACACTGCGAAATCTTCGCCCCCCTCCACTTTCCCTCACCAAGGAGGTCCAGCGAAGTCCAAATAAGCAAAATCAGACGACATCCTGTCTACCAGGTCCCGTCGTGCTATATTTACACCCTCGCATACACGGGCTGGTAGTAGTATTAAGAATCAATGTCTGAGAAAATCTGGAACTTCCACAGCCTCGCATCTTAGCGGACTGGATGCACAAAACCGGAGGTGAAGCTCCGTTAAAACTAGTGCGCATCCTCCAAAGTATTGAATGTTACCTCTTACCCGTTTCACACTGCAGTGTTACCTCTGCGGCAAAGAAATCGCCGTACATCGCACATACGCCGGCACGTTCGTCGCACTCCAGCAGTTTCTGTTTTTTCCTCACTACTGGATTTAATTTTGGTTTAACCATCAGAATCTCCCGGTGACGTTCGTCGCACTCCAGCAGTTTCTGTTTTTTCCTCACTACTGGATTTAATTTTGGTTTAACCATCAGAATCTCCCGGTGACTTCTGACTAGAAACTGCCTCTCGACGGGTTTCTGCTTAGTGCGCATAGTTGAGGAAATACCAGACACCGGTGGTGCCAAGAACAAGTTCTAACAGTGCAGTCATCAGTAAATCCGAAAACGCCTTAGGAAAAAGACTAAAGGTTTCGATGGGGTCCCACAGGGGAAGATTTGTTGATCTTTCTGATACATACGCTCGAGTCTTGCAAATGTTCGGTCTTTGCCAAATCCAATAAATATCTGATATCACCCTAACAGACCTCTTCGCCAGATCCATCGGATAATTCCTAGCAAAAAGTATATCAGACAATCAGGTTCATTCGTAAACATCCAGTTTTGACATTCCTTCATTTATTGGTACAGTAGAGGTATGCTTATGTGAACACTTTTGTAACTGTTACACTACCTTGTTTTCTTCAATTGCATATAAAAAAGTAAAATGGAAAAGAAAAATTACAAACTTAATATCAGCTAACAGCCAAGTATTTCAGGGTTATCCCAGCACAAAACCTAAGTAGAAATTCATTTGACTTCCTTTGATTTTGAATTTAAAAAAAATCTTCTTCCTCTTTTGAATGCATCTGGAGGTTCGGACCGCCATCTTCTGAATAGAAGATGCGTTCCATGCGGCAACATTTTCAAATATAACAATGGAAAACAGCTGACAGTTTTATCACTTTCAGCAATGAATAGCAAATATTCAAAAATTGCAAATGGCTTGAATGAATATTATTCAATATTTATTGAAAAAAAGGTCTGGTTTGGATTTTAGTTTATTCTTCGGCGATCGTTCACATTTACCAGACGTTCACATAAGCATACCTCTACTGTACTACACCTTGGTGTACTACACATGTACTGGTACTACACATAATGCCGACCGTAATACCAATTTATTGGTATTACACATGATGCCGACCGGACTACCAATCTCAGGCGAGAGCAAATAGTACTTCCCAATTAACCGTGCCTAAGCTGTTTCGGATAGCGCACACCAATCTTTTCCAACCGCTAACTTTCAAAAACCTAAAGGAAGTGGAGATTTTTGGTCGCTTACGGCTAACGACTGATCTGCTGAGAAAATAGTGAACGGGCATGGCTTCCCCGTGTATATTCTTCTCCATGATAAAACACTAATCGACGTCATAATTGACTTTAACTTGGACCAATTTTTTCTTTTTTACCGGATTCCGGGCGAACCATTTTTCCAGCGAGAACATATAGTTCAAATACGAATTCAGCATGTATTTTTGCCCATACATATATGGGTGTTCCAACTGGCTTTGGAAAACTTTTACTTTTACCAAATTTCCGGCTTCGGGCGGATTCCTACTTGTCCGGAGAGAAAATGAGGTTCAGATATGGATTCAGGGTGTATTCTTATTTCTACATCGACGCTCTAATCGATTTAAAAATGAAATTTTACTTCGACCAAATTTCCGTTTTTTGCAGGATCCTGGACGAATTTCTCTTCCAGTGAGAAAATGGAGTTCAGATGCGGATATTACCATGTCTCCTTAGGCCTTCACCTAACTCGACTGTCCAATTAGCTTGAAACAAATATTTGTTTGTTCATCCATTAATCTCACCCGGGCCGGTCTAAGAACTTGACCTGTACTTTGACACGAAGGATCCTAACACCGAGTTGAACAAAATATATCAACTCCTTCGTGGCAGACGGACGAATGGAAAGACGGACGGAAAGACAAAGTCATAGGTATCTTGTCACTAACGTTTAGTGATCCCAAGAACAGAGCCCATAAGTGAGCACTCCGGTGACAAAGAAAGCATCTAGTATGTCACTGGCAAAAAGTACAGCCTTATGTATTGGTTTATTTCACCCTTACATGGACATGTTAGATTAGATGAAGATTAGATTAGATGAACAGGCTGAGCTCTTCAGTCTGAAGAGGACCCTTGCCAAGAAAGGCCGAAATATCGCTTCATAAGCATCACAGCTGACGAATCCGTTTTTGTATATATTATATGAATATATGAGTCTAAGTCAGCTTGGGCTCAAGGAATATTTAAATCAAAAGATAAGTTGTTATTTTATGTTCAAGTGTTTACCCAGTCTTGATGTGTAACCTAACACAAAGACGGACCGAAAAAACACTGTTAAAAAAACGACGCTGCTTTTTCTTTCGTGACACCTGTAAGCTTTACCCTATGTTAAATTGTCATAAAAAGAAATTCGCAAACTCTCAGATTCTAACTGCAGAGTCTTCCCTTGTGAATGGTTCCATGAAAGCTGGGATTCAGTCACCGCAAATCAGTTACAACCCATTAGCTCTTCTACCTTAAGTTTCACCCCCAAATCCGTCAACAAGCCCATCCGTCAGTTCGTCAAGCCGTCATTTGACCCACCAGTCCGTTCGCACATTTTTGGTTATGTTGAAGTCCAAACGATACCGTGACTTGTATACATAAATCATAGGTTACAGTTGTAAATATATCCCTTGGTTGAGTCTTTTTAACTGTAATGACATGTCCAACACTATTTTTGTTTGTAAGAGATATCTATGGATAAATAAACCGAATTGTAAATTGTAACTCACCATTGCAAATCCAGCCAATAACGCGGATATGTTGCTGACTGCCTTAAGTTGTGCTCTGCTCGTATGAAGACGCTTCCAAGACTGGAACTTTGCTGAATGAAACCCAATTTTAGGCTGAAAAAGAAAAGCTATCCGACAAGTTGTTCTGTACGTAGTAAGTGCAAGTCAGTAATTATGGATCAATCAGTCATGTAGAATCAATAGTTGCGTTTTTGCGGATACCATGGTATCTGTTACCGCGGTAACTGGATCTGCAATTAGTCGTTTTTGCAAGTTACCGTAGTATCTGATATACGGTCCACTGCAAAAACGGCTATTGCCAAAATTGCACTTTTCGGAGTCATCCCAAAAGAAAAACTGATATCCAGTTACATCACTAAGTGCTGAACTTCTTTCTCACCAATTTGACAAAATTTGATGAAAGTCTGATGCATTTTCCAGATACCACGACCAGATACCACGGTTGGACCGTGATATCTGAATATCTGTTACCACGGTAACTGGCCAGATACCACGACAACTGCAAAAACGCCTTTTGACCGTGGTATCAGATACCACGATAACTGCAAAAACGACTTTAGACCGTATATCAGATACCATGGTATCAGCAAAAACGCAACTAATCAATCTGAGCAAAAGTAATAAATAGTACGAATCTAAACTAATTGTGTGGCGAGAGCAACACTGTGGTTTTGTCGGTTTTTTTTATGGCACTTGCAGCTTCGCTCAAGTGCCATATACTTGAGTATCATGCGTTATTTCTATGTTATTGATCCATTTGGAAGCCTACTAGAAATTGAGCGGCGAGCGCGTAGACGGTCGCATACATCGAAGTCAAGATGCTTGCTTCTCTTAGTTCGTTGATATGTTATATGTATTTTATTTTTCCCTTCGTTTTCCACTTTTTTGTTGTATAGTGGGTTTATAATAAAAAAAATAATAAAAATACCAATCACTTTTCGGTCTGTCGGTCTGGATCGGTCCACTATTCTCGAGTTAGAGTACTTCCGGAAGTGCTAGGACGACGCAAACTCGGCAGGCGTATTAGGGACCCAACCAAACTAACTTGGAAACAGTCACTTCCCTGATCCGACCACTGTGGGGGGAGTGGAGGGAGGGGGAATCCAGAATATTGACGTATTTTTTACTTTTGAACAATGAATCAGATCTTAATGAAACTTGATATT
This sequence comes from Branchinecta lindahli, assembly GCA_023053555.1. Classification (NCBI taxonomy): domain Eukaryota; kingdom Metazoa; phylum Arthropoda; class Branchiopoda; order Anostraca; family Branchinectidae; genus Branchinecta; species Branchinecta lindahli. The sequence goes on along the minus strand of JAKZAO010000009.1, from coordinate 5,599,021 downwards.
TGGAAAGACCTCGTGTCTCAGATGTCACACTTCAAGTCCAGAATGGATTAGGTGACTCTGGGGGGAGTTGGGGGGGGGCGGAAATCGTGTGACATGTTCAGAGTGGACGGATCGGGATGAAACTTGGTAGGATAAACAAACACAATCCATTAATACATAATTAACAAGACCGGAACGGATCCGAGCACTGTGGGAGGAGTTGGAAGGAGGGTTCTGAAATTCCGGTGATCCCGAGTTAAGATGCTTACACATGTGCTAGGACGATGAAACTTGGCAGGCGTATCAGAGACTCGACAATTTTAACTGAAGAACAGTCGCTTCTCCGATTCGACCATCTGTGGGGGAGTGGAGGGAGGGGGAATCCGGAATATTGAGGTATGTCCAACTTTTGAACGGGTGATCGGGTCTTAATGAAACTTGATATTCGGAAAGACCTCGTGTCTCAGATGTCACATTTCAAGTCCGGAATGGATTCGGTGACTTTGGGGGAGTTGGAGGGGAACCGGAAATCGTGTGACATGTTCAGAGTGGACGGATCGGGATGATACTTGGTGGGAAGAACAAGCACAAGCCCTAGATCCCCAGTTGACCGGATCGGACCGGATCCGAGCACTGTGAGGGGAGTTGGAGGGAGGGCTCCGGAATTCGGTGATCCCAAGTTAAGATGCTTACACATGTGCTAGGATATGATGAAACTTGGCAGGCATATCAGGGACTTTACAATTTGAACTGAAGAACAGTCGTTCCTACGACTGGACCATCGTGGGGGGAGTGGAGGGAGGGGGAATCCGGAATCTTGAGGTGTGTCCAACTTTTGAACGGGTGATCGGATCTTCATGAAACTTGATATTTGGAAAGACCTCGTGTCTCGGATGTCCCATTTGAAGTCCGCACTGGATCCGATGAACTGGGGGGTCAACTGGGGGGTCAGAGGGGGAACCGGAAATCTTGGAACACGCTTAGAGTGGAGAGATCGTGACGAAATTGGTGGGAAGAACCAGTACAAGCCCTACATAAATCATCAACAGAACCGAACAGGATCGGTGCACTGTGGGAGGAGCTGAATGGGGGAGGGGGCCGAGATTCCGCTGGTTCAGGGTTAAAGTACTTCCAAATGCATTAGGACGATGAAACTTGTTTTTTTTTCCTAGTATGGTACCCCGATTTCAGCTGATTGCTAGAAAGTGGTAAGGGTCTAACCTGTGCGGTTTTTACGGAAAGTGTGGACCTTAGGCCGGATTGATGAATATGACATTACAATTCGGAAAGCTCCGTAGTACTCTTGCCTGGGGCCAAAAAGGATGGTTTTTGCTTAAAATTGAGCCACAGCCTACTGTGGGTGAAGTGAAGTGGAGTTGTATAGCCTATGTCAGAGAGGAGTATCTGAAGTTATGCAGCCTAGCTTTCGGTTCATCAAACCATGTTTCTGCTTTCGAGTGGAAAGCTCCATTCTAGCAGGCAAGCAGACAGGCGCCAGTTTCAAATTGAAGATGGACTAAATTCTATAAGTGCTAAATATGTGCAACAGTTCCCCGGCCCCACAGCCAATATATCTTCTTTGAGTGATAAATAGAAATACTTACAGAAACAAAAAAGTGGCATTTTCCTACGGATCCGAAAGTGCTGCCATCTATTGTTTCTACCCATTTCTGTTCGTGATTTCTGCTCACTTCATCATTCAATTTCTTACACTTGGGATTGAGGAAGAGAATTGGTATCAGATGCCTCTTAAACTTCAAAAGTTCTCTCATTGCTAAGGATATTAGAGCTTGTCCTTTGCTCCTTTCCAAGTAGTGATATTAGAAAGTTGGCCTACGGCAAAAAAAAAGTCAACTTTTGAAGTAATACAGACAGAATTTTTGTTTTTCAACGGCAGTTGATAGACTTTAATGAGCTGGTCAAAATATATGTCATCCGTTTTTTGGTACAAATATTCCTTCATGAGATACAACAGTTTGAAAGTTTAGAGGGGTTGACAACTTCAGTGGCGAGGTACACACTAAAACCAACAAGAGCTGTAAGCTCATATGGCACTTGCATGGGTTGAGATGTATTGTTTGAACAAACGTACTTTTAAGGTTACCTTTGTGGTTCAGATGTGCACTTTAAGGGAGCTAGAGAAGAAGTATTTTATTTTTGAACTTGGCTGTAATGATGCGAACTCTAAAGGCGTAGAAATTCATCTGTAAGAAATATTATCATCGTGGGTTGAGATGTATTGTTTGATAAAAAGAAAAACAAAAAAAAAACATTTCGACCTGGCGGTTCAGATGCGCACTTTAAGGGAGCTGCAAAACCCTTGAGGCAAACATGATAATGGGCTCATGGGGATCATGAAAATGTATATTTTGCTTAAAACTATTTTTCTGAATTTGCAGTCATGATTGGTACTTTAAGGAATGGTCGGATTTGGAAAGTGGCGGTTTCTAAGCCAATCTTGCCGAATCTCTAATATTCCAGCCAAGTTTCATCGTCCTAGCACATATGGAAGAACCTTAATCGCGATCACCGGAATTACCCCCCCCCCCTCAAACTCCCCACAGTCGCCGGAGTCAATCCGATTTATCCAGAGCATCTGTTTGTTATTCCCACAAAATTCCATCCCGATCTCACCGGTCTAAGCGGTACGTATCCCCCCCCCCCAATAGTTGGGTGACAAAGATCACCAGAGACATGTCCTCTGTTCAATAATCAAATTTCACTCAAATCCGATCAACCGTTCCAAAGTTACGCATATGACTCAATATTCCAGAGTCCCCCTCCCGCTACTCCCCCCACGACTATCGGATCATGTAAATTTTTATTTATAAGTCAGTTTGATCGGGTCCCTAATACGCCTTCCAAGTTTCGTCGTGAAAATCCCCAAAACCGCCATTACCGGAATTCCGGGAAACTCCCCTCCACCCCCCCCCTTCCCAGTGTCCGGATCCAGTCCAAATGTATAAACGATTCATCTGGAGCAGATGCTTGTTCTTCCCAGCAAGTTTCACTCCGATCCCTCCATTCTAACCGTTTCTCGAGATTTCCGGTCCCCCCAACTCCCCAATAGCTGTCGAATCCGGTCCGGACTTCGAATGGGACATCACAGATATGCCATTTATTCAGTTATTAAGTTTCATTCCAATCCGATTACCCGTTCGAAAGTTACACACTACTCCAATTTTCCGGATTCTCCAGCCCTCCACTCTCGGCCCCCAGGTGATCGGATTGGGAAACTGATTATTTCCAGGTTAGTCCGGTCAGGTCCCTGATGCTCCTGCCAAATTTCATCGTCCTAGCACATATGGAAGTACCCCAACTCGATAAAGTGTGACAAAAACTACTTAATTTTCAGAATTCCCCGGTCCACCACTCCCCCCCCCCAGATGGTCGGATCGGGAAACTGATTATTTCTAGGTTAGTTATATTGGGTCTCTGATATGCCTGCCAAGTTTCATCGTCCTAGCACATCTGGAAGTATACCCTAACTCGAGAAAGTGTGACACAAAAACTCGGACCGACCGACAGGCGGAAATTCGATCGGTATATGGCACTTGAGCCAGAGGCTGCTAGTGCCCTAAAAACAGGCCGATCCCAATTGTGAGACATGTAGGGGACTTCTAATGGCCTAATGGTCTAACAATATGCTATTAGACCATAATCATCTTCGGCAATGAGGGGTTAGGGTTGAGGGGTTTAGTTTATACGGGGGGGGGGGGTAGAAACTTCTGTAAATCAATGCACATATTCTTTGATCTTTATAAATCGGAGGATAAGAAAGCTGGTCTCTTCGGTCTATCACCGTGCCTTAAAACCTCTATATATTACCGAGAATTAAGTGTTTACGCAACGAATATAAATCATCTTTCGAAACAACGACTTGGTTTTACAATGATCTGTACAGTGGCATATGTGGATCTATGGTATTTTGATCCGGAAAAGCTATGGACAGCATAATGATACCAACTAGGTTATATAAGATAATGTCCAAGCTTTCACCAGTCCCGATGTCTACGACTGAAAACGATAGAGTTCAACTGTCTGCAAAGTCAATTTAGTCCTTACTTCCGATATTCTGCATTTCTTTAAAACCTGAGGTAGCCTATAGCCATGTGGTTACGTATTGTGTCGTCAGTCCAGACAAAAAAAAATGTTTTTGGAAGAAACTAGATGGGTTGACAACTTCAGCGTTTAACAGATAGCGAAGAAACAAAACCAAAGTGTTGCTCTCGCAGCACTTTAGTCGGCGAAAAAAGGTTGTTGCAATACTTCACGTTGCCCGGGCAACGTAGGTCTATTTTGAAACGCAAAGAAAACGCGTAAAGTCGAACCCATTCTGACGACACTGCAAGTCGGTACAGCGGTCAAACCAAAGGAGGCTATGGTGGAAAACTTCTTCGAAAAGGTCTTATTTTCCCGCCTATTTCCCACCGCCATAAAAGAAATCAATCAAATTTATAGATACTTAACAACGAAAAGTGAAGTTCCTTACCTTCGCTCCACAGCGACTATGGGTCCTGCAGGGGATGAAGCTGTTCATGTGGTTGACAAACTCGCTCGACACGTTCATTAATACGTTTTCGTTTTGAAAAAACGGGTCGGAAGCTGTTTCAAATGGTGAGTCTACGGAAAGTCTGACTTGCCGAGAAAAAGCCAGACTTTCCTCAGAACTGAAATAAAGACAATAATTTCAGTCACTTAGGTTGAAGGACGTCTGGAGGAGAAGTATTCGCCTAAACAGAGAATCTACTCTAACGCAGAGATGGGCGAATCCTGATTCGGATTCCAAACATTCAACTTTACGAATCCGCTCAAATTTCTAGTCTACATCCTTCCAGTTTCCGTTTCCCAATTTTTACATAGGCGTAGATTAGGCTTAGACGATCCAACTTTTTTATCTCCACCACCAACCATCCTCAGTAATCTATCTTATTGCCTGATCACCTTATATCAGGACTTTATGTCACCTCTGATTTTCAAACTATAACCCATCGATACTCGGTTATCAAAAGGTCGTATCTCCACTTTAGGGGCAAACTGAGTTACCCCCTTGGTAAGATTCTCCAGCCAAAACTACACATTTTCGTGTTTTTGTCAACAATATACGACGACATAAGAGCCATCTAGAGTCTCTGATAAACAAGATTTATCATTTAGGATTTTCCGATCTTAAAGGAACAGAAAACTTGACTCAAACTTGACTCGAGGAGCTAGTTAACATATCAAGAATGTACCCTGTGTCGATATTGAGAGTAAGAAAAATTCTCGTTACGACCATTGCAGTTTCGGGGCATTTTCCGAGAATTCGACTTTGAGCAAAAGGTTCGCAAAAGCAAAAGGTTTGTGTGCCGTGACTAGGAATCGAACCCCGGCCGCCTTGTCGGGGAGGTCGTTACTCTGTAGTCTACATGTAAAAAGGAGAACTTTTACAGTACATGAGTGCATAATTACAGTGCATAAGGGGCAAGGGCCTGCCAGCTAGCTTTGGGAACACTAAAGAGGGGGTTCGAGACGGTTCGAGATGACAAAGAAGGGGGGGTTCTGTCGACAATAAGACCCTGTATATTTATCCAAGCCCCCCGGGCGATTCGATGGCCGAAAGTTGCGTAGTCAAGTTTACTGTTCCTTTATATACAGGGTCTTATTGTCGACAGGCCCCCCCTTCTTTGTTATCTCGAACCGTCTCGAACCCCCTATTTAGTGTTCCCAAAGCTAGCTGGCAGGCCCTTGCCCCTTATGCACTGTAATTATTCACTTATGTACTGTAAAAGTTCGCCTTTTTACATGTAGACCACAGAGAAACGACCTCCCCGACAAGGCGGCCGGGGTTCGATTCCTAGTCGCGGCACACAAACCTTTTGCTTTTGCAAACCTTTTGCTCAAAAGTCAAATTCTCGGAAACTGCCCGGAAACTGCACTGGTCGTAACGAGAATTTTTCTGACTCTCAATATCGACTCAGGGTACATTCTTGATATGTTAGCTAGCTCCCCGAGTCAAGTTTGAGTCAAGTTTTCTGTTCCTTTATCCTGCAAAACTACAAATGTGGAGATACGAGCTTTTGATAACCGAGTATCGCCATGTACATTTATTTTCGCCAAGGTCGGATTCGAATCCGGATTCGATTCCGGATTCGAATCCTCAACATGAAATGGTGGATTCAGATTCGGAATCGGATTCTTACCTAGCACTGGACTCGGATTCGAATCCTTTCACGATCGGATTCGCCCATCTCTGCTCTAACGTTGCCCTCCGAGGTATCTTCCCCTATGAGTTCAAAGCCGATCGCATCCGGCTCCCCACGAAAGAGAGTTTATCCTAGGTCACGGCAACCGTTGCTGACGAGCAACGGCAAATACCGCGCAAGCAAAAACTTAGGCACTCAAATACCATGACAGTCCAAACCGAAAGAGCCCCGTGAAAGGCTAAGGCTGAGGGCAAGGCGAACATAAACTTACAGTTGAATTATGAACTCGACGGGCGGCTACACGAAGACAGACTGTCAGTGACTTCCAGTTCAGTACATCACGTTTCATCTTTTCCTTCCTGTCACGAGAATCCTCGGGTTTTTCTTGCTCAGCACGAAATCCAGAACCATATTTCGTGACATCTTCGTCTAAGACTTTTGGTAGGCTACTGTTTCCTTAGAAGTATTCTTAGGAAGTCTTATGCAGCGTTTACAAGTACAGGAAAACTTGATCAGAATCCGGTCTTGGTGACAAGATTATGTTCACACGCAGAGGGAAAAAAACTATTCTTCAAGCCATAAAATCTGACAAAAATAAATTCACAAAAAAAGTTTTGATAGCATTTATGAAATCAGTATTGATGACTGTTGCTCTCAAAAGCTAGCTAGACTTTTTTCAGTCTTTTTGCCAGCGCCGCCGACGAGATTCCTTTCAAGTAGACCGGGATTCCTTTCATGATGAAAGGAATTCCCGTCCCGCTAGACTTTTTTTCTAGTCGTCTTCACGAACGGAATCCTTTCAAGTCGAGCGGAATTCCTTTCTACTCGACGGGATTTCTTGTCCGTGTAAACGCTACATTAAACTTTTGGCTTAGCTAGTTCCTTTGGTCTCGGTTGTTCCGCTACAGTCAAACTTACCGACACTTCGAACAACTAGTCCAGCAAAGGATACAAGCTGGTCCCAAAGCCAGAACAAGCCGGCGACAAATTTGCTTGTTTAAAGGACCTCTCTTACTTATTCTGCCTTTCATAATATATTTAGTTTCCTTGTGGAATCATAAGCTTCTAAAATCCCCACCTTTCTCCATTGTTTCGTTTTGTGCTCATGAACTCTTAGCGCTTTTTCTGCCGTGCCGAGTTTTGCCCGTCACACAACGCAAAGTTTGACGGAATCTTAATGTCCGCTGACAACTCTTTCATATATAAGGATATGAGAGTCTTCTGTTTTGACTTCTTTTATTTGCTTAGTTTTTCCAACTTTTTAACCACAGCGCGTTCAGTTTTCAAACGTTTTGCGCCCAGCCGCCGCGTCGGAGAGCAGGAGTGCTGGATAGAATTGGCAAGCGCTAACAAGAAAATGGCTTATTTGAGGTGGAAAGTTATGATATTTTCGAAAAGCGTTTCTTCGGGACGGTTTCATAGGGAAAAGATCATTTCTAGTAAGAGTTGTCCTTTAAGGGACCCAAAATTTGCAGGACCCGGTGGTCTCTATTAGCCTTGGCGCTGCAAGGTCAACAGAATAACTCTCCGTGATCCCATTTAAACGTTTGCACAGATCTTACTAGGCCCAAACAGCCTGAACGACCGGTTAATGGTTACTATTTTACGATACATTCGATATGTTTTATGTCGATGACTCTACTTCCGTGTTTCTTGACATTTAATTTATGGGCACATTGGCACCTTATTCAAATTCCATATTTTGAACCTTTTCTTCCAATCACATTTTTGTGTCTCTTGGCGCATGGGTATATGCTGGTGTGAAGCAAAGACTATTCTTTGGTGTGAAGAGTCAAGCCTGAGACCAACGGTGCGCAGAAGGGAGCAACTAAAAAGGGAACGGACGAAGGGCCCCTTGCAGGAGGAACAATTACTAAAGTTAAGAACGTGTACTAAAAACTTTCAGCGCGTTTTATTTTATTTCGTTGTTATTATATTGATAATTTTGACCATTTGATGTCTGATGAACCATTTTTACCTTTGTCCATAGTTATCAATTTGTTTGAGAAATATTCCAATAAATTGTGACGAACTACTTTTTTGATTATGTTTACCTTGTCATTTTAATTCGTGTTTGCATTGATCGTGCATTGTATATGTTAGGTTACAATTGTAATTAGACCTCTTGGTAAAAGAAGACAATATTTTCGTAAAGTTAGGGTTAAAACTGGTCTTACTCTTGCCCTATGCGTGGATGCGAGAAAGAAAGTATGAGTCATTTTGTGGGAGAGTGTGAGGAATTGAATGGGTTGAGACTAGAGTTGTTTGGAGTGAGAGCGTGTTGGAGTGAGTGGATAATTGAGAGAATGAAAGAGAAAAGTTTCCAGGTTATTCGACTGTTTGGAAGGTTCCTCCGGATAGGGTTAGCACACATGGAAAATTGTATATCCCTATAGTAGTAAATATTGGCATAGTGTTTATGTTTCTTATATATATTTTTTCTTTTGTTGTATTGGTGCGATGGCCCTTGTTGTCTTTTATGCATTAAATATCCATCTATCTATAACTCTTGGTTGATGCATTTAATTGTGATAACATACCCAGCACTATTTTTTGGGATCCCAAAACGCAAGTGGAGAGATACCTATGACTTGGTAAAAATTGTCCTTCTGACCGTAAGCACGACAACCCTCGAAGGGAATGGGACTGATGGAAATTTGTATGAGTATTCTTTGGGTCAAGGCCGACTTCGCAGATAGGCTCTGTAGCCCTTTATTTAGGGATGTGGGGAGGGGATTCAAATTAGGGGCGAACAAAATATTTGTTAACAGCTAATACGATAGTCGATTTAGGGGGTAAGACGACAAGAACACTTACATGAAAATTATTTTTTTCGCCGGACAAATAGTTCGCACGGAATCCGGCCAGCCCCGGAAAATTGTTATCAAAAGTAGAAATTTTATTTGAAGCTGATTAGATGTCCGGTTTAGGGGTAAGAATACACTATTTTTCCGACCGCACATATATTTCGCTCGGAATCCGGCCGAAGCCGGAAAATGTTTTATAAGTAAAAGTTTTATCTGAAGCTGATTTGAGGTTTGATGTAGTGGTAAGGAGGCCCGCTGAATCCGTATATGAAAATTATTTTCTGGCCGAACAAATAGTCCGCCAGAAATCCGGCCAAAACCGGGAAATTTGTTATAAGTAAATTCTTATCCGAAGTTGATTAGTGGTTCGAATAACGGGTAAGGACGGAGACCTACCGAATTCGTTTTTGAGCCTTAGTTTTTTATTGGACAAGTAGTGTAACCGGACTCCAGCCGAAACCGGAAATTTGGAAAAAGTAAGGCAGGAAGTTCTGATCAATTTCGTAAAAGTAGATCTGACGTATAGGGATAAACACACACGCTGTATCCGTATCTAAACTTGGTTTTCTCAGATGATTAGCCATTGGCCTTAGCCTAATCTGTTTCTAAATTTTTATAGTGAAAACGTTTAAGGAGTCTGGGAAATACCCTATTTTCTGGATCAAATATTGAAACTTGGCTTGAAAATTTCCTGATCCGACCATCGTGGGGGGAGTGGAGGGAGGGAGAATCGTGAATCTTGAGGTATGTACAACTTTTTAACGGGTGATCGGATCTTATTGAAACTTGATATTTGGAAAGACCTCATGTTTCAAATGTCCTATTTAAAGCTTGTGACACGCTTAGAGTGGAGCGATTGGGATGAAACTTGGTCGTAAGAACAAGCAGAAGCTCTAGATACATCAGTGACAGAACCGTACCGGGTTCGGGCACTGCGGGGGGAGTTGGTGAGGGAGGTCCGGATCGCGAATCAAGGTACTTCTAGATGTGCTAGGACGATGAAACCTGGCTTGGAAATTAGACACTTGACAAGATTGGCTTAGAAATTGTCAGTTCCCAGATCCGACCATCCCTTAAAGTACTAATCCTAACCACAACGTACAAAAAATACTTTTAAGCAAAAGCCACATTTTCGCGATCCCTATGAGCCCATGATCATTTTTGCATCGAGGGTTTTGCTCACAACTCATTTCCTTAAAGTACAAACAATACTTTTGAGTAAAATATACATTTTCGTGCTCGCGATGAGTTCATCATAATTTTTGCTTCAAGATTTTTTATTACAAATGATCACAACAAACCCACAAATTGACGAATTCTACTTTCATCCTCAGACCCAGCCTTGCAAGCTCTTGCTTCCAGCTCTTGTTTTTCTTACTGGTCGAAACTGTGTGTCTGACCTATCTCGTATGACCCATATCGCATCTTACGTTTAAGCTGTAACTTCTGATTTCACGAGCAAAGCGGAAACCCTGATTATTGACGGATCACTAAGTATGGTTCTGGACCGTAACATACTAAAGAGAAGATGCAGATAACTTTCTTATCAGTTTGCTCCATATTGGTACCTTGTTTTTGGGATCCCAAAATGTAAGTGGAGGGATACCTATGACTTCGTAAAAGTTGTCCTTCTATCGTTCCGTCCGTAAGCACGATAACTCTCGAAGGGAATGAGATATTTTGTTCCAACTTGGTATGAAGGTTCTTTGGGTCAAAGGACAGGTCAAGTTCGTAGATGGGCTCCGTAGCTCCGGGAGAGGGAGTCGAAAGTAAGAGGCCATCAAATATTTTTTAAAAGCTAATGACATAGGGAATGTGATAATTATTTTCTCACCGGACAAATAGTTTGCTCGGAATCCGGCCAAAACCGGAAGATTTGTTAAAAGTAAAAGTTTTACTTGAAGTTGACTAGAGGTTCGATACAGGTGTAAGGATACATGCTGAATCCGTATATGCGAATTATTTTCTCTCCGGAAACACAGTTCGTACGGAATCCGGCCAAAGCCTGAAATTTGTTAAAAGTTGAAGTTATATCTAAACTTGATTAGAGGTCCATACATAGAAATTATTTTCTCGCAGGAGAAATAGTTCACCCGGAATACGGCGAAAACCCGAAAATTTGCGAAAAGTCGCAGTTTTGTCTGAAGTTTAGCCGTCTGGGCGTAATTTTTCAAGAAAACACCACTACGGTACGGTGTCATTTATATTTATCTTCAAACGGCTGATTAGTGGTAAATACTATAATGTTTAAAAAGTCTGACGAAGACCAGATCTCTAAAAGCCCCGACTGGCTGGATGAAATAGTCCAAGAAATATTAAAATTTTGGGATGCCATCGAAATCTTTGTTCTTGTTTTGTTCGGCTGTTCGTTTCTGTAAATTAGGCTTTCGGCTGATCTTGGCAACATTTGGCAACGTAAGGGTAAACCTGCTCTTAATTATTATTAAAAAATCGGTGTGATAATCTGCATAGGATTTTCGGGCATTCCGCGTCATCGTTTACTGGCCAGCTAGAACAGACCAATCAGGCAGAGATTTCGTTAGAGCTGCGCAAGAGAAAATAGGATCAATCTCTGTTTTCTCAATCACGCTCGTAACGTCCCGCTCGCAGTATAAGCTGACTTGTAGTTCTTGCTTGTAGAGCTCTTGTGCAACTTATTAGATCGATTTGACAAATGCTGTCAGCAAGCTAGTTGGTAAAAGAGATAGGCCCTATTAGAATGGTTTGGAAAAAACACTCGTCAGTCGTCATTCTACTGTCAGAAATAGTAAAAAGGACTTACGCAGACGAACGGGGGTTGCCAGGGTCCCTAGTTCCGGACAGAATATCCAGACTGTTCAGATTCAGAGAGGCGGCAGGTTTTGTTTCATCTGTGGTCTTAACATCTTCCATTTCGTCTGAAAGAAACTTCTCCGTCACTGGTCACCGACAGACTCAACTATTCTGTCCAAAATTTCTTCACAATTTTCCAAACAGTCAAATCGACGGTCTTCCGGACTAAGTTGGAATACTAATTACAGAATTGGATTGGAATCGAGATAATAAACTGTGTTGGTTGTCGAAATTGCTAAAAGATCTCCTACGCGATCGAACGGCAGCGGATATGTCTAGCGTAAAGGTCGCTGCGCTGTTACTCCACCTCCTCAAAGACACTTATAATTCTTTCTGCGCAAATGTTTAGGCAAATGGAAGAACAAATAGGCAAAAGAACCTCCGTCTCCCCATGCGGAATCGATTAGATTCCCGATGCAAACGAGCGGAGGGTAGGAGCTACGCGGAACATCACACTTCGTTACCTTTACAAACAGCTTACAAACAGTTTTGTTTTTAAATGGTTTTGCTATCGGAGACGGAAATGAAAAAGATTGATTAAAGTGCCACTGCAGAAGGGATTCCCTATGACGGAAGGGCATCCTTTGACGCAGGATGTGCGAAGAGAGAGAGAGAGAAAAAAGTGTTGTTTATGTCCGTTTATGTCTCCATAAACAACTAAGAAGTTTAAGGAAGGAAAAAGTAAAGACAATTTTAACATTTTAAAGATGTGATGAAAATGGAAAAGTGAGAAATAAGTGTAAAAGAGGAAAAAGAAAGAATACCAAAAAAAAATAACATGTAGAGATAGAGGAAAGTGTAGGTGACGCTAAATATACAGGTCGGTCAGAGGTCGGTCATTGACAAAAGAAAATAATTAAAAAAATATTAGATGTTAGGACCGTTGGCGTCACCGATGGAACGTGGAAGCGTAGTCACCTGGCCAAATCATATTGGACAGGAAGAACAGAAAAGATACTACGCGGCAAAAAAAAAAAGAAAAAAAGTTACATCGCAGTAGAGTCCAGGAGAAGAAATGTCAAGAGCAACTGACAATAGGTTGTCTACCACTGTGACGTCATATGAGACGCACTGCAGAGGTGGGTCATGCATGCCTCGAGGGGTTCCGCACTGGTGCCTCATGGTGTACAAGGTCCCTGCCTCATGCCTGTCTCACGTGCCTCATGTGCCTCATGCCTGCCTCACGTGCCTCATGCCTGCCTCACGTGCCTCATGCCTGCCTCACGTGCCTCACGCCTGCCTCACGTGCCTCATCGCCCGTTCTAGTGACACGTGCCTCATCGCCCGTTCTGGTGACACGTTCTACATAAAGTTGTGTTTCCGTCGTGTCTGCCTCAAGCCTGCCTCACGTGCCTCATGCCTGCCTCACGCGCCTCATGCCTGCCTCACGCGCCTCATGCCTGCCTCACGTGCCTCATGCCTGCCTCACGCCTGCCTCATGTGCCTCATGCCTGCCTCATGTGCCTCATGCCTGCCTCACGTGCCTCATGCCTGCCTCACATACCTCATGCTTGCCTCACGTGCCTCATCGCCCGTTCTGGTGACACGTTCTACGTAAAGTTGTGTTTTCATCGTGTCTGCCTTATGCCTGCCTCACATGCCTCATGCCTGCCTCATGTCTGCCTCACGTGCCTCATGCCTGCCTCACATGCCTCATGCCTGCCTCACGTGCCTCATCTGCCTCTGCCTCATGGTGTACACGAAATCGGCAAGTGCGCAACCCCTCGGCATGCCTGCTACGGTCTTTTCCTCTGATATGCGCAGAGGCGAAGAGGGAAGTAGACGGGCGCAAACTCAAAGCTCAGCAAGTAGCTCTAGCTCTGCTCAGTTTTTTCGAGGTACCCATTGTCGGTGCATGGGACCAAAGACGGAGGTTCTATTGGCTTATATTTTGTTCTTGGTAGAAGCCAGATACCGACTTCGAAAAAGAATGCTTCTTTGAACCTTAGTTAAATCTGAAAATTATATTGAGCAAAACGGTAAAATGTAGACCCAAAATAGAATACCCATTCAAGTATTCTTGGGAGCTTCAACTGCACTGTAAAAAAAATCTTGCAGTATTTGCTACTGGGATTAATCTTGTCTTTATTGAGATAAGATTATCCCTAATTCGGATTAATCTTATCCCAATAGAGATAAAAGTAATCCCAGTAGCAAATACTGCATCCTTATTCGGAGAAACTTTTTACAGTGTGACTGGCAGCTTACTTTTGTTGAAAACGGCAGTGTTCAAGGTTAGTTAACTTTCAAAGAAGTATAACTCTACTGTACTGCGTAGTGTAAAGAACAGCCGTCTCTTTTATAGTCTTTCATCCTTGCTCTGACTATTTCTGAATAATTCACTGTAAACCGAAACTCCAGCATTCATCCGTTCCGGCAGCGTTCAATCAACTAACCATCTGGCGCTCCGCCAAAGTGACGTATACGAGATCTCGGGTATAAGCATCCTCTCAATACTTCTATATGACTAAGTCCAAAACACGCCATTGATCCTCAGGAAGAAGGAGTAAGCGCGTCCGTAACGACTCAAACTCAACGACTCACATCCTGTGTCAAGCAATCACGACGATCTTTGGGAGCAGCTGTGACACCACTTCTGCCTTTCTTCCGCTAGATACCCGGAGATTTCGCAGCGGCAAGGAGAGATAGTCATAAAGAGTATAGTTACGGAAAGCGAGCGGGGATTTTTCCTCGGCGCATTGGCTGGCAGATACAGGTTCCTATGATTATCCGTTCTTGCTTCAAATGAACGTTCGAGAAAACAGAGTCCTGTGTTTCGCGCCGTCAGAAGCTTATTTTAGGCAAAATTGTGCCGACGAATTTTGTTCTCAGACCTTTTGGGGAGGGAGTCCCCCACGCCCCTGGTAAGTGCAGGGGTGCTAGTTCGAGTGTCAGTGGTGACAGTAACAGGGGCTAGTGGCGTGACTCTGTACGACAGACCAAAGTCCATCCAGCTTCAAATGGGTACCTGGAGATCAGGGGCGTCACGTATTGGGGGGGGGGACGCCCACCCAATGTTGTCGGACAGTAGGTAAAAATAGCCGAGTAGGCGCGGAGCACCGCGATTTTCGTAAAAGCAGTCATTTTTTTCTTGGAAACATTAGATTTTTCTTCAAAACTGTCGTTTTTTCTTAAAAATAATCGATTTTCTCTTAAAAACAGTCAGTTTTTCTTAAAATCAGTCGATATTTCGTCAAAGCAAGTCGTTTTTTCTGCAAAAACAGTCGGTAAAAATGACCAGCCAGTCGGTAATTACCTTGCCCCCGCCTCCCAAACGTTTTGGCTAGTAACGCCTCTGCTGGAGACATCTGGGAAGGTAACCCACTTCTCGGTAAGATAATGCGGAGCTAAGGTAGCGTTCCAGCGACGTATACCGATCGTTACTATTCTTGTTATTATTGCCGTTCCAGAGCCCGCCGTAATAAGTAAACTGGCTCCTCCCACTTATTATTTTCGTTCTACGACTGTTACAATTTACTTATGATGGTCGCGAGCATCACAAGTGATAATAACTATCGGTTCTGCCGGAACTCCCGTAAGAGCGATGACGTATGTTCGCGCTGTTATTATTTTTGTTCCAGAGAGCGTGATAACTACGATAATACGGCGCTCCTCTTATCATCGTAACTTGTAATAACTTCACACTGGAACGCTACCTAAGCAACAAAGAAGTGCCCGAACTTGCGCGGGCATTAGCGTTTCCAAGAGATTATATAGTTAGAAAGCGAAGCTAACTGTTCTGGAAAACGAATCCACGAATAGAGCGGAACGGAAAGTTGTATAGCCGGAACGGCTTTCCATGAGCTTTAGCGCGTGGTGGATTTTCGTCTTGCTTTTCGAATCGGTCGTGCGGTCGTGCCTACTGTTTGGTTTCGAGCGGGGGTTAGTGGCGTAACTGTGTAAGACAAGCCAAAGAAGAGAGACGAACCCACCTTAGCATCGGCGTAACTCTGTAAGACAAAGCCAAAGAAGAGAGACGAACCCACCTTAGCATCGATTTCGGTATAAAAACCCTCTCTGTTCCCCGACTACGTAATATTCTCCCTCCCCCCTATTCTCCTATACGTATTAGACCCCAGCGAGAGAAATCCCAGAAAATCCCCAAACTAGCACCTGTGGCCCCTCTCCATGAAAGATATAGAAGGAGTTTTGTTCCGGCATTTGTTGAGTTGTACAATAACCGATAAGTTTTCCTTTTAGTGTTTTTTTTTTGTAACAAGACTATAGAGTGAGAGAGTGTTATTTTATTCATTTTTGTATTACGAAAAGGTCAAATTCGGCGGCAACGCTGTGACAGCTACTTTTGAAACAATAAAATTCTATTCTATTCTAAGTTCACCCAGCTTCAAATGGGTACCTGGAGAAATCCGGGGAAGGTGACAGGAAGGGTGTGCGAAAGCACAGGATGGCTGGCCCCCAACCCCCCATTGCACTTCCTGGCTGAGGGCCGAGAATCGGAGATCAGCACCACCGGCTTGGCCTGTAAAGGCTGATAGCTGACACCTTTACCTTTTTTCGAAAGAGAATCCGTGAGAACGCTAGAATTACCCTGATGCCATTTTACAGAAACAATACAGGAAAAAGCTGACCGTGAAAAAAATGTTCAGTACCTTAAAAATTTAATAAAAACAAGTCCATAAAAGGATCGTAGGTCAACCATCACAGATAAAAATACCGCAACATTTAAAATAAAAATGGAATGTATCAAGGCACCTTTTCCGTCACCCACACAAGAGGCAAGCACGATTATCAAACAATCTCCACAACAGGAAGATGCACTTCACAGATCTAAGTCCAACCTCAACCCTACATTTTAAAATCATAATGTCAATGGTCCTAGTAGGATTCTTCGAGTTGAGGGCATGCACTGATTTACAAATGGCCCTAGTGACTTCATGGCCTGCGACTAGAACCGCCTGTTTTCGTATCGAACAGCTTCTTCACAAAATACACTTGCAGGCTCATTGAAGCAACAATGACGGCACACTGTACTATTGACCAAAGCTGGACGTAGTGGTTGTTGTCCAGCAACAGATTGAAGTCTCTAGCTTCGCCACTGCGGCGATTCTGTGTGAACTGGAACATCTCTTGAATACGCCGATCTACGCCACTCAAGGTTTCCTTAAAAAAGATTACTTGTGGTTAGGATAAATCATGATCATAGTTTAGAATCTAACGACTGCAAAGAGTTTAGGCAAACGACCATGTTAAGTCTGCCTGCACAATGGTACCTTACCTAGCTTATAAACTGTAGTAAGCGGGTTCTCGCTGACTGACAAATTATTTTAGAACAAACTGGTCTAGAAAATGCAACTTTTTGTCACGATTATTTAAAGCTTAAGCGAATAGGGCTGAGATATGATAGTCTGGTTACCCATCATATTTTTACCTAAACAGGCTACAAAAACCCGACAAAAACGCGTTACTTCGTTGATTTGTTATCCATGAATATTGAATTTTAGCTTACGAGTTTATTCTTCTGCAATTGTTGTACCTCCATGTTTGAAATGTTTACCTACAAAATAACCAGCAATGAAGATTTTCGTTCTTCAAGCCAGGAAGATGAAAGTAACTTGAACATGGAAAGTGACCAGGAAGCACTTGGCATTCGCCCATACATGATTCTGATGTGATTATGCAGTGTGGAATAGAACATTTCAGATTCTTCACTTTACTGGCCATTGAGACGCACACTTTTGAAGATATTGAAATTCTCCGCCACTTGACGAATTTTTATTTGTCGTGCAAGCAGCGGAGGTTCCTAACGTTACTACTATAGACCACGCGACGAAAAAAAAAATAAAAATCCCTTAGAGGAGTCAAAACAATTCAGTGTATTCAAATCAAAAGTATAAGTTGTCTTTCAGTTAAACTTTAAAACTAGTTTCGACAAGTTACAAGCTAAGGTAAAAGAACTGGCTTTATATAACAGCGCTCAAAGCGGAATGGTATCTATTCATCTGCTCTCGACTCAATATCAGCATCCATCACACAGAGATAATACAACAGATCCGTAAGTCAACAGAAAAAACAGTGGTATCTGAAAGTCATCTCACTTTCATCAATTTTTGTCAGATTGGTGGGAAAAAAGTTTGGCACTTAGTGGTGTGACTGGATATCCGTTTTTCTTTTGGGATGACTTCGAAAAGCGCAATTTCGGCAATTGTCGTTTTTGCAGAGCAACCGTATATCACATACCACGGTAACTGCAAAAACGACTAATTGCAGATCCAGTTACCGTGGTAACAGATACCATGGTCTGCAAAAACGCAACTATAATTTTCGTCGGTGCCGTCCAAAGTTAGGCGATATTCGAAGTAACATACCTCTACTGTACATGTTTAGTCTGGTAACTTTAAATACTACTTACAGTAAAATTATTAACACTAATATCGACGTCTTTCAGCTCATCAGCATACTTCTCCCATTGGTCATACCTAAAATACAAAAAAAAATTAAACATTTATCCTATTTATGGAGGATGAATATATACAGCGAATATTCCGATTCATTCCTTTTCCCTAGTTCAGTCGTAATTTCTCAACCACTTAGGTTTACCGAAAACAATCCTCTTTCCCCAACTTTCCAATAAAACTATATCGCCTTCCATCTATTCTATTCAGTCTATACCTATCTTATCAGGGACCCATAAATTTCGTGTAATGCCTCGCCATTCAGGGAGCTTGTCAATAAGAGATTTCTGATGCGCTCTTGACCAACCGTCCGGTAGTTCAAGGAATATCCACGGGGATAGAATACGCGACTATCCAGATAGACAAAACTTGGGATTGGCTGCTGGTGCCTTGAGGGAGGAGTCTCTTTGGCGCTCACGTCCAATGAGGCAAGCAAGAACGCCGATTCGACCCAAGCGGAGTGTTTGGAAAGTAGGAGAGGGTCGGGCAACATAGCAACATAGAAGCATAGGGAATGACAAGCCCCTGAATGGCGAGGCATTAGCCTACAGGAAATTTACGGGTCCCTGATCTTATTGACAACCTCCTCTGCAGGCCGAAGAGAAGTCCGAACAAAACACGCCAGTGAACCTGGGAAAGAACAAGAAACGTCACCCAAACGAACTCTCAAAATTTATTCAGATCTTGTGTAAACCGATCAATAACGTTTGTTTTCGTGACGTTTCTGGCTCTTCGCTGGGTATGCGGCGATTCTGCATCGGCACGAAGCGTTAAGCATCAAGAGTATCCTCACCGCTCTTGCGCGTCGTGCGAAAAATGAAAAAATTACCCGACACTTCGCGGGCAACGCTAGTACACTGAAACAGAAATTTTGATCATTCTACGGATTTCTCAAATACTGTTAAGGTGAGTCTTCACCTTCCGGAAACTGGGTTCCCAGATTCTCCGAGATTTTTTTTTTATTTCTTCTGCGATACTTAAAAATTCCGGAAATCTGGAAGTTCAAAAGCTCCTTTTTTCCGGATTATTTTGATATACTTTCGGACCGGTTCATATTCCAGGTGCAATTTACAGAAGACGTCAAAGAATAATCTGGAAGCCCAGATTCCGGAAGTTCCGCGAGGTGAAGACAGGACTTTACAGGCTCTTGGGGGATAATAGCTGATTTCACCCAGAAAAACGTCTTGGATGTCAGAGCGGAGAACACGCTACGGATTCTAGGCGGAATTCTGGGACAGGAGTCAACTAAAACTAGCGTGCAACTACAGAAAGAGGACTGGAAAGCCGGCAGTAGTCACCGGCATTAACTACTCATCGGGATATCACATCCATATTGCTAGCAAGTTCAGCTAAGTTCAGGTTTAGTTTTTCTTTTTTAAATTAAAATTAAGGAGAAAAAAACTCCAGAGCGCGACAAAGACGACACGTTCGTAATGGACAAATATCTTTACAATAAATACCATAACACCATAACATGCAAGCCACATTCCTGAAGGAAATGACTACAGACAATTTTAGGATAATGTAGATGGATAGCTGTGACTGGATCTAACGCGGCATTACTGGTAAATGAATTGTTATTATTTTTGTAAGCTTTGTGAGGGAAGGATTCCGAAAAGGCAAGGGCGAATTAGTAAAAAAAGTCAAACTATCGTCTGTGCTGTAGAGAAAATAAATGGAAAGAGATGAACGGTCAGAAACAGAAAAATTCACACACGATCAAGAAACATATTTTACTATGTAAAAAAAAATGTCTCCAAACTTACCTAAATGTGGTAATATATAAGTTGACCAACTTCGCAGCAAACCTTGAGAACTGATTGTCAATGCATACACTGTAATAGCCCCCAGTAGTTGACACTTCCTGGAACTCAGAATCGATCTTCCACTGATACGGGTGCAAAAGTTCTCCATTCGGGTGCCTGACTGCAAAACCCGCCATACCGTCACCCCCTCTGAGAACCTAGAAGTTACATCAGAATATTGAGAAACAACTCCAAACTCCCATTGCCTGCTTCAGGGCTTTTTAATACTATGTTTTATATACAAAACCTTAGCTGTCGAAGAGCAGTATTTGGGTACCGGCGACCTCCCCTCCCGGCAAAAAAAAAGTCCATCAACCCCCGGACCAGCCCCCCCCCCTCCACCGTATCAACCTCCCACGTAATAGTATGAGAGAATTTTAAAAATCTTTTGAACTTAATGTGTTATCAAATATCTACTTCCCGTAATTTTGGTCTTCACTCAAGTGTTAATCTGATGGACCCCCCACCACCACAACAAGGAAAAAAAGAATCTCAAAAGAATCTCTATAAGAATAAGGTTGAGCAGAAAGGGTATGGACATGTTAAGCAGAAACATCTGGGCTGGAGGTGTCCTTAGTTGTCAATGCGTTAAGCGCAGCCATAACAAAGATAAATATGGGGAGTGAAAAGCAAAGGCGAGGATTCGGGTGTTCGGTGAGGTGTTAGTGAAAGAGTAAATCCAACCCGTGTAACGACCCCCCCCCCCCCAACAAATCCTATCCCAATCCTTCCCCTTCCTGGCGGAGAAGCAGCAGTGTGAAAGGATCAGATGCTTTAAACAGTCAGCCATCGCCCTACTGATCTCTTATTCCCAGTCCTTTTAGAAGTTATAATCCGTTTATAAATACTTTATACCTGTCCAGGTTGTTTCCACTTCTATAAGATGGATTTTTTTACGGAAGTTTGGTTGTTGTCGGTGAGTTATAAATAATCAATCAGTAACTGACCGAAGACTATAAATAGTCTAAGGTCTTGGTACCTAAAAGATGGTAGCCTATACCAGAAATGTAACTCCCCAAATTTGCATCCAACTAAGCATATCTGTAATTGCATGAATTTCAGAATGTAGGGTATGCTACCATAACTAACTCTGCTTTCATGCTTGGATGACTGAAAGGAATTAACACAGCTTTCGAAGTTCTGAAAACAAACTTACACTGGATTGTTCTTTGAATGATTGACAGTCCTTGTTCCAATCCTTCTAGAATACGGTATGAGGGGTACCAGCAGTCTACGACCAATGCGATTTTATCTTTTTTTTTAGAGTAACGTCAGAATAATAAAAAAAAAAATAGCTTTAGGAGCTTCAGTAGTCAAGGGGGAGTAGCATATGCAATGGTACGTAATCCACAAGGAATGGAAAATCATTTCATAATAGATAGCAAAATTGAGTTCCACAACCTTTAGAAACAACAAGTATCAAGAGGAAATAAGACAGTCGGGATTATTCAGGCGACGATAACCAATCGCCATTCCAGAATGTTGAAGATGAGACATGACACTTGGTTGACCCTATGTGAAGTTTGGTCACAACAACAGCCATCCCTCAATCCAAGCAACACGTCGACTAAATAGAAAGCGTCCAAGGGCGAGCAAAGAAAAGTATTAGCCAACCAAAGCACTTCTTCTCCTACACCTCAAAAATCATTAAAGCACACCTCACACTAGGCTACTTACTGTTTATATTCCAAACTATCTGAATACTGTAAACCTATGCTCTACTTTTAACAAATTATCACGGCTTTGGCTGTTTCAAGCCTTTTCCCAGACCCATTGACTTCTGGCAAAAACTTGGAAAAACTCAGAAAACCGGTTTTACATGCGTCAACAGCATGATATTCGAACACTCGTCGGGAGTATAATGTGCATGGAAACTAGTGAATTGCGGCAAGTGTGTAGACCTTGCGTACAGGTTGCATCGCCTCTCTTTCACACCTGCTCATGAAGCTTTCCCGCTGGATAAGTATTTACGTTTTTCCTTTTTTGGTTTCTTGTGCTGAATTTTCCCTTCTTTCATGATTAGTAAGTTCTTCTTCATCATCGGTAGATTTTTCTTAAGCTCTTCCTCAAAAACTTCCATTCCTCACTGAAAAACCTGATGCGTATGCATCTACGCAATGCAAGAATAGAGCTTGGTTCTACTCTTGCGTTTTCCTGCATAAGCCCTGCATTGATTGCGTTGCTTCAAGCACAATGCAGAGGATACTTAGCTCAGTGTGAAAGGCTAAATGCGTCAATGTGAAAGCGGCTCTAGGCGACGTTCACCATAAGCATACCTCTAATTAATGTACAGTATTGCAGTATGTGAGTCACAAAGCTCCAGAAGTCACTCTTACTGCACTAGCCCATTCTAATTTAATATTGCATAATGCTTAGGCTAGGCCAGTGGCTAGGCTAGTTACTGGCTAGTTAAGTTAGTCTTTTACATACCTGAAAGCTAACATAGATTGTCGCCCCAGGAGCAACATACTGATAAAAGCATTCTTCTTTCCCAGGTTCTATACGAATCTTGTACTCCATTGCTATGCCTGGAGATGCCTCTATCTCATCGTAGGTTCGAACCTGTTGAACTGGTTGCTCGTAAGGATTATGAACCTGTTGTTGAACTGGAACTGGCTGCTCATATGGATTTTGAACCTGTTGAACTGGTTGCTCATGTGGGTTTTGAGCAACGACTGAAACCAAGAAAGAGAGGAAGACGACTCTGTTAGGAGCCATCATTAGGCTAGACTCTTGGTGGTATTGTTGTTGTGATGTTGTTGTTTATGTTTATAGTGAGGTGTCAGACAACCAAAATTTGAATTTCCTGCCGCTTTTCTGGAAAGCTAAAGGCGTACTCCCGCCGTTCGCTGGGGACCTTTGGGGCTCTTCTTGGGGAGTCGAGTGGAGGGGAACCACGGGGATAGTGGGAGTCACTTAATGGGAACTCCTCTGCGGAAAACAACAAGAGTACGGGGAATACCTCCGCATGAACTTTCTTATATCTATCTTTATTTAAGTTACTGACCCAGTTTACGGTGTAATCTAAGTATATCAGAATTCCGGTAAAAGCGTGACGTCACACCTATTTGATGTAAAAAATTCTCTAACGGTGAAAATTCTTCTAACGGTGAATATATATTTGAATATATATATATAGAGCCGAGCGGCCAGCGAGGCACCGGTCGCGTTTACATTTATAAAACGTCCTAGGGACAATCAGATCCTACTTTATATTTGACAATGCAAAAACGGATACGTCAGCTAAATTTTATTCGAGCTATATTTCGGCCCTTCTTGGCAAGGGTCCTCTTCAGGCTCAAAACCGCTCAAGTTGGAAAAACGAAACTTGTGATCAAACGAAACAAGTTTCGTTTTCCAACTTGAGCGGTTTTGAGCCGGAAGAGGACCCTTGCCAAGAAGGGCCGAAATATAGCTCGAATAAAATTTAGCTGACGTATCCGTTTTTGCTCTGTCAAATATGATTCGCAGTCAGCTTGGGTTGAAGGAATATAGATCCTACTTTGGGTCCTCAATCACATGACGTATAGCTATTTACGTCATGACCTACGGAATTCCGATACAATATAGTCGACACCCAGTTTACTTTCACTTTTATTTACTGTAACCTTGTTTTTTTACATTTGTATTACTTTAAAAAATATACTAACCACCCAGGGGCGTCACAAGGGGGGTGCATCCCCCCCCCAACTTTTTGAGATTCGGTAAAATTTTGGGTCGTAGCCCAAAATTTACTAAAATTGTTCGGTATTTTTCGATAGCAGAACTATTCGGTATATTTTCGGGGATTCGGTAGTTATACAGAATCCCTAATAGGCTATCGGTACAAATCTATTCGATATAATGATCGTGATTCGGTATAATCGCCAGTATTCGGTAGTTATCACGAGTTTGGTAATTTGGTCCCCTATAATTTACTGACATTATTTGGTAATTTTTCGATGCCAGAACAATTCGGTATATTACGGAGATTTGGTAGTTACACATAATCCCGAATAAGTTATCGGTCCAAAATTCTTCGGTATCATGATTTGGATTCATTAATTTATTCAGTATAATTTTCAGGATTCGGTACTTACCACGAATCCCGACTTTTGTTCTAGTTTCGACGAAATTATGCCGAAGACAAATATTATTCGGTAGTCTTTCAATACCAAAACAATTCGGTATAATAGCCGGGATACGATAGTTATACCTGGTTATACAGAATCCCGAACATGCTGTCGGTCTAAACTTATAGTCGGTTGGATTCGGTAATTTATTCGGTATAATTGCCAGAATTCACTCGAAACTCGGAAGAGGTCGAGTGAAGAACTGGTCGCATCGAAGACAAAAGGACCGATCTATGATTTCATCGATAGTCCTTACTTTTATTTTGGATCCCAAAAAGAAGATCTAATCATAGATGCTTTGAAAATTCCGCCTGCGGAGCGTTTCGTAATATTCTCTATTTTGTGAAAGGGCGCGTCATTTGACCGGGGTTTTAAGCCAGTTTTAGGATTTCAAAACGTTAGAAGCTAGAATCTGGATGGAAATAGTTAGGCAGGAAAAAGCTAACTTTGCTACCGGAACGTCACTCCGTTCGGTTTCTGGTCTCGGTACTTATCCACGGCAAATGATAGCATTTGTAAGAGAAGCAGTTAAATTTTAGCCTACAGGAAAAAAAAAATGGATTTTGAAAAATTTCACCTGCGGCGCTCGATTTAATTTTCTCTTGTGTATACTAGATAGAAGCTGTTACTGCAGTAGAACCCGGCAATAAATTCTCCAAGTGGGCTTCGCCAAAACGCCGCCTCATAGTTTCATGTTGCTCTTCCTACGTAATCCTTTCTGTTCCACAATTTAAAGCTCGAATTCTCAGTTTCTAGGATTCAGTAAAATTGTTGAGAGATTTGGTAAAAACGTTGGCTCTGCCCTCCCCCCCCCCCAAAGAAAATGTATTTGGGACGCCCCTGCTATAACCATAATAAAACTTCCCCCACAGTCCCCAAAACCGGTCCGGTTATATCAATGATCTAGTAAGGACGTGCTTGTTCTTCCCACCAAGTTTCATACCGAACCGAACGAAGTTTCATAACTCAAAGCGTGTTTCAAGATTTCCGGTTTCTCCCCCCAACACCCCCCAATCCAATGTTACCGGATCCGGTCCGGATTTAGTGTGGGTCGTCTGAGACACGAGGTTCTTTTATACTTTCCTCAAGTTTTCGGATTCCCCCTCCCTCCACTCCCCCCCCAGATGGGATCGGGGAAGTGCATTTTCCAAGTTAATCTGGTCGGGTCCTTGATACGTGTGCTAAGTTTCATCGTCCCAGCTCGTTTGGCAGTGCCCGAACTAGCAATACTCAGACCGACAGACCGACGGAGAGACAGAAATTGCGATCGGTATATGGCACTTGACCGAAGGGCAAGAGCCATAAAAAAGGCTTTTTTTCAGATTTGGTGGGGAGTCAACTTTGGGAGTCAACCCCTCTAAACTTTCAGACTGTTGTATCTCATGAAGGAATTTTGTACCAAAAAAACGGATGACATATACTTTGATCAGCTTGTAAGGTTCCCTTCGGTGGTTACTTTGTTGGTACCCTTTTGAGTTGGGATACACGTGTACTTGTTACGATCGACTGTATCGCGAGAGATGGTTAAACCTGAAGGAGACCTTACATGGCGGCTTGGCGATGAGCCGCCGGATTAATTGTTACGTTGGTAGCGTAGGCGATGGCGCTCGGCAAGGCGTATATTCGGTTCTTGCTTTCCTATCTGCTGTGGTGAACAATCTACCCGCTTTCTAAGTCTTAATTCATAAACTCTCAAGTCGTATGTACATGGTTATTATATTCACATGACGATATAAAATGCAATAGATAGGCGTCGAATTAGCAGGAAGGCCGATGAGTGGTATAATGGATTTGTTGATAAGAAGGTATTGATAGGCAGACTGTATGTTATAGTTGAGTATGTTGATGTATGTATAGTTGAGCAGAGTCAGTCAGAGTGCGACGAGGGCGTCGGAAGAAGACAGATCTAAGGAAAAACACTTACTTTAGTTATAGGCTACATTTTGAATTCCTGAGACGACAAGTGTTCTGGTGAACAGCGAGATTAAAACTCCCTGAATCATTTTCTTTTTCGCTCCCACTTTTCTTTCAAGGGGAGATATTCTTGAGGGGGCGTGGTCAGGGTTGAAGCTTAGTCCTTGGAATTACCAACATCTGATTGGCTGTTAGGACCGTTATGCAATTGCTCTAAATTCTGCTGGTGACTTTGTTCTTCTTTAATTGCCTCTTTGACCGTGAGAAATGGTCCTCAAGCTTCCGTGATTTATGGGGTAAAATAACTGTCGAGCATGTCCGTTAGAAAGGACAGGAAAAAGAATATTGAAGAGGGAGGCCTGTTGTAAAATAATTTAATAAACCAGATGGATCTTACCTTATGTATTCGGGAGGGGGCATCCTTAAGAAGGGGGACTATCCTTACAAGCTCCTCAAGGTCTATCGGTTGCCATAGAAAATAAATCTATCTGTATTAGTTCAAAAGTTGACTTTTTTGCCGTTGGCCAACTTTCTAACATCATCACTTAGAAAGGAGCCAAGGATATCTAATACCATTTATCTTCCTCAATCCCAAGTGCAAGAAGACCAAAGGTTTCGATGGGATCCCAAAAATTTAATATTCGATCCAGACAATTTAATTTTTACTTTTAAAATTTAGAAACAGATCAAGGCTTATAGTGGAGTTGAAACCACCTTCGAAACATATAGAAATAATCCTGTTTTATAGATTTTAACTTGCTATCTATATATTTTGTCCTGGTTTGTAATGAAAATTAATTAATTACACCAGTTATTAAGCACTTTATTCCTTGTATAACGAAACAAAAATCATAGATCTCTTCTTGACAACTCTCCCCAGCGTACTAACTACAAAAATGAATGCGCGAATTTCCCTCAGAGTGATTGCATACCCTGAGGGCAAACGAAATGAAATAGCATCCGCTACATTCCTCCCTTTTTAAGTTTGAAATAAAGGAAATGTTCTCACAGAAATGTAAACACACATATTCACAATATATACACATTACAGGAGCCGCGACAAGGCGTCGGCATTTCCGTTTTCAACACCCGGTCTGGCCTTCACTGTAAACGAATATTCCTGAAGTGCAAGGGACCATCTTGAAAGTCGAGCATTCTTGGACCGACACACGTTCATCCAACGCAGAGGATTGTGATCAGTCTCTACGCTGAAGTGCCGACCCGTCAGATAATACGTAAAGCATTCTATGCCCCACTTTAGAGCGAGAGCTTCTCGTTCAACTGTGGAGTAACGACATTCAGCTTGGGACAGTTTTCTGCTTTTATAGGCAATGGGATGTTCTTCATCTCCCCATCGTTGCGAAAGCACTACTCCAAGTCCAGTGTTCGAGGCATCCGTCTGCAAAATGAAGTCCCGTTGGTAGTCTGGAGTCCTTAAAATTGATGATGATGTCAAGGCAGATTTCAGATCTACGAAGGACCTCTGGCATGCGTCTGTCCACGTAACTTTTTCGGGTTGGTCTTTTCTGACCAGAGCAGTTAGTGGGCCAGCACGTTCTGCAAACCTTGGCACAAATCGATGATAGTAGTTGGCCATCCCCAGAAACGATCTGACTTCCTTCTTCGTTTTTGGAACTGGGAAGTTGTTGACCCCTTGGACGTGTTCTTCAACCGGTCGAACCATACCGTTACCGATGCGATGTCCCAAGTAAGTTGTCTCGGTCTCGGCAAAGCGGCATTTCTTTGGATGAATTGTAAGTCCAGCGTCTTCAATCTTGCGCAGCACATCTTCTAGGTGTGCCAAATGCTCTTCCCAGCTGTTGCTGAAGATGACTATATCGTCTAGGTACGCTCGTGCATACTTGCGGCACTGCCTGAGGATACGGTCAACTAGTCTTTGAAAAGTAGCAGGAGCCCCGTGAAGACCGAACGGCATCACAGTAAACTCGTACAGACCTGAGTTTGTCTGAAACGCAGTCTTCTCGCAGCTCTCCTCAGTTAGTACGATCTGCCAGTATCCTTTGGTCAAATCAATAACGGTAATGTATTTGGCGCCTCCTATTGTTTCGAGGAGCTCGTCGATCCTAGGAAGAGGGTAAGAGTCGAACTTTGACACCGAATTGATCTTCCTGAAATCGAGGCAAAATCTTGTTGAACCGTCTGGTTTGGGAACCATGACAACAGGGGAACTCCAAGCACTGCTCGAAGGTCTGATGATTCCAAGGTCAAGCATGCGCTTCACCTCCTCCTCCATTGCTGCCTGTCGAGCCTGCGGTATACGGTAAGGACGCTGTTTGAATGGTTTTGTGTCCCCAGTATCAATGTGATGTTTCTCAGTTGAGCTACGCCCTGGAAGTTCGCTGAAAACGTGTTTGAATTTCTCGGCAATGGTCAATAATTGTCTTCGACTCTTGTGATTCAAGTGCTGTAGTGAATCTTTGAATTTTTCTTCCAACTCAGCAGATGACTTTTTCGTGGATGGGCTTTGAAGGAAGCCCACATCCTCCGCATACAAGTCGAACTCTGGCTCTCGACGTTCGAAACGCCGCAGTAGATTTATATGCAGGACTTTTGACTTCTTCCTGCCATCAGTCATCTCCACTTCGTAATCGACGGCATTGACTCTCCTCAGAACTCTGTAGGGTCCACTCCATTTTGTTTCCAACTTGTGGGTACCGGTTGGCATCAAAAATAGTACTTCATCTCCTGGTTCGAGCGTTCGTGGCTTAGCTTTTTGATCGTAGTATGACTTCTGTTTTGTCATAGCCAATTCCAGGTTGTCTTTGGCTTTTTCGACCATGTGTTCCAGGCGAGCTCGTATGGTCAGTAGATGATCAACCACTGATTTCGACGTAGTCTTGTTGACCTCGGCTTCCCATTGCTCTCGGACTATGTCCAGAGGACCGCGTGGCCTCCTTCCATAGAGAAGCTCGAATGGACTGAAGCCTGTAGAGTTTTGGGCTGTTTCCCTGTAGGAGAATAGGATGTAGGGTAGCATCCTATCCCAGTCTTTGGTGGATTCTGCAACAAATTTCTTGAGCATCGCTATCAAAGTACCGTTGAAGTTTTCAACCAACCCATCGCACTGCGGGTGGTATGGAGTTGTACGGATAGCTTTGATGCCCACAATCTTGTACAGTTCCTTCAGTGACTTCGAAAGAAAATTAGCTCCTTGGTCAGTCAGTATCTCTTCTGGTACCCCAACCCGACAGAAATACTGCTCTAAAGCTTCGGCTATTTTCCTCGCATTCGTTGTCCGGAGCGGAATGGCTTCCGGATATCTTGTTCCGTAATCTGAGATAACAAGGATGAACTTGTGGCCATTGCGGGATGCAGTTAGAGGACCCACAATATCCATTGCTATGCGGCGAAACGGTTCGACGATCAAAGGCATTTTGACCATCGGGACTCTCTCCTTCGGTTTGAGTCTGGCTGTGAGTTGGCAGGCATGGCATGTTCGAACGTAGTTGGTGACATCCTTCCGGATTCCTGGCCAGAAGAATCGCTGAAGAACTCTGTCGGCTGTTCGATGTTTTCCAGCATGCCCTCCCATTAGCTGGTCATGTGCAACTTGTAAAATGAATCTTCGGCATGGTTTTGGGACCACCAACTGAAGTGATTCGTTTCCGTCAAGTCGCGATACGCATCTTCGGTAAAGGAGATTGTTCTGAACTTCGAAGTCTGTTCCTAGGATTGCTTTCTTGAAACAGAGTTTAAGCGAGTTGTCCTTTTTCTGCAGTTCTTCCAGTTCCTTCGAAGAAAGGTTTTCTGGATCGATCTGTTCTGTTGTGTTTGACGTTCCTTCGCTTATCCTCTGAGCCTCAATCCTTTTCTGCTGACGACTTTGTCTAGGTCTGTCAAGGTCTGTGCTGTTGAAGACCAAGTCCGGTTCGATTCTAGTCAAGTCGTTTTCTGGCAAATCTGTCGGCTGGCAACTGTAACTTCGGCTCCTAGTTGTCAGAAAGGCCTCGTCCACGTGGTTCTTGGACACTGCATTGGCTCTGCACAGCTCTAGGAATCGCGGAAACGATTTTCCAATCAGGACATCCACGGGAAGATTATCACTGACTGCCACCTCGGAATTGCAGGTGTATCTCTCGCCATCTTTGTTGACTGCTACTTCTGCTCTGTTCATAGGATATGTTTTCTTGTCGCCATGAACGCAGCAGATATCAATCCTGTCAACAAACGGAGAAGTTTGATGAATGAATTTGCTGTGGACGATGGTAGAAGTAGCTCCTGTATCCACCATAACTCGAGCTGGCTTGCCGTTGACTTCGCCTTCATACCAGAAGAATTTTTCGATGTCTGGTGATTTTGTAGGACTTCTGGCTAGAAGGCCATCTTCTTTTTTGACAGAAGACTTGCAACGGTTCGCAATGTGACCTTCCTTTTTGCATTTGAAACAAACCAAAACCTGGCGATCCTTCTGGTTCTTCTGTTTCAAATCAAATCCTTTTGGTTTTGCAGGTGTGTTCATCGTCGAGTCCTCTTGTTTTTCACCCTTCACGTTTACTGTCTTGGTGTTTCGGCTTGTCGACGCAGAAGAACGGTAAGCTTTCCGCGCGAGAAGAAAATTCTCAGCTGTTTCCACTGCAACTTCTAAAGTCGGGGCTTTCAGCTCTCTGATCCGTATTTGTAGCTGCTCGCTACGTAAAGTATTCACAAATTGTTCAACCAGTATCTTTTGAAGAATACTGTTGATAAGCGTGATGAGTATCTCTGGATCTTCAATGCTCTTGTAGTCACCCAGTCCCAGCCATTTGGTCAGTAGATGTTCAAGCTTCGCTCCAAAATCGATGAAAGATTGGTCGCTTTCCTTTTCTATGGAACGAAATCGTTGGCGGTACGTTTCTTCGGTAACTTCATACCGTCTCAGAATAGCCGCTTTCAGTGCATCATAATCCTTACAGATGCTT
Source organism: Branchinecta lindahli (assembly GCA_023053555.1). Taxonomy (NCBI): domain Eukaryota; kingdom Metazoa; phylum Arthropoda; class Branchiopoda; order Anostraca; family Branchinectidae; genus Branchinecta; species Branchinecta lindahli. The sequence continues at coordinate 5,568,055 of JAKZAO010000009.1, read as the reverse complement.
TCTGGAATCAATGCTGCAGCTTCAGCTGCCCTTCCTGACAGTAGACCTTGTAAATGCATCGCCCAAGTTGCTCGATTCCAGCCATTTTGAGTTGCTGCACGTTCAAACATTGTGAGGTAGGCGTCTACGTCTGTGCCTTCTTCAAATCTTGAGATTTTGACCTTGGACCCCGAAAAGAGATTGGATGATCCTTGCATAGCCACCTGATTTGTTTGAATCGCTGCATACAGTGGCTGGAGTTGATCAGTTAAGGCCCTGATCGAAGAAGCGGTTGCTTGCCTTTCCGTTTCCAAAGCCGTCTGGAGTTGGCTCTGTGACGCCTCAATTGTCATGGCCAGTGACTTCTTGATAACTTCCAACATTTGTTCCGTGTTCATGATTTCTGGTGGGTTTCGAACTTTTTCTTCTTTTGGTGAGAGTTCCAAGAAGAATTCTTCCTCAGACGATGATGACTGTAAGTCTGGTTTCACCTCTTCGGTTACTTCGTCAGCTTGATGATCTGATGGGACAATCGAAGCCTCCGAACAGGTCCTTGATGCTAACGTTGATGTACTTGGTCGGACTGACGTAGTTAGCCGATAATACTCAACCGGAAACCCAGTTCTTAATTCTCTTTCCCTCGCCTGTTGACGGGTTTCCACACCAGATGAATTTTGGGCACTTGAAGACTGTGTTGGTACTGGATTACTCATGCGACAACATGAGTTGAATCATCCGCCGCGTTCGACGAAATCTTGACAAGTGTGAAGTACACGCTTGGTTATGATACAAATCACTGAACAGGTGCTGAGAAGCACAAACCCGGATATGATGTAAATCACTGCGGAGTGCTGAGAAGCACACACTTAGATATGATATAAATCACAGGAAGTGCTGACTAGCACACCCACGTTGGTGCTGAAAAACACTCTGCTTGTTGTGCTGAAAAACACGTTGCTTATTGTGCTGAAAAACACGTTGCTTATTGTGCTGAAAAACACGTTGCTTCTTGTGCTGAAAAACACGTTGCTTATTGTGCTGAAAAACACGTTGCTTCTTGTGCTGAAAAACACGTTGCTTCTTGTGCTGAAAAACACGTTGCTTATTGTGCTGAAAAACACGTTGCTTCTTGTGCTGAAAAACACGTTGCCTATTGTGCTGAAAAACACGTTGCTTCTTGTGCTGAAAAACACGTTGCCTATTGTGCTGAAAAGCACAAACGATAGAATGACAAGAGTCACTCTGCCAAATTGGTAATGGTAAACCAATAACGGGAACGAATATGATGTGACGACAATGGCAGCTTCCCTCAGTGAAAACTGTTCCTCACAAATATTCAGGGTTGTGGCACGGCCACTGGAACAACCTGGCACAAACAAGAGTGTAATCACGCCTCTTACTTCAGGGATTGCTCACTGCGCAATAAACTTGCAAAACAACAAAAGTACTCGGGAGTACTCGCACACGGAATTCGGAAATCCCACAAAATAGCCTCGATGACTACTTGTCTATTTTTGCGACACGGAATCGCCTGTCTGAACACGACAACGAGTACACTGGGGTCGATTTTTCAACGAAAAACCGATAATGTCTTAAACCAAGAGAATGTCACTTGTCCTTTAACGAACACAAATTCCAAGATCAGAACTTGTTTCTAATTTTCGGGAAAATGTCCACGAACCCTTAACTGAACACACTTCTTTGGACAAAAATGTGATTCTATCACTGGTCCTTTAAGGAAACTCAGTTTAATTTCAACAAAAATTTTCCGAAACTTGAAATTAATCGTTCAAAAACACAAATTGTCTATGGTAATCCAAATTAAATTTAAATTGTTCGAAGAAAAATCACGGATTGAGCCGCTATTGTCTATAAAAGGTTACGCAAAATCTTACTGTGATGACGGAAACGGTGCAGACTCGATGACGCAACGACGGTAGATCAGGTCTCTAATCCAAATGCTGCTTGCTGTATCCAAAAGTCACTTTTCCCGTCACGATAATCTCACGTAATCTTCAAACAAAATTCACGGAATCTGGGACCGAAATCGGGTCGAATTCGTTCACTTTAAACAACCTTTTTCTTTAAGATTGCACACTTCTGACACCACTGTCCTGGTTTGTAATGAAAACTAATCAATTACCCCAGTTATTAAACACTTTATTCCTTGTAGAACGAAACAAAAATCATAGCTCTCTTCCTGACAACTCTCCCCAGCGTACTCACTACAAAAATGAATGCGCGAATTTCCCTCAGAGTGATTGCATACCCTGAGGGCAAACGAAATGAAATAGCATCCGCTACATATTTTTAGTAATGTTTGCTATTAGGATTGATCCGCAGGGAAGACCCCCTCCGAAATTAATTCCTGGATACGGACCTGGCCTATAGTCTGTGTCAAAAGAGGACCCTTGCGTAAAATGGAATTGACTTATCCCTCGACTTATCCGCTTTTTACTGTTTGTTACTAGCTTGTCAAACATATTTTTTTTCATCCCGAGGAGCTACCCACTCCCCGGCACCTGCTGTACACCCTTTCCCGGCACCGACAATAGCTTAGGCGATTCATCTTTCAAACGCTTCTAAAATTGCTTATTTTGATGTTTTAACACGTGACAACCGGTGCCGACTTGTTTCAGGCAGTGCCGGCACCGACCGGGCGTCGCGGCACCGGGCATTCCTGTAAACTAAAATCGAGAGTGGACAACCCCTCGTTTTACTCTTAATTCAGAATTCCCTTCTTTGCCACTAAATATAAATGACAGACTACATAATCCATATACGAACTCGACCTGTCCCTTGACCCAGAGAATCCTCACACCAACATGTCTCCTTACCCCAATACCGAATCTATAATCGACTCCGAAAACAAGTTTCGGCTGTATCATTTGTCCGGCAAGAAAATTAAGTTTTCGTTACCCCTTAAACGACTATTATCTCAATAGTTTCTTGCGCGAGCCGTACAAAGAACCACTACGTCATGACGCAGAGTCCTGACTTCCATGGATAGAGGGTTCACGAACTTAAAAAAACTGGTCGGCAAATTTTTATTAAATTGTTCACCTGACAGTTGTCGGATACATTCTGCCTTTTTGACCAACTAAATGACGCTCGAGACTCGTAAGAACTAAACTGATCGAATAAACTTTTCGTTTTCTTTAATTTGTTCGAAGCCAAATTCCAATGAATATGTTCAAGCCAAATTCCTGGATTCCGGGCGATCTACCATCCCGGCGAGAAAATTTTTTTCATATTCGGATTCAGCATGTCTCCTTACCCTTAAATCGACTATCTTATTAGGTTTCTAAAAAAAATTTGTCCGCCCCTAATTTGAAACCCCTCCCCCACCCCTAAATGTACGGCTACGTAGCCCATTTACGAACACGACCTTTCTCTTGACCCAAAGGATCCTCCCACAAAGTTTCATCTAAATATCTCATTCCCTTCGACAGTTATCGTGCTTGCAGACGGACAGACGGGCGGACGGACGGACAGGCGGACAACGTCGGCGATGTCATAGTTATCCCTCCACTTACGTGTTGGTATCCCAAAAAATGTAATGATAAACTCAGCAGGAATCACGAACAGAAATGGGCAGAAACAACAGATGGCAGCACCTTCGGATCCGTGGGTTAATGACACTTTATTGATCCTGTAAATTTGTTCTAATTATCACTCAAAGAAGCTATATTGGGTGTGGGGCCGGGAATTGCCGCACACGTTCAGCACTTATAGATTTTAGTCCATCTTCAGTTTGAAACTGGTGCCTGTCTGCTTCCCTGCTAGAACGGAGCTTTCCACTCGAAAGCAGAAACACGGGTGATGAAACGACAGCTTTGCTGCATAACTTCAGATAGTCCTCTCTGACGCAAAAACCATCCTTTTTGGCCCCAGTCCAGTTCTACGGAGCTTTCCAAAATGCAATAGTTGCGATTTTCCAGATACCATGGTATCTGATAGCACGGTCTAAAGTCGGTCAAAGGCACTTTTGCAGATCCAGTTACCGTGGTAACAGATACCATGGTATCTGCAAAAACACAACTAATGTAGCATTCATCAATCCGGCCTAAGATCCTCACTTCCGTAAAAACCGCACAGGTTGGACCATTGCCACTTTCTAGCAATAAGCTGAAATCGGTGACTCGGTGTACTAGGAAAAATAAACAAAAAACACGACAAAACCAAAGTGTTGCTCTCGCAACACAAATAAGGTGGGTGGACCATGACATTTACAGACTAGACTAGCTGCGTTTCCTAAATTATTTATTTTCGTGAAAATTTCATGTGGTTGGTAGCATTCACCGTAGGTGCGTTTTATTTACGATCCGAGGGTCCGCTAGCGGGTCACTGTGACGTCAGCATTTTGCCGTTTTATTTGAGCTTGCGAGCGTAAATAAAACGACATTAATGATCTCGAGCAAGTATCGGTCAGTTATCATGTCCGATTCAAACTTGGCTCCAAATGGTAATTTCCTGACGATCGCCCGCTCACTTTTCCAGCGGGTGTCTCATGGTCCGCTAGCGGACGAATTGTCCGCTGGGGTAAATAAAACGGCGAAACCGTGACGTCACTATGACGTCATCTATCACCCACTCGCTAAATAAAACGATTTTAGTGACCCGCGCGGGCGAATGGACCTAAATAAAACGCACCTCGTGTTCTCGTCGTTTTCCGTCCGGGGGGAGTCCCTTCGACTCCCCAAGGAGTTCTCGTAGAACGGTAGAACTGGCGACCTGTGGACCGGCTCTAGCACTTACTGCGGAGAGAGGTGATTCAGGTGATTTGTTGTTGTGATATCAGGCCAGGCTTGAACAGTTTTGTTTTTTATCTGTTTGAAGGATCAGTATACCAGGCTATCAGAGGCCTGCTGTAGAACGACTGGATACGGCATGAGTGATTTAAGCCAAGAAGAGGTAAGGTTTTCCTGTAGGCTATTCAGTGCGATTCAGTGGCGCCATTTGAGGGGGGCAGGGGGGCTGCAGGGGGGGGCCATGGCCAGAGCCACCAGATGCGTTACTAGCCAAAATGTTTTTGGGGGGGGGGGCGAGGTATTTACCGACTGGCTGGTCATTTTTACCGACTGGTTTTGCAGATAAAAACGACTGTGTTGACGAAAAATCGGCTAATTTTAAGAAAAATCGACAATTTTTACGAAAAACCGACTGTTTTTAAGAAAAATCGACTGTTTCCAAGAAAAAAATCGATTGTTTTTAAGAAAAGTAGTGGCGCTTCGCGCCGACTCGGCAATTTTTTACCGACTGGCCGACAACATTGGGGGGGGCGTCCCCCCCTCCCCCCCTAGTAGTGACGGCCCTGGCCATGGCCCCCCTCTGAATTACAAAGGGGACCAAAATTCGAGGTTTGTTTGTTTATATTCCTTGTTGTCTGACATACTAACATAAATGCATTTACCAAATCGTGAATTTCACTCTACAACATACAGTCTGTAATCTGGCTTTGAACCAAAATCTTTGTTAGGGTAGCCACAAAAAAAAAAATAATCAAACCTGAGCTTTTGAAGATCAGACTGTGATTCTCCTATCTTTTAGCTTTGATTTGAGGCCAAAATCACCTCTCTATCTTGCCTCTAAGCATCTTAAATCTTCTTTAGAAAACAGTATTTTACATAAGGAAATGCCTTTGTTCATCCATTGACTTTAGGGTTTTGTCCATCTAGTGGCCAGCTTGGAACTATGTCCTTCAATGAAATTCTATGAAACTGGGTGATTTTGAGCTGGTTTTGAGGGCATGGGGAGCCCCAGCAAGTGAGTTAGATGAGAAAATATGAATATGATCATCAAGGTTATAGTCCAATAGACCTATTGCTGCTATAGGCTGCTGACTTTTCCTCCCTAGTATCAAAAAATTTGTGTAGGCAAGTTCAGCTACTTTTTTTTACATCTAAATTTCCATTGAATATTAAGAAATAATATTAAATAGCTAGGACATCTTACTGATGGCCTTACAAAACAGACAATTTTGTCCTGAATGCAATGGTATTTTTAAAATATTTTTTGGACATGTTTTAGATAGGTAAAAGTGATAAGGAAAATTCACAGCAATTCATGCATTCATTACAAAAAAATCGCCAATTTTTGCCACTAGGTGTTTTTGTGGCTACCCTATCTTTGTATTTTAGCAGAAAACAGGCTGATTTTTTTATTTTGACTGCGGCACACAGTATCAATATAATATGGTGTTGAAGTCTCTGCATCTTAGCGGTACACAGGTTGATTTTTGTAACAAATCCTGTAAGGCAAGGTTTCAACAATATAAGCGTTGAGAATCACATCTTTTTACACAAATTCAGAACAAATCTAATTTGTATTTACTTTATTCTGGATGACCAACGCTTGTTTTGGAAAGGGCTGCGTGGTAGCACTGAAGAAGGGTACGAAAAATCTTTCACTCTGTTTGAGTTACCGTGCAATGGCCCCAGAGGGAAGCCATTGCTTTCGTTTGGGATCACAAAAAGATGCTCTGACCGTAAATGTTTGACGGAATTTTGCCTGCGGCGCCTTTCTTGGTATTGTCGATACAGGCCTAGTCGAAGGAGCATGTATTCGGTGTGGTTTTGAAGCTAAAATTTGTATGCGAAGTGTATTAAGATGTTAACCCCATATCCAAATTCAGAAGATATCATGAATCAAAGATACATCTGGATAAGGCTTCGATCGAGAGCCTCAGAGGGTTTAAAGGATCTTATTTTGTCATAAGGGCAGGCCTCAAACTATAGCCCGTAGCATGCTTCAGAAATTTTATTTTGCACAACGCGTGACTCTTGCATTTGCTCCTTACGATATATTCAAAAACCGCTTCAATTTTACCCCAAAAGAGCAAACAAATTTTATGTCCGAAAAAAAAAATTAGGATAGGGCCCCAAAATGGATTTTTGGCCCCCCTCTGAGTGTTCCTGAAATGGCGCCACTGAGGCTATTTGTGAGTCACCACTGATGGCGCTGAAAGTGAAATCCACAGGCAAATCCTCTGTCTTGTCTTAGTCTTGGGAACAGGGACTGGAAGGAGCAGGGAAGGAGTACATGGGTGTTGACTAAACTTTAGCCTATTATCTGTGGCTCATGACCGATTTCTTGGATTCGCTTTCCGAAAATCAAAGCAAGAGTTCGCCAAGCGCAAGAACAAGCAAAAAGTCCCTGGGCCTTTACAACTTCTCGCTGACTTGCCAAAACCACTTTCGACTCCCGAAGTAGATTCGCTTTCCAAGTACTCGCGGAAACTAGCGGAGCGCCAGAACAGCTCTGGTAGGCTAGGCCTGGGCTAAGCGAAACGGCTTTTAGCAGAAGTCGCAAGAACAGCCGGTGCCTAAGCTCGTGGAGCTTTCCAGACCGCCAGAATTGCCCTTAAAAGTCTATATTTTCCATTAACGGGACTGCAACATTAATCTAATTGAATTTCCCTATTTCACAAAAATGTCACAGGTCATTCACACATCAAAGATAATAAGCTAAGGTTGCCACCAGAACAGGTAGGGTATCCAACCTCGAATTTTTACAACTTCGAACCTGGCCTAATAAGGTTAAAAGAAAATTTTCAGTGCATTTCTAACAAGGTCCTCACTGGTCCTCACTGCCAAAAAGGAAAACCTGAATGTCTTAAGACCTGTTTCAGTATTCGCAGAAATTTGCTTTTAAGATTTTCAGGCCAAGTTCGAGGTTATATAAATTCGAGGTTGGATACCCATCTTGACTCTATGAAATATTGGCTGTGGTTCTGGCTGGGTTATGGTGGTTCTCGTGGAAACTAAAGTGTCTGGGTTGCAATTCTGGGATGTGTCACCACTTACTATGTAGGCCATTTACTGGAAACTTACTGTACACTTGCTGGCAAATGGACAGAAGTATAGATAGCTCCTAAATATCTCTAATAAGTCAGCTGAGATACGGTACATTCAACTCCCCAAAGGATCCATTTTCGACACTCCAAATATCCATTTAGTACTGTCAAATATGATTTGCAGTCCGAAGTTTGGTCTTCGGCTGAAGGAATGTTAATTTACAAAGTACAGAACTTCCATAGCCCAGACATGCCAGCAAATATCCATCTTAGCTCAAAAGATGGGACAGTGATATCAAAGCTGCAATGCGGAAGAATCTCTACCCTTTCAGCAATTCAATCAAGCAGCAAAAATAGCAGCCATGTCCAACAGTCGAAAATGAAATCACACCACTGCTAGCCACTAGCTTCAACTCCAAGCATCTTTCAGGAAGAAATTCACAAAACCCGATATTGAAGCTAGAATCTTCAGTTGTTTTTCTACAAGTTCATTTTCCAGCTTGAGTGGCTTGAGCCTGAAGAGGACTCTTGTCAAGAAGGCCTGCTTCTCGTCTGGTAGTCTCTTGGGGGGGGGGGGGGGGCAGTCTATACCTGGCCTATACTACTCTTGTAGTTTCCTAGTTTGGAGGTTTCTTCACTGTCAGAAGTTTAACAGACAACACTTGGGATGTAATACCAAACCAAAAATGGTGGTGTTCATTTGCACAGATTTCTTTCAGTTTGTGTTGTTTTTGGGGATCTTTATTCTCTCAAGTTGTCTGATGTGTGATATTCGGGACAAGATACATTTCTGAGCATCCTTTTGAGATTTTGTTTGTAAGACTGTTAGTCTCAAATAGTTGAATCAGGAGAAAATTGTTGTTTATTATTGTATAACTTTTCTCAACAGGTATGCATTGCATATCTTCTTATTTCTCACAGGAAGTTATTTTCCGATCAGGGGCGTCCCGACACCTTCCTGATAGGGGGGATGGGGCATCAGAATTTTACCGGAATTTTTCAAGGTTTTACTGAAATTTTTCAAGATTTTACCGGAAATTTTCCTTAGTGAATATCTCTGCGGGAACTCTAGAATACTGTTGTGTTCTGACTTTGACTATGTGTTACAAACGATGGTAAACAAAGATAGGCTCGTTGAAGTTTAACTGCAAAGGCAGCTTATTTTTGGGATCCCAAAACCTAAGTGGCGGGATAGCCTACCTATTACATCGCAAAAGTTGTCCGTCTGTCTGTCCGTGTGTCCGTCCGTCCGTCTGTCAGCACGATAACTCTCGAAGGTATTGAGATATTTTGATGGAACTTGGTGGGATGATTCTTCGCGTGAAAGTACAAGTCAAGTTCGAAGATTGGCTCTGTAGTCCTACATTTGAGGGTGGGGGAGGGTTTTCAAGCAAAAACATATTTTTTGAAATCTATTCAGATAGTTGATTTAGGGGTAAGGAGACATGCTGAATCCGAATATGAAAGTTAATTTCTCACCGGACTAGTAGTTCACCCGGAATCCGGCAAAAACCGGACATAAAATTTGTCGACCAATTTTCGGCTACCCCTACTAGTATAGCTCTGCGCGCGGATGAGGCGCAGAGCTCCTAATCAATGTACGGAAGAGAGAGAGCTAGTGTATCGAAGGTCAAAGGGGTTAGTATATGGGAAAAGAGTAGGTGGTTGCGGGCTATATAACAGTTGGAAAGTTTAAAGGGGTTGACAACTTCAGTAGTAGGGTACACACTGAAACCAAAAATAGGCCGATCCCAATTGTGAGACATGTAGGGGACTTCTAATGATCTGGTGGTCTAATAATAGGCTCTTAGACTATAATCATCTTCGGCAATGAGGGGTTAGGAGTTTTGTCTACTTGGTGTACCTACAATTTGTTTCCTGTGCTTTATATGGTACGAAAAATTTGGTACCACGTCTATCACGAGGACGTGGACTCGTAAGTAAGAATCCGTTGCTACAATCTTTGGTGATGAGGGGCTGCCAACTTTTGCTAATTGGTATACCTTTTATTTTTTGCCAGTGTATTTCATGGTAAGAACGATACGTTACGGTACCATGGCTATCACGGGGAGATGGACTTGTAAGTAAGAATCGGTTGCTAGAAGGACTTCGCGCGGGGCCTGAAACTTTAAACTTTGATCTGTTTCTAAATATTACAAGTAAAGAGTATTGATCTATCAAAATCATGTAGCCTATTATATTTTTGGGATCCCATCAACACCTTTGGTCTTGTTACTTCTGATATTTGAAAACACATAAATAATTTGACTCGTCTGGGGGATATTGTATTTTCCAGCCGGGGCTCTAGCCATAAGGTTCAGAGTGTGCGCTGCTTGCACGAAAAAACAAAATTCATCCAGACGTGGAGAATTTAAGTTTAAACAAAGTCCTGCATTGCCAGGGCTCAATATGCGACATAGAAGAAGTTACGCCTGTAGAAAAGTAGGAAAATGATTTTAGGATATGTCTTGAAATGAATCTGATATTTTCTTTTAATTTTTGGCAATGGCTTACATTTCTAGTTGGTAAATATTCCAAGCGTACAGGGACAACCACACAGAGGTACCACAAATCTGAAAGTTTCGACAGCCTTCTCGACTCAGAAGTTAGTCTTGATGACGGTACTGTGGTATTATTCCTGGAACAGTATTTGTAGTTGGAAATAAATTTCGGTAGGCTGCCTAATTTTGAAAGCTACTGAAATTTTGGAGATTACCGGAATCACCCGGTGAACGTTCCGGTATGTTGTTTTGTCCGATTTGGGTAGATTCCCTGAGCAATAATCCGGTAGATTCTCTAAAATCATCAAGTTCAGGTGAATTTGTCAAATTTTAACTGGCGCGGCTTCGCTTCGCCGCACTAGTCAAATTTTACCGGATTTTTTCCCACAGGCCTTCTGGGGGGGGGGGGGTGCAGCCCCCCCCCTCGGGACGCCCCTGTTTCCGATATCAGCCTCGATGTCGGAAGTTAACCTTTAATATCTAGTATATATTTGGGAACAGAGTGACCGTCCCGTGGAACTCCCTACCAGAGAAGTAGTTGGTGCAGAAACTGTCAATGAATTAAATAAAGCTGTAGGCTAGATAGCATTCATCTGGATGACATGTTTTCTGTCTCTAAATTTTAAGTTCATAGTACGGTGGGAGCGGATGGCGAACTGTAAGTAGCCGTTTTATTCCTGGCGGACTACGTCAGAAGGTACGCTGAACAACTCCTGCCTCAGCCAGCGTACACAAACTAGCGGCTCCGATGGCACTCAGCGGGCGGACCGCTGGCAAATAAAACGACTTCGGGCATCCCGCGCCTTCCCAGCGTACGGCCCGCTGGCGAATAAAACGACAACGGACAGTCCGCTGTACTATGAACTTCAAATAAAACGCAACTCTGGATAGGCTAATTCTGATTTTGTTAGATTTCTGTTACCAAAATCTGTCTCTAAAGGATTTTTTTTTTTTTTGTGAAATAAGAGGCGCGAAAGCCTTTATCAGTGTATTATTTATTTATTTAATTTGATAGTGTCATCAGCCTATGCGATCAAATAGATAATTTGGATTGAAATTTTGCTTTCATTTCAGATCAGGAGACGGCGCTTGGCTAGGCTTGGAGGTCTAGAAACTCAGAATTCGCCAAGGAAGGATGAACAAGCTTCCCCTAATGCAGGTATTTGTCAAAATTTTCACAGTGCAAAATGAGTCGAGAATTTGTCGAATCATTGGTAATTTCAAGCCGAAGGAAGATAAGCTGTTGAAGGTGCCGGATTACCAGATATGTAGAGCAGGCACCTACCTGTGGGCCCCGGTCCTTTTAGGGACCTTGCAACAACAGATCATTAAAGTTGAACTGAAAAGCCAACTCTTTTGTGTGTCATTTAATTGGATACATTGAATTATTTGGATTCTGCAAAGGGATTTTTTGATTTTCCACTATCTGCTCTAGTTATGAGGCTCAGAATATCTCCAGCTGTCCCCACAGCGTAAATTCTACTATGACGCGGGAAATTATAATCTCAACACAGATGCGGCTTTTCAGTGGGCAGTGGTGAGATCGGTGAAGATTGCTTAGTGCCTAAAAAAAAAAAAAAATGATAAATCTTTCTCGTAAGGCATACAGCAAAAATACAAGCGCATAGAGGCACCACAAATCACACGAAAATTCCACTATTTGAAAATCGATTATTCGTGAATAGCGGAACAACGAAGTAGCCTAACTCATCTTCAGCGGGTCTTCAAGACAATTTAAGTGAATGTGATGGGTAACTAGATTGTCCTATCCTAGCCTTAAAGGGTTTAGGAACTTTAAAGGGTTTAGGATTCACAAGTAGGAGAGAGCGGGGTACCATGAACCACATTTGTGTTTTGATTTTTTTCCAGGCGAACCAAATGAGCTTTCAGCATCTTTTTCACTTTAAAATGTAGCTTATTTATCGGCCGATCTCCGAGTATTTTTCTTTGACATGTAATTTATCCGAGTGGAACACACCGACGGTTCTAGAAAACTTGGTCAGCTGGTTCATCGTACCCCACCCCCTGGGTACCATGAACCACCCTCGGGGCACGATGAACCAGAATGATTGATCTTATAATGTTGTGTAATTTTCGTGTAATATATAAAGGTAAAAGCTACTAAATGTAGAGAGATTAAAAAATACCAACTAAATCTTAACCAAGTGGGAATCACCCGACGTTAACTCCAAAAATAATTATCCCTGCGTAGCCGGATGTTCCACCAAAAGGGTATGACTTTCGGAGGTTAAACACCACTTGGAATTTCAAACTGAATCGCGTCATTGGTAGGAACGAATTCCTGGTTATCCAAATGCTTCCAGAACTCCACTTCAAGCTCCAAATTATTGATTTACATTGGACATTCCCTCTACAACCACTGGTTCAATGTTCCCCATGGCAAGCGGTTCATCGATCCCCCCGTGCATAGGAATTGCTAAAAGATAGCTAACTAAAAAAGTAATAAACGGAACGTAAAGCGCAATTCACAGTCTTAAAGCCATGATATTATTCCATTGGAAACCCGACAATCATCCTGATCTGACAGGTTTATCACCTGAAAAGTAAACAAACAGTCTTAAACAAATTTTTTACTTTACCACCCCAAAAATAGTCTTATTGCCGTCACGAGTCGAGTATTGGTCCATACTGACCAGAACTACATCAGAACCTAGAGGGACCAGGGGTCGACATTGGATGAAAAGGAGGAGCAATCACACCAACAGGAAGTGGGTGATACAGCCCTGGTTTATGGTACCCCGTGGTTCATGGTACCCCGCTCTCCCCTACTTGGTCCAAAGATGGAATCCTTTCGGTTTCCTTTTCAGGTGTCTCGCTCGTGATAGTTCTTCTTCTGGTGCTGTACTGCTGTCGGTTTTTTTCGATTAAACCTTCCCGTAGCCTAGCTGGAATAATTGCTGACGACTGGGTTATACGCCGTGAGGAACTAACCACGTTCCTTTTTTGTGCTGTGGCGTAAGATGAGGGTCTAGGATAGGCAGCTGTAGTTAGGATAGGCTCGTTCGCTTCCGGGGGGGTGTCTTTACTGGCGATTTTCAGAGGTGAACCGGCCCTTATTTTCTTGGGGTTGCACGAAGTCAGTGGTGACTACTTTTTGTGGTAAGATCTGTTGATGTTGTCGGAGAATCGATCTGGGACAAGGAGCTTACCATTGATTTGTTTAATTTATTTTCTAGATCCCGAGCAGTCGAGTAGCCAGATGACATGTTCTCAACCAGGGTTGTCACATAGTGTCTCCCAGAATGATATTGACATGAGTCCAAATTCATCACAGTCATCCTGTAGCATTAGTCAGTCTTTACCTAACGAATCTCCAGAAATAATGAAGACTCAGTCAACTATTGAGTTTGAAAGCTCAATGGATGTTGATACCCCAATTGGATCACTAGAGAGTGACATGGGAAGTAAAAGAAAATATCCGAAAAGAGACAGGGTAAGTTGTTTCTTCAGATGTTGTAATCCAGTGAATCTGTAAGTTTCTATTGGTTTATTGCACTGTATGCAGCTCCATGACCTTTTGTGTGCTCCAACCTCCTACCATTATTTATTTAAAGCAGAAGTGAAACTAATGCTATTCAATTTGTTTCTTCTCGAAACAAGCGCCGTCATCAGTCCACGTATTTTCGATTTTCCTTTTACAGTTGTTTTCATGCTTTTGTTCTCTACCCAAATCTAGCCTTTCCACGGAGAGTCTTTTCACAGTGAACGCCTCTCGCATCGTTCGTGATTAGTTCCGTTTTTTATTAAAGTTTGAAGTTACCTTCAAATTCAAAGGTCCCTTGTTAAATACCGTTTTTGGTCGCACGGTCATAGTTTCTTTGTCCTTCAAACGCTTACTGTCGAACTTCGTGAGCTAGCAAGTTCGAAGTTTTTCAGAAGCGTTCATGAAACGGCGGCCGGGCAAGGATCGCTGGATTCGTACAATTAAGCAAACGGCGAAGGATCGCTGGATTCGTACGGTTAAACAAACGTCGAACTTCGACGGCGTTTGAAAACGGAAATTAAGCAACCGGCTAAGCCAACGGCGAACAAAACTTCGATCAAAGTCTAGTACAAGTGTTCCACTAATCACCCCAACACTAGAAGAAAACCATTGCAGTCCTGAACAGTCATAATGCCAGGCCGCAAAAGGGAAGAGGCCTAACTGGAGCGTCACGCCGTCCAAAGAGGCCTAACATAAAGAAGACGAAGAAGGAACTATTGGTTCAGTCGAAGGTACGGCCTGTACGAACCGGTCCGAGACATTAATAGTAACGAACTGAAAAATAAAAATGCTCCTCAAGCGTGATTTGGACCTGATTTGGAACACTTTTCTCTGACGGAACCTGTTACGTTTGGCGGCAAAAATCTGTGACATTCTGCGACTACAAAATTCACTCCTTTTTTCGGTTTTCAGTCAAAATCTCGTGGATTCCGAGTTTCCAGTTTGCTCTTATAACAGAAGCTATATATTCGTAAAACAAATAAATCCTTTTTTTCTAGAACAGAGTTTTTCTACAAGAGCCTTGAAATTGGCCCATATACTGTGAAATCGCAGAATTTCTGACATTTTTGCCGTAAGTGTTATTTCCTGTGACAAATTTTTCACAGCTGTGAATCTGGGCAGAATCGAAAACCTGCGTCAAATCGCAGAATGCTGCGACCAGTGGCAACACTGTCCGTCTGCCGACCGATGCTCTAACCAATTTAGTATTCGAGGGGCTTGTGAATTTACAATCGCCAGTTAGCATCGGTCTCGGGAACAGTGATCTTGTTTGAGAGAAATTTCGGTTCGGTCGGATTCTGGTCAAAACAGTATTTTTTTGGGATCCCAAAACGTAAGTGGAGGGATACCTATGACATCGCAAAAGTTGTCCGTCCGTCTGTCCGTCTGTCCGTCTGTCCGTCCGTCCGTCCGTCCGTCTGTCCGTCCGTCTGTGAGCACGATAACTCTCGAAGGGAATGAGATATTTTGATGAAACTTGGTGTGAGCATTCTTTGGGTCAAGAGTAAGGTCGAGTTCGTAGATGGGCCCTGTAGGTCTACATTTAGGGGTGGGGGAGGGGGTTCAAATTAAGGGGCAAGTAAAATATTTTTATACAGCTAATGTGATAGTCGATTATGGGGCAAGAAGACCCGCTGAACACGAATATGATAACCATTTCCTCACCGGACAAGTAGTTCGTCCGGAATCCGGCCAAACCGGAAAGTTTGTTAAAAGTAAAAGTTTTATTTGAAGTTGAATAGAAGGTCGGTTTAGGGGTATGAAGGCATGCTGAACATGAATATGAAAGCCATTTTCTCGCCGGACAAGTAGTTAGCCCGGAATCCGGCCAAAACCGGAAAGTTTGTTAAAAGTAAAAGTTTTATTTGAAGTTGAGTAGATGCTCGATTTTGGGGTAAGAAGGCATGCTGAACATGAATATGAAAACCATTTTCTCGCCGGACAATTAGTTTACCCGTAATCCGGCTAAAACCGGAAAGTTCGTTAAAAGTAAAAGTTTCATTTGAAGTTGATTAGATGTTCGAATTTGGGGTAAAAAGGCATGCTGAAGACGAATATGAAAACCGTTTTCTCGCCGGACAAGTAGTTCACCCGGAATCCGGCTGAATCATGAAAATGTGTAATAAGTTATATTTGTACTTGAAGTTGATTAGACGTTGGATGTCCGTCCGTCTGTCTGTACGTTCGTCCGTCTGTAAGCACGATAACTCGCGATGGGAGTGAGATATGTTGATGAAACTTGGTGTGAGGATTCTTTGCGAGAGTAAGGTCGAGTTCGTAGATGGGCTTTTATTAGTTTTATTTCAAGTTGAAACCGGAAAGTTTCTTAAAAGTATAAGTTTTATTTGAAGTTAATTAGATGTTCGATTTAGGGGTAAGAAGACATGCTGAACACGATGGTGAAAACCATTTTTTGACCGGACAAGTAGTTAGCCCGGAATCCGGCCGAAACCGGAAAATTTGTTCAAAGCAAAAGTTTTATTTGAAGTTGATTAGACGTTCGATTTAGGGGTAAGAAGACATGCTGAACACGATGGTGAAAACCATTTTCTCGACGGACTAGTAGTTAGCCCGGAATCCGGCCGAAACCGGAAAATTTGTTAAAAGCAAAAGTTTTATTTGACGTTGATTAGATGTTAAGTTTAGGGGT
This sequence comes from Branchinecta lindahli, assembly GCA_023053555.1. Lineage (NCBI taxonomy): Eukaryota > Metazoa > Arthropoda > Branchiopoda > Anostraca > Branchinectidae > Branchinecta > Branchinecta lindahli. The sequence goes on along the minus strand of JAKZAO010000009.1, from coordinate 5,551,625 downwards.
AAGAAGACATGCTGAACACGATGGTGAAAACCATTTTCTCGCCGGACAAGTAGTTCGCCCGGAATCTGGCTGAAACCGGAAAATTTGTTAAAAGTAAAATTTGTATTTGAAGTTGATTAGATGATAGATTCAAGGGTGAGAAGAGACGCTGAATATGTATATGACAATCGTTTTTTTACCCTGACATATACTTCGTCCGGAATCCGGTTGAAACCGGATTTTTTTTATAAGTTAAAGTTTTATTTGAAGTTGATTAGACGTTCTTTATAGGGATAAGGAGATGCGCTGAATTCGTTTCTGAACTATCTTTTTTTTTGGCTGGACAAGTAGTTCGCTCGGAATTCGGCCGAAAACGGAAATTCGGCAGAAGTAAAGCAGGTAGTTTCGATCAGTATCGTCAAAATAAATATGGCTTATACAGGTATATCTGAAATTAATTTTCTCAGATGATTAGCCTGGCGAAGACTGGACCTGGCGTAGACAAGACGTAGTCAGGACGTAGTTGTCTGAGTCAAATATTAAATTTTTGGGATCCCATCGAAATCTTTGATCTTGTTTTAAATGCTTTTTGCTGGACAGTCTATTACCTAATGGATCTGGTTAAGGGTCTATAAGGATGATAATAATTGTTTATGGGATTCGGCAAAGACAAGCAATTGCAAGACCCGATTGTATGTCTGTATTAGAAAGATAAACTAAATATTCCCCATTGTGATTCCATGAAAACCTTCGTTGTTTAGTAAATCTTTGAATTACATTTCAGGTTTCCAGCATCAGTTACGATATATCTGACGATGCTGTCAGATCCACGATTGCGGAGATACTAAAGCCTTCGCCTGAGGCTCTGTCAAATTTGCAACCTTCGATGGACGGTCTCGATGAGTTGATATTTTCAAGAATTTGCGAAATAGGTGGTGGCGAAAATGCAATTAATGGGACTGTGGAACAGTTTTCTTACCTCTCACAGTCGTATGGACGTGTTGGGACTTATGAATTGAGTCATCCCAAGGTGAGTAAAACAATAAGTTTCCCTTTTCTGTCCTAGGCCTCATTTTCTTTGTGAATGAAAAGTTGGAAACATTCGAGAGGTTACCCACTCACTTGCACATGCTGCACACCCTTTCCCGGCACCGGCCGGAAACATCCGAGGGGTTACCCACTCCCTTGCACATGCTGTACACCCTTTCCCGGCACCGGCCCTTCCCCGACAGCGGTGTAGGCACCGGTGCCGTCTATAAATTAGGGGATTCATCTTTCAAACTCTTGCCTGGAACTGATTCCTGCACCGGCCGGGCAAGCATTGCTGTACACTCAAACCGAGAGTGGGCAATCCCTACAATCCACTCTGAGCCAGGCTTTTATAGTTTTTAGGAATTTTACGACACCGCGTCCATCGCCGGCTCTTTTAAGGAGTGAGCGGTCACGCCACTCGGGTGATTTACTATCATTACTGCCAAGAACCCCACTTGAGAGCAATGGCGGATCTTGAAACTCAGAAACCCACAAAACCGTCATCCCTTTGGCTACCCTCTACCCCATCTCATTAGCAAGACCAATGAAAGTCCTAGGAGACCTTCTTTATAGCCCTGCTAATTTGACGAAGGGGGAAGGGGGGCTTTGATAGCTGAGGTCTAGCTGAGGCTCATTGCCAGTTAATGAACTAGTTTTCTACCAAGTTGTCTTATCTTTATTTAGTTATTGATTGTAGCTTGAAGCATCCGCATTCCACAGCCTTTATATTATTCTCGACTATTTAACAACCCCGATGTTATTTTCCTACCACTAGACTCCTACTATGTAGTAATAGTAGTAGTTTATTACACTAAAGGCTTGAGGCCATGGTAAATCACATTGAGTTTCGTGTGAGCTCGACCCATCTTGATTGTGTTGTGTAGGCTACTTTTTTTTTGTTGGAGGCTTCATGCCTTCAGCATATTTTTTCTTCTTTTGTTTTGTTTAGTGTATATAAATTGAGTTGTTATGTAGCAGCCCCAGAGGATATATTTTGAAATAAATAAATAAATAAATAAATAAAACGATAGAACAAAATTTACATATGTATAATCCAAACCTGAAACCGGACAAAACTATAGAAAGTGCTCCATGTGCGACATTCCCATACAGACGAACCTTCCAAGATTTTTATTTCCAAGAAAAGATTTTTCTCCCAACCTCTGTACCAACCATTCTTTACCCCCGTATTCTACCCCCAAAACCTTCATCCTTAAATCTTTTAGTTCTTCGCAATCATTCATAAAATATTCAGTATTTTCTAGCGCCTGCCCACACATCGGGCAAGAGGAAAGACCATCCGTTACCCTAGCTTTTCCTAGCCTAGGTATTCTCTTCTTTCTCCAAGTGGCATGAAATTCGACCGGACTGAAATCACCCATTTAACCTCATCCTTTTTTAGACCTGCCTCGTCTAGCCTTCATCTATTTATTGATGTGTACCGAGAGCACTAGGTATCTGCGGCTGAATTGCCATGTACAGTCTTAGAAGTGGTCCATTAGTCTGTCAGTCCGACGGTCTGATGGTAACGATTTAGGGCACTTCTGAGTAATGTAAAAATATGACAGTTGTCAGACATGTTAGGCACCTGACTAGTCGTCATATTTCGGATTCGATCATCAATGGAATGGAGAGGAGTCTTGTACCTTCTTGCATTCATAATTTCCGAGGATGATCAGTTCAGATGAAACATGGTTGTTATTAAGACACATGATTCCGGCCAGCTGGGTACAGGGATGGGGCCTGAAATTATGCTACGGATAAGTGTCTAACTAGTGGAGAGATCAGAACGGAATCTGAATCGGAATCCTTTTCCTTTATTCCTTTTCCTTCCTTTTCCTTTCCTTTACCCCCCCCCCCCCACCCAACCAACCCTTCCACATTTATCTAACTATCCAAAAAATAATTTTTCAATCTATTTTTAAACAAAAACTGGTTCTCCGACTCCCTGATTCTCTCCGGAAGATGATTCCACACCTTCACACCCGAATTCCTCACACAAAACTCTCCTCTTGACGACTCTCCAATATCATTCACCAACAAACTCGCATTTCTCGTCTCATACTCGTGGTAATATGTATGATCAACATAAAAATTTCTAAAGTACGTTGGGCACAATCCATTCAGACTCTTATATACAAATACTCCAATCTGGTGTTCACATATCCTTTTTACCTGTAAAACACATAGCGACTTAAAACAATTAACCGTATCACTACAATTCAAACTTTCACCTAAAATACGAAGAGCTTTATTTTGCATAACCTGCACTTTCTTAAAATTCGACTCGAAATTACATGCATAAACAGAACATCCATACGATATATAAGAATGGATTAAAGCATAATAAATATTTTTCAAAGCACTCAAAGGTAAAAAATGCTTCATTCTCCGTAGAACTCCAACTCCTCTTGCGATTTTCGATGACAAAATTTCACAATGCTTCTTAAAACTAAAATTTACATCTAAAATTACAATCTGGTTCATATTCCAATCGGATCCGACCGCTGTGGGCCCGTTGCAGGGGAGATGTGCCCTCTATTGAGGATTGTTAATAGGCCTAGCTCCGTTTTAGTGTATTTTTATAGCTAGAAGAACCGAACCGCAGTAAAATTAATAAAGCTTCTAAACTAAAAATTATGAAGAAGATACTAAGTTTATAAACTAAAATCATGAAAATTAAACAAATGAAGTTTCCAGCAGGTTCGTTTCTTCTAGATACAGCCTAAAGATGATTCTTGCCAAGAATGGCCGAAATATCTGTGGGAAAAAGTCAGCTGACATAACCGTTTACCGCCATCAAATATGTAACATTTTTATAGGGAAAGTTAAGTTATGCTCTGGTCCTTACTTTTGCATTTTGCCCTATGTGTGGTTGACTTGGGGAAGATATATTTCATGTGTTGGTAGATGCGTTGAGCTAAAAGATGTGAGAACAGAGATTTTTGGCATGAAAGGATGGAGGAAGAGGATTTGGTTAAGATTATAGGGAGGAAAATTTTGGAGACCCTCGTCGGCTGGGGAGGTTCCTCAAGCAGGCTATATGGAGCATCGTTCAAGGTTCAAGGTTTTAATTACACTTCATTATACAAATCATATTACATAGGGTCAAGCCAGAGACACAAGGTCGATTGACCAAAATAGACCTTTTTATTTGGAGTAAGGATTCCTTCCTTTTTGGTGTAGGCTATATATTGAGTTTTTATGGCACTTGCAGCTTCGCTCAAGTGCCATATACCGATCACTTTTCGGTCTGTCGGTCGGTTGGTCGGTCGGTCTGTCAGGCCACTCATCTCGAGTTACGGTACTTCCAGATGAGCTAGGACGATGAAACTTGGCAGGCATATCAGGGACCCAACCAAACTAATTTGGAAATAGTCACTTCCCCGATCCGACCACCGTGGGGGGAGTGGAGGGATGGGGAATCCGGAATATTGACGTATTTATAACTTTTGAACGGGGAATCGGATCTGAATGAAACTTGATGTTTGGAAAGACCTCGTGTCTCAGATGTCACATTTCAAGTCCGGAATGGATCCGGTGACTTTGGGGGGAGTTGGAGGGGGGAGTCGGAAATCATGTGAAATATTCGGAGTGGACGGATCGGGATGAAACTTGGTGGGAAGAACAAGCACAAGCCCTAGATACATAGTTGACAAGACCGGACCGGATCCCAGCACTGTGGGGGGAGTTGGAGGGAGGGTTCCGGAATTCCGGTGATCACGACTTAAGATACTTACACATGTGTTGGGACGATGGAACTTGGCAGGCATATCAAGGACCCGACCAAACTAATTTGGAAATAGTTACTTCCCCGATCCGACCACCGTGGGGGGAGTGGAGGGATGGGGAATCCGGAATATTGACGTATTTATAACTTTTGAACGGGGAATCGGATCTTAATGAAACTTGATGTTTGGAAAGATCTCGTGTCTCAGATGTCACATTTCAAGTCCGGAATGGATCCGATGACTTTGGGGGGAGTTGGAGGGGGGAGTCGGAAATCATGTGACAGATTCAGAGTGGACAGATCGGGATGAAACTTGGTGGGAAGAACAAGCACAAGCCCTAGATACATAGTTGACAAGACCGGACCAGATCCGAGCACTGTGGGGGGAGTTGGAGGGAGGGTTCCGGAATTCCGGTGATCCCGACTTAAGATACTTACACATGTGTTGGGACGATGGAACTTGGCAGGCGTATTAGGGACCCGACCAAACTAACTTGGAAATAGTCATTTCCTCGATCCGACCACCGGGGGGGATGGAAGGAGGGGGAATCCGGAATGTTTACGTATTTATAACTTTAGAACGGGGAACCGGATCTTAATGAAACTTGACATTTGGAAAGATCTCGTGACTCAGACGTCACACTTCAAGTCCGGGATGGATCCGGTGACTTTGGGGGGAGTTGAGGGGGGGGAATTGTTTGACATGTTCAGAGTGGACGGATCGGGATGAAACTTTTGGGGAAGAATAAGCACAAGCCCTAAATACATAATTGACAAGGCCGGATCGGATCCGAGTACTGTGGGGGAGTTGGAGGGAGGGTTCCGGAATTCCGGTGATCCTGACAAGACGCTTAGACATGTGCTAGGACGATGAAACTTGGCAAGCATATCAGGGACTTAACAATTTCACTTAAGAACAGTCGGATTTTGCTGACAAATGATCACAGCAAACACACGCATTGGCGAATTCCTTTTTTCAACATTTTACCAAGTCTTGCAAGTGCCATATGAGCTTACAGCTCTTGTTGAGTGTTATTTTGTGTTTATTTTGTTTTCACGCCATGGCCCCACGGGCTTTTTGGGAATAAATTCATTCATATTGTTACTAATTTCTAGAGAAGCTGTTCTGTTCCGCTGAAGGAGGTATTCAGCCACATTCGGTCTCTGACCGTACAGTATTCAACACTGGTACTTAGGGGCCTTACATCAAATAACTCAGGAGAGACCCCGAGTCTTGTACTGCTTGACTTTCTTTTCGAAGACAAGCTACCGCAGAACTTCTGCCAAGACCTGATATACGCTTTGGAGGAGCTGAATGATGGGGCCTTGAAACAAGTAAGTGCTCTTGTGGGGGCTACCATGACCGTAGAGAGGGGACAAATTATTAATTGTAAACAGTGGTACTGCCCTTTCACTCTGAACTAAAACGGGGCTCCTGTCTTCAGAGCCCCGTTCACAAGCATGCCTAGCCAGGCACAGGTGCCTAGGCACTTGCCCAGGCTTAGCCAGGCAGCGAGTTCTAGAGCCTGGAACTCTGTGCCTGGCCAAAAATCTGTGCCTAGGCATGGGTGTGAACGATGATACTAGGCATGTGCCTAGGCATCTGCTTGGCTAGGCATGCTTGTGAACGGGGGTTAATCAGAACAGGGCTCCCTCAAGTAAGAAGAAGAAGAGAATCGGAAGAGGATCCTCGTTTTTCGCGGCGGCTTTCGGATTAACATTTCTGTCACAAATAATTTAAAGGACCCCTCTTGCTCATTCTGCCTTCTATAATATACCTAGCTTCCATACAGAATTGTAAGCTTCTAAAATCCCCACCTTTCTCCATTGTTTCGTTTTGTGCCTACGAAATTTTAGCGCTTTTTGGCCTTGCCGAGTTTGCCCGTCACACAACGAAATGTTTGCCGGGATCTTCAACGTCTGCTGACAACTCTTTCACACACAAGGATCTGAGAAGCTTTTGTTTATTACTTCTTTTATTTGCTTAGTTTTCACACTTTTTAACCACGGCGCGATCAGTTTTCAAATGTTTTGCGCCCAGCCGCCGCATTGGAGAGCAGGAAGGCTGGACATAGTCGACAAGCACTAACAAAAAAATCGCTAATTTCAGGTGGAAAGTAATGGTATTTTCGAAAATATTTTTTCTGGTCCATTTCATAGGGAAAAGATCATTTCTAGTAAGAGTTGTGCTTTAAGGAGTTTCGATAGGATTATATTTTGTACCTCCGACAACCAGGTAGCTAGCTTCCTAGGTTCTACTCCTACTCAAGGGGGGAAAACAGAAGGAAAAAAGGGACGAGGTTTTCCAAGCTGCAGATCCCAGATTCGAATTATCGTTACTCCGGCCACCGGTTACACCACTTATCTCGAAAGGGAGAAAGGGTTGTTAGGGGCTTCCGTAAAAAACATAAAACTGATTTGTACAGTTATGGGTTAGCGATTACGGCTACTTCCCGTAATATTCTCAGAGCATTCTGGTAGCAAGGTGGGAGGGGTAGGCGCTATCCCCTCACTGTCGGAATTTCCGAATCAGGTCTGCTACTTTAGGGAAGTCAGGCCGACCGGTGCAGTGATGGGATGGTTTAATTAGTTTCTTAAGATATAATTCAAGTTCTTTCCTAGGTTTTCGTGCCTGTTTTAGTAAACCTCCAGAACCGCATGCTCTCCGCTTCGTTAACTGAAAATACAGCGAATGACCCGACTCAGATGCTTCTGGATCTCTGTCAGTACCGGGGCAAAACGGTCGATAGGCCTGTTCAGGCTGAAATGGTCAAGCTGGTAAGTTATTTTCCATCCACCCAAAGTTTTGTCTCGGCTTTTTTTGCAGGCTATTCATGAAGCTTGAATTTCTGACTTTTTTGCAGTCTCCACGAGAAAATAAAAGTCTAAGGTAAGCGTGAGTTGTAAACAATAAAGCTGATTTGATTATTAATTAGCTCGGCAGAAGAAATCCACGTTCTTCGTTTACTTTACTCAACCTTAGAATCTCTCTTCGTTAACACTATATATTCCAGGTATAAATTGACCCCCGAAAAAAACCATCCCCGAAGATACCTTGTTTTCAGTTTTAAGCCCCCCCCCCCATCCAGCCCGGAGAAATCATGAAAATGTACTTTTCTTCGTATTATTTTTCTCAGTAAAGACACAAATCTATAAGAAGCTTCTTGATTTCAATTTGAAGACCCTTTTCCCATCCCTTTCTCAGATATAGCCTAGAAAACCACATTTATTTTCTTCGTCATATTATTCATATAATTTATCACACGACCGTAGCAAAGTACCAAAGTACCCCTCCCCCCATCCAGCCCGGAGAAATCATGAAAATGTACTTTTCTTCGTATTATTTTTCTCAGTAAAGACACAAATCTATAAGAAGCTTCTTGATTTCAATTTGAAGACCCTTTTCCCATCCCTTTCTCAGATATAGCCTAGAAAACCACATTTATTTTCTTCGTCATATTATTCATATAATTTATCACACGACCGTTCGTTCATAAATAAATTGTACATAAAACACTATAATTTTTTTTTTACTCAATCAGGGCTATCTTGATGTCAGTTAAACCTTCAACATCTAGTACGAAACATTATAGAAGTGAGCTCGGTCGAATCGTTCTCGGTTTCAGTTTCTTAATCGGAAATTTAATCTCTTTGTCGATTGTTATTCGTGTTATTTAGCAAAGTACCATTTATTAAACTTAACTTTAAACATTATACAAAAGAGGCACCTCAATAGAGTGCTTTTTCGGAAGAAGCTCCAGTAAGTTGGCTTCCCCCCAAAAATCCATAATGTTAAGATGTAAGAGGCCCAGACTCATTAGTGGTCCAGCAGGGGGGGGGGGGGGGCTTCTTGTCATTCTTTTGTTGCAGCGAGAAATGAAAAACGCCGAGCTTTAGGAAAATATGATATAGCGTTTGCTCATGGACAATAATGATGATGATCAATTTTATTACGCGCTAAAACAGCGGAAGGAAAAGTAATGATCTATACCCGATTTCGGAGTTTGAGATCGGGCGCGATGAAAATTGTCGGTGCGATTTTGGCGGTCCGGCTTTCGATCGGATCAGCCAAGTGCCGTTAGGATGGAGCGGGTATTCGAGGATACGAGTAGATATTTATTTATTTGTTTATTTATTTAAGCTCATCTGAAATAATGGTTGGGTGCATGATACGTCACGTAAAGAAAACAAATGTGGAGCGTGATAATCAGTGTATTGCTAATAGATGAGATAGAACACACTTATGAAGTGAAGAATCTCGGGAAATACTACTGAAGTAGAATGAATTACTACTGTAAGTACGGCGCGTCCTTTAGGTGACACTTTTCGAAACCGATTCCATCAAATCATGGAAGCTTGATTGTGCTAATAACGACGATTTCGTTCAGGTCAATTGGCTTCCGGAAGATTTCATCTCCGATGCCGAAGGAAGAGAGATCTCATCTCTAAGCTTCCTCGGCAGCTTTCTTGGTCTGTCACTCTTCGCCGAAGATGATCCAAGGGTCCCAGATCTGCTTGTGGAGTCTGATGAGGCAACTAATACGACTCGTGTGGCCAAAGACAAGGTCAGGGCAGCTCAACAGTACCTGGAAACTATGCGGGTGAGCTCACAGTTCTTTCTTAAATTAAATCAGTTAGCACACAAAATCAACAAAACCTGCATGACTCGTACATCTGAGTTCAGTTAAGGACGCGCAATAAACGGTTAGAATCCTTGCTCGCTTTAAACGTAATTTGTGTGCCCCTGCACCCAGGACTGCCATCCATTTTTAAAACGTACTGCCTTTTACTACGTATTAGTGCTCAGACGATAATGATGCAAGAGGGGCCTAGTAAGGGTTGTTAACATATATATATATATATATATTTATTTTTGCCCGCTTACAAAAGGGAAAAAGCGGAGTACAAGGAAAAAGAAAATAAAGGAAATTGAAGAAAACTACAAAAAATATATACACACACTAAACATGATACTAACCTATACCACAAATCGAGTTAGCAAATGGTCTGTGCAAGTATTTAAAGCTCTTACTCGAGTGCTTTTTTCAATTTTATATATCAGATAAGACTCGCGTTGCCAAGGGTGAAGGGCCCTTCCAAGACCCCCCCCCCCTCCATGCTAGCACATAGTGGCCAGATCCGATCGGGATCTGTAAATGTTAGACAAAGGCTCATGGTCGTCACACCCACCAGATTTTGTCCCGATCCCTCCACCGACGACTGTTTGGCGTGTTAAAAGATTCGCGAGACCCCGCCATTATTATTATTAGCCAGTTGTTTATTTCCCCTCAAAATACACTAGAGGCTATAAAAAAGTAAGTAAAATTAAAGAAAGGCAACTGAATCGCATTCAGTTTTTATGTCAGCGTACGATTTGAAAAATTCAGGCATACAATAAAAAACAAAATACGTTGTATAAAATGATTAGCCTACTCTTGGAAAAAAAGGTAAAGATTGTTGCATTGGAAAATTACCTGCCGATTTTTTTTTAACGAATCAAATTTCTTCTAAACACTTTTTGGGATCCCAAAACGTAAGTGGAGGGATACCTATAACATCGCAAAAGTTGTCCGTCCGTCCGTCCGTCTGTCCGTCCGTCTGTCTGTCTTGTGAGCACGATAACTCTCGTAGGGAATGAGATATTTTGATGAAACTTGGTGTGAGCATTCTTTGGGTCAAGAGTAAGGTCGAGTTCGTAGATGGGCCCTGTAGCCCTACATTTAGGGATGGGGGAGGGGGTTCAAATTAAGGGGCAAGCAAAATATTTTTAAACAGCTAATGTGATAGTCGATTATGGGGTAAGAAGACACGCTGAACACGAATATGAAAACCATTTTCTCGCCGGACAAGTAGTTCGTCCGGAATCTGGCCAAAACCGGAAAGTTTGTTAAAAGTAAAAGTTTTGTTTGAAGTTGATTAGATGTTCGATTTAGGGGTAAGAAGGCATGCTGAACACGAATATGAAAACCATTTTCTTGCCGGACAAGTAGTTCGCCCGGAATCCGTCCAAAACCGGAAAGTTTGTTAAAAGTGGAAGTCTTATTTGAAGTTGATTAGACGTTCGATATAGGGGTAAGAAGGCATGCTGAACACGAATATCAAAACCGTTTTTTCGCCAGACAAGTAGTTCGCCCGGAATCCGGCCAAAATCGGAAAGTTTGTTAAAATTAAAAGTTTTATTTGAAGTTGAGTAGATGTCCGATTTAGGGGTAAGACGAGATGCTGAATCCGTATATGACAATAATTTTTTTGCCTGGCATATAGTTCGTTCGGAATCCGGTTGAAACCGGAAAATTTGTGATAAGTTAAATTTTTATTTGAAGTTGATTAGATGTTGGAAATAGGGGTAACTAGATACGCTTTTCGTCGGACAAGTAGTTCTCGAATTCCGCCAGAAACCGGAAAATTCGCAGAAGTAAGCCAGGATCGTTTCAATCGACTTTTAGGGGTAAACACACAAGCTGAATCTTGGTTTTCTTAATGATTAGCTGTTTGGCCTTAATCTGTTTCTAAATTTTAAGAGTATACATGTTCATGGAGTCTGGCGAAGACCGTATCTGACGAAGACAAAACCTAATTGTCTGGATCAGATATCGAAGTTTTGGGATCCCATCGGAACCTTTGGTCTTGTTCTAAATCTCTCCCAAGTCAAAATCTTCCTCGAGTCTTAACTTTTTCGCAGTAGATGAACATGCAAAGTGCAAAGCAGTACCAGAATAGTTTTTCAGCAGTTTTGGCGATACGCCTTTCTCGCTGGAAAGTAATTCCGGAATCTCGCGAAAATCCTCTTATACCCGACCGCCACTGTCAATCCTGAAGACTGGTCGCCTGTTTTTATTTCCTTCCTTTTTGTAGCTCAGGATTCACAGTGTAGTCAAGTCACTCCTCGTATCGCCGACACTTCGTGAAGACGTTCTTAAGTGGATGTCCAAAGTTTTGAGTACAAATGAGAAACGGGCCCAGCTGAATGCGGAATCCCGTCGTTTGGCCACAGATGGATTCATGCTCAACTTTGTCAGTGTGCTTCAGCTTTTTTCGTCAAAGGTAATTTTTGTTTTTTTACCAAAACACTTGGTGTACCATTCCTCCGGTACCTGTGTACCATGGCTTACGTTTTCCTAATTTGGGGACTCAATTAAGTTCGCCATACCACACTCCGTTCGGCCTAAAGTAATCTTGTATGTTCAGTCGTGGATACGTTTTGTTAACTCCTAAAGGGGAGAGTCTCGGTCCATTACTGTTCCAAAAGACGTAAAGCATTTTTAACTTGAAGTAGCCCCATGATTATGTAATAGTCTTTTCCAGCCCGTCCTTGGACTTGGACTCATTCGGAATCTGAATTGCTATGGACACCGAAGCCATAACAATGCCGATCGTAGGTAAAAAGTTCAGGTTTCTCGTTCTTTTTTTTTTCTCCAATGGTTACCCCCCCCCCCCCCCGGTCTCCGACAGGGTGGGCTGGGAACAGAGTGAGATTTGGATCTCCGATCCATCCTAAGAAACGTCCGGTCGTTTTGCTCTCGCGGCAACAAAACTAGGTCACCATTTGCTGTCGAAACTTTGACATTGACGCTTTCAAGAATTCTATCTCGAATTATCACTCTCGTCTTATAGTATTTTTTATTACCGATTCATTAGGTGGATATCGGGAAAATCGACCAATACTACCCCTTTCATCCTGATGCCCTTGTGAACTTCGGTAACGAGACGAGGTTGAAGTTCAGTTCACAGCAGGCTAAATCATACTTGGATTCACTTAGTAAGTTATTTTTTTTTTTTCACCCGCATTGCATCTTATCAAAACTTTTCTTACCTTTTCTGTCTGTTGCTCCTTCCTCAGTGATTGGGATTATGTTTTGTTTCCTTTTTCAAGGACACCTCGCTAAGATGTTCTGAGATAGTTGACCACTTTAAAATTTAGCTATGCTTACAGCAAATGCCACAAGTCTTTGGCTGTTTTTAGCCTCTTTCCATGTTCCTTGCCTTGGATGACAATTTTGGCAAAATTTGCGCGTAACCGGTCTTCGGACTAATAAGCTCAGAAAAAGTGATCGAAAGTCTGATACGTCACGTAAAGAGAACAAACGTGGCAAGCGTGATAATCAGTGTAATACTAATGGAGGAGATAGATACACTTATGAAGTGTAGAATCTCGGGAACGAGTATGGATGGAAATACTACTGAAGTAGAATGAATTACTATCATAAGTACGTCCTTTTAAGTCCTTTTAAGTCGAACCTTACATTTAAAGAACCTGTCTTAAAAAATTTAGGCTACTGATTAACTCTACTTCCCTAATCGTTCCGTCCATTGTCGTTTCCGTGATTTAAGACTTCCTGTTTAAAGTTTAACCGAATAGGGCCGAGATCCGACAGTCTAGTTACACTTCACTTAAATAACCCTATAAAATGCGTTACTTCGTTTGCCCGCTATCCATAGATAATCGATTTCATCGACTAAACTTATTCTTTCGGATTTGTGGTACCTCTGTGTGCTTGTCCCTTGGAATATTCCCTTGGAATATTCAGCAACTATAACAAAGGTAAGCCATTGCCGAAAAAACACATCTAACAAAAAGACAAATCTTATCATCACTTTCCTACTCCCTCTAGGGAAGTTAGCGTCCGCAACACATGGAAATGCAGGCTTTTGTTGAAATTCAAATTCTCCGCGTCTGGATGAATTTTGGGTTGTCATGCAAGCAGCGCACATTCTGAACATTATTACTAGAGCCCCGGGTGAAAAAAACACAAAATCCCTTAGATATGTCAAAATAATTTACTGTATTCAAATATCAGATGTAAAAATAAGCTTCCTTTTCAGTTAAACTTTAATGTTCACCTACCCTAACACCACTACACTGATTCTTGCATTTTCCCCTAAAGTTGCTCCAGTTAGAGGCTCGTGACTGTGCATATGTGTTGTGTTGGAGTCGGGCCTTATTTGAGTTGAGGCGGGGTTTGTGGTAATGAGTCGAGCAGGGGTATTGTCGATATGAGCTCTTACCAGCTCGCTGTCGTACTCTTTCAGACGAACAAAGCACAAAGCCGTGGAATCTGTCAACAAAATTCGTCACCCATTGTTGGTTCCTCACCGTAACTGCTCACCACCTCTCCTTGTTGCCGTCTATTCGGAAATACCAGAGGAGAAACAGAGCTATGAAAGATTACCAGAAGCTTGTTCAAGAATTAGAACAGACGGAGTCTCAGTGGAAGACCACCCCAGCAGCTAAGAAGAACTACTCGTTGATCAAACAATGGAAGCAACAGATTAAGGTAAGTTAGTCTGTCAGTTGCTCAGACAATGGCTGAAAACTGATAGTCAGCTACGATGCTTCAACCACATTCAACCACAAACCCCTGATTTTTTTATACCCTTTGGCAAACGCTGGGTACCCTAAAGGTCGGGCTTCACTACCCAGACGCCACAGAGTCTGGGGCCCGGATTATGTGAAGACGGTCCCGACAGAAATCAAATCAAATGTCTCTTCAGCAGTCCACTTTTGGGCATTTTTCAGCACCTCTGTCATTTTCTTAGATTTTACCATCTCAACACAATTTCTTCCAAATCAAATGAAAAGTACTTTCAGATTCCCGCTTCTTTTCACCCAGAATCCGGGAATCTGGTAGATTTTTCTACCAGATTCCCGGACGCATCCGGGGTGCTTTCAGACCTGTCTTCACTACCCAGACCGATATCGAAGAAAACGGGAACCCAGAATCCGGGCGAAAAATCTGGGTAGTGAATCCCGACCTTAACCCTGACCTGTCCTGAACCTACTCCGCTATAGGTAAATTCTGATTGGTTGATTTCTGAGCTTCACTCATCACCAGTATTTATTGGTTTAGAGTATCCAGCATTGGGCATAGTGTATCCAGCGTTAGGCATAAGGTACTTAAGCAGCGATATTTTGGTCCATCTTGGCAAGGTCCTCGTCAGGTTGCTGAATGTCAGGGACCGGAAGAAACGAACCTGGAATCAATGGCCCTTGTTGGCCGTTGATTCGGTTATGGCCCTTGTTCACCGTTCATTCAGCTAAATAAAGAAATATAAATAAATTAAACATCTGCTGCCCAGTCAGCTTAGGCTCAAGGAGTATTTAATTAGTCTGTCAGTGGGAGCAAAACTAGTGTTCACAGTTGACGGAAGAGAGGCTACTATGTTGTTGAAAATGTGACGGTTTGTTTTCATGTTTGGGAAAAAAGCAAGATACATGCCAACACCGATCGGTTTTCCGTTGGTCTATCGTGTAACGACGACTTCAGATGAACCGGGAAGGTGAGCCTTCTTCGCAGATAGTTCAGGAACCTGACAAGGTTCGCCTTGGAAGTTGTCGTTTCCAAGATTCAAACATCCGTGGGGGGATCAAGAACCCTGTGGCATGCATAGCTCTTGAACCGGCTATGCGATTAGAATGTAACTTGATCTGTGGTAGCTACCACATGGTCTGTACCACACGTGATGTGTGGTAGCTACCACAGGTCACCCACCACCAGACCAGAACCCTAGGGACAGGCCCGTATCCAGGAATTTATTTCGGGGGGGGGGGGGGGGGGTTGCCCACGGGTCGGACCAAAAAGTACAAAAAAAGACATAGACCAGAGCTTAAAGCCTACAAAAACTATACTTTTGTGGGTTTCAGGGGGGGGGGGGGTCGAACCCCCTAACCCCCCCCCCCTGGATACGGCCTTGCCTAGGGGTCTTGTATACTGGTTTGGTTTGAGTTTGTTCAACTCCCTTTATTTTTCCTACAATTCTTCGTAAAGAAAAATAGCATCGGAAATGTCAATACAGCTTACAGCGAGTACATAATATTTTTGTTAATTCACATAATATTTTGTACGATTTAATTAAGTTTTGGTTTCATAAAAACTTAGTCGAAACAAAAAATACTGACACATACACTATATACAATTTACTCGTGTTCCAATGTTAATTGGGTCATGTACAATTCAGTTCGGTCTGTTTTATTTTTCGCGAGAATTCTTTGCGGTAGACAATAACAGTGGTATTGTCAAAAATATAAGCGCTAGGATTGTCAACTATAAATAAAGCAATGCAATGCCTTACACTTTGAGAAGTTTGATAACAGATAACAAATGTTTGCGCAACCTTGAATTAACGCTACGAGAATATTTCTGTTGTGACCCATGTAAATGATATTTTTCGAGACACGACCTCTGTTATAACCGTTTTAGGTATGCGAAAAAATAACGTTTGAAAGCGTCATAACAGAAACATTCTCACAACGTACATGGATGCGCTCAAACATGTTTTACATGTTGTCAAACTTGTGACAGTGTAGTTCTGTTTATTTATTAACATATTTGACATTTTTGTTCTTCTAGAAACTGATCCGCAGTAAGCCATGCTCCGATGCAGCTCTCCTAGACCCCAACCTGATTCGGCGATCCGTCGAATTTTACAATTCGGTGGCAGCGTTTTGTTTGCGCATTTTGCTTCCGGAAAATTTCAGCCAGCCAGGATTGGACCTCAACTTCAAGCCTTCACAGTTCGCTCCGGAGTTGTTTGCGGCCTTACCCGAGTGGTTCGTCGAAGACATGGCGGAATATATCCTATTTGCACTTCAGTAAGTATTTATTTTACAGTTTTCACGGCTCTAGTAGGCCTATCGTTTTCCTTTAATGTCTCTCTCGTTCTATATCCTGATGTTGCTGAACCTGTACCAGAACTCGTCTCTTTGTTTTTTGGAAAGTGAATCCGTGAGAACGCAGAATCGACCTAAAAATAATAGTTAAAAAATCTGTTCTTTAAATACACTTGAAACTGCTAAAGTTTAACCGAATAGGGCTGAGATCCGACAGTCTAAGTTGCACATCACTTACTCACTTAAATAGGCTCGAAAACCCGACTAAAATGCGTCTTCGTTTGTCCGTTATCCATAGATAATCGATTTCATCGAATGAACTTATTCTTTCAGATTTGGGGTACCTCTTTGTGCTTGTCCCTCTACGCTTGAAGTATTTACCAACCACAGCCACTGCCGAAAAATAAAATAAAAATATCCGATTCCTTGCAGGACATGTCTTAACATCGTTTTCCTACTTTCTACAGGCGTAACTTGTCCGAGCTTAGCATCTTTAACGCTGGAAATGCAGGCCTGTGTTAAAATTCAGATTCTCCGCGTAACCTGGATGAATTTTGGGTTGTCGCGCAAACAACGCACACTCTGAACGTCATTACTAGAGCCACAGGTGAAAAAATACAAATCCCTTAGACGAGTCAAACTGTTTCAGTGTATTCAAGTATCAAGATGTAACAAGACCAAAGTTTTCGATGGGATCCCAAAAATTTAACATTTGCTGATCCAGACATCTAGGTCTTGTCTTCGCCAGAACCAGTCTTCGCCAGGCTAATCATCTGAGAAAACCACGTTCAGATATACCTCTATAAGCCATATCTATTTTGACGATACTGATCGAAACTTCCTGCTTTACTTCTGCCAAATTTCCTTTTTCGGCCGAATTCCGAGCTACTTGCCCAGCAAAAAAGAGATAGTTCAGAATCAAATTCAGCGTATCTCCTTATCCCTATAAAGAACATCTAATCAACTTCAAATAAGACTTTAACTTCTAAAAAAAAAAATCCGGTTTCAACCGGATTCCGGACGAACTATATGTCCGGGTAAAAAATGATTGTCATATACAGATTCAGCGTCTTTTCTTACCCTTAAATCTATCATCTAATCAACATCAAATAAAAATTTTGCTTTTAACAAATTTTCCGGTTCTGGCCGGATTCCGGACGAACTACTTGTCCGGCGAGAAAATAGTTTTCACCATCGTGTTCAGCATGTGTTCTTACCTCTAAGTCGAACATTTAATCAACTTCAAATAAACATTTTGCTTTAAACAAATTTTCCGGTTTTGGCCGGATTCTGGACGAACTACTTGTCCGGCGAGAAAATGATCTTCACCATCGTGTTCAGCATGTTTTCTTACCCCTGAATCGACCATCTAATCAACTTCAAATAAACATTTTGCTTTTAACAAATTTGCCTGTTTTCGCCGGATTCCGGGCGAACTACTTGTCCGGCAAGAAAATTGTTTTCACCATCGTATTCAGCATGTCTTCTTACCTCTAAATCAATCATCTAATCAACTTCAAATAAAACTTTTACTTTTAACAAACTTTCCGGTTTTGGCCGGATTCCGGCCGAACTACTTGTCCGACGAGAAAATAACTTTCATATTCGGATTCAGCGTGTCTCCTTACCCCTAAATCAACTATCTAAATAGCTTCTAAAAATATTTTTCTTGCCCCTTAATTTGAAACCCCTCCCCCACCCTCAAATATATGGCTACACAGCCCATCTTCGAACTTGACTTGTACTTTGACCCAAAGGATCCTCCCACCAAGTTTCATCAAAAATATCTCAATCCCTTCGGAAGTTATCGTGCTTACAGACGGACAGACGGACAACTTTTGCGATGTCATAGGTATCCGTCACTAACGTTTTGGGATCCCAAAAATAAGCTGCCTTTTTAGTGAAACTTTAATGTTTAGCATTAACAGCATGAATGAATAGCCTAATGGAAATCCTGACGACAATATAAGCTTCCTCACTATCCGACTGTAATAGTAATTTATTACGCAGGTACAATCCCGAGACCGTTGCTGAGTCGCTGGACGAATCCGTTATCACCTTTCTTCTGGTTCTCATGGCCTCATCGCACTACGTCAGCAATCCATACTTAATCGCAAAATTGGTCGAAGTCCTGTTTATGCTCAACCCTCAGGTTCAGGCGAGAACTGAGCCTCTGCACATGAGGTTGCTAAGTCATCCGTTGGGGTGCTCTCTCCTGCCTTCAGCTTTGATGAAGTTCTACGCAGGTAAGTTAACCGCCCACCCTCATGACCTCGTTTCTGCCCAACTGACCATGTCGCTAATGTGGGACAAGTGTTCCCAGACGTTGCGGAAAGCAGGAGTGTTCCCGACTCAGCAAACATGCAAAGGGTTCGATGGGATCCCAAAAGTCGTTTTGACTTTTAACTTTTCTCGTCTCGTAGTGCATGGTTGCGGGTTGGTAGCGTTTTCCTGATCCTTGTGAAGAAACGCTCGGGAGACTTACCGATTAGGTCAGTAAGATTTACAGGTTTAGTACTGCTTTTCTCCCAAATATCAAGTTTTCTGGTCTGTTCGCTGCTCGTCCAGTATTCTTCGAAAAGCAAGTAAGTCGTAAGTCGGTGTCATCTGTTAGCGAATGTCAAGCCTTCATTTCTTTTATTTATCCGTTTTCCTTTTTTTCAGATTTGCTTTAGTCCTAATGTCCAATAGGCTATGTGTTTATTTATAGTTCAGCAGAGTCGTGGATGTTTTCTGTTTCTATTGGTCTAACTTGTTTAGGTTAATGAAGGTGCAATTTTTACTAACTTTTTACGCCTATATAGTCGAGCCACGTGGACACTCCTTTTATTATTTTCTCCCAAGAAAAATATCTAAGAAGCTATCTATTTGTCAACCCCGTGTGGGGGGAATTATACGAATTTTCTACAACTCGGGTTTAGAAAAAAAGTTTTTAAGAGGAACATTCATGGTGGGGGGGGGGGGACATTACACGGATAATTGCAGATGCACTCTTTGTTTAACTAGGGAGGTGAACGTAGCCCACATCTTAGGTTAGTACCAGTAGTCAGGTGGGGTCTCGGGAGTTCTTCCTTGTTACTTAGACGTCTACAGCATCGATATACTCGGCTAAGTTTGTTATAAATGCCTAGATAGGACACACGCCTATCCCGCAATGTTAAACTTTCGGACAAATCTAAAATTCCAAAAGCCGAAAAACACGAAAAGTGGCGTTTCTCCATAAGCCGTAATGTTAATGTTCGGTATTGTAGCTTAGGCCTACGACGTCGGAAATTAGTTCCGACAGCGGCAACAGGTAGCCCCGAACCTCCGACAAAATGACAGTGGACACAAAAAGTGACCTGACCCCGATCAGGACCAGGCCAGGGGGGGAAGTGGGGGTAGGTCAAAAACACCCGGGGAATCACGATCAGGCACGCAAAAAGAAAAACGTGTTTCCAAAGGGAAAATTGCGAAAGGAGACGAAATTCATTTGTCGCTGATAGGGTTTTCAGACACGGGGAATGCGAATACGGAGTTGGTTTTCGTCCCCGAATTTCTCTTGACCCTTCACGGTCCTAGGGTCTAGACCCTAAATAATGAAATTGCTGTATCGGCCAAGAAACACATATTTTGGGGGTATTTCAAACATCCTGAATGCGAAAATGACACTTTTTTTCACTTTAGACCTACCCCTGACCCATTTCCGTAGGGTCTAGACCCTAAAGATCAAATTGCCGTAGGCTATTAGCCAAGAAACACGTGTTTTAGGGGTATTTCGAACATTTTGGATCAGAAAATGGCATTGTTGTTTACTTTAGACCTACCCCTGACCCGTTTCCCTAGGGTCTAGACCCTAAAAATGAAATTGCTGTATCAGCCAAGAAACACATGTTTTAGGGGTAGTTCAAACATTCTGAATCCGAAAATGACATTTTTTTTCACTTTAGACCTACCCCTGACTGTGACAACTTTGCCACGGGAGTTGACGGGAAATGCAGTGTAGCGAAATACAGTGGTCTTTATTGTTCGGAGTCGGATACAAAACTGCGGCTACTTAGCCAATGAATGGTTTATGCATGAATGTTCCTCGCCTGAACCGAGTTATCAATGACTTGATTGCGCGGGTGCTCATGCTTGGTTCAGGTGAGGCTGACACGTGATAAATATTATAATGCAAACGTGATTAACGGAACAGCTTAGAAGAAAGATGATTGACAAAACAATGAATAAGAACCATCACACTTCCTTCCCCTTAAAAACAACACACTTTAATTTCCTCCTTATTTTCCATTTCTTCACGTTTCTTCTAAATGGCCGTCGGCAGGTCTCATGAAGACGATGACGCTGACTGTACATTATTTACACTTCTCATGCTGGCCCATGGAACTCCTTGAGTCCCAGGGAACGATCGAGTTGTAGCCATCGCCTTGGCAGAATCATCTGGTGGCTCGGATTCGCTGCATTTGGATGTTGTCAAATCCTCTGGCTTAATCCTCTTCGTACTTTCTGCGAGGAACCCTTGATCTGGCTTCTTCTCGACTGCATGCCTCTTCCTTGGGCAATCCCTCCTCATGTGGCCTGGAATACCACATCCATAGCAGGACTTATGGTATGATCTGCGGTTCCTGCGAGATCCGCCATCAAGCACTCTGCTTGATTTCCACGTGTTTCCTTTTTCAGCCATGACTCTGCAAAAGATGCGATTTTTCACGAAAAAGCTGCTGCGTGCTTCCGGCTCCGTTGCAGTAGCTTCCCATGACTTCTTTAAGGATCCATCTTGCTGTTGCATTTCTGCAAACGACACGAATCGTTCAGCCTCTACCAGACTCTCAGTCTGTTCTCCTGGCTTTGGTCTGGGGCTCCTAATTTTCTTCTCTCGCCGTCTCTGTCCGCGAGTTTTCCTCTGACACGTGATAAATATTGTAATGCAAACGTGATTAACGGAACAGAAGAATGATGATTGACAAAACAATGAATAAGAACCATCACACTGACCCATTTCCCTAGGGTCGAGACCCTAATAAATCAAATTGCCGTACTAGCCAAGAAACATACGTTTTAGGGGTATTTCGAACATTCTGGATCAAAAAATGACATTTTTTTTCACTTTGGACCTATCTCTGACCCGTTTCCCTAGGGTCTAGACCCTAAAAATGAAATTCCTGTATAAGCCAAGAAACACAAGTTTTAGGGGCATTTCGAACATTCTGAATCCGAAAATGAAACTTTTTTCACTTTAGACCTCTCCCTGACCCATTTCCCTAGGGTCTAGACCCTAATAAAGAAATTACCGTTTCAGCCAAGAAACACGCGTTTTGGGGGTATTTCGAACATTCTGAATCAGAAAGTTTCACTTGTTTTCACTTTCGACCTACCCCTGGCCCGTTTCCCTAGGGTCTAGACCCTACAAATTAAATTTCCATTTCAGCCAAGAAAAGCACGTTTTGGGGGTATTTCAAACATTCTGAATCGGAAAATGACACTTATTCTACTGTAGACCTACATCTGACCCGTTTCCCTAGGGTAGACCCAACAAATAAAATTGCCGTTTTATTTCATTTCGAACATACTGAATCAGAAAATGAAAATCTTTTTCACCTTAGACTACACCTGACCCGTTTGTAAAAATTAAATTGACAGCTGCTGAATTATGAACCGAATGTGTTTTTTTTCATGTTTTGTGTTAGGCTACAGTAGATTTTTTTCTCGGTTGAGATACTAAATTGCAATAAACTGAATGCGGCTCAGTTATGAAACAAGTGATTAAAAATTAATTTTCTAGGGTCTATAGCCTACACCAGAAAAAAGGGTTAGGGATACGGAAGGTGAAAACATGTCATTTCCAGTTCAGAATACCCAACGAGCCCCTAGAATATGTGCTTGCTGCTTGGATTGGAAAATCAATTGTCCGAGTCTAGATCCGAGGAAAACGGGTCAGGGGTACACCTAAAATGGAAAATGATGTAACTTTCGAGCTTAGAAGGTCCGAAACACCCCCACAATGTGTGACTGTTGTCTGATCTGACAATTTAATTTTCAGGGTCTAGAACGAAGGGAAACGGGTCAGGGGTAGTCTAAGGTGAAAAAGATTTTCATTTCCTGATTCAGTATGTTCGAAATGAAATAAAACGGCAATTTTATTTGTTGGGTCTACCCTAGGGAAACGGGTCAGATGTAGGTCTACGGTAGAATAAGTGTCATTTTCCGATTCAGAATGTTTGAAATACCCCCAAAACGTGCTTTTCTTGGCTTAAATGGAAATTTAATTTGTAGGGTCTAGACCCTAGGGAAACGGGCCAGGGGTAGGTCGAAAGTGAAAACAAGTGTAACTTTCTGATTCAGAATGTTCGAAATACCCCCAAAACGCGTGTTTCTTGGCTGAAACGGTAATTTCTTTATTAGGGTCTAGACCCTAGGGAAATGGGTCAGGGAGAGGTCTAAAGTGAAAAAAGTGTCATTTTCGGATTCAGAATGTTCGAAATGCCCCTAAAACTTGTGTTTCTTGGCTTATACAGGAATTTCATTTTTAGGGTCTAGACCCTAGGGAAACGGGCCAGGGATAGGTCCAAAGTGAAAAAAAAATGTCATTTTCTGATCCAGAATGTTCAAAATACCCCTAAAACGTATGTTTCTTGGCTAATACGGCAATTTGATTTATTAGGGTCTCGACCCTAGGGAAATGGGTCAGGGGTAGGTCTAAAGTGAAAAAAATGTCATTTTCGGATTCAGAATGTTTGAACTACCCCTAAAAGATGTGTTTCTTGGCTGATACAGCAATTTCATTTTTAGGGTCTAGACCCTAGGGAAACGGGTCAGGGGTAGGTCTAAAGTAAAAAACAATGCCATTTTCTGATCCAAAATGTTCGAAATACCCCTAAAACATGTGTTTCTTGGCTAATACGGCAATTTGATCTTTAGGGTCTAGACCCTAGGGAAATGGGTCAGGGGTAGGTCAAAAGTGAAAAAAAAACGTCATTTTCGGATTCAGAATGTTTGAAATACCCCTAAAACATGTGTTTCTTGGCTGATACAGCAATTTCATTTTTAGGGTCTAGACCCTAGGGAAACGGGTCAGGGTGTTTTTCGGCTTTTGGAATTTTAGATTTGTCCGAAAGTTTAACATTGCGGGATAGGCGTGTGTCCTATCTAGGTATTTATAACAAACTTAGCCGAGTATATCGATGGTCTACAGTTCCAAAGTTCTAATATCTTTTTAAAGATACCGCCGGGTTCATTGATGAATTTAAAATTGGTGCAGGAGCCGGTTCGTTGACTGAAAACAAAATAGGGATCCTGTCTCAGAAGAGGGATCAGAAGATGGGATCCCTTTAAACTGTCCCAATGTCACATAATCACATCTTGGTCCTCGACAACCGCTTCGAAGATCTTTTCACACACTCTCTGTTCTAGCTCTATCTCATTTTTGTTAGGAAAACGAAAAATTCCAAGACGGCAACACCAGATAATGATGGACGCTGATGCGGCGCGTTTAGTATTCAATCCCGAACTGATCTCTGCCCGCCGCAGGCCGATTGCGCGTCCTAGGGTTATTCAACTTGCGATTGTTTGTATTTTTCTCCTCTTTTTCGTCTTCTTCTTTCATTTGTACTTTGTAATATTTTATTAAAAGTTTATAAGCGTTAATGCATTATTGATTATTTCAGATGTGGAGTCAACGGGCGCTTCTTCCGAGTTTTATGACAAATTCACGATTCGATTTCATATCAGTATAATACTCAAATCCCTCTGGGACTCAGTCGTTCATAAAGTTGCAGTTGTACAGGAATCAAGGTAAGACGTAGTGTAAGGGACCTCTGAGTGAAAACTCATGTCTTTCTGTGAATTGACACAGGAATTCATTCAGTCGATTTTTTATTTTTCAGAAACATGTCTTACGGTGTTAAAAAATAACCAAATATTTTTCTTCTTCTCAAAGACTAAATACTGCATACAATTACGTTTATACATAGTAAAACAATTGAGTGGTTAAAAACAAATTAACAGTGATAAAGAATGCGTTGTGAAACTTTATGCTGCTTTCACACTGACGCGTTTATCTTGCGTAATCTGATGCGTACGCGTCGACGCAACGCAAGAATAGAGCCGCTTTCACATTGACGCGTTTATCTTGCGTAATTTGATGCGTACGCGTCGACGCAACGCAAGAATAGCGTTGCATCGACGCGTACGCATCAGCTTACGCAAAATAAACGCGTCAATGTGAAAGCGGCTTTAAAGCTTAAATAAGGAAGATGATTTTTTTATTCACGTTGAAAATAGTCACAAAGAAGTGAGTAAAACTTGCTCTATAACCGAACACGTGACACACCTGCCAGTTGGATCTTTGAAGCTTGTTGCGCTGCCAGCCTCTGTGGTCTTGTAGATCTTCACCAGTCTTGTACGGTTGGTTCAGGTTCGTTTAATTTACAAATATTCGAAACAGATAATCCTACATCACTTCACGTCAAAGAGCAGGCTTGATGGCTAGAAGAAAACACGAGCTTTCTCAACGTAACGCGAGCATCCCCGTGCTGTGTTTTATCAGACTCCTACGTTTTTTTCATGTCTATCTTGTACTAATACTTTTGACGTTGCAGGTGTGGGAAGCAGTTCGTCAAATTCATTAATATGTTGATGAACGATACGACATATTTGCTTGACGAAAGCATGGAATCTCTAAAGGTAACATTGCTTTTATTTTGCCTTTCCAGCAAAAATACTTTCGCCTCAGTAGACATATCTAATGACGGATGGTATAAGATTTATTTGCTATCAGAGCTAACAGTTCTTTAAAGCACAACTCTTACTTGAAATGATCTTTTTACGTTCAAATGCCTCAGAAATATCGTTTTTCGAAATTCCATTACTTTCCACATGAATTAATGAGCGATTTTCCTGTTAGCGCTTCTCAACTCTATCCAGCCTTCCAGCTCTCCGACGCGGTGGCTGGACGCAAAATATTTGAGAACTGAACGCGCAGTGGTTAAAAAGCGGGAAACAAGCAAAACAAAAGAAGTCCAAAACAGAATATAGACCTGATAGCCTACAATGTATCCCAAAACGAAAAACAACACTTTGAAGTTTCTCATCTCCTTATGTGCGAGAGTTGCCGGCGGAACTTCAAGGTATCAGCGAAGTTTATGTTGCGTGACTGGCAAAAAGCGCTAAAAAGTCGGTCTTACAAAATGAAACAATTGCGAAAGGTAGGGATTTCAGAAGCTTATAATTCCATAAGAGATCTAGGGATAATATAAGAGGCAGAAAAAGCAAGAAGGGTACTTTAAGTAACTTTCTTACCTATAATAGTACAACCTACTTCCGTTATTGCTCTATATATCCCCGATTAAAATTTTCGAAATTAGCTAGGCGAAGTTGTAAGCATTAGTATAGCATCCAGCAGTAACTGCAATAGAATAGAATATACTACCAAAAAAGCCCCAGGGCCATGGCAACAAAAATTATATTAGTAAACCAACTTATAGGCTATGAACTTATAGCAATCCACTCCTTGTGATTCTCTCGGGCCCAAACATGCGGCTGTCGTTACCTGTGTGGATGGCATTGAACCGTGAGCTGTATTCAGCATTTGATGTTGGGTAGATTATTGTTTTTATATTTTTGCCCACCCCGATTGTTAGTTGTTAATATTTATTGTTAGTTGTTGTTTAGTATGGCCCAAGCTGGCCGTTTAATAGATTGAATAAATAAATAAATATGGAACTAATTAAAACCTCCTATACTAAAAATCTCGTTCTATGCTCCATTGCAAGCCTCAAGTAACGCCCTAGTTTTTTCCCAACTTCGGTTCATGGACACAAAAGACAACGTTCGCTCGTGTTTAAAGTTCGCTCCGATTAAAGTTGAATATTTTCTACCCACATAGGATCGAAATTTTCGGATAGAAGCACGCATGCGATACGTCCGAAATCCGGAGCTAAGGAGAAATCGCACCCGATTGCAAAAATTGGACTGAGTATTCACATTTAACCGATGACCTTATCTTAGCTAGAAGGAGAGATAAAAAAAATATGAACTATGGCTTAATTTAAGCTTTGAGGGAGGGTGAGCCACACATTCCCCCTGGACGAAGAAAACTTAAGTTTTCAACTTTCTCTCTCTCCTTCTAGCCAAGATAAAAAGATTTAATAGTTGAGTAAATACTATATCAGTTATAGCAGAGTAAAGTAAATCCCGAATGGAGTAAATCCTCTGGCATCGGCATAACCTCTGCATCCTTCACACAACCTCGTTTCTTTTTTTTAATTGGCTTATTTACATAGATTCGTTTGCTTTTTCAGCGAATCCACGAAGCGCAGGAAGTGATGTCTGACGCGGATGCGTGGGGCATGCTCACGCCTGAGCAGCGACACAGCAAACAAAACCAGATGTCAGACGACGAGCGCATGTGCAGGTACGTTTCTCACGGTATTTTTTTTTTTTAAGCTATTACTCCGAAGTGCCTCTGAATCCTGGAGCTAGATTTGGGGTTTGCACTGGGAGTGCTGTAAGTCATATTAGTAACGTTTCTTAACATCGTGGTGTCTGATACCACGGTAACTGGACCCGTATTTGTCGTTTTTGCAGTTACCGTGGTATCTGATACTGCGGTTGCTTTGCTAAAACGGCAATTCCCGAATTTGTGTTTTTAGAAGTCATCCCAAAAGAAATACTTCTACCCACTCATACGACAAGTGTCAAACTTCTTTCCCAGCAGTTTGACAAAAACCTAGGCTCTTGATGAAAGTGAGATGACTTTTTTAGATACCACGTTGACAAGAAAATCAGTAACTGCGAAAACCGTTGTATCAGATACCACAGTATCTGCTAAAATGGTTGCTTTGCTAAAACGGCAATTGCCGAATTTGTGTTTTTAGAAGTCATCCCAAAATAAATACTTCTACCCACTCAGACGACAAGTGCCAAACTTCTTTCCCAGCAGTTTGACAAAAACCTAGGCTCTTGTGTTTGAGATGATGAAAGTGAGATAACCTTTTTTGATACGACGTTGACAAGAAAATCGGTAACTGCGAAAACTGTTGTATCAGATACCACAGTATATAACTGCTAAAACTACTTTAGAACGTGGTGAGAGATACCATGCCAAACATTTCACTGTCAGAAGTTTTTTTTATCATTTACACAAGGATGCGCAGTTTCTACAGATATGAGATAACACACCACCTGTTGCAGTTACAAAAAATATATGACGAGCCTTTATTTGCTACATTTCTGTAGAACATAACAGTCTAACAAACATGGTTTGCAACGGTACTTTTAGCGAAAACGATAATGCGTCAAAGAGTAATGTTTCATCACATATCTTTAGCGTTTTTATTGTTTACATCTCTTCAGCAGAGATTGTGTGTTGTCCCCAGATAAGCCGTCTGTTCCCCCCTCCGGTACCATCGTCCGTGCGTCGGTAAGAGAGGAACACTGGCTAACCGTTTTTGCCGTATCCGCAGTGTTTATTTTAGGTTATTCCTCGTAACATATTAGTTGATTTGTTGTCGTATTTTGTAAACATATGTTGCAGTATTTCGTAATATTCCCCTTGCTGACCTCTTCTAGTTTTTAGCAATTTGGCATTTAAATTGATGGATAGATAGATTGATTGTTCTTGTACGTCCACTGTTTGGAATCACTTATGCCAAACGCTTGTGGACTCTGGCCCGCTAAATAAAATTTAAGATTGTTATTTGAAACTTTCAAATTATTTAGCAGGTTTGCCTGGCATGGCAGTGTGTCCTCAAATAGAAAATAGCATTTCCGAGGAACTCGGTTTAGGTCAAAATCCCCGACGGGTTCGGATTATATCCATTCGTTTTTATTCACCCATCTTAACATCACAACGGTAGAAATGGAGTACAACACAACAAAAAGAAAAGAAGGAAACAGAAGAAGTAGTTAGCAAAGTAGTTTTAATGTAACTACCAAGCCGAATTGGTATCATGTATTTCAGACGACTCAACAAAAGAATAAACCTCTTGATTAAGTTTTTTTCTCAAAAGTATTCTTTCAGCGCAAGCCGCCTGTGAATTCGACCTTTAGCCATGATTTGTGTTGCATTTTCCGAAATAAGTACCAAGGGCGGAGGGACGACAGACCTCAGCCTAGGCCCATTGCCAACCAGTGGTTTGTCGGTTCCGGACTTTTAAGTTCTTTGGTGATCCGGGAGCATATCACGAGAAAAGTTTTCACGAGACAATCGGCTTTTGACAAGTCTCACTAGGCAAGTCAGCACGAGGCAATCGAGCATTAGAAAAATCTTCGAGAGGCAAGTATTCATTAGGCAACCCTCTCACGAGACAACCCGGATTAACAAAAGTAGGATTAAGACAATCAGCTTAAAGTGAGCTAACGTATATATAGTAGAGGGTGCAGATTAGGAAAGTACTCAGTTTTGATTTTGTGAACAGAATGTCAACCCAAATCCAGTTCGAAATGGTGAAAACTGCAAGAGGCGGGACTGCACTCCATACTAGTGGCTACAAGTTCATTCGGCTTTCAACATCTGCAGAAAGCACCTTCTACAGATGCTCTGACAAAGGCTGTCCAGTACGAGGAAAATAATGTAATGGAAAGTTTACTCTAACTTCCACGGCTGACCATAACCACATAAGTAACCCCGCAGCGACTGTCGACGACAAAGTACGAGAGTTAGCGAAGAGAAAAATTGACAGTTCGACGAGTATGCCTATCAAGAAAGCCTACAAAGAAGCCCTTCGAGAAATCTCCGCAAACGCCAGTCAAGCTGCATTTGATCTATTTCCATTTTAATTTCCTTATTTATGTCATAGTTCAGTTTTGTGTGTGTGTATAGTTCAAATAAAATTCAATAGAAAGTCTTTATGCCGCACTTGCCTCACGGGAATTTTTCTTGAGACGACTTGCCTCGTGAAAATTTTTCTCCTGGTAATTTTTCTTGTGAAAAATTGCCAAATGACTGACTTGTCTCGTGAAATTTTGTCTAGAAATTTTTTTCTCGTGATAGACTTTTCTCGTGAAAACTTGTCTCGTGATATGTAGCCGGTGATCCATATCACCTTGAATAATGACCAGGGGTAGATGTTAGCCAAAGGGCTCAGGGCCAGCTTGGTTTCTGAGGTTCAAAACAACGTATAGCCTACTGTATACTGTACTCCGCAACTGTTCTCGTGAGTCCCCATAAAGTGTATTCTCGCTGTTCCCCGAGGACTCCTCGGGGAATCGAAGGGAACGGCGAGAATACAGGGACTCGCTCCACGCGGACTCCGCGCACAGAAAACAGCGAGAACACGGGGAATGCTTCCAAAACGGATTTTGTTCTTAAAACAAATATGCAGTTGACAAAATTATTCTGGATCTCCTTTTATTTTTGGTTTTGTTTATTCTGATTATTTTTTATTAATTTTACATTGCACCAACACCAGCAAAAATTGATTCCCCTTCGAATCTGAAAGGGAGTCCTTTTTGATGATGGTGATGATAATCGGAGCATTCCCCATGCCTGGGGACTCGCGAGAATACGGGGAGTGAGTCCCCGGGACAAACAAAAACGCGGGGACTCCTCAAGTCGAGTCCTCGTGGAACGGCGAGAATACGCCTTTAATGAATACATATTTGTCTTTTTCAGGTCGTACCTCACGCTTGCCCGGGAGACTGTCGATATGTTCCACTACCTCACTCAAGACATCCGAGAGCCTTTCATGCGACCTGAACTCGTCGACCGGTTATCGGCAATGCTGAACCACAACCTAAAGCAGCTGACGAGTCCGGAGTGCAAAAATCTGAAAGTCCGGAATCCGGACCAGTATGGATGGGATCCGAAAAAGCTACTTAGTCAGTTGACGGATATTTATTTGCACTTGGATTGTGAGGCCTTTGCTCAGTCGCTCGCAGGAGATGAGGTAGGTTGTTTAATGGTTCGACTAGTGTTGTAAAATTACCGTAAAATAAAAAGTCGGTAAGTAAAATTCGTAAAATTGGTAAAATAAGGTAAAATAGGTCAAACTGGTAAAATATATAAGTATTTCACGCAGAATACGGTGAGACTGGTATTTCAGAGTAGCTAAAATAATTTGACGCATTTTTCAAATTTTTTGAAAGCTGGTGCGATTGATCTGTAGAGATTTTAAGGGACAGTCACTTTTCCTGCACTTCTGAAATAATTAAATACTAAGTGCTATGGAGTGGGGAATCCCTTCGACCAGTTGCTCATATAATACATTCCGTCCATGCCTTCGGTAATAGCACGACGAAAGTAGCATAAGCTGTACTTTGCAAAATTTTCCCGCATTATTTTCTTATTGCTGGATAAGTTGTCATATTATTGACATAGCAGTTGTCGATAAAACCTATCTCGGCAGACCCACACAAATTAGCAACTTTATCATTCACCTCTCGTTCCTTTGAAAATCTGAAGACATTTTCAAACTTTCCTGGTGCCTCCCTGGTCCCTTGATTCCCTGGTTTATTCTGTGTGGCAAGAAGTATTAGGTTGTCAGTAAAATATGAGTAAATTAGGTAAAATGTTTCTGAAATTGTTGTTGAACCTGCTTCTGAAACTGTAAACTATCAGTAAAATACGGATAAAATTTGTAAAGTACCTACTGGTAGAATACGTATTAGGTAAAATGGTAAAATACCAATTTTACCGGGGTCCGTAAAATTACGGTAAAATACGTAAAATACCGAATTTTACCGTGACCAATTTTACCGTTTACAACACTAGGTTCGACACCCCTCAGGACTGTCCGTAGTGTAGAAATTTCCGGATTCTTTTGCCCGGACACTGAGTGTCCGGCGACACTTTTAAAGAACCCCTCTTGCTTATTCTGCGTTTTAGTTTTGTACAGTTTTTGTTGCCATGGCCCGACGAGAACACCCGAGGCCCGACAAAAGCATACAAAATTGGATTTATTATCGTGTTTTGCCCAGAGAATGCTTGCAGGATCCGATTTCTTGCGTGTAAAAAGAACCCGATGTGCCGACAAGTCCACCGACGGCCGACAAAAGTATATAAAATTTTATTATTTCTGTGTTGCCATGGCCCTCGGGCTTTTTTTGGGAACATATTCTATTCTATTGGTATTACAGAATACTTCCGTTAGGACAATTTATCTCTAGCTCCCTTGTGGAATCATATGCTTCTGAAATCCCCGCCGTTCGCCATTGCCTCGTTTTTTACCTACGACTTTTTAGCACTTTTTGGGCACGAAACCCAAATTTCGCCGAAAGCTTCAGGGTCCGCCGACAACTCTTTCACGCACAAGAAAAGGAAAAGCTTCAAAGTGTTGTTTTCCATTTTGGAAGAAATGGTAGGACGTCAGGTCTATCTTCTGTTTTGGACTTGTTTTGTTTTGCTTAGCTTTTCACTTTTTAACCACGGCGCATTCAGTTTTCAAATATTTTGCCTCCAACCGCCGCGTCCGCGTTTGAACTCTGGTATGCTATTAGCATTTTTCAGGGTATTTGCAGATAATTCAATATTTTCGGTCCGGTAAATTTGATTGAAAAATCAGATGACGTTGTAGACAACAAACCAGATGTGGTGTACAAGTGTTATCTGTGACAGATTTTCATCAAGGTTCTGGGCCGGAAGATTCTCCTAGGGGGGCTCGGACCATAAGGAGAAGGCCTGTCAAGAATGGGATGGTAAGGTGCAGATAACACAAGAATGCGTAGTTTCAACAGACAACACTTGGAATGAAATCTGTTGTGATTTTGAAAACGTTATGCATTAAATGTTATACACAACGTGCATTGCCAGGAAGAGCCGAAAAAGCATCTGCTGACTGAAAAAAATAAATCAGATGATGCTTTTTCGGCGTTCTTCGGCTCTTATTAGAGAATAGAACAGTAATTCATTCGCTCACACTTTCACGGTAACAAAACCAAAATTGGTGAGTACTGTCATGCGAGACGGTATTCCTGGCAATGCTTGTTATGCGTAACATTTAATGCGTAACGGTTTTAAAATCACAACAGTGTTGTCTGCCGAAACTGCGCATCCTCGTGTTATCTCTTATGAAACATCTGACAGTGTGCAAATCGTGCAGTCTGGGGTGACTGAGCTGGAAGTCTAGTTAAATTTAAAAGAAAAATCCCAAACGCATTTTTTTCTTCTAGCGGTCGTTTAGCGCAGAGCTGTTCGAAGATGCTGCCCTTCGTTTGGAGCGCAACTTAAACAAAACGCCGCTTCAGATTCAGCAGTGGCGCAATTTAGCGAAAAGTGCCTGTGATGCTCGCGTAAGGAACCAGAAACAAGACATAGACTATAGCGACGCACCTGAGGAGTTTATGGGTAAGTGGTTTAGAACCATATTTGAAGTTTTTCGGACTCTTTTGGCCCTGACCCTTACAGAGAATCCATGTGTATGTCCGACAACGAACACTTGTCGATCGGGGTTAAAGTTTAACCGAAAAGGGCTAGGATAGGACAATCTAGTTACCCATCACTTATTCGCTTAAATTGGCTTGAAAACCCGCTGAAAATGGGTTACTTCGTTGTTCCGCTATCCACTAATAATCAGTTTTCAAATAGTGGAATTTCAGTGTGATTTGTGGTGCCTCTGTTCGCTTGTATTTTTGTTGTATGCCTTACGAGAAAGATTTATCTTCTTTTTTTTTTTTTGTTCAGGCACTGAGCAATCGTCACTAATCTCACCACTGCCCACTGAAAAGCCGCATTTTTGTTGAGATTAAAATTTCCCGCGTCATAGTAGAATTTACGCTGTGGGGTCGGCCGGAGATATTCTGATCCTCATAACTAGAACAGATAGTGGAAAATCAAAAAATCCCTTTGAAGAATCCAAATAATTCAGTGTATCCAATTAAATGACACACAAATAAGTTGGCTTTTCAGTTAAACTTTAAGGTACTTCCAGGTGGGATAGGAGGATGAAACTCGGCAGGCGTATCAGGGAACCGACCAGATTCACTTGGAAATAATCAGCTTTGAGAGAGAGAGACTTTAATTTTCCGACCATCGTGGGGGGAGTGAGTGAGGGGGAATCCGGAATCTTGAGGTATTACTTTCGAACGGGTGACCGGATCTTAATGAAACTTTATTTTTGGAAAGGCCCAGTGTCTCAGATGCCCCGTTTCAAGTCCGGACCGGATCCAATGAATGTGGGGGCGGGGGGGGTCTTGTGATATGTTTAGAATGAAGGAATTGGGACGAAACTTGGTGTGAATAGCCAGCAAAAGTCCTAGATGGATCATTTACAGAATCAGACTGGGTGCCGGCACTGTGTGGGGTCCGGAATTCCGGTGATCGCGAGTTAGGGTACTTCCAGATGTGCTAGGACGATGAAACTTGGCATGCTTACCAGGGAACCGACCATATTAACTTGAAAATAGTCAGTTCCTCGATCCGGCCTCCTCAAAGTGACATTATAACCGCAAAGGACAAAAAATACTTTTGAGCAAACGATACATTTTCGTGATCCCCAAGCGTCCATGATCATTTCTGCCTCAAGAGTTATGCTTACAAATAAACTTTTAGCGCCCTTAAAATGCGTATCCTAACCGGAAAGTGGTAGAAATATTTGACTAAAAGATACATTTTCATGACCTCGAAGGGCCCATACCCGATGAAAAAATTCTTTGACTGTGTAGTAGTATGGTAGTTGTACGAAAAAGTTGCTTGAAATAGTATGTAGTAGTATTTTGATTAGTTATATGTAGTAGTGTGGAATATTTTGATAAACATGCCTCCGACTGGGTTAATCTTATGTAGTAGTATCCGATATCATCCAGTTTGCTAGTAGTAGCATGTAGAAGCAACAGTTACTACTGCATGCTACTTTTTCATACTACTCTATACGACTAATTCTCGGATATTTTTATCGGGTAATCATTTTTGCCTCAAGGGTTTTGCTTACAAATAAATTCCTTAAAGTTCTTATCTTAACCACAAAGCACCAAAAAATAGCTTTTTGCAAACGATATATTTTCGTGATCCCCAAGGGCTATTGATCATTTCTGTCTTAGGGGTTTTCTTGCAAATGAATTTCTAGCGCCCTTAACGTGCGCATCCTAACCGAAAAGTTAAAGAAGTAACTTTGACCAAAAGATACATTTTCATTATGTCAAAGGGCCCATTATCATTTGTGCCCCGTGGGTTTTGCTTACAAATAAATTCTTAGCCGTCTTTAAGTGCGCATCATCACCGCAAAGTGCAAAAAAAAACTTTTGACCAAACGACACATTTTACGATCACCCAGAGCTCTTGATCATTCGTACCTCAAGGGTTTTGCTTACAAAGGACTACAGTAAACCTACGAATTGACATAATCCCACTTTCATCAAGTTTTCTGGACTCGTTTGGCCCGGACCCTTACAGAGAATCTATAGATATTCCTTCAGCCCAAGCTGACTGCGGACACATTTGACAAAGCAAAACGGATAAATCCGTTTTGCTTTTTTCAAATATAGAGATGAATCTATGTATGTTTTTCCGACGACGAACACTTTTAAAGTTTATTCGCAAGTAGTTACTGCGTGTGTCGACGACAAACACTTTTTTAAAGTTTTTTTTTTTGCAAGCTACTGTAAAAAACCGTAACTCGAGCGTTATTCGATTGCTTAAAGTTTAACTGAAAAGCCAACTCATTTTTGTGTCATTTAGTTGAATACACTGAATTATTTGGATTCTGCAAAGGGATTTTTTTGTTTTCCACTATCTAAGGTAAGGTAAGGTACAATTTTATTGACAACTTTAGTATAACTGCAATAACATAAAAGCGACAAACATGCCAATGGCATACAAAATGACGCTTCGTTAATTCACTGATTTATGAAAAAAAATACTAAAAACGCTAGCCTAAATAAAATGAAACAAACAACTAACAACATCAGCTCGAATTTTTTTAGACAAGGTAATTAACAACTAAAACAATCACAAATACGAATACGACCAATACGAGAATTTTAGGACAACAGACGTAGAACGAAAGAAAGAAATTTTTTGTGCAGCAGCAGTCTTAGCTTTCTCGAATAATCAAAAATCAATCAGAAAAATCACTCAACAGAAGAAGTATAACTGCTAAATAACATATACTTTTTGAGGGTTCTTTTAAAAACTTTCCTGTCTTCAGACACTCTAATATTGTCGGGCAGTGAGTTCCATATTTTTATACCTGTATGACGAATGGAAAAACTAGATCTTGTACAAGGATATCTATTGGTGGAGAGATTAGACCGCCGTATCGTGTTATAATCGTGAAATTGCTTGTTCATTTTAAAGAGATTATTAAAATCAGCAGGTAGTGAATCTTCTAGAAGATAACGGTAAACTAAAGTTGCAATATTCCAGTCTCTAATTTGACGGACATTTAAAATAAAAAGACGAGGCAGAATTTGAGAAACTGATGAAGAAAACGGAAGTCCATAAATAGCTCTGATTGATTTGTTTTGTAGGACTTGAATGCGATTGATATTTGTTGCAAAAGTAGAAGCCCAAGCTGAAGTACAGTAAGAAAGGTAGGAATGAACCAGGGAGAAATATATCAATCGAGGTATGAATTTTGGAAGAAAATGTTTTAGGCAGGATAGCATACCAACGTTACGGCTCAGCTTAAGAGCCAAAGCATCGGTGTGCTGCTTGAAAGAAAGATTTTCATCTAAGATAAGGCCAAGATATTTAAAGCTGGACGATCTCTGAAGCTCAGCACCAGAAAGAAAAAGTTTACCAGAAACTGAAACTGAACCAGACCGGGAGAAAAGCATGAAACGACATTTTTCCGCGTTTAAAGCTAGTAAACTAGATCTAAACCAGTCAGAAGCAATCGAAAGAGCTGAATTAAGGACAGTGAACAACTGAACCAAATCTGAGTGCGAACCGAAAATCACAGTGTCGTCGGCAAACATGATAACTTTGACAAAAGGCAAAAGGCATATATTCTGGAAGGTCATTAATGTAAAGTAGGAACAAAGTGGGTCCAAGGACAGACCCCTGTGGTACTCCAAATTCTATAGGAAATTCTTCTGAAAGCTCACAAACTTGCCTACAAGTGAGACTTCTCTTAGATAGGTAAGAAGCAAAAAAATCAAGTGTATTTTCTTCAATGCCGTACTGTTTCAGTTTATCAAGCAAAATCCCATGGTCAATTGAGTCGAATGCTTTAGGAATATCAAGAAAAACTGCACAAGCGTGTTGACTAGTGTCAAGAGCATCGTTAATCGACAAAAGAAGATTATGGATAGCAAGCTCAGTTGACCGATCTTTCTGAAATCCAAACTGATTTTCATGGATTATTGAATGGTTTACTAAGTAAGAAGTCAACTGCTTGTGAACAACTTTTTCTAATAATTTACTAAAAACAGAAAGAATCGAAATCCCTCTATAATTATTCAAAATATCTCTTGCACCACCTTTGTGAAGAGGGATTACGCGAGCTTTTTTAAGAATATCAGGGAAAACACCTTGATCAAGACAAAGATTAATTAAAAAAGTTAAAACTTCAGACAGGTGCTTACTAATGCTAAGAATAAATTTAGAAGAAAATCCGAATTCGTCTAAAGAATCGCTCGTATTAATCTCTTTGAAAATTTTCAATATATCATCCTGGGAAATATTTTGGAAAGAAAAAGACGAATTTGGACGGTTACTTGTGTTTGGTCCAAAATAACGACTATCTGGCTTGGCGTTTGCTTTAACCCCATCAGCAATATTTTTTCCGCAAGAACTAAAATGCTTCGCCAATTCGTCTACAATACGCTTAGGGTCAGAAACGGATTCACCGCCTAGTTTCAGTGAATTTATTGGATTCTTGGATTTAAGATTGGGTCGAATAATACTATTAATTGTCTCCCAGGTTTTTCTAGCATTGTCTTTGAACTTCATAAAACGATCAGATAAATATTTACGTTTAGAATCACGAATCAACGAGTTTAACTTGTTTCTGTAAGCACGATACATTTCAAAACTTTTGTCACTAGGTTTTTTTTAGATAATCTAAACGAAGAACGCTTTTCCGTTTCAAGGAAGCTAGAATCCCAGTTGTAATCCAGGGATCATGCTTTTGAGTAAACTTTCCTGATGAGGATTTAGTGCATCGACAATCATCGCATAGAGTCCTAAGACGGGTAAGAAAAATAGGGAATGCAAGATTGGCGTCCTGACAATCAAACACATTTGACCAAACCTCAGAAGCTAACGCTGACCGAAGCTTTTCCATGTCAACTGGGTGAAACTCGTTTCTTTCTTTTAATTTTGGATCATTAGAAGGGCGGTTAAGGGGTAACGAAAACTGAGTTAAAACCGGGAAATGGTCGGACGTATCGAAAGAAATTACTGCTGAATATTCAGCTTGAAGGGAACCACCAGAGTAGAAAATATTATCAATAAGTGTAGCGGATAATCGAGCAACACGAGACGGTAAAGATATAGTTGGAATAAAATTGGAAGCAAGCATATTAGTCAAGAAATTCAAATTAGCAGAATTAGATAGATCAAGCAAGTCATAATTAAAATCACCCGTGACGATAGTGCGATTCCGGGAAGCAGAAAGCCCTGCACATAACACAGAAAGTGATGATTCGAAATCAGAATTTGAACATGAAGGAGGTCGGTAAACACAACCAAATGTCACAGTAAAGTTATGGCATATGGTTACATCGAGGAACAAGGATTCCAGGGTACCTTCCTTCCACAGCGAAACATCATGTCGGATAATATAAGAAAATGAACTTCTCATGTAAATTGCTAGACCACCTTTAGATTTAGCCGAACGATTTTTACAAACACACGTATAGCCAGGAATATCAAGAAGGCTCACTGGAGAAGAGTCTGACAGAAATGATTCACAAACAGCAATTAAATCCACATCATTTCTCTGAACAAGGATTTTCAGTTCGTTAAAAGCGGAGAAAAGACCTTGAGCATTCAAGTGCAGAACCTTGAGATTCGCCGATTGGGAAGGAAATGAAGATGCAACCGAATCAAAATCTAAGAAAGTACACTCAGGAAGATTTTTCGCCAACAGCACAACAGAATCATTTGGTGAACCAAGAGAAAGGTTCAAAATTTCATCAAGCTTAAGCCTAGCTTCAAAATACTGATCAAAAGAGTCCATAAACAGAAAAACACAAAATCATTTCATGGGAACCTCTTAATATTACTGGATAGGGCTAGAAACAGGATCAGGTAGGTTCAAAACGTCCTTCGCAGAGCAAGCCTGAAAAACTCGGTCACCCAGTCTAATTTTGATCACACCTCTAGAAACCCAAACTTCTCTATTACTGTTCCCAAACCTATCTCTTGCCAACTTCCATGCTTCTTGACGCACTCTCGTCAAAGCTTCATTCACGAATATTTTCGAGCCTCGAAGGGCAGCACGACGGCGCAACACTTCTTCAGCCACATTCACAGAGGAAAAGGTAACTTGTAACACGGGGTTATCACCGAGTCTTGGGCCCAGAAGCCTGACCTCACGAAACGATTCAGGTGGTAAGCTCAGTTCCATTTTCTCGTGTAGCAGATGGGAGACCTTGGAGGGCAATGATGAAATGTCCCGAACAGTAGACTGGAAACCATGAATAACTACAGTCGTGGCTAGATTCTTTTGCGCGAAATCGTCAATTGCAGACTCTAATTTGTCTATTCGGACACTTTCAGCAAAAAAAACTTTCCTGCTCTGGTTATGACGTTCAGAATATCTGTGACCGTCCCCACAGCGAAAATTCTACTATAACAGATTTGACCATCCCTTAAAGTACTAATGCTAACCGCAAAGTACAAAAAAATACTTTTAAGCAAAATATACATTTTCGTGATCCCTATGAGCCCATGATCATTTTTGCCTCAAGGGTTTTGCTTACAACTAAGATCCTTAAAGTACAAACAATACTTTTGAGCAAAATATTCTACCATGACGCGGGAATTTTTTTTTCTAAACACAAACAAGGCTTTTCATGGTTCAGTAATTGCTTAGTGCCTGAACAAAAAAAGTAATAAATCTTTCTTGTAAGGCATACAACAAATTAGAGGTACCACAAATCACACGGAATTTCCACTATTTGAAAATTGATTATTCCTGAATAGCGGAACAACCAAGTAACGCATTTTCAGCGGGTCTTCAAGCCAATAAGTGAATAAGTGATGGGTAACTAGATTGTCCTATCCCAGTCTTTTTCGGTTAAACTTTAAAGACGGTCAAACGTGGGGGTTTCGTGGGGGGGGGCAGTTGGACATTAAGATATCGGGAAAGTGAACACGTGTGTTGGGTAAGTGTCGGAGCTGAGAGGTCAGAATTGTTCTGTTATAAGTTTTTGGGAATTTTATAGTAAAGAAGTGAAAGTCCGTCTTTTTTTTTAATGATAAACCGCAGAAGACAAGATTTTTTTTTATTTTCACATAACCGATCTCTTGATTCTTGAACATCATACTACCAGACCTCTAGACATCACTGAGCTGTTTAGTTTGTTTTACGTTGAAGCTCCTCGGTATATAATGGTAAATGTGACGTGACATTGTTTCGTCCCGTTTTGCTGGATTTTTAATCGACATTGCAGAGCAAGCGAATGGTTTACTTTGCACTTCACATCTTTCAAGTGTAAATCTTGCCCACCACACCTTGCATCTTGCAAATTCCACGCTGAAACCTGCCCAATGGGGGATTACACAATCTAAAACTCCTTTCAAAAACGAAAATAACCCAGTGCCACCTACTGCGAGTTTATAATTCGTCGTTAGACCCCACCCTGGAATAATCAGCGCCTGTTTGGCATTTTTCTTTGTCCCAGGAACAAAGAGACAAATTGGAAAGAACACAGAAGCGGGCTCTTCTCATTATTCATGGTGGACTGAAGCTTCCATACAGAAAACATTTTAACCTCAAAACACTGCAGAAGCGCAGAAAGAAGCGAAGCACTGACTTCGGTTAAGCCATGGCATCTCACCTTCTCCACCCCCAATTCCTCCCTTCCTCATACCAAACCGTCTGAAGTTGACCAGAACGACTGGCAAGTTTTACGGTACCCAAACTCTGTCCTATAGGCTACCTACAAAACACGTCAGGTACACATGATTGATTTTAAAGTATATTGAGAGAGATATTGTAAGTATTTTTGTTGACATTAATCGCAAAATTCTTATAGTCATACTTTTTTACTTTCATCTTTTTTTAGATCCGCTGATGGATACCCTCATGGATGATCCAGTAATCCTGCCAAGCAGTGGCAACGTCATGGACCGTTCTGTAATCCTCAGGCACTTGCTCAATTCCTCCACCGACCCGTTCAATCGTCAACCCCTCACTGAGGATATGTTAGTCCCAGCTAGTGACCTGAAGCTTAAAATTGAAGAGTGGAAGATTTCTAAAAAACAGTGAATTGCCGAAGGTTGGAAAACACCAGAAATGAGTGTTGGCGTACTGCAGTGAATCGTAGCAAAAAATGATGTGAATGATATTAGTATCCCCTCAGCCCAAGCTGACTGCGAAGCATATTCGGTGGCGCTAAATCGGATGATTCGGTTTAGATTATATTTCAGCGATATTTCGGTTTTAAACCTCACCCGTGTCAACGACACAACCGAGCAGAAGCCGCGTCCAAAACATAAGTCGCGTCCAGAATGAAATTGCAGCATATACAGTGTCAGAAGTTTCAGATAACACAAGGATGCGCGGTTTCAACAGATAACACTTGGGATGTTAGCTGTTATGTTTTTCAAAACGTTCAAGTGTCATGCATAACAAGCGTTGCCAGGAAGAGCCGAAAAACCACCATCATCTGCTGACTTTTCCGATATAATGATGACAAAGAAAAAGGTCAGCAGATGTCTCTTCTTGTATGCATAACATTTTAATGCGTAACGTTTGAAAAACGTAGCAGCTAACATTTTCTAAGTGTCTATCTTTTGAAATTGCGCATCCTTGTGTTATCTGTTACGCAACTTTTGACAGTATAGCTTCCGCCCTTAGCAGTTCCTACGATTTAACTCTCTGGACCTGGATATTTGTTAGAAACTTCATTTATTTTTAGCAGGCTCATGTACTGTCAAAAGTTTGGTATCATTTAACACACGTGTCCTTGTGTTAACAGTTATGAGAATATATATGATATGACTCTTGAAGTGTTATGTTGCGATACAAAACTTCAAGTTATGAACACTTTTAAATGTTAACAGATATATTCTCACGGTTAACATAATGATGCGCAATTATCTGTTATTAAACTTCTGACAGTGCGAATATGATACTTGCCAAGAAGGGCCGAAGTATCGCTGAATTAAAATTCTAGTTGACGTATCCGTTTAGCTCCATCAAACGTGAAGTGTTATAGATATAGCAAAGCTAAGATTTTATGACCTGAAGCGAAATGCCGAATAGTTGAAAGTCCTGGAATCAGTAATCGTCTTAAGCGCGAAACAAAGACAGAAGTCTTGTGGTTGGCTACCGATTGTGCGAAATTAAAACAGTGATTCAGAGCAAAGTGGACGAGTTCAACTAAAGCGGATAAAGTCAGCTAAAGAGGACAGTGGTGGTGGTGGTTTTTGGGAGGGGTGGAGTGAAGTTGGGCCTTCGGAACGTACACCTCGATCCTGAATTTACGGAAGCGTATTTTTCATAGTCCATGTCTTCTTGAAGAGTTTGATGCGTTTCATTTATAACTGTTACCGTATCATGTCTTGTATTCTGGAAAGCAGGAGAGTCACGAAAACGAAAAAGGCCTAACGTCCAATCGTTTCAGTTAAATGTTAAGCTGTTGATAAATTTATATTTTCTTTCTGTCGGCTATTCTTGGTTTTCTTTCCTAAAAACCTTGGAGCGTAGATCTACAAGCAAACTTTGGCAGGGTGGTACTAGGACAGTTGTGAATCGATCGGGTGGTCTGCAACATTAATGTTTGAAGTGTCACTACCAACGACCAGGGTGTGTGAAGTTATAACGGAGGGGGCGTGATCTCCCTCCCACAGATGGTCTTTAAGTCGTCTTCACGCCTAGTGTTCGCGAAAATTGGCAGTATTTTCGTGTCTACGGCCAAAAATCTGCTGCGCGAGAGAGGACTGCCAGTGCCGATTGGCATTATCCATATGGCTGAGGTGGCTTGTCCTCATGGCTATAGCTGGCCATCCAGACGGTTGGCATGTTTGACTCCCAACTGATTTTCCGTTCAACACCCCGCGCTGTCCAGAGCGCCAACTGCGTTAAAGCGTCTTTAACAACATGACCGGACTGGAAACCTGTCAGAAAGATCGCGCGGGAAATTTGATTTTAGGAAGGTAGATTTGGAGCGTGTTCCACCCTACTTACCGTATTTACTACGCATGACGTCACGATTTTGGCTTCTTGGCGTCAAGGCTGGAACGCCTTTTTCTTTTTTCGGTCGAATCTCATGCCGCGGGCTGATCGGACCAATAACGTTACAGCGATCAGTATTTGTTACGCTGATCCCGAGCATGGTAAGCAAATAGTTACTATTAGTTACTATTTCGAGAAGGCTGGAACGGTCAGCGTAGTAACTTTTGACGAGGTTGGAACGAAAATAGTAACTAATAGTTACTATTGTTAGAAGGGTGGAGCACGCTCTTGGTGAAAATTGAAAGCCTATGGTCGAAAAACTAAGTTTTAGATTGCGTTGTTTTCAAACCAGCATGAAATGTATTTTTCTTGGTTTGAAAACCGATCGCAATTCCCGTTGAATTCTCCCGTTCCCGGTTTTGAAGTGACATACTGTTGCTGAGGGCGTCTTAGTTTACTAGTATTCCAATCTTTTCCTTGAGAGCAATAATAGCAGTCATTATCCAGGCAGTGTGTGATGGAATTAGCTTTAGGGAAGAATAAACTCCTGTACCCGGATCGTTGTTCTGGTTCTAGTGATTTTTTATCTTTCTTTTTCTCTAGCGAGTTTGTGTGTTTTCTTGTTTAGTAAGACGATAGATTTCGCGAAATAAAGTTTGGGATTATCGTACATTTTACAATACTGTTGAACTGTGTAGTTAGCGCCGCGGTGAAGTACCTCTTCTTCCCCCTCTTATCAGCGTAAGGATTATTGTTATCTTGTCATCTCGTAGAGACTTCCGACAGTCTTTCGAGCGATATCTTTTTATAGGCGTAATCGCGCCGTTCCCAGAGGACTCCTGGGGGAATCGAAGGGAACGGCGAGAATAGAAGGCCGGAGTCACTCCACGCGGACTCCGCTTACGGAAAACAACGAGAACATGGGGGATGCTTCCAAAGTAGATTTTGTTCGAAAAAAAAAATGCAGTTGACGAAATTAGTCTGGATCCTGATTGTTTTTAGCAGCAAAAATTGATTCCCCCCTGAATCTGAAAGGGGTTTTTTATGATGGTGATGATAATCGGAGCATTCCCCATCCGTGCGGACTCGCGAGAATACGGGAAGTGACTCCCCGGGACAAACAAAAACCCGTGGACTCCTCAAGTGGAGTCCTCGGGGAAAGGCGAGAATACGCCTTATGTTGGGGCTTCAGCTGGGGTTAAAGCCTGGCTTCACCTTTCAGATTTCCTTCCTGATTCCGGACAGCCGTTTTCGTCGAGATGAATCTGGAAGGTGGTAGTCAGGCCAGAAACATTCGGGCTGTTGGACACCTCAGCTTCCGGAAATCTGGAAGGTGACATAGAGGTAACAGATTTGAGAGAGCCAATAAATATGCAAATGAATGGAGTA
This sequence comes from Branchinecta lindahli, assembly GCA_023053555.1. Classification (NCBI taxonomy): domain Eukaryota; kingdom Metazoa; phylum Arthropoda; class Branchiopoda; order Anostraca; family Branchinectidae; genus Branchinecta; species Branchinecta lindahli. The sequence continues at coordinate 5,507,680 of JAKZAO010000009.1, read as the reverse complement.
GGAGAAAAAGAGAGAGTGATTGACAGTTGTGACTGGGAAACAAAAAATATAGGAAATGTTGAAGGATAGTGACAGTAGCTATCATCAATCAGAGGCGTTACTAGCCAAAATGTTTGGGGGGGACAAGGTATTTACCGACTAGCTGGTCATTTTTACCGACTATTTTTGCGGAAAAATGACTATTTTTGCAGAAAAACGACTGTTTCGAAGAAAAATCGACTGATTTTAAGTAAAAAAACCGGCTGTTTTTAAGAAAATCTCGACTATATTTACGAACAAGAGCTACGAGCTCATATGGCACTTGTTACGAGTAGTGGTACGAGAAAGTAGAAGAGAACTTCACAATAAACACCCCGCCATTCAAAAATGCGGTTAATTACAAAGATTTCCGGTTCGCCCCTCCAACTCCTCCCAATGTCACCGGATCTGGTCCGGATTTAAAATGGGACGTCTGAGGCACGAGACCTTTCTAAATATCAAGTTTCGGTTAAATCCGATAACCCGTTCAATAGCTGAGCTTGCACCTGCATGGATTCCGGATTCCCCTTTCGTACACTCCCCCTCGACGGTCGGATCGGGGAAACAACATTCTCAAGTCAATAGTTCGGGTACCTGACAAGCATGCCAATTTCATTGTCCTTGCACATCAGGAAGTACCGAACTCGTGGGATTACTACAAACTCGGATCCCCTCCAACTCCCCCACAGTGACCGGTGCCCTCCGCTCCCCCCAGATGTTCGGATCGGGAAACTGATTATTTCCAGGTTGGTTTGGTCGGGTCCTTGATTTTCCTGTCAAGTTTCATCGTCCTAGCACATCTGGAAGTACCCTAACTCGAACATGTGGGACAAAAAAAAATGGGACAGACCGACCGACCGACAGATGGAATTGCGATCGGTATATGGCACTTGAGCCACAGGCTGCAAGTGCCATAAAAATAAAAAGCACTTGGCACAACACTGCCACACAGGCAGCCCAACCCTTCCGTATTTTCCTTTTCAGGATAATCATGATCAGGGGCGTCACGTATGGGGGGAAGGGGGGATGCACACCCCCCCCCCAATGTTGTCGGCCAGTCGGTAAAAAATAACCGAGTCGGCGCGCGCAGCGATTTTGCTAAAAAATAAACAGTCAATTTTTTTCTTGAAATCGATTTCTTTTCAAAACAGTCGGTTTTTATGGCACTTGCCCTTCGGCCAAGTGCCATATAGCGATCGCAATTTCTGTCCGTCCGTCGGTCGATCGGTCTGTCGGTCCGGGTTTTGCTAGTTCGGGTTCCCCCCTCCTTGGTAGTTCCCCCCTCCAGCTCCCCCCAAAGTCACTGGATCCGGTTCAGATTTTAATCACGTCGTCTGGGGCACGAGGTCTTTCCAAATATCAAGTTTCATTAAGATCCGATCACCCGTTCGAAAGTTATAAATTCCTAAATATTCCGGATTCTCCACTCCCTCCACTCTCCCCACGATGCTCGGATCGGGGAAGTGGCTATTTCCAACTTAATCATTTAGGGTCCCTGATATGCCTGCCAAGTTTCATCGTCCTAGCTTATCTGGAAGTACCCGAACTAGCAAAACCCGGACCGACAGACCGACCGACCGACGGACGGACAGAAATTGCGATCGCTATATGGCACTTGGCCGAAGGGCAAGTGCCATAAAAACCGACTGTTTTGAAAAGAAATCGATTTCAAGAAAAAAATTGACTGTTTATTTTTTAGCAAAATCGCTGCGCGCGCCGACTCGGCTATTTTTTACCGACTGGCCGACAACATTGGGGGGGGGGGGGTGCATCCCCCCTTCCCCCCATAAATGACGCCCCTGATCATGATTATCCTGAAAAGGAAAATACGGAAGGGTTGGGCTGCCTGTGTGGCAGTGTTCTGCCAAGTGCTTTTTATTTTTATGGCACTTGCAGCCTGTGGCTCAAGTGCCATATACCGATCGCAATTCCATCTGTCGGTCGGTCGGTCTGTCCCATTTTTTTTTGTCCCACATGTTCGAGTTAGGGTACTTCCAGATGTGCTAGGACGCTGAAACTTGACAGGAAAATCAAGGACCCGACCAAACCAACCTGGAAATAATCAGTTTTCCGATCCGAACATCTGGGGGGAGCGGAGGGCGGGGGAATCCTGAGAATTTAGTAGCTTTTGTCACACTTTTTCGAGTTGGGGTACTTCCAGATGTGCTAGGACGATGAAACTTGGCAGGCTTATCAGGGCCCGACCAAACTAACCTTGAAATAATCAGTTTCTCGATCCGATCATCTGGGGGGGTGGAGGGCGGGGGAATCCGGAAAATTGAGTAGTGTGTAACTTTCGAACGGGCGATCGGATTGTAATGAAACTTAGTAACTGAATAAATGACATACCTCTGGTGTCCAGTTTGAAGTCCGAACCGGACTCGACGTATATGGGGAGCTGGGGGGGGGGGGGACCGGAAATCGCGAGAAACGGTTAGAATGGAGGGATCGGAGTGAAACTTGCTGGGAAGAACAAGCATCTGCTCCAGATAAATCGTTTTCATAATTAGACTGGATCCGGACACTTGGAGGGGGGGTGGGGTGGAGGGGAGTTTCCCGGGCTTCCGGTGATGGCGGTTTTGGGGACTATCACGACGAAACTTTGGTAGCGTATCAGGGACCCAATCAAGCTGACTTGTATATACAAATTTACTCGATCCGATATATGTGGGGGGAGTAGATGGGGTATCCGGAATATGGAGTCATTCGTAACTTTGGAACGGGTGATCGGATTTGTGAGAAATTTCATAATTGAACAGAGGCGTGTCTGTAGTGATGTTTTTCATGTTCGGACCGAGTCCGACTGCAATTTGGGGGGGGGGGAATATGTGATCGTCTTAAGCTGGAGAGATCGGGATGCAACTTTTTTGGAATAACCAACAGATGCTCTGGCTAAGTCATTTACACAACCGGATTGGCTCCGCTCAAGTGCCATATACCGATCACTTTTCCGTCGGTCGGTCGGTCTGCTGATCGCGAGTTAGGGTACTTGCAGATGTGCTAGGACGATGAAACTTGGCAGGCATATCAGGGACCCGACCAAACTAACTTGGAAATAGTCATTTGCCCGATCCGACCATCGTGGGGGGAGGGGGAGACGGCGTAATCCAGAATTTAGGGGCACGCATTACTTTCGAACGCGTGATCGGATCTTAATGAAACTTGATATCTGGATAGACGTCGTGTCTCAGATGTCCCATGTCAAATCCGGACCGAATCTGGGGAATGTGGGGTCGGAGGGAGAACCGGAAATCTTGTGTCACGCTTAGAGTGGAGCGATCGGGAAGAAACTTCGTGGGATGAACAAGCACAAGCCCTGTACATCACTGGCAGAACTAGACCGGATTCGTGCACTTTGGGGGGAGTTGTAGGGGAGGTCCGGAATTCCGGTGATCCGGAGTTAAGTTACTTCCAAGTGGGCTAGATAATGAAACTTGACAGGCAAATCAGGGACCCGACCATATTAACTTGGAAATAGTCAACTTCCTGATCCGACTATCGGGGGGGGAGTGGAGGGAGGGGGAATCCGGAATCTTGAGGTATGTGTAACTTCCGAACGGGTGATCGGATCATAATGAAACTTGATATTTTGGAAGACCACATGTCTCGGATGTCCCGTTTCAAGTCGGACCGGATCCAATGAATGTGGGGGGGGGGGGGCCGGAAACCTTGTTACATGCTTGGAGTGGAGCGATGGAATGAAACTTGGTGGGAAGAACAAGCACAAGCCCTACGTACATCAGAGACAAAACCCGACTGGATTCGGGCACTGTGGGGGAGTTAGAGGGGGGGGGTCCGGAATTCCGGTGACCGCAAGTTAAGGTACTTCCAGACGTGCTAGGACGATGAAACTTAGCTTGAACTGTACACTAGAGATTTGACGTAATTGGCTTAGAAATAGTCAGTTCCCTGATCAGACCATCGTGGGGGTGAGTGGAGGGAGGGGGAATCCTGAATCTTGAGGTTATGTATAACTTTTCAACGGGTAATCGGATTTTAATGAAACTTGATATTTGGAAAGACCTCGTGTCTCAAATGTCCTATTAAAAGTCCGGATGTAATCCGGTGAATGTTCGGGGATGGAGGGGAGTACCGGAAATCATGTGACACGCTTAGAGTGGAGCGATTGGGATGAAACTTGGTTGGAAGAACAAGTACAAGCCCTAGATATATCAGTGACAGAATCGGGCCGGGTTCGGGCACTGTGGGGGGAGTTGGAGGGGGGGTCCGGCATTCCGGTGATCGCGAATTAAGGTACTTGCAGATGTGCTAGGACGATGAAACTTGACTTGGTAATTAGACACCTGACAAGATTGGCTTAGAAATTGTCAGTTCCCAGATCCGACCATCCCTTAAAGTACTAATCCTGACCGCAAAGTAAAAAAAAACTTTTGAGCAAAATATACATTTTTGTGATCCGGATGAGCCCGTGATAATTTTTGCCTCAAGGGTTTTGCTGACTTCTGAATTCCTTAAAGCACAAAAAAATTGTCAGTTCCCAGATCCGACCATCCCTTAAAGTAATAATCCTGACCGCAAAGTACAGAAAATACTTTTGAGCAAAATATACATTTTCGTGACCCGTATGAGCCCGTGATCATTTTTGCCTCAAGGGTTTTGCTTACTTCTGAATTCCTTAAAGTACAAACAATACTTCTGAGTAAAATATACATTTTCGCGCTCCCGATGAGCTCATCGTCATTTTGAGCTCATTGTCATACATTCTCGTGATTTCCATGGACCCATGATCATTCTTATCTCAAGGGTTTTGCTTACAAATTATCACAACAAACCCACGATGTTCATACTCTGACCCAGCCTTGCAAGTGCCATATGAGCTTCCAGCTCTTGTTACTTAAAGGACACCTGAATGAAGAGTACCAAGTATCATCCCTATCTGTATGACTTCCGTTAACATTGCCTGCAGAAAACCCAGTCCAAATACGAAATAATGTTTCCAAGCTATGATTTTTGTCCATTTTGCATCTGTCCTTGTTTTAGTACCGAACAATTTTAGAAATGAACAAATGTATCCAATCAACCCTTCTTCTGGAATATTTTTTAACCAGTTAAGCCCAAACGTATATCTAGAAGAAATTCGAATACGATCCGGCCAGCGCTGTACAAGATTTGAATGAATTGCGCTTTTTGTCTTGGAGTCTGCATGCGCAAACCTCCAGAAACGAACATCCCTATTTTGAAAACGTCACGCTCAGGAGAAGAATGCTCTCCGTGGCCATGTCTGTAAATGCATTCTCCATGGTGTGTTCAAGTATGGTTTCATTGTTCAGGTATCGAAGTACTCTAGGAAATTTTTACTCACGCAAAAGTATTAAGTACTTTTCATAAAATCTAGCATCTAGGTAGTACTTCACTACTTAAGTACTCAGGTATACCTACCGTTGGGTCCATGTAAAATTTTGATGAGCCACAATGAGTCTCTGGTACGTTGTTACTTAATATAAACCCTTCGAAAGGTCCCGCCTTATATCGACCCATGCAAAGTGAAACATGAAAAATTATGTCTTCTCATGGGCTGTTACCTATCATGATGGATTATTATGTAATTTAGCAATAAATAAAATCAAATCAAATCAAATTTCGACCCAATTTCAGGTTAGTTTCTTCCTCGGATTGACTGGAATTTCATCCTAGGAAGATTTGCTTGGTCTATTTCGACCGGAATTTCGGGCAGGGCTGAGGCGGAAATCCCGATCGATCCGAGGAAGAAAGTAATCCGAATTTGGGTCGAAATCTGTTTCACTCTGTCTGGGTCGATATCAGGCGAGAAACGTCCGTACGGGAACACCTTGGACTTAAAATATTCGGGGCGATTACCTTGCATGCCGGATTCAACCCGGAACAACCTTAATTCAAGTCAATTCGCTTTATTTTTCCAAAAATTCTTCATTAAGAAAAATATCACTGGAAATGTCAACATAGTCACAGAGATACACTAAATAGCATTTTTATTTATTTGCATAATACTATGTACGATTCAAATACAGTTTGGTTTCATAAAAACCTTCATCGAAACAAAATGATACTAACAGATGCATTATGTGCAATTCACTCGTGTTACAATGTCAATTGGGTCAATTCAGTCAAAATTTTTCGCGAGAGTTCTTTGTCGTACAAAGGAAAAATCAAAAATAGCGCTAGCATTTTTAACCATAAATAAAACAATGAAGGATTTCAAAAGCAATATAGTAATGTAAAATCAAACAGAGTTAAGATGATGGGTGAAATGTGGACTGAACGATCTCAAATAATGCTCGGATGCGTGAGTCGGGGGGAGTTTCAGTTGTTGTTTGCCGGTGAGCTTCACAACTTTCTTCAACTTTCGGTTGGGTTAGAATTTCTGAACACTACAGCTCGGGTATTTAAATTGTGGTTTTGGGGTAGGAGATGAATGTCCACAATGTTTTTGCTGACACATCCCATTTACGTGGGTAGCCTCCAGTAAATTGGGTCTAAGCTGGCCGTATGCACATGCGTTGCAGCTTGTCCGAAAAAACTTGATTTTGTTGAATTCTCTTTTATACCACAACTCGAGAATTTTCTTCTTCAGTTGTGTTTGAAGCGGGATATCTCCGTGATTTCTGGCTGACATAGCCCATTTAATTGAAGGGGGCATTTTAAACGGGTTTCTGTACAGAAATAGATCGCGTTTCAGTGAGAAATAGATGGCAGCTGCAATGTGTTTGATCTGTGAACTTTTCGGGATACAGCCATCTCGCTGATGTCATTATAACTACCGACGAAATAACTTCTGTAATCTTTAGCAGACGACCTTCTCGCAAACGCGCCTACTTATTAATCATCCTCCACCCATCCATAATCCATGCGTGAATAAATACTTTCACTCTTAACTTCCATCCTGTTCCGGCAGAAGCAAATTAATTCGTCCACACATCCAATGCGTAAGTGAGGATGTGTATTTTTTCCCAGAGAAAGCAAAACGCCTAAATGAACTTCACGCCTTCTGATTCCCTCCTCCTTTCAAGGGTAAAGCGGAAATTCTAAGTTAATACTTTCAACTTGACCTTTGCAATATCAGTTTCAATTCGTTCTCTTCTCAGTTAACCATGATCGTTTTCTTAGTGTTGACTGCTGTTTTGGTAAACAGTGAGAAGTTGAGTTATAGTGGATGGAGACCGATAAGTGCGAATGTGACAGACATTCCTTTAGATAGTAGAGATGCGCGGCAGTTAAATGTGAACGAAACTTTAAGTGGTATAGATAAGAGATGGTGGTTTTCGTCTGGGGTTCGTCAGCCTACCGGATATAGACCAGCGCCACCTTGTGTCCACTGCCAGACGAACTGCGTTCATCAGCCTGGCCCAGTTCCGTACTACCCAACACCTCGGCCTGTCAATCCACCAGTAACGTTCAGACCTGTTTATCCGCAGGTGTACCCGCCACCTCGACCCACCGCAGCGCCATTTTATCCACAAACATACCCACCACCCCGAATCACCGGGCCCCCGACAGTATACCCTCCACCCCATCCCAGCGTTGTCTACCCACCACCAGTACCACCGAAGCCATATTACCCACCACCGAACCCACAGCCTACCAGCGGGCCCACTGTCGTGTACCATTACTATGAAGTTCATCAAAAGCCGTGCTCACAGTATGGATCACCCTGTGAGGCAAAAGTACCGTACCCTTCACGGAACCCAGGATACCCGGCTCCTCTCTTCCCGACCCCTACCTACGTCCCTTCACCGATACCAGTTACAAGCCGTCCGCTTTATGTGCCGCCCTTAACCGTTTCATACCCAGCAGTTTCCTATACTACCACACCTCGACCCTCGTACCAGTCCAACCAGAGACCCATCTATGTACCGCCACCTAATTATTATACAAGTCCTCCGAATGTTAATCCTCCACCGTCTTATCAGTCCACCCAGAGACCCATCTATGTACCACCGTCCAATTATTACACGAACTCTCCATCTAGTACCGCTGCACCGTCTTATAAGTCTACCCAAAGACCAATCTATGTACCCCCACCTAACTATTATACCAACCCTCCGAATGTGTATCCTGCTGCACCTCCCACTACTCCCGCCCCAAAGCAGCCCGTGTATTTCACTCGTTCGACTACCCGATACCCATACATTCCTCCAGTGACATCTGCCCCTAATCACAACTATTACCCCTCAACTTTCATCCCTACAAGTGAAAAGCCTCTCCTGTTTCCAAATCCTAACTACGACTTCCTGACCGCCACCTATACAACCACTTCAGCATATTATGGAAACAGGTACAATCTTAGCGCGGTATACGACCCTCCCTACTACCCGGAGGTGACCGAGCCACCTGGGAACTACCTTCCTCCTGTTGGTGGGAGTGGATTTTCCGGTGATGGTTATGGGCAAAACCCTGTCTTCAAGCCGTTTTACCCACCCAGCCCGTCATACTCGACTGCCGCACCATATTTTCCCCAGAAAGCGACACCAGCACCAGCGCAACCCGGTGGGTGGCCTTCTGGAAATAATGGTGGGAAGCCGTTCGACCCTTGCGGCAGCTCCCCTTGGAATATCATGGAGGGGCCAGAAGACCATATGGAATCGGGACGACATCATCAGATCCTCTGCAACCCGACGAGCTCCATAAACGGAGGGTATGGAGCTCTTTCTGGCGGGTATATCTACTATCCCGTGCTACCTTTTCAAGACAGTGGGAACTTCCAGTCGCAAGAAGCAGTGCAAGACAGTATAGCAAATTCTGAAGGTTTTGGGCGGCTTGAACCCAGTGCCTTTAAGGATGAAGGTCGAGTGGGGGTTACGGTGACGTCACAGCTCGAAGTCGTAACGACCTGGAAACCGGAATTTCTAACCAATTCAAGTTTCTCCGGTGGAAATCAGGTGGACAGCAACTTCCGTGGTAGTGGTGAGTCTTCCCTTTCGTACAAATTCTTTGTCACGCTCTTACTTGGAGCAGGGACCCATAAATTTCCTGTAATGACTCGCCGTTCAGGGGGCTTGTCAATAAGAGATTTCTGATGCGCTCTTGACCGAACGTCTGATAGTTCGAGAAATACCCACGGGAATAGAATACGCGAATATCCAGATAGACAAAATTTGGGATTGGCTGCGCTGGCGCCTTGAGGGAGGAGTCTCTTTGGCCTCACGTCCAATGAGGCAAGCAAGAACGCCGATTCGACCCAAGCGAAATTTTTGGAGACTAGGAGAGGTTCGGGAAACATAGCAACATAGAAGCATAGGAAATGACAAGCCCCCTGAATGGCGAGTCATTACAGGAAAAATATGGGTCCCTGCTTGGAGGAAGATGGGAGGTGTCTAGATTTCGGTCCTTGCCCTAAGTGCGAGGTATCCTTTAAGTTTATTCCCTTCATCAAAATTACTATCAGACTGTCTCATCAAATCTGTTCCCAGGGAGGCTCTTTCTTCTGAGAAACTGACGACCGATATTTTGATAGATGAAAATTGATCATTCACAATGGAAGACTAAGTCAGGGAGGCAAAACACACTAATATCAAGAACAAATAATTAGTAAGAACTTCTGTCTTTAGTCGCATGCAGCGACTATAATAATAATATAATTGCAACAAAAAGGCTTTCGCCTCTACAAATTTCTCTAGACACTTCGTACACTAAACTGAATTTCGGCCAGGTGACGATCTAAACCAGATTTGAAATGATTAATGTTTTCGGCCATTACGAGACTTTCAGGGAGATGATTCTATGAAAACCCCGACAAATCTGACCGGACCTGGAGGTATTTACTCTAGCTTTGAGCTGATGTTGATACCCGTTAACTCCTCTTCCGTCTTCAGCGTTGCCTATCGTACAAGAAATATCGAAAGAGGCTAGCAGGAGGCGTACTCCGCGTGCTGATCCGCTCTGGAGCGCGTCCATAGAACCAATCAACGTTGACTTCTAGATTTCCTCTTTAGCAACTTACCGGCGATCTAGCTATTTGTAGAGGTAACGAAACATGATTTGGCGCGAAGCCGCTCGTTTGTATCGGGAGTCGGTCGTATTCTACTCGATTCAGCATGTTTGTATGACCGAGATAGGGAGACAGCAGTTCTGTCTCCTTATTTGTTCTTGCTAATATGCTCGGCCAATTACAGTTTCAGTTGTAATGGTTGACGGAGTAATGAACGTCTTCGAGTATCTGTTTGTTTCTGAATGCTTTCTACATTTGCCATATTCAAATTTGCCGTTAATGCAGGTAGGCTATTGCCTAGTGGGTTAGTGGGTTTCATAAATACCGAGAAGCACAACCGAACAAATTTGTTTCTCAAACAAGAAAGCCCCCGACACTGGAAGAAAAATTGACAAGGCAGTAACTCGTGTTTTCCCCAAAAGATCCTGTTATGTTTCTCCCAACCTAGTGATTTTTTCGGGGGGGGGGGGGGGTCACGGACACGAAGTGGAAACATAAAACTGTCAAGGCTGTCAATTTCATTATTTAACTTCTTCGCCTATAGTTGACACGCTTAATATCTGAAAACTGGGAATTCAGCTTGATTTTGCAATGATCCATATGTGCTGATGTGCTAATGAAAATGGCAAAAAAGGGCAAAAAGAATCTGAATTCCTTCAGGGATGTTTACTAAGTAGTGAACATGTTTTGTAAACACATTTTTCACGCCGTCTTTTAGGTCTCGTTGATGTCCTCGGTCTTGGTGGAAATCCAAAAAACATAGGTTCCGACGGATCAGGGATCATCATCAGCCTCCCAGGCAACCCCCTCCCTGTTGGGGGCACGAGCGAACTCGACGTTTTCACCTTTCCTGATAACTCGGTGGAACCTAGCGAGTTCGCTCGCAGCATAAGAGTTGGAGATCAGTCCCATACGCTAGGTGGCGATAGTGAAGACCAGACGAGGGATCTGGTGCGCATTCTGTATTCTCTGAACCTGAAGCGATTCGCTGCGATTTTATACCGTCTCCAAAAGAGGTCACCCTTGAAACTTCCAGGTAGGTGTTATTGTTATACTCTGACCTAGAAGATTTTTTTTTTAGACTTTCCACCCGGTGATGTCATTATTATTATCCCCACCAGAAACGTTAGAAAAAGAAACATGAAAATCCTTGAAACAATACTTGCATTGGCAAAATATCACGCTCAGTTGTTTGCAGGTCTCTTTTAGAAATGAAGTGTTTAAATCTTGTTTTTGCCTTCTTTCATTATAGTTTGGAGTTTTGTTCAGTGGATAAGATGATATAGGAATAGCTTTTTGTTTGAACATTTATTACTGCCCAGTTTGGAGGGATACAAAAATAACTAAAGAATAGCCAACGGAGGCCGCTATATTGCACAAAAATAAAAGCACGAAGCCTCCAACAAGAAGTCAAACAAAAGTCGTTTACACTTTTTATGTATGTTTTAGTTTTCTAGTAATGTTGTAGCTATATTTTTTGCGAATCATCATGGGCCTTGTGGGGCAAACATAGTTTGGAATTTCACCCTAATGTCTTCGTTAAGCTTTAACAGTGAACACTACCGACAAACATTGACACACACAACAAAAGTCGAACAAAGAGTAAATGAAATATTGGTACGAAAGCGAAAACAGTGCCTTTTACTTCTTTCTTTAAAGCACAGCTCGCGTTATTTGCTGTTTATTTTCCGATATTCAATTAAACAACTAGCACATTTGTCGCGCGGTTTTACCAGTTGCAGTTTTTGCCCTGTTTCATTTTTTGCATGGCGAGGTGTTGCTGTTTCGACCGTCGCTGTTATCTCAACTCTTAACAAGACCAAAGGTTTCGATGGGATCCCAAAAATTTAATATCTGACCCAGACAACTAGGTCTTGTCTTCGAAGGATCCAGTCTTCGCCAGGCTAGTCATCTGAGAGAATCAAGTTCACCTGTATAAACCATATCTATTCTGACGACACTGATCGAAACTTCCTGCTTTATACTTCTGCCAAATTTCCGGTTTCGGCCGAAATCCGAGCGAACTACTTGTCCGGCCAAAAAAAAAATAGATCAGAAACGACTTCAGCGTATCTCCTTATCCCTATAAAGAACATATAATCAACTTCAAATAAAACTTTAACTTATACAAAAAATCCGGCTTCAACCGGATTCCGGACGAACTACATGTCCGGATAAACAATGATTGTCATATACAGATTCAGCGTCTCTTCTTACCGTTAAATCTGCCACCTAATCAACTTCAAATAAAAATTTTGCTTTTAACAAATTTTCCGGTTTCGGCCGGATTCCGGGCGAACTACTTGTCCGGCGAGAAAATGGTTTTCACCATCGTGTTCAGTATGTCTTCTTACCCCTAAACCGAATATCTAATAAACTTCAAATTAAACTACTGCTTTTAACAAATTTTTAGGTTTTGGCCGGATTCCGGGCTAACTACTTGTCCGGCGAGAAAATGGTTTTCACCATAGTGTTCAGCATGTCTTCTTACCTCTGAATCGAACATGTATTCAACTTCAAATCAAAATTTTACTTTTAACAAACTTTCCGGTTTTGGCCGGATTCCGGGCGAACTACTTGTCAAAATGGTTTTCACCATCGTGTTCAACATGTCTTCTTACCCCATAATCGACTATCACATTGGCTGTTTAAAAATATTTTGTTTGCCCCTTAATTTAACACCCCCTCCCCCACCCCTAAACGTAGGGCTACAGAGCCCATCTACGAACTTGACCTTACTTTTGACCCAAAGAATCCTCACACCAAGTTTCATCAAAATATCTCGTTCCCTTCGAGAGTTATCGTGCTGACAGACGGACAGACGGACGGACGGACGGACGGACAGACGGACAGACGGACAACTTTTGCGATGTCATAGGTATCCGTGACTAACGTTTTGGGATCCCAAAAAGGCCATGGGATCCTTTTTGATGTCGTGCCTCTTACGTTTTTCGCGGCGGCTTACAAGGTTAATTATTTGGAGCCTTGTTCGTCAGGCTAGCATTGCAAAACAAGTCACCAAACATCAAAATTTGACAAGGAGAATAGGTCTCCAGTCTCTCTCCAGGTTTTAGGCATATACTGCGGAGCCCGGATCGTTTGCGGCGTCTACGGTTTTATCGTCGGCTTTCTTTTTCAGGAATGCTGACTTTGTTTGCCCCCAGTAACGCCGCCTTTCGGGAATTGCCTCTTGGAATGCGAGGCCAGCTTGAGAACGACGATTCCCTCCTAACAAACATTCTTTCCTACCACGTAATTCCGCGACGGATCGCCAAAAATAGTTTGAAAACAGGGACAGCTTTAACGAGCTTGCAGGGAGCTCCTTTATTGATCACGAATAGGACGCACGGATCGGAGGAGGTAAGTAGCGGTTCTCATCATTCTCCTCTCAGGTTTCTTAGAACCAAAGTTCCGCTTATGAGGGGGTTCAGTTGTTTTGGCCGCTTGTAAAATGGACCGCTTCGTGAGCTTTTAATCAGTTCCTGCACGCGTGTCTTTTCAATTCGATCTCGTCAGCCGGGTCATTATCGTTGTTATTATTATTTAAATCATTCTTCCGAACGGAACAGTAATTTACAAAAATGAGTGAAAGATACACAAATCTACAAGCTTACAAACAAACAGCAATCAAAGTGATCTTGGAAACCTTTTTTTTCTTCTTTTTTTCACTTTAAATGCAGTCGCAGGCCAGACATTTCAGCTAAACGAGGAGCTACTTGCGTCAACTTGCGCGATCGGGATCCTGAGAAGTTCTGACTGCTCGATGAGCCGAAGCTAATTTTGCTGCTTTCTCAGTTCTTACTTTTGAACATTTCAAACTTACGGAAGGTAATGAGGCTAGCTCAACTTACCGATGTCTAAAATCATTTACCGGTCGTCTTTTTTCGTAGATGTAGTTTGTTGTTGTAGTTATATTGGCTTGTGTTAAATTAAAGTTCTTTATTCCTAAAACATTTAGAATTATAGACGGATGAGCTGATATTGGGCTTTCCGTCAACAAGAAGAATGATGAAGTTTCAAATCGTGTCTGTCAGTAACATGTAACAGAGAATATTCCAAACTTACGCATATGTAACTCGATTTGCGTTTTTACTTTTTTGTCAACAATAGCGAATTAACTGAGATTTTCAAAACGAGCCTAACCATAGCCACGGGCCAAAAAGCCTCTGTTGCTGTATCTGAACTGGTCCTGAACTAGGGTGTCATTAGTTGCATTTTTGCTGATACCATGGTATCTGATATACGGTCTAAAGTCGTTTTTGCAGTTATCGTGGTATCTGATACCACGGTCTAAAGGCGTTTTTGCAGTTGTCGTGGTATCTGGCCAGTTACCGTGGTAACAAATATTCAGATATCACGGTCCGACCGTAGTATCTGGTCGTGGTATCTGAAAAGTTATCTCACTTTCATCAAAATTGTGTCAAATTGGTGATAATGAAGTTCAGCACTTAGTGATGAAACTGGATATTAGTTTTTCTTTTGGGATGACTTCGAAAAGTGCAATTTCGGTAATAGTCGTTTTTGCAGTGGACCGTATATCAGATACCACGGTAACTGCAAAAACGACTAATTGCAGTTCCAGTTACCGTGGTAAGAGATACCATGGTGTCCGCAAAAACGCAACTCTTAGCTAAGAGCCCCTTTTGCGAGCTCTGTGCTACATTAAAGGACATCTCTTGCTTATTCTGCCTTCTATTATCCCTAGCTTCCGTATCCAATTATGAGCTTGTGAAATCCCAATAGTTGCGTTTTTGCTGATACCACGGTATCTGATACACGGTCCAAAGTCGTTTTTGCAGATATCGTGGTATCTGATACCACAGTCAAAAGGCGTTTTTGCAGTTGGCGTGGTATCTGGCCAGTTACCGTGGTAACAGATATTCAGATATCACGGTCCGACCGTGGTATCTGGATGTGGTATCTAGAAAACCCATCTCACTCTCATCAAATTTTGTCAAGTTGCTGAGAAAGAAGTTCAGCACTTAGTGATGTAACTGGATATCAGTTTTTATTAGCCTATGGGATGACTTCAAAAGTGCAATTTCAGCAATAGTCGTTTTTGAAGATGACTGTATATCGGATACCACGGTAACTGCAAAAACGACTATTTGCAGATCCAGTTACCGTGGTAACGGATACCATGGTATCCGCAAAAACGCAACCAATGCCTTTTGCCATTGTTTCGTTTTGTACGTACGACTTTTTAGCACTTTTTCGGCAGATTCGAGTTTTCCCGGTCACGCAACGCAAAATTCGCCGAAAGCTTCATTACGCCGACAAATCTTTTACACATGAGTGGATTCAAAGTGTTGTTTTCGTTCTGGAAGACATGATAGGCCATCAGGTCTATCTTGTGTCTTGGGCTTCTTTTGTTTTGCTCGGTTTTGCCGCTTTTTAACCACGGTGCGTTCAGGTTTTCAAATATTTTGCTTCCGACCGCCGCGTCGGAGAGGCGGAGCTGCTGGATAGAGTCGATAAGCGCTAAGAAGAAAATCGCTAAGTTCACATCGAAAGTAATGGTAATTTCGAAAAACGATGTTTCTGAGCCATTTTATTTTGAAAAGCTCATTTCTAGTGGGAGTTGCGCTTTAAATAAATTGATAGAATTTATTTTTTTGCTAAATCACCAAAAAGGCTGCCCTGACTCTGTTAACTGCCTCGGGTCCCTGGATCTCTCGTGTCCAGGTCTGGGACTAAAAAGCCTCTGTTGCTATGTCTGGCTCTGGCTGTGAGGTAGGATGTCATTAGCGTAGAGGACTGAGGTGTGCGAAGAAAACTTCGTCTTGGATTGCTTTGTCAAAGCAGTCCAAAATGATTGAAGAAAAGCTTGAAATGCATGCTCTAACAAAGTGAGCAGTAGTCATGCTATTTTATGCAACTTTTCGTTGATAATAATGAAAATATGTTAATTTTGCACCCATCCGAAAACACAATTAAGGCATAGACGGAGTTGGAAATAGAAAGGAAATAGAAAAAAACACTTTAATAAAGGCGAAAAGAACAAAGAGTTAATTGAATAAACAATTGAATTAATTGTAAAAGATCTTCCATTCATGCTTTATATATTATTGTTGAATCTCTGGATACGTTCTTTCAACTGCTGTAAGCGGGTCAGTGATGTTGTAAGTTGTGGCTACCTTGCTATATCGGGTCCTGTGATGTTTAAGATGGGCCACCGAGTTAAAAAGCGTGGCGAGAACAAAGTGGTTGAAAAGCAACTCATGGAACCACATGGAACCATAAGCAGAGATGTACAGTTGTGTCAGGGCTATATTTCCAATTAAACTTCTGAGCCCGTCTGCGAGCTCTGTTCTAAAATGTGGCTACGCCCGTTTCATTCAGTCAGAACTTCACACTTCTAGGTATGGTATGTTAACGGCGCCGTCGTGACGACATCCGACATAGTCACTGAAAACATAACCATTCACTTCATAGACAAGGTGCTGACGTCTATTCCGGACCGAACGATTGGGGGATATATCAGATCTGCTGGCGAGTTCGCAGGTAGGCATTTTTTCATCTTTAAATTTGAAGGTTGGAAATATGTAAATATAATTGAGAATCCCTTATTTACTTAGAGAGGCTTGAAAAACCATCAATCCGTTGCTCCGCTGTTCGCGAATAACGATTTTATTTGTGATTTCAAATGTTCAAGTCAACAACAGCAACAAAATGCCTGCTAAACCGTTCCAAAACCAAGTTTCGAAACCCAAACAGTGACAAAATTACCAATCTGGGAGGCAAATACCCGTGCGAAACTCGAAGAAAAGGATTTGTCTGACGTCCCGGTGGACCTGGCTTCTGGTTGTAGTGATCGCTAGATTAGATTAGATTATGTCTGGGGTTTATTAAAAAAACAAAACACTAGTAACTACAGCCCTTCAGAAGTTTATACTTGTTAAGAGGTTCAACAAACCCCCATTGGCAAGTTAACCTTAGCACTATATAATACTATACATAATAAAGAAAAAAGAATGGAAAAAGAGGAAGAAATACGTATGTACCGACTCGGTACTTGGTAAGAACATCCAGCAAGAAGAACAATACAATCCCGTCTTCAAAAAAAAAAAAACTAAACCAAAGAAAAAAAAACAAATATAAATAAGCAAACAGAACGGATTCTGGGCCAACCTGAGAATAACTCTATTCAGAATAACTACACTTTAAAAAGGGGAATGGCCCTTTTCTCCCTTCATCGGCTCCTATTTGCTACCCCTCTAAAGGCTTGAATAGCGCTTTACCCTCCTCCGGCATCAGTTGACACCATTCGTTTCAGGTTCCCAGCCGTTCTGCTGCATTTCGTCAATAAAACTTTTCTTTCCAGACCTGTACGAGTCTCTCCTTGCTTCGAGGATTGGGAAAGCTTTGGAGTTCCAGAATGACGTATTCTACACAGTGTTTCTACCTTCTGCAAAGTCATTAAGCAGACATTTTCTGAACTCTTCGAAAACCGGCGACCTTTACGAAGATATGACAGCTGAAGGTATGATTTTTTTTTTTTTTTTTAGTTGTCTTAGTGTCTGCAAAGCATTCTTGGTTAGGTGGCAGCATATTGCTTTTTAAAGTCAAGGTACAATTGTATTAATATGAAGATAATGGAGGAGTCGAACAAAATTTCCAGACATACTAGTGGCGTACAGAAAAGGTGCTGACTTCCTGAATTTGTCTCGCGAAATTAAAAGAATCCTAACCCAAGATCCTCGCTCAATCCTTAGACCTAGAAGAAAATTAACCAAAACAAAGGAAACATAGCATGAACATTTTTAATGAACTCGAAAAAAGTATATTAATTACAGGCTTAATTATTGTGGCTTTTACTGACGTTGGATATCTGGGGAGTAACTCTGCCAAAAGTTCAGAACTCCTTTCCGGTTCTCCTGCGGAACAACTGAGACGACTAATTGGGAACAACTCCCGTCTACTTTGACCACTTCATCATGTCGAAAGGACCGTCAATTGCTTTGACCGAGGGGTTACCCACTCCCCGGCATCTACTGTACACCCTATCTCGGCACCGGCCGGCACCGACCGAAATTAGCGGTGCCGACCATAAATTGAGTTATTTCGCTTCTAAACATGCTTATTTTGACGTTTTAACAAGTGGAAACCGGTGCCGGCTGATGTCAGTCGGTGCCGGAACCGGCTGGGCACCGCGGCACCGGGCACTTGCTGTACGCTAAAATCGAGAGTGGGCAGCCCCTCGGCTTTGACCTCCTGCTTCTAAGCGCATAGAGCTGCAGCAAATCCTTACCGCAATTTGGAAATCAAATTATTCGAATTCGTTTGCTGCCGCGGCAACCTGTCTCAGCAAGTACATCAGGTCAATCAAACACAGTGTGTACTGTCAGTTTGTACACAAACCGGGGCAGCGAAAGGACATTCAATGGTCGAGTCGGTGCGCAGGAAGTTACACCGGTTTGATGCAAATGAGTCAGGCCTGAGGTACGGTCAGTTGAAGTAAGATCTCCCCTATCCTCATTTTTGGGCTCGTTGGGTCCGAAAAAAAGAGGTCCATTCACTGTCAGAAGTTTCATAACAGATAGCGCATAACACTTTCAAGAATAACACTTTTTCACTTGGAAATAAAGTGTTATGACCAATTAAGTTTACACTATTTCGTGCCTAGATCTCCAACAACACCTTCAGTTGGTAAAAATACTAACGGGAACGAAAGAAACATAACAGATAAGATAAGATAGATAAGATTTATTCCACGAAAAGCACAGAGGCCAAAGTGTTATCTGTTGAAACCGGGCATCCCAAAGTGTTATCTGTTGAAACCGGGCATCCTTCTATTGTCGTTATTTAACTTCTGACAGTGCAGTATTTTTACCAATTGAAGGTGTTGTTGGGGATCTAGGCACGAAATAGTGAAAACTTAGTTGGTCATAACACTTTATTTCTAAGTGAAAAGGTGTTATTCTTGAAAGTGTTATGCGCGATCTGTTATGAAACTTCTGACAGTGTTGCAGCCATAAAATGAACCAGGAGTGTTTTCCGAATGTATGATTCTAAATTTGCACTTTTTATAACCCTGGTTTGGGCTTTTCAAGCTTCCCGTCTTGAAGCTCGAAAGGTAAAAAGAGATTCTGAGGTCTAGTGTTGTGAAGCGGCACTCAGTCCGACCACGCGAGAGGTAGAATGGTGTTTTAATTCGTTTGTGTTTCTTTAAAGCAACTGGCCTATTAACTCTGGTGCAAAAGCATAGTTCACCCTGGATTTGGGTATAGGACACCAAAAACCAGGAAGGACAAGGTGATAGGTTTCTGTGGGTGGTGTAAGGATTTCTGCAAATGTAGGTGTAGCTTACTGCGAAAAAACTAATCCACAAGTGAAAAAGAGAAATAGTACCGTATGGGTTGATAAAAAACGAGGTGGTGGCAGGAATGGGATATAAATATATGGTGGGATAATATAGTTCAAGTGGGGTCATCAGGTGACGACCTCTCCTTGAGTATTGTTAGTCGTCTGGTTTGCGGAGCCAGCCCAATCGTTTATGTCGAGAGGTCTTGAGGTCCGGTGTATAACAGTTTATGAAGGAGCAAGCCGTCTGGTCGCACGGGAAATAGATACTACCTAGACCTCTGAGATGCACCACTTCGACTGATCCACATGTGGACGGGGGGGGGGGGGATTACACTGTCAGAAGTTTCATAACAGATAGCGCATAACACTTTCAAGAATAACACTTTTTTACTTGGAAATAAAGTGTTATGACCAATTAAGTTTACACTATTTCGTGCCTCGATCTCCAACAACACCTTCAGTTGGTAAAAATACTAACGGGAACGAAAGAAACATAACAGATAAGATAAGATAGATAAGATTTATTCCACTAAAAGCACAGAGGCCAAAGTGTCATCTGTTGAAACCGGGCATCCCAAAGTGTTATCTGTTGAAACCGGGCATCCTTCTGTTGTCGTTATTTAACTTCTGACAGTGTAGTATTTTTACCAATTGAAGGTGTTGTTGGGGATCTAGGCACGAAATAGTGTAAACTTAATTGGTCATAACACTTTATTTCTAAGTGAAAAGGTGTTCTTCTTGAAAGTGTTATGCGCGATCTGTTATGAAACTTCTGACAGTGTAGTTCCAGTCGTTGCTCTTTTCTAAATTGCATATGCGTCTCGGAAGTAATTTTCTGCTTCCCGATAATCAGATATCAAAGTTGTCACCGTCAGAACATAATCCTTTCCTCTATTTCCATGATTGAAACCCTAGAGATATATAATCTGTCACGGAAGCATCAGGAGCAAGCTATCTGGCAAACTTTTGATGGTACAATGGTTATTTTAGCAATAAAATAATGAATGATTTCTATCTGTCTGTCTGCTGGGGATGCGGCAACTTTCGAAAACATAATGGTATTTTCTTGAACCTTAAGTAACTAAAACGTTACTGTTTTCTTGCTATCCTGTACTTCCCGAGGTACTTCCCTAGTAGAAAAATATGCGTAGTGGGCCTGGGACCGAAGTCGTAAATGTAAAAACTATAAAGCGTATAGAAAATTGTAAGTGGTACTTCTCTATTTCGTTTATTATCTAAAGTCAAAGGAGGTTAAAAAGGGTAAAGTTTGTTTGTCGAATACAGACATGAGTCCCCGGCTCTGTTAAAGTCTTTGATTAATGCGGGCCGAAAAGGTGGGAGACACCATCATTTTTCGATGGGTCGGATTTTTACGAACACACTGTTACCTTTGTTTTCTTCAAAATCCTGACGGTAGCCAACGTTATCCACAAATTACTTGAACACAATTCACTCTTGAAAGCAAGGTCGCCATTGCTTATTAACTATTCATTGATCTCCACCGAACGTCAAAAGAGTTAGTAAACCTTCGAGAAGATCGAGTGGTGTGTAAGAGGATTAAAACAACTAAGTATATCACCGTGTGAACGTTTAGATATGTTGGAAGAGGAAATTATCGGTCAGTTTGACATTTTTTTTTGTATCGGAAGCTGAATATTATTTAGCTCAATTTTCAGAATCTTCAAGAAATCACTACAACGATTTTAGTAAATTTACGGCGTTTGTTTATTGTGATCTAGTTTACATCCTTTCTTCTTTTGACTTACGGGAATTAACAAGAAAAAGCAGAAAACAAAATACCAAAAAAAATCGAAGAAATCGATAAAGCTAATAGTTAAATAAAAACAAAAACATTCTGTTAGATCTATAGTCAAACTATGATCCCAGCCTCCCCATAATGTCGGGCGCTTCCGACCCGCGCCACTAGATGACCCAGCGGTCGGATTGAGCCGTGTTATTTTGCTCTGTCCCCCTGTGTAGGCGATTTTTTGCTCCTCTTTGTTCTCTAGAAATTGCGAAAGAGATGTGACTCGGGAATTTCCTATTACTTCTCTGGAAATACGAACGAACCATGACTCAAGAACTTTCCTTGTTGCAGCAATCGTTAGAATACATGTGGTACCGGGAATTCACTTTCTCCGAAGTTTTCCCGCGGGAAACTACGTTGAGACCCTACAGCCAAATAGGTCCCTCAAGATTACAGACGTTGAAAATTCCGAAGGTGAGAGATTAAATTTAAATTCTGTAATATTTCTTCTTTTGTTGTTCTCTCAACAAGAGTTACGTTTTTGCTGATACCATGGTATCTGATATACGGTCTAAAGTCGTTTTTGCAGTTATCGCGGTATCTGATACCACGGTCAAAAGGCGTTTTCTCAGTTGTCGTGGTATCTGGCCAGTTACCGTGGTAACAGATATTCAGATATCACGGTCCGGCCGTGGTATCTGGTCGTGGTATCTGAAAAGTCATCTCACTTTCATCAAATTGGTGAGAAAGAAGTTCAACACTTGGTGATGTAACTGGATATCAGTTTTTCTTTTGAGATGACTTCGAAAAGTGCAATTTCGGCAATAGTCGTTTTTGCTGATACCATGGTATCTGTTACCACGGTAACTGCAAAAACGGCTTATTGCAGATCCAGTTACCGTGGTAACAGATACCGTGGTATCAGCAAAAACGCAACTAAGGGCTTATCACCACATATCTTCCACGACATGATAAATGTTCCTTGGCACAAATAGCGCTTAACTTTAGTTGCGTCTTTGTAGATACCATGGTATCTGTTACCACGGTAATTGCACTTTTCGAAGTCATCCCAAAAGAAAAACTGATATCCAGTTCCATGACTAAGTGCTAAACTTCTTTCTCATCAATTTGACAAAATTTGTTGAAAATAAGAAGACTTTTCAGATACCACGGTCAGTTACCACGGTCGGACCGTGATGTCTGAATATTAGATACCACGATAACCGTGTATCAGATACCATGGTATCTGCAAAAACGCAACTTTTATAACTCGCTTGATTTGTTTTCCGATGAACGTCTGGGCCACTTTCTGAGTTATGAAAAGAATGGCTAACATCGAATGATCAAGGGATGGTTGGAGCTCTGTGGCAATTTACCGCCCCCGCATGCCAACCATTTTGTTAAAGACAGTACGAATATAAACTGTTTTTGCGTAAAAGTAGCTCTACTTTCTACTTCCTAACACTTGTAACTTTTCCTTTCACCTAAGTGTCACAATATTATGACAAAACTGCACGTCAACGACTAAGAGGGGAGTAGACGGGTGTCAATTCAAAGCTCAGCAAGTACCTCTAGCTCTCAGACGGAGCTCTCTAAGACGGAGGTTATATTAGTTGCGTTTTTGATCGAAGTTTTGTTCGCCGTTGGCTTAGCCGTTTGCTCAATTTCCGTTTTCGAAGACTTCGGCGATCCTTGCCCGGTCGACGTTTCTTCGACAATTCAAGCAAACTTCGAACTTGCTAGCTCATGAAGTTCGACGGTCAGACTGTCAGAGTTTGAAGGACAAAGAAACTGACCGGCGACCAAAAACATTATTTAAATAGAAACTTTGAGTTTGAAGGTAAGTTCAAACTTCGATCAAAAACGCAACTATTGGCTTATTTGTTCTTGTTAATAAGGTAGTGTTGTGAGGATGGATGAGTGTTGGGCGAGATCTGGGGTGTGGGCCACTAGCCCCAAGAGCGGTCAGGAAACGTGACATAAAGCAGGGAAAAGCCTCGGTGAATTCTATAGTCAAGTCGCATTCAATCCAGAAATCTCTGTGTAAAATTAAAAAACTTGAACTTGAACTCTAATCAAGCTAGTTCACACATCTTGGTGACGGTGTTATTCACTCATCCAGTCAAGCCCGAGGCCAACTAGCCGAGATGAACCATAACGTATATCAATTTACTCTTATTATTCCGTTTATACAGGAAAGGACGTTTAATCTATAAATACAAAGCAAACATACAGTCCCTGACTAAATATGTAACGGTTCATACCATATATGTAACGTAAAGTAACCGAGGTCTTGCTCCGACCAAGGGTGAAGGAGACTCTAATTGGTACGGACTCATTCCGTGGCCAAAACACTTTGAATGAAATGGATCTAAGACTGACCTTGGATTAGCACAACAGCAATGGAGCTGGGAAACCGGAGAGATGTATAGAAAAGTAGGTGATAGAGGGAGGATGCTATTGCAATGCAAAGTTCTAGGGGATGTATCCATAACAGTAGTGTGCTTTCCAAACGGAGAGGCACGGAAGTTTATGCGTAGGATCTGATCTCTTCTTGTTTCTTCCGGGGAATTTGAACTGGAATGCAGCAAACGAATGCCCGTGAGAGGAAATTGCAGTGGGAAGCTCAAGGGGATTTCGATTCTTCGGTGATAACGTAGTTGTTCAGCCTTGTCCTGTTGTCGTAGCCAACCACGGACGATCTGATTGTTACCACTAATAGAAAGAATACACGTCCCAAGTGAAAATACATTGTATCTAGCCTTCATAGCCTTCTAGCCCATTACATGTTCCGCGTGCCCGTTCATTCTTACTTTTCCTCTCGCGGAATTATTAGTGAGTAAAGCTATGGAAGTGGTATTTCGTAAGCGAACAAGGGATAAAAGTAATCATGTCTGCGACAGCCCAGATACTTTTGAGAGAGTAACTTTTCCTCCAGTGTCCGTTCGTATTAATGAGATTAACGAGCCCTGATCGAAAATGTCGTCGGAAGAGTGTAATCAAGATCAAAGGTTGGTGTTATTAGTGGAGAAGCAAACTGGGAGCGCATCAAACCTGTGAAACAGACCACACACCACACATACCCCAAGTCTGTAAAAAAAATAACTAATCGCGCTTATGAAAAATAGAACGTTTGCGCTTACGGACGGCTCAAACGGTGCTTGCAAGGTTCGTAAAGTTTTTCGCAAAATATGTTCCGTAGAGCTTTGTTGCCACTCAGATGAAAATGTTCTTTGGCAAACTATCAAATTACTACACTGATTTTATAGTTGTGCTTCCCTTGAGAAGACGTACGGGGTTCATATTGCACTAAACAAATCAGCATATCTTCAGTTTGTTAAAGGACAACTGAACAATGAGACCATACTTGAAAACACCATGGAGAATGCATTTATAGACATGGCCACGGAGAGCATTCTTCTCCTGAGCGTGACGTTTTCAAAATAAAGATGTTCGTTTCTGGAGGTTTGCACATGCAGACTCCAAGACAAAAAGCGCAATTCATTCAAATCTTGTACAGTGCTGGCCGGATGGTATTGGAATTTCTTCTAGATATACGTTTGGGCTTAACTAGTTAAAAAATATTCTAGAAGAAGGGTTGATTGGAGACATTTGTTCATTTCTAAAATTGTTCGGTAGTCTACTGAAATAAGGACAGATGCAAAATGGAGCAAAAATCATAGCTTGGAAACACTATTTCGTATTTGAATTGGGTTTTCTGCAGGCAACGTTAACGGAATTCATACAGATAGGGATGATGCTTGGTACTCTTCATTCAGGTGTCCTTTAATTCCACATTTTCAAACTTATTTGAAAATGTTGCTTTAGACCCCTTCTTCTATTGGTCGACTTTATGAACTTTACGAATGAACTTGCAGAGTGACGTGAAGGACTTGACGGAAAAACCTCCAGGTTTACGGAACAACTTTACGAATTTTGCGGATTATGCGAACGCCGTCTTGGCGTGTCATTACTGTGTGTGGGTGAATCGTTGAGTATATTCTTCTTCCTCTGCGATGAAGCAGGCTTTTAGGGCCTCAAAACCGTCTAATCTGGCTGCAAAGTTCAAGTATTTTTCTTAATTTCTGACAAAACTGTCAGGTGTCTCTCTTTCCCAGCTTGCAATTGTTTGGTATACGAAAATTCTGACTAAACTTTTTGTGTCGGTGAACTTTTCGTGTCTAGCCTAAAAACTCCGATACGCCTACTGGTGTGCCAGATCCAGATAAAGGTTAAGGTTCCATTTTTTGTTTTTGGGCCATTTATAAAACGTATATAAGTAAAGTATAAGTATATAAACGTTATAAGTAAAACGCACTCTTTCTTATTTTGTTATAGGATGCAGTACTAGTACATCCCGATGAAAAGTTTGTAGCCTGCGTAGTTGTACGATAATTGGACGAACAAGTTGCATGTATTCATATGTAATAGTAAAATACTATCATTTTAATGTGCCTCAGACTGGGCCAATCTTAAGCAGCAGTATCCAGTAGCTTCCTGGCTTGCTATACTAGCATCCAGTCTTGCTAATAGTAGCATGCAGTAACACGGTAGCCTTGACATAGAAGCATGTAGTAGCGTCTGTTCGTACTGTATGCTACTTTTTCGTACAACTGCACACTACTTTTGAGAAAATTTTTCATCTGGATTATCTTCATGCAACCAGGGACCCATAAATTTCCTGTAATGACTCGCCATTCAGGGGGCTTGCCAATAAGAGATTTCTGCCAGTATTACTTGGTGTTGTTTAAAAGTAGGTGAAATCCAAATTTCCAGTTTATGGTTACGTCCTTTAGACAGCGTATCGCTGAAAGTAAAATACAAGTTTAATTCTAGGGAGAAGAGTGGTGAAGATCGACCAGAACGTCACGATCGTTGACGGTGATATCGTGACAACCAACGGCGTGATACATATAATCGACGGCATTCTTCCAATGCTAGGATGAA
Source organism: Branchinecta lindahli (assembly GCA_023053555.1). Classification (NCBI taxonomy): domain Eukaryota; kingdom Metazoa; phylum Arthropoda; class Branchiopoda; order Anostraca; family Branchinectidae; genus Branchinecta; species Branchinecta lindahli. Next base: position 5,481,737 of record JAKZAO010000009.1, on the reverse strand, counting down.
AAGCAGCGTAGAAGAGACAAAAACACATCTTAGAAAACATATTTTTGTTAATAATTTAATACATTTCTTTTTGAAAAGTTTCTAGCGCCGGGCCATGTTGGGAGTCGCCACGTTTCTCAGTAAGTGCCACTTTGTATACGGGGTCACGAAGCGGTACGGAACTCGGATTTTCCCGTTCACTTTATCACGTACTAGGGATCTGACACTCAATTGGACTTCGAACACAAATCCGGGACCATCTCGCGACTGAGCTAAAACATGAAAGTTGCTGAGCACCCGATGAAAATTTTTCGAGAATTACACTGTAAAAAAAAAAATCTTGCAGTATTCGCTACTCGGATTAATCTTGTATCTACTGAGATAATCTTTCCTCTAATTCAGATTCATCTTTTTTCATTATAGACAAAATTAATCCCAGTAGCAAATACTGCTGTTAACTTTAATCCTTACTCGGAGAAACTTTTTATAGTGTAGTCGTATGGAGTTGTACGAAAAAGTAGCATGCAGTAGTAACTGTTTGCCACTTCATGCTACTACTAGCAAACTGGATGCTACTACAACAAGATTGGATGCTATCGGATTCTACTACTTAAGATTAACCCAGTCGGAGGCGTGTTAAACCAAAGTATTCCATAGTACTTCATATCAATACATGCAACTTTTTCGTGCAACTACCATACAACTACACAGTCAAAGAATTTTTCATCGGGCGCACGCGACGAAGGAACCTCTAGTCAATGACTGTGTACGGTAGATCCAGTCATTCAGTGGCTCAGTATTTCTATTACAGGAAAATTTCAAGTTTTCAGCAGCAATCGTTCTTGATACCAAAGCAAAATTTAGATCTGGAGAGGCTAAAATTTTTGCAAAATATTTAACCACCGAGCTCTAAGGCGTATTCTCGCCGTTACCGGGCCCGAGGAATCCTCCGGGAACGACGAGAATAGAGGGAGTCACTCCGGGAAACAACGAGAACACGGGGAATACGTCTAAAATGGATTTTGTTTGAAAAAAGATTATGCAGTTGACGAAATTAGTCTAGATGAATTTTTTTTTATTTTGTTCATTCTGATTGTTTTAATTAATTTTACATTGCACCAACACCAGAAAAAATTGATTCCCCTCTGAATCTGAAAGGGAGTCCTTTTTAATAACGATGATGATACTCGGAGCATTCCCCGTCCTTGGGGACTCGCGAGAACACGGAGAGTGAGTCCCCGGGACAAACAAAAACACGGGGACTCCTCAAGTAGAGTCCTCGGGGAACAGTGAAAATACGTCTCTAGCCAAGCTCTACGAAACCTACTGTAACCAGCACTCGGTCACAGTCCACTCCGGACTTTACCCCTGCTGACGGAAATCGATTTAGAACCTATTCAAATTCGATATTTATGTTATTGTAAATTCCTCCTTTACTTACCGATCCGGCGCTACATGAAAAGAAAATAATCAACAAATTTTCAACCCCCAATATATCATTACAACTTGACGGAAAAGATTGTCACGGATTCTTCTCCGCACCACGGTCTTGAATGTTTGTTTGAAGGGTACATATTTGTTCTGATCCAAATTCTTTCCCTTCGTTTTTATCTTTTACCTTTTCACTCCACTATTTTAATAAGTGGAAATGAAAATATTCAATCGTTTGTTCAGAATGTATCTCACGTGTCTTACCCACGACTGAGTAGGATTCGAATAGATGATGCTGTTATGGGAGACGTCAAAAATGTCGGAACCTTGTTCCTAGACCATGTCAACGTTTTGTTAAGGTTGTCTGTGTAAGACTATATATCTAAAGGCTTAGTTGTGAAACATCCCCACAAACCGACAAAAATAAAAGCCTACCACAAAGTCTTTGCGCTTTATTCAAGACAAGAAATCTCCTATTACCACTCTGTGGTCTTAAATTAATCCGCTTTGAAAGAGTGCGGGGTCTGGTGAAAATCATGAAATCCAAAAACAAGCTGATATCAATTTTTTTATTAATGTATAATTTTATCGTATTTCCTATATTTTCATGAGGACGTTTTAGATGGGGCTGTTTATGTTGGGGACGTTTTGTGTTGGGGACGTTTTGTCTTAGACGTTTTGCCATGGATACGTTTTGTCATGGGGACCCGCTGCGCGAGAGGACGTTTCACAGACATCCCTATCTATGTCGCTGTGCAAAGATTGCAAAGTTCGTCGCTTTTGCACGTTATATTCATCAGTCCCATCTTCTTAGCAGTTCTCTTGCTACGACCAATTCCTAGTTTCCTTTGCGCGAAGAAGTGTTGGCCACAAACGCTGAGCAATTTCATGTTAAATCTCTCCGAATTTCCAGAGGGAATTCCTCACTCCGACTAGAACAAGGTCAGTCAAGCCGAACGCTAACTAGTAAAAAGGTGAAGTCCAGGGTTCGTACAGTCTGGAATTCCAGTTTCGTGAAATTATGGATGGAATGGAAATTAATCAGACTACTGGTGAGTTTAAAGTTTTATATGTTGTTCGAATTCAAATTCTTTTGTAACAAGTCCTACTTGACCCGCGAAAGGGGCAACACGTTTTTTCGTTTTCTTGGAAAATAAACACAAACTCATAATTTTTGAACCCTGGTAGTGATATACAGGTGAAGACGAATTTACACTCTCTCAGGACCATGCTATGAAACTCTGAAGAGTTCTTGATGAATGGTGGGCTTAGCCTACCTGTAGATACATTCAAACTCAAAGAATTCTGATAAAAGTGAGCAGAGTGAAACATAAGGAAACAAAAATTGTGTTTTATTGGGTCTGGTTTCACTGTAGTCAATCAATCAATCATTTATTGTTTATACCAAATTGTCCATTGGATAGCATAGGATGACGACAAAGTTAAGTACACTACACGACAGAAGAAACAATTAGAATAGTTATATACAATTGATTTGTCAAATTAATTAAATAAACTATGCTAGATCTAAGATAAAACACTAAAATACACTTTCAAATTTTCATAATATCGTCTGTAGGCCTATCAGTTATTTCTTTATGTTTTTAGAGCTTCGTTATAGTTTGACGTCCTTTTGTTTTAGTTATGGAAGCAGTGTGTGAACCGTTTTATTTGACCATTCCACTGAAGAACATTCATAAATGAAATAAAAGTCGTCACTCGTCAAACTACACCGAAACTACATCCGAAATACGCAACTAAATATTTTATTGATTGCTTGTAGCCCACTTTGCGCAACAGAACAAAAAGAAAGGAAGATAAGAAGATCCATGTGCTTTTAAAGGCCAAGCTTCATCTTCCAGATTCCAAATGTTCCGGATTTTTTTCGGATGTTCCGAAAGGTAGAGCGATTCAGTGCCGGATTTCTGAATAGGCAAAGTAGACCCCTACCATGTACGGGACTGGGTCCCACTCGTGGTTAAGCCAGGCTTCACCAGGGGTGGCCCGAAGGGGGGTGCAGGGGGGTGTGTCACCCCCCTGCCTTTTGCTCAGTCGTATTAGTCGTTTAGTTTGGCCTCGCCGAGATCCCGGGCACTCGTTATAGTCAACGACAATCCCGAAAAATTGTCAATTGTGGCACTATCCAGCTTTAGTCGTAAATTCCCGTCCTGTCGAAGGAGCCGACTCGTTTAAACCAGGTTTCGCAACTCCGTTAGGTCGGAGACATGATTCGTCATGGCAGCATTCACTTGTTTTAAAAACCTTTTTATTCCATTGTGATTTTTATCTAAGTCTAACTTGGGTCTTTGAGATTTTAGTATATCAAATTATTATAAGTTAGTCGTTTAGGTGAAGTCTGACTGGATAGACTGAAAGCGAGAGACAAGGTTTTGTGTATGGATTGTGGATACAACTTTGACTAAAAGTGGATAAGAAGGCATGACATTTCTAACATTAATGGAAAAGTCATCAAAATTCGAGAGACAGGAGACTCGCGTTGCAAATGTACTGAGGACAGTGGAAAAATATTGATTATAAATCAAGGTTGAGGTTGGTACCTGGAATAACTCACTGAAGTCTGGAGGTACACTTTTGGCTTCTATGTTAGTTTGCCTTTGCAAAATCCCACAGTCTATCATACGAAAATATATGGACACTTCTACAAATCGAAAATGATATCTCTTTATGTTAATTTATTCTGACAGTGAACTTTTCATTCTTCATGTTTTGTGTAGCTCTTCTGTCGCGTAGTGAAACTCGGACGCGATTTCATGGAAAGGTCGCAGATGAAGATTGAGGCAGATCAGAGGCAAATAATTCCTTTCATGTGTGCATTAATATTCTGCATTTGGGGATTTTAAGGCACGTTGCAATTTCATAACTAATCAAAACATGTCAAACTACAGTTACACTACCTGCCCAAAAAAAGAAGTTCAAGTCCCATTCGTGAATCGAATGTCTTTTTAACCATTAAAAGTCCAGTTCATATCTGCACAGTCGTGTCGGAGTTCGTTGCGTTCATAAAACTTATTTTTTTTTTTATTAACCTATTTTCATCAATTTGTTTCTGAGTAAGCATGTCTTAACCGCATTAAATTCCCAACAATTCTGCTCTGTATCGATTAATATTTATCAGTTACCACTATTTCGTCTCTTCTTAGACGACTTTTCATTCCCCCCTTTTTATTTGTCATTCTATAGCTATTCCTTACTTTTCATTGGGATCAAAAAGACGCTCTGCTCCTCGGCGCTCAGAAACTTCCACCGATGGTGCATATCGTAGTATTCTCTATTCAGAGGAAAGATGCGTCATTTATTTGGCGATTACGCTTAGAAATCATTAGATCTGAAGCACACCAAAGGCTGGAATCTATATGCTAAGTAGTTAGATTCTGCCGGGCAAACAAGGATTAAAAAAAATCGCCTGCGGCGCTTGCTTTAAATTGTCCGGTACAAGCGTTGGAAGCTTTCCTTTAAAGCGAAATAGCTGAAAAGAAAAGCCGTGGTTGTGAATGTCTGTATAATCAAATTTTATTACAATAATAGTTTCGACCGAACCATTGCAGCTAGTTTTACACCGATTAGATTGTTTTTGGCGCGGAATCGCGGCAACGGCTCATTTTTGTGGGTACGCGCGAGTCGTATATTTTAACACAAGAGTCGTTAAAACGAGGGGTCTCACCCCCCCCTGGCCTGAGTGCTTCGGGCCACCCCTGGGCTTCACCTTCCAGAGGTCTCCATTCCAGATTTCTTCAACATTTCATTGATGTCCCCTTGAAAATCTAAATATCTCTTGCTTCCCGATCCAAACAGTTCATCACTTCCTCATTCCTCACTCGAATATGTTGCCTTACTCACTCGAATATGTTGCCTCTATGGCACCTTCCGCACATCCAAAATCCGGGGCATCCGACAACCCGGACTTCCAGACATTTTTGGCCTGGCTTCAACTTCTAGATCCGTCTGGACGAAAACGGCTGTCTGGGTTCCGGGAGAAAAATCTTGAAGGTTTAAAGCATCACGTCAGCGGATCAAAAAGGCGGTGGGAGGGGCCTCCACAGGGTTGGTCAGGCACTGAAGCGATGGCTAAAATGCGTGGAACTCCAGGGCCTTGGACCCAGGGAATATTTTAGACAGAAAATGTAAACACTGCAAATGGATAGGTAGGGGCAAACGAAGAGTGACTAGAAATTATGCGATAGGGACATCTTGAAAGTCTTGAGGAATATTGAAATCGGCGTCATCGTTGTCAGGTGAATCCAGAAAGGTTGCCTTGGCTGTGAGGATCTTGAATGTGGAGCCTGGTTGCAAAGTAAGGTTATTGCAGATGTTTCGGTTAGTGACACAATTATTTGGTTGTTGTTGTATTTTTTTTCATTTCTCTGCTATGTTCCGTCTGTACCGAGAAGAAATAAAATTAATTTGATAGGATACTGATCCCTGGTATATTCTTAACATTCTAGAAAGGAACTTCAACTCAACATCGGTAATGTCAGGTAGTATTGTTGTGTCTTCAGCCTTCTCATCGACTGCATCAGCGTCACTTGTCAGAACGGTGACGTCAGCCTCCCCTATGCAGAACATGTATTCTCACGAGACGAAACATACTGGGGTACGATTCAGTGAAGCAGGTGAAGGTATGCCAGAATTCGTTTTTTCATTATCGTCACTTATTCACTTAGATAGGCCTGAAAACCCAATAAAAATGATTTACTTCGTTTGTCCCTTATCCACAGAAATCGGCCACGGAGAGCATTCTTCTCCTGAGCGTGACGTTTTCAAAATAGGGATGTTCATTTCTGGAGGTTTGCACATGCAAACTCCAAGACAAAAAGCGCAATTCATTCAAATCTTGTACAGCGCTGGCCGGATCGTATTGAAATTTCTTCTAGATATACGTTCGGGCTTAACTGGTTAAAAACTATTACAGAAGCAGGGTTGATTGGAGATATTTTTTCATTTCTAAAATTGTTCGGTAATAAGGACAGATGCAAAATGTAGCAAAAATCATAGCTTGGAAACACCATTTCGTATTTGGATTGAGTTTTCTGCAGGCAATGTTAACGGAAGTCATACAGATAGGGATGATACTTGGTACTCTTCATTTAGGTGTCCTTTAAGGACTTAACACTGTGACTGAAATTGCTTTCGCCTCTTTTGTTTTCAGACTCTGAGGGTCTTGGTGTCACAGCAGTCGTTGCATGTATAGCTGTAGTAGCAGTCGTAGCATCGATCATTAGCGTCAGTATGTAAGTAACTTACGCTGTTAGCTCGCAGACGCATGTTTAAGAGTTTTGCCATATCTAGGGATTTCATATTCCTAAGCTTCAAAACTGTCTTGGAATAGTATCTTCGTCTGCATAAGGGATTCAGAAAGTTATGTACAAAATCGTCGTGGAATAATTTCTTCATCTTTTCTAGGAATTCAGAAAGTTATGTCGGCAGTTAAAGGGAAAGAACTCTAAAACTTTTTGCATACCTTGCTTTCCAGTTGTTTACTCGAAGTTCCTTTTAGGTTTCTATGGAAATCAAGGGGAGCGCGACGCGGGAACCTAATATCAAACCGAATCAACTACAAAGACCAGTCACTTGAGAGCACCGTTTCTTCATTTCTTTCGGCTCCCAGTTTATCGGAGTCGAAATCATTTCGGGAAATCAAATCCCAGAGCGAATTGGTAAGAAGAAAATGCCAGTCTTATTGATTCTCCGGTTGGGTTATGGGTTTTTGTGTGCAGAGGATTGGACTGCTTCAATGCATTTTTCTGGGGCTTATTTGTGTCCCACAATATGGCACGGATTTAGCACCGTTTCGAGCCAAAAATTAGCCGAGAATACACGAAAGGTTGCCGAGAACGTCGGAAACGTAACCGAGAATGCCGCAATTGTCGCTGAGAGGTGTTAAGTGTACCTGAGAAAACACTGTTTGTTGCCGAGATTGACGCCTTTGTAGCCGGGATTGCCGCAAAAAAAAATGTCGCCGAGAGATAGAAAAACGTATCCGAAAATTATCAATGTGTTTCCGAGGTAGTCATAAAATATACCCAAGAATCCCAGAAATTCGAGATTGCTGAAAATGCAGCCGAGATTACAGAAAACGTAACCGAAATTTCTAGAAAATATATATTTATTAAAGAAAACCCGTCGCCGTGAAATACAAAAATGTGTCCGAGATGGCAACTATGTCGCCGAGATTACAAGAAAATACATTACCAGATTAAAATTTTGAAATATTTTTCGCAGCGATCTCGGCGACAAATGCATCAGCCTCGGCGACAAACCATGTTACCTCGGATACATTTAAAATCACTCAGCGACAAATGCAGCATTCTCGGCTACTTTTCTAACATTCTCGGCTACACTTCATCCATTCTCGGCTGCTTTTTGGCTCAAAACGGTGCTAAATCCATGCCATAAAACAATATGTTTTTCACGGAAACAGAAGTTAAGCTACACGCTTGAGTAACACGCCGACATTCGATTTGTGTTGCGAGAACGACACTTTGGTTTTGTCGTGTGTTCTTTCTAGAAATCTTTCTAGAACCCCGATTTCAGCTTATTGCTAGAAAGTGGTAAGGGTCTAACCTGTGCGATTTTTTTTTACGGAAAGTGTGGACCTTAGGCCGGATTGATGAATATTACGTTACATTTCGGAAAGCTCCGTATATATATATATTTATATAAGATAAAGTCCCAAGTTTTCAGCAGGATCCCGATGTCTGCAAAGTCAATTTAGTCCCTACTTCCGATATTCTGTATTTCTTTAAAACCTGAGGTAGTCTATAGCCATGTGATTATAGATTGTGTCATCAGTTCAGAAAAAAAAACTCTTTTTAGAATATACCATTTTCAAAACCTAGATGGGGTGACAGCTTCAGCGTTTAACAGATAGCGAAGAAACAAAACGGAAGCCGAACAAAGGTTGCTGCAACAGTGTCTAGTTTTGTCTATATGTGTTTATTTTAATTTATTATATTTTTTTTCAAATGCCTGACAATAAAAATAATGTCAGAGGAAATCTCAAGAAATTGAACCTCAGGCTTACGCTCTAAACCCTCTGAAAAGAATCCTCAGTTTTCTGTCTACCTGCTTTTTTTTAATTAATCTGAATTTCTCGCGAAATTTCTAGTTAAAAAATCGAAAGTCACGTCGAGGGTTGTTAGTTATATTTAATCCGCAATGTGAGCCACAAAAACCTTGTATTCGCGAAAACAGACTTGTTGGCCTGTTGTTGGCCACACAAAAAACCGCGGAAACACTATTTTCAGCCACAACCACTTTATGTGGGGTTGCAGAAAAACGCCTTTAAACTTTTCCCCGTAAAGTGTTGAGACCTTTAGATCGTGTTATTATATATATTTTTTTTGTGTGAAGGAACATCAACACACTATACAAGCTATTGTTAGCCGGTCGTCTTGGGAAAAGCTCATCTTAGGTTTTCCAACACCGAGGTCCATCAAGATGAACTGGCCGCAGTTTTCGCTTCACCGGAACATTCAGATTTAATTTTCTGTGAAAGTTTCAAATGTTCCCGGCTTGGAGTCTCTCTTCGCAGAATTGTCCTAATCTCTCCTGGACTTTCCGTATTTCAGGAGAAACGTGATGAACATGTTGACGACCGAGAAAGGAAGCGGAGTGGGCCGAAGATCAATATCGTCATGGTTCACAATGAGCTAATTGTCGAGACAGAGGTAAAATATATTTAAAGAATAACTGAAGTCCCACAACTATTCATTTGTTCGTGCGTTAAGTTCTGGAGTAATCCTAAGTCGGCCGAAAATCGACATCGTCATGGTTCACAATGAGCTAATTGTCGAGACAGAGGCAAAAGTATATTTAAAGTACAACTGAAGGCCCACAATATTATAAAAGAGCCATCTTTGGATTTTGTCGCGAAACAGATGCCATCTAGCCGACATAGAGTTAAAATCAGCGGAAATCAGTGTTGCCACAGGTTGCAGAATTCTGCGATTTGTCACAGATTTTCGCTTCCTAGACGAAGCAATCCAGAATTCTGCGATACGTATCTCAACAGTAAATACAGAAATGGAGCAAAAATTAAGGGCACATAATTAATTATGAAGATGACCCAGTGAGATTTCTCGTTGATGTTGGTAAAAAGGGCTCAGTTTCGTAGGCGCCCGAATGTCAACTGTTTTTTAAGCCAAAAGTCACAGGTTCCGTCAGAAACAAGTGGCAACACTGAAAAAAAACAGCGTGTTGAAAATCGAGAAAAAATGCCCACTGTGCCCAATACCTGTTGGAAAGCAAGGGAAAGTAGGGTGTTGTTTCAGTGGACAAGTTGTGTTTTCAGTGAAAATGTGATTGACATTCTTTCAGTTTAAAAAAATTTAAAAAATTTTCTCGTAATATTTTTAATGTTTTATTTTTTTTCCTTTTGAGTAATTTTTTATAATTTGGTTTTGAGAGGCCAGCTTTAACCTTTCAGTATCTGAGGTAAACCGCTCATTTCACCTCAGCGGAGGTGGATATGGCTTCGTACAATATCGTATCAACCTCGACAACCGTTTGAAAGTGCAACACGGATACGTCAGCTAAATCTTATTAGAGCTATATTTCGGCCCTTCTTGGAAAAGGTCCTCTAAAGGCTCAAAACCGCTCAAGTTGGAAAAACGAACTTGGGAAAAACAAACAATACCTGTTCGAGAAAAGTTATTAACCATTTACACCTTGATGACCTTCCCGTTTCGTTTTTTTTTTAATACGAATGTAGCTTCTGTTCCTTTCTCCATTGCAGCGAGTGCTACGTTTCCATTTTAATTGTGGACTCGGTTCACGCGAGGCTACATCAGCCATTCGTTCATTGCCGTTAGCGAGATATGTATCAGACGTCCACGAATACACATCCAGTAGCCCCTAGACCACATCCAGACCACATCTATGTTTTGTACCAGCCGTTGCACATGCTGAAAAGTTGTCAAACACGGGTTCCGGCTAAACCCCCCCCGGCGAAAACCCCCCCGGACAAAACCCCCCCGCCAAAACCCCCCCGGCTAAAACCCCCCCGTGACCACCCCCCCCCCCCCCGACCAAAACCCGCCCGGTACCAAAACCCCCCCGACCAAACCCCCCCCGGTACCAAAACCCCCCCGACCAAACCCCCCCCGGTACCAAACCCCCCCCCGGTACCAAAACCCCCCCGACCAAAACCCCCCCGGTACCAAAACCCCCGGTACCAACCCCCCCCCCCCGCATAAAAAAGACGGGTATGTATGAGTAAAGTAACTGTTAGGTAGAGAGTAAGAGAAGAATAGACCCCCCCCCGGTACCCCCCCCCCCCCCGAATCCTTAGACACTCACACATATTTAGACTGGGATTTACTGGGCAACAAAACGAACAACCATGTGACAGTTTTGCCATTGACAAGCACGAAGGTGAAGCGCTGATAGAATATTTCTGGGACTACCTTGAAAGTGCTATCACAAAACGAGCTCAACATTTCCCTTGACCCAAAGGATCCTCCCATTAAGTCTCATCAAAATATCTCATTCCCTTCGAAAGTTATCCTGCTCACAGACGGAAAGTAGGACAACTTTTGCGGTGTCATAGGTTTTCCTCCGCTTACTGCCCATCTTTGAGTTTCTGGTATGAATCAGGGATAACTAAAGAGCAATCAGGCAAAGGGAGCTTCACATTGCACCAATGGGTGGCATCCTACCTGCTGCTTCCTTGCCAAGAAGGAGGAGGCATTGGGAAAGGATTTGTTGGGGGGATCGATACACAGAGTGGAACTGGCTTTGATTTGATCATTCACATTTAACACCTCACTGACAACAGCTTCAGTTAATGAATGCGGGTGTTTGGTGACTTCAGCAAAACCATCAACCTTCACCTTCGCCTTACACTCTCTTTGTTTATCATTGTTCTGATACCCACTGTACTTCAGACATTATTGTAGAGTCAAGTTTGTGAAAGAAGTTTATTTACTCTTACTCTCTAACTACCAGTTACTCTACTTATACCCGTCTTTTTTATGCGGGGGGGTTTTGGTCGGGGGGGTTTTGGTACTGGGGGGGGGTTTGGTCGGGGGGGGTTTGTTACCGCGGGGGTTTTGGTCGGGGGGGTTTTGGTACCGGGGGGGTTTTGGTCGGGGGGGTTTTGGTCACGGGGGGGGGGGGTTTAGCCGGGGGGGGGGGTTTGGTACCGGGGGGGTTTTGGTCGGGGGGGGTTTGGTCACGGGGGGGTTTTAGCCGGGGGGGTTTTGGCGGGGGGGTTTTGTCCGGGGGGGTTTTCGCCGGGGGGGGTTTAGCCTAGACCCGTCAAACACACGTGGACATGGAAAGTTTTGTACCAGCCGTTGCACATGCCGAAAATTTGTCACGCACACGTGGACATGGAAAGTTTGTTCGTTTTTAAAAACAAGTTTTCACAGTTTTTTTTGTGATTTTTTTTACTTCCGTAAAAGATACAACAGTATCGTGTTGTAACTGAAATACAAAAGTTCCGAGCCGTACTAAGCTTCAGACTGCTTGATCCATAGCTCCCCTCCACTCTGCTCTTGTTCAAATTTTTGGACCCAGTGAGCGAATCTACTTTATTTCAGATTCCGTATTCAAACGTGATTCGTGAAAAGAAAGAACACAAAAATGGACATATCCCCCTCATGACTGCGATGGCAATGAGCATCAGCGTGCCAGAACTTACCATTCTATCCTCTGTTGGTAAGCCAAAGGATGAGTCACTTCTTGACGTACAGAGGGCAGGCCTGGTACAGTCATCCAAGAGCCTGGATGACTCTAATGGTAAGCAATACTCCACTGAAACCAAGAACTGATTCTCTGTCTCTCTGCAACTGTGACGAGCTAAAGTTCGTGATCGCGTTCCGTAAATACTGGGTGGGTGCTTACCTGATAGCTTCTGTACGATCTGTACAGCATAACACCATATCGCTAGTGCATGGGACATTGCAGTGGCATGAGAATATAGAAGTTTCAGGTACAATGATAGCGCTCGAGTCGGGAATTGTGGAGTCGGTGCAAATATTCATTTTGAGAAGCGAGAGACGTCTGTTTAAATACTACGAAGTAGTATTATAAGTTCTTGTTGGAACTGGAACTCACAATGAATCTACTTCGCACAGGCTTTTTGACCGGATTTGTATCCCAGACATTTTTGAATGAATGAGTTTGTTTCTCCAAAAAGACCGTGGGGCCATGGCGGGAAAAACAAAAATAAAATTATTGTTGTTTTTCCACACATTCTAATCATAATAACACCAGTACACCGTGCAGTCCCATAATATCATTCCTATCCTACCCAGTGCCAAAATGTTAAAATTTTCAGAGGGCGATCTGCGATAACAACTATTATCGCCCTGCGACAACCATTATCGCCCTGCGACAACCATTATCGCCCTGCGAAAATTATTATCGCCCTTGGAAAAAGAGGTTTTAACTTTCCCGTGTGTTGCCGTCCAAAAAAGACAGTGTTTCGAAAGCCTGATTTCAGCCACTTTACACCATAACTCGGTCTAGAGGAATCACCTTGCTGGTGAATCAACCTGTTGATTCAGGTTGGTTGTTAACTACAACCTGCTAACAACCAAGAACCACTAGCCTAGGTAAACAGCCATGCCTCACCTCTTAGATCTTGGATATTCTCATCTTGGAACAAATCTGGCTTAGCTCACAGCTCATGTGATAAAATCCAACTGGAATTTGGCAAAACCAAACAAAAGCAAATTCCAATTCCAAGAAGATGAGAGGTTATGTGGACTACGCTTTAGTTCTTTCACCCTTTTGACGTCAAATTCATACTTTCAGAGGTTCAGCAATCCAGCGTCTTCTTTAGGATCTGAATCATCGTAATATAGATCGGCCTTTCAATATGCGAAGGAAGTTGCATATTGATGATTGAATCAAATGCTTCTGGTATCTTTAGTCTTCGGCAACTGATTTTCAGCTTCTTGGTTTCTGGTGTACTTGGGACACATTCAAAAAAGATGTTCGCAAAAGAAGTGCGTTTTAATCTTTCAAATAAATTGCCATGAAGCACAAAACGCTAGTCAACTCTCCTTCCCGCTGCGTAGATCTGCGTATCATACAACCTTTAATCGATGGTCTAGCCACCTAGTGATAGACTCTTCGTGAGAGTTGTTCAAGATGTTTCTGACGCTAGATGGTGCTACAACAAATCTTAAAGGACACCTGAACGATCCTACCATACTTCCATGAACCCCCCAGACTGTCCTTCACAGTACCGGTACAGAGAAGACGAATTTTTTCGCTCCGTGATTTCGGCACTATCCACTCTTGAAGTTCTAAGTCTCCCTATGGCGATTCGTTACAACCTCCCAAGACAAATTTAGCGCCAATATTTAAACTGTCATTATCGCATGGATAAACGTACGTTGATAACGCATGGATGGATAAACAGCGCATGGATGGATAAACGCATGGACTGTTACGGCGTGGACTGTTACAACATGAACTGCTACGCATGGACTGTTACAACTGTTACGGTGAGCGTTACGATCAAGACAAGTCGAAAAAAAGGCTGAAAATTATAGCACGGTGAAACTTCATCCGATTTTAGTCCGGTTTTCGAGAGATAAATGGTAAGCAGTATGTAAAAGTGGCAATTTAGGGTGTTAGACTTCATTCAGATGACCTTTAACGAAACTTCTCTGCCGAATTGAACTGAACCGTTTTGATGATGGATTAAAGGTGAACAATCTACACTTTTCGGTTTTTCTGGCAAAGATTGTAAGAGGCGTTACTAGCTACTAGCAACAATAGCATTAATTTTTCAGAAAAGATTGAAATAAAAAAGTTGCTTTTTTACCGAATTTCCGCCAGGAGGTATCATGGGGCTGCACAGTGTACTAGTCTTATAATCATTATCGCCCTTGCTTTTCTTCGGGCGATAGCGGAAAATTTGGCCCTTGGGCAGCATGATAGGCAGATATCACCCTCGCTGTCGCTCGGGCGATATCAGCCTATCTTGCTACCCGCGGGCCAAATTTTTCCGCTGTCACCCTCAGCAAGGGCGATAATATATAATATCATAAATACCAAAAACTATGTAGAAAAAGCTAGAATTCTGAACTAGAGGCATTTTTCTACCACATATTTGTGTCAAACACAATTTTTTAATGTAATTGAGTGAGTACGACACACTCAACAGCCTCTAATTGAAAATGTCGTTCATTCATTTTTTTTACGGCGAATTTCAGCTGATCTGATAATAAAAAATAAATCTCAACCTCATGTGTACCAGAAGGATCGTCATTTGCTTCGTCATATTGATCGTCAACAAAACACCTCGTTCTCTTATATGGTCTTGAATTCGCGGGTGAAATTTAAATTCAGCCAAATATCGAGCTACAAAACTAAAAATCCCTTCGAGAATTTTATTGCTTGTCAGATTTGAGCCATAGTGCGAGTCACAAAAATTTTGTTGGTGGCGGAAATTGACATCTAGGCCGCACGAACAGTTGCGGCGATAACTGTTTTAGAGACGAAGCCTCTTTGTGTACTGATCGCGGAAAAATGCCTTAGGTCTACTTAACAGGGACCGGTTACAAACCACTTGCGTCTAATAGACTTTGTCCAACCAGTCAGTGCTTGATTCTTGAGTTCTTGACTTTTTTTTTATCCCAGACTTTAAAGCAAGACCTGCCACGAGATTCAAATTTCTTGGTACGCGTATACCAGGAAACAGTAATAGGCCTATAATATTATTATCAAAGTGAAAAGATCTTGTCATTAGAGGCTTTCGCTTTGACTTAGGAACTAAGGAGAATTCCCCCTAGAAACAATGTTTTAGCCTCTGAAAGAATTTTGCTCATTATGCGACTAGCACTCGGAAACTTTTTGCTTTACTTTTGAAGAAAGTATCGGCTCCTGACAGGTTGTACGTGTATTCTTTTAAAATTAGAAATTAAAGTATAACATTTTTTTTTTTTTAATCTTGCTTTGGTTTAGTTCTTTCGACCTTTAACTTCGTAGAATCGAGCGCGACATGGCCTTGGCAAAGAGTGTGTCCGCGCTTCGTTTGAGGCGGCAAAATGATTCTTGAGGCGGCTAAAATTTGAAACAGCGTCGTAGCGCGGCCAGTCGAAGCGTGGCCGCGTGGCGAAGCATGGCTGAGGCCGCCAAGGCCATGTCGCACTCGATTCTACGCAGTATAAAAAGTCGTCACTAACAGCCGCCACCGACACAAAATTCTTTAAAAAATTTGTCCGTGTTACGTTATTTTAATTTGTGGATTCAAGTATGAACGAATGAATGAATTTATTCCCAAAAAGCCCGTGGGGCCATGGCGCGGAAACAAAATAAACACAAAATAACACTAAAAACTCACTATATACACCAAAAAAGAGGGAATCCTTACTCCCAAAAAAGCTCCGGATGCTCCATAGCCTGCTTGAGGAACCCCCCCAGCCGACGAAGGTCTCTAAAGTATTTCCTCCACATAATCTGAACCAAATCCTCTTCCTCCATCCTTTCATGCCCAAAAATCTCTGTTCGCAAATCTTTTAGCTCAACGCATCTACTAACCAAATGAAATGTATGTATCTTCCCCAAGTGAACTACACATAGGGCAAAAGTAAGGACCAGAACATAATTTAACTTTCCCTATAAACTTCCTTCTCTCCCCCAATGTGAGAGAATCCGCCCGCAGACTTACCATCCATTTTAATTCCCCAGGTCTAAGCCCCGATTAAAAAAACAGTTCCTCCCCCCGTGCTTCTTTAGCCAAGACGTACCACTTCAGAGAAGAAGAATTCGATATGGTATGATATGAAAATTATTGCGAAAAGCCAACTGCAAACACAGAGAATAAAGCGAACACGAAACAAACGCATAAGAAGAAAAATAAAATCCAAGCTTTCTAGCACTTATACTAGATCCTACCGATGCTTCGCCACTAACCGGACAAACACGGCAAATTTTCGTGTTTCTGCAAAGAACTTATCTCCAACCAAAGTAATAAACCCTAAAGAGTTTAAGGAAATATTAACGCACCGAGTGGAGGAGGAGTCGTAGACCAAAAAGTAAAAAAAAAAAATGAAAAAAAAAAAATAAAAATTTAATTAACATTGAGAGGAATGGGGAAAGAAACAATTACCGGTCGAATGGAACGACTTTAGTTAACACAACGTTATCTTTTTTTCTGGAAAACCCTAACACCTGCCACTACCCACAAGAAAAGATAAACCGAACCAACCGTTTCGCGCAACTTTCCGGCACATTCAAACCCATGCCTAGGAACAGGTTTTGGTCCAGGCACGGAGTTCTACTCTAGAACTCGATGCGCACGTGCCTAAGCATCTGTGCTTGGCTGGGCATGCTTGTGAACGTGGCTTTATCCCAGAAGATGAATGTCTATGCTGCAATATGAAATCAAACAGCATGCACGTGAGATTAACTGGTTCTAAGGTATGACTGAATGATTATTTTATTAACTCACTGAACTACAGGAGGACTAGTAGAGCAGTAACTTTAACGTGTGCTCAGAAACCCGTGACTCCTAAACTACACCTCTCGTATACTCCAGCCTCAAATTTTGCTACAACTTGCTACAACCAAAGCAATTGGCTAAAAATCCTCTAATCGGTCCTAGATGAAGATCCTTTTACTAAATAAACAAAAGGCTACCGCATTTTCTCAAGATCATTTTTAAACAGTAACAAAGAACAAAGAAGTAACGCATTTTCAGCGGGTCTTCAAGCCAATTTAAGTGAATAAGTGATGGGCAACTGGATTGTCCTATCCCAGCCCTTTTCTGTTAAACTTTAATACTTCAAACATTCATAACTGCCATTTAATGTCACTAACAATTTCCAAACAAATAATATTGAATCATATTTCTATCATTCTGTACAATCACTTTATAATCATGTAATTTTACAGTATAATCCTCCATCACCCCTGTGTTGGCTTTTACAAATCCAGTTTCGAATAAGATATCACTTGACTGAGGAAACTTGGCCTAAGAATAAACAAACATGTCCAAGCCTCTGTATAACCTCTCAAGCTTCTGTGTCTCTAGAGTTGTTATTTGTCCCCCTAGATTGGAAGTTAGTTCAGTCCTCCATAATCTCAACTAAATAGTTATTTTTTCTTAGATGGAAGTTACTGCTATGGCTCGCAGACGGCTTACATGGGCGGGAATTACGGATATCCTTCCGGAACATATCATTATGGGTCTGTATATAGTTCACATATCCTGCCGATAGGCTTTGCACTGCTTCCCGAACCCTCTGTGTGTTCTGAGTCAACTGCTGACCGGACTATTGTAACTTTGGAGTGTGGGCAAACGACGTGATAAAAGAGGGCAGAACACTATAATAATGGCTCTCAAAGGAGCTAATGTGATATAAGGACTATCAGCGTAGAAAGTTTACAAAGTGTTTGCTCTGAAGAATCATTCAGCTGGTTCAGGTATTTTTTCTAAACTGTTTGTTAATATTTGGCTTATCGTAACTAGAGATTAAAAACAAACAGAATGCGAAGCACCTGCTTTATTTGCCAAAGTTATACCATAGCCACATGCTAACGGAGCGTTTCCAAGTTAAAGATGCAAGCGTCACACTTCTGGAAATTTCGTGGGACCTGCCAAAAATTATGGACAACAGGGTCCAGCCAGCACATGACAGTCGACATTTTTTTCTGGCCGGTGGATGACAAATTATATATTGTATTTGTTGTGTTTTATTTAATTCTTTTATTTTATGTTGCATACTCCGCATTTCAAATGGCGGGTCATAAATAAATTACTTACTTACTTACTTACTAGAAGAAAAGTAGCGCTTCGCTGATTCTTCGGACGGTTTCTAACAGGAAAGGACATCTTCCACCAATCAGTGATGGAAATGCCAAATTCCTCTGTTTCAGTAAATAAGGAGAAGAATGTGCAGAGCAGCTGAGAGCAAGTCAGTCAGCATCCACAGTGAAAGCAAACAAGGTGGTGAGCTGGATGGCTGTGGGTGAATTTTCTGAAAGGATAGCTGAACCGGGACTAGTAGCGTGTACAAATCACCTGCATGGAAGTGCCAGTCTAGAAGCTTGGCTGCTTTTCTTTTGAATAAGCTGATCGTTGGTTTTATGGACTGTCGAAGAACTTGACTCATACGCAAAAAGTGATTTGCTAAATCTGCATATCCTCAAATTCCTCAGTATTTTTCTTTCCAGATAACGTTTACGTCTTGCAGCTTGATTTCTGTTCTTTTCTGATGATCAGTTAACTTGTACGCACAAGGGTTTCCGTATGACGGGTCAAAAAGGCTTAAAATGCGCAAAAGAATATAAATATTAATATTTTTTCACATTTCTTTCAGTTATTATTTTTCAAGTTGTTACAGGAAAAAGTCCATCAAGAGACAAGTCAGGCATTACAGAAGTTGCAGAAGCTTATTAGTAAAGGACTAGTCTATACGTAGATAATGAAAACAGCAGTAGGTGCTTCGCTTGAGGTAGTCACTACTTGAAGGAACCGGCCTCCAGTACGCCCTCTCTATCTCTTTGTTTAGACCCTATACTCGCCGCCAACTTGTGACAAGAAATTGCTTTTTGGGATCCTAAAACGTAAGTGGAGGGATACCTAGATGACATCGCTATAGTTTCCGTCTGTCTGTCCGTCCGCTTGTCCGTCTGTCTGTCTGTGAGCACGATAACTCTCGAAGGGAATGAGATATTTTTATGAAACTTGGTGAGAGGATCCTTTGGGTCAAGGAAAACGTCGAGTTCGTAGATGGGCTCTGTAGCCCTATATTTGGGGTGGGGGTTCAAATTAAGGGACAAACAAAATATTTTTAAACAGCTAATGAGATAGTCGATTATGGGGCAAGGAGACATGTTGAACACGAATATTAAAACCATTTTCTCGGCGGACAAGTAGTTCCGGAATTTCGCCAAAACCGAAAAATTGGCAGAAGTAAGGCAGGATCGTTTCAATCACAGGCTGAATCCATATCTGAACTTTGTTTTCTCAGATGATCGGCTTTTTGGCCTTAATCTGTTTCTAAATGTTAAGAGTAAAAATGTTCAAGGAGTATATCTAAGGAGGTATATATCAAGGAGTATACTACACTGTCAGAAGTTGTCTGTTATGTTTCTTTCGTTCCAGTTAGTATTTTTTACCAATTGAAGGTGTTGTTGGAGATCTAGGCACGAAATAATGTAAACTTAATTGGTCATAACACTTTATTTCTAAGTGAAAAGGTGTTATTCTTGAAAGTGTTATGCGCTATCTGTTATGAAACTTCTGACAGTGCACTGTCGTGTTTGAAGGATTCTTAAAGGACCGTCTTGATTATTCTGCCGTTCATCTTATCCCTAGATCTCTTATGGGATCATAAGATTCTGAAATCCCGCCTTTCGCAATTATTTCGTGTTGCACCTACGACTTTTTAGCGCTTTTTTGGCCTAGCCGAGTTTCCAGAGTCTCGCAACGAAGCTTCAAAGTATTGTTTTTCATTTTGGAAGACGTGGTATCAGGTCATCAGGTCTACCTTCTGTTTTGGACTTGTTTTGTTTTGCTTGGTTTTCGCACCTTTTAACCAAGGCGCGGTCAGTGTCAAGTATTTTGCGTCCAGCCGCCGCGTCGGAGAGAGGAAAGGCTGGATAGAGTGGACATGCGCTGACAAGAAAATCGCTAATTTCTAGCGGAATGTCATGGTATTTTTGAAAACGATCTTTCTGAGCCATTTTATCTTGAAAATATCATTTCTAGTACGGGTTTAATTATCCGCAAACGGTATTTCCAGTCAACATGAAAGAACGGAGTCGAACATTTATTTGTTCGAAATTCAGAGTCGAACCCCTTCGCTTCGTCCCTCTTCGCCCCTTCGCGGAAAGTTTTTTTTCTATCAAATTTTCGCGCGAAGAAAATTTTGAGAAGATTACAGGTGTTAGAGGCATGGCAAGACCATGAAGATTGATTTACATCTATATTTTTCCAGATTTTGACGGGTAAAGCTGCTACTTTTCTGAAAAGTTTTTGCTCGAATAAAATTTTTAAGAAGAATACTGGGTATTATAGGCGTGATGAAAATTGGTGCACATATACTGAAGACCTTCCTGTATTTCGGGGTCTCACCGCTGAAGCGAAATTTCAACGCGGGGCGCCGCATAAGCATGAAGTAAACTATTAACAGAAACAGCTGCTTGATGTAGTTACCACATAAAGAACCGCTTTTACTCTCTATGCCGGTGGCATAACGAACTCTCTTTCGTCGTTCTTTGCCCGGACCTCGTCCTGCAGGGTCAGGAACATGGTCCTTCGTAGTCGTGAAGCTCTTCCCCCTGCGCTCGACCTTTCCCTTGCCTTGTCTAGTTAGACTCGGTTCCGCGGGAAGTTGCAATTGCAAGAACATCAGCTTCTTATTTTATATTAAAATCCCAGATTTTCACATTTCCTACCATCCCACCAAAATGACCGATATCCATTTTCCTTGTTTAAAATGAACGCATCAAACTGGTCAGACCGGCAACCGTACAAGAACTGGGGCGTTTTTCCCGCGACAATCCCGGATTATAGTCCTAGATAGCGAATTCGGAATGTACAGGGAATAGACAATCCCAGATTGTAAAAACGAGGATCAGACAACCTTGATTCGAAGATTCTCGAATCGACAATCCATGCACTAGTCCGGATTGTCAGATTGTCACGGAAAAGATTTTTCATAATCTGGATTGTCAGAGAAAACGCATTTTGGAGAATCGGGATTGTGGATCGTCAATATGGATTGTTACGGAAAAACGCCTTTGATATCCGACCCAGTAGAGAGTTTTCGGAAATAGGCTTGTTGCTCACGTTAGCACCTCAGCTGACATCTGGTGATACGTATCGGAAACTTCAGTTTTCGGAACGCTAAATCTGTAACTCCAATTAGCAGCCAATTACATGGAAAAGAAACACCCTTGTACAGTGTGTACACTTTACTTACTTTATTCTTTCCAACCCAATAAAAAAAAAAAAAAACTCTACAGTGTGGCTCTTTTTCAAATTCACGCTTAACAGTGCAAGTATGTGACGCTAAAGATAGCGTTTTTCGCTCAGAGTCCACTTTTTCGAACGCTAGATTTTCACCTTATTTGTCATCAGCATCATCACTTTAGCGTGAGCTACAACTTTAGCGTACGGTATTTAGGTCTCACGCAAGTTTCCGAAAATTCTCTAGTGTGTATGGCTTTTTCACGTCCCGTAATATTAACAGACCTGAACCGCACGACGGGCTTGATCAGATCGGTAGGGTTGACAGCTTAAAAGAGCTGCATCGTAAACATTCTAGCAGTTGCAATGTCTAGACCCCCCCCCCCGAACAAGACCCGAGATGAAGCCACGACTCGATCCGACCGCTGGGTAATCTAGTGGCGCAGATCGGAAGCTGAGATCTAAAAAAATGTTTTGTTGTAGCAGGTATATGGAAAATGTGTACAAAAAATTAGGCTATGCTTTTTTTTTGTTATGTAATTTCAGACTGGCCAATTTCTGACTTCTTTCAAATTAGAAAATAAGCAGTTTTTTTTAGTTATCGCATATTATTTTCTCTTCGGTGCTTTGGCGGAGAGGATAGCAGGGTTTTTGCATCGCCAAAACTGTGGGACAGTGATTAACTGGAATCGTTTTCCACTCCCGCTGGACCGATCACTAACCCATGGAAGCAGCTGAAATCGCCAGGAAATTATTAAATTATATACTTATATAATAAATATGGTTCACTGGGCATTCCTTCGATTCTCATATTTTCCAACGAAGTCATCCTGAATGACGGTTGTCCTGTTTTTTGCTTCCATTCCTTAGTTTACAGTTGTTTTTTTTTACACAATTTTTAAACTCCCGCCGAAGTACTCAACTTTCCGCGTAGCTTTCCACTAACTTCCTGAACTCACTTTCCGGGATAGATGCTTCGGTTTCCAAAGCGCAAAAACCGGGTGGAAAGCTCGGCAACTTTCCTAAACATGGCAAAAACCGTTGGAAAGTGATTCCGACTTTGCTTTCCGGGTTGCGAAAACCCTCCTGGTTTCGAACATTGCACCGACCCGGTAAATTCAAAACTCTCGGCCGCGCAGGATGATCAGTCCCTTTCAATCAATCAATCAATCAATCGATGTAATTTGCCAGAATATTTTACAAAATAGCAGTGGCATTGTCAAGACATAGTTACAAAAAAACAGTTAAAATGAGCACACACACAAAAACAAGACGCACATTATCTGGCGTTGTAGTGCTGAACAAAGTAGGGGACAAAAGATGAATTGTGTCGCTCGCTGGAGTTTGCAGGTGGTTGCTTTAGGGTGACTTTTGAGGCTGCTTTACTTCTAGCCACGGGACCATCGACCGTAGGCGCCGCAAAGTCGGGTAGGGTCTGCCTGTGCCTTTCGGAAGCAAGATACTGGTTCCCAAACCTCATAACTGCTTCACGCCTTCGTTCAGATAGTGCCTTGATCCCGAGTGTGCGAAGACTGTTCTCGTACGAGGTTTGATTTTGTCCGAGAATGATCCGGCAAGCACATTTTTGTATTTTCTCAATCCCTTTATAGAGCTGAGTCATCTCAACCCTTTTGACAGTCTAGTACTAACAGAGGCACGGACAGACGAACGGACTGATGGTTGTATCTGGCCCTTGTTGGCCGTCCATTTAGTTAAATAATAATATTAAAAAAAAAAAAATGCTACGGAAAATAAAAGAAATGTAATGACTTAGTGGGCCGAGTTAGAATTAATTTTTAGTCGAATCCTTTTTTTCTACCTTTCTGGACCCAAACTAGTAGAAGCAGAGCAGGGTCGAGACATCAACCAAACATCATTCGGGCGACGCGTTCGTAAAACATCCAAATCCGGACGAAACTGCGGGGAAGAAAATTGCCGAGAAATCACTCTGAGGATTTTCCCTTGTAAGACAGTCCCACCATCCTCCGCCTTGCGTGTACGTGATAGTTAATCTTCGATAGGCAGAAATAAATGACAAGATCTCCCAGAAACGATACATTGGGAACTGAACCCTGAAATAATTATCGGTCATACCTGAAACGTGACCAACCGTCCTCTCCATTAACCAGGCAAATTATCGTGTCCACTAATCCCATTATCAATATGGCTCAAGGAGTATACTATCATACGTTACCCGATACCCTGGGCTAATGAGGGGATATAGAAAAAATTCACCTCCAGAATCCAGAAAGGAATCGGAAGAAGAGCTAGATGAGAGTCAGCCTCCGGCAAGGAAAGGTCTAAAGAAAGTTTGAAGTGAATTTAAATAAGGACTGCCTATCTTCCTCGGTGAGTTTCTTGGGATCCCAACGAAAGTGCGGGATACCATGACATATGATAAGTGTCCATCCGTCTGTCATCACGTTAAAGTTTAACTGAAAAGCCAACTTATTTTTGTGTCATTTAGTTGAATATACACTGAATTATTTGGATTCTGCAAAGGGATTTTTTTATTTTCCACTATCTGTTCTGGTTAGGACGTTCAGAATATCTGCGGCCGTACCCACAGCGAAAATTCTACTATGACGCGGGAAATTTTTATCTAAACACAAACAAGGCTTTTCAGTGGGCAGTGGCGATATTGGTGAAGATTGCTTAGTGCCTGAACAAACAAAAGTCATAAATCTTTCTTGTAAGGCATACAACAAATTAGAGGTACCACAAATCACACGGAAATTCCATTATTTGAAAATCGATTATTCCTGAAAATAGCGGAACAACCAAGTAACGCATTTTCAGCGGGTCTTCAAGCAAATTTAAGTGAATAAGTGATGGGTAACTAGACTGTCCTATCCCAGTCCTTTTCGGTTAAACTTTAAGAATAAATGTTTGAGAAATCTAGATAAAACTAAGTGCACAGACATACGGATTTACCATAAGAATTGTAGGTTTGAAAACAGGTAATAGGCTACCCCAAAAATCCAAGAAGATGGTCGATACAGGGGTAAAAGGTTTGGTGATTCAGAAAATAGTATGAATTTCTTGACTCTCATGGATAATTTGGCAAAGACATGAATGAAACCGAAAATTTTAGGAAGAATCGCGAGTGCCCAATGTGTTTCGTTATACATTTAATGGCAACTCAGGGCTCTTGATATATATGCTAAGTCAGGCTTTATGTTGATAGTTCTCAGCTTCTTGATATGCTAAGTCAGGCTTTATGTTGATAGTTCTCAGCTAGGATAGATACTTCTGTCAGTTTTGAAAGAAAATTTGAAAATTAATATGCGGGGTCTACTCGGAGGGGTGACTCTGCTCCAGGAGGAGCTATAAATAGGGGGAACGATGCACATTCTTTCCTCCTTTTGGTAGCTTATTGGTAGCTTGTAAATCATTCCCGTTCCTGTTTACCAGTTGTGTTATACTAGACTTGAGCTAGGGCTCCTGTTCTTTCATTCCTTGTTGCAGGAGGACCAAGTACGAAAAAGCGAACGACAGGGTTGGCAGATCGACGATCCCACCAGGAGGCACGCTACTTAAGAGAGGAATGATTCATCGCCATTATTTCTTTTAGTTGCTTGCCTGGACGCGATTTCAAACCCCCTCCCATGCAGGACCCCGGTTCTAGTAGTTGACTGTTCCTTCTTCCAGTCGAGTACAAGTTCTAGTAATCTAGAGAATGCAAGACGAGGGGCAGAACGCCCGTCGTAAAGAAAAGAAAACTAAAGAACAGGAGCCTTGCCCATCGTTATGCGAAAAAAATGCCTAAATTAACTAAGATAAGGAAAACGGCTACTAGAAAATGAATAAAATTAGGAATTTGACGACTAGAAAATGGATCGTGCACGGGTATGAATTTGAAACCCTGCCAAAACAAGCTAAAATAAGAAAGAACGACGGTGCATTTTTCCCCCTTTTGTGGCGTTCCTCCTGGTACAGGATTCCCAATTTTAGTATGTTGTTCCCCGTTTTAAGTACTTGTTCCTACTACACCATGCACTTTTCTTCCGTCCCGTTTTTATGGCACTAGCAGCTTGGCTACATGTGCTACATATACTGATCACTTTCCTTCTGTCAGTGGGGCGGCAGGTCGTAGGATTGCGAGTTAGGATATATTCAAATGTGCAATGAAACTCGGTAGGCACATTACCAGGCTTGCACCAGGAACTCGAACAGATTGACTTGGAAATAGTCACTTCCCATCGTGAACAGAGGGAGAATCTGGAGTCTAGTAGCATCCACAACTTCCGAACGGGAGATTCGATGTGAATGCACTTGATAAATGACAAGAGCAAGTGTTTAAGATGTTTCATTTCACGTCTGGACCGGATCCGAAAATTGTGGGGGGAGTTGGAGGTGGGGCGCCTGAAATCTCGTGAAACGGTTAGGGTCGAGCGATCGGATAGAACTTGGTGGAAAGCACAAGCATAGGTTCTGGTTACACTATTGAAAGAACCAGACCAGATCGGGGCACTGTGGGGTAGTTGGAATGGTTTCCCGGAGTTCTGCGATCGCGAGTTTAGGTACTTTCAGATGCGCTAGGACGACGAAACTTGGCAGGCGTATTAGGAAAACGACCAGATTGACTTGGAAACTGTCACTTTCCCGATTCAACTATCCTGGGGGAATGGAGGGAAGTGGAATCCGGAAAGTAATTCAGTGGAGGGAGGGAAAGCCCGAAAGCTGAGCTGGAGTGGGGTTCCCTTAAACCTCAATTTGGTTCCCCACATTCATCAATTGTACCTCAAGGGTTTTGCCCGAACCTTACCTGAAATACATAGGTACTACTTATTCTTTCAAGTGCCATATCAGCTTACAGCTCTTGTTAGTCTATCCCCTTGTCAAAGGGTATAACAATACGTTCTTTTAGCGTCTAATGTCAATTTTATTTACGAACAACCTCAATTTTAAGAATCTTAGGTTCAAAATTCAGCCTCGGTATGCTTGCCATTAATGCTCTAGGCTAGGCTGAAAACGACTAGAGTATTTCTAACATTCAATATGAAACTATTGTTTAGAATGCGACAAAGCTTCTTGTTGCAGGGTATCATGGGACACGTATCAGATTCTGAAGGCAGCCAGTCAAGAGGAGGTGTGACGACGTCGGCCGACGAGTCGACACTCATTGCTGTTAGTACAGGATGCCTCCATGTAAATCCCGGCACAAAGAAAGGACGACGGACTCAGGTATACTGCCCGCAGGCCTCAGCAGCAACTTCTCACGGTGTAGCTCCTCCCCCAGGGCGGGGCCAAAGAAACCTAGCACTTGTCACTCTTGACTCCTCCCTCAAAGGTCCCTCATGGGTATACCCATGGCATATGACAAGAGAAGATGCATTGCATCTTGGCTTCTTTGGTGCCAACCGGGCTACGGTGATTCTGAAATGTACTTCTAGGCTTGTAGACTTGAACATTTGTATCTTTCGAGGGTACACTGTAAAAAAAAACTCTCCGCTTTCAGATAACTTAATCCAGAATATTTTAAATTCTAGCGTTTTAATCCTCCGTCGGATTATAACTCTCCGAACTCGGAATAAAAATCTCCGAACTTGGTGATGCACAATTACTAATGTTCGATGTAGGAGATAGCTCCCTTGGGATGCTACCACGGGTCACAATTAGCAAGTTCCTAAGCGAAGATTATGAGGTCGGGCTGACGACGCTAATGTCCAAGTTCCCATACAGTTATCGACAGGCCAGTATCCAGGAATTTATTTCGGGGGGGGGGGGGTGCCCACGGAATTTATTTCGGGGGGTTTTGCCCACGGGTCGGACCAAAAAGTACAAAAAAGGCATAGATCAGAGGTTAAAGTCTACAAAAATCTATTACTTTTGTGGGTTTCGGGGGGGGGGGTCGAACCCCCTACCCCCCCCCCCCCGGATACGGCCTTGATTATCGATGTCTATTATTTGAGAAGGTACTTACCGACTGGCTGGCGGTGTTCTGAGCCTTGGCTTGATTTGCCTACGTGCGCAGTTCAGAGATTCAGCGGGCTCGAGGCCACAAAGACTGTTTGCATAAAGCAGCAAAAAGTCAACTAAAATACAGTTATTCCAAGCATAAAAGGTTGATGTAATATTTTCAGTTTGCCTTCTAGCTTTCTTGTACAAGCCACGGTTGTACAGGAAGGCCTTGTGCTCGCGCATGCTCGCGTCCCCTCAACGGTAAAAGATCCATAGATTGGAGCCTCTTGAAAGATGACTGCAATTCTTGTAGAAGTTATCAAGCAACAGACTAACTGAACGGCTATTCCTTGATGATACGTATTATCAGTGTTGCAAGAAGCGGGGGGGGGGCTAAGAGAACATTGAGTTTAGCTCTACTTTGCTCCGTTGTCATTTTAATAACTTCAAAGTCTTTGTGAATTCGTCTGTGAGATGTGGAGGAAGAAGATCAAAGTAGCTTGAAAACCTTATCCTGGGAAATAAAAAAACGAGAGAATTTGACCCTGTGGAGTAGTTTAAGCGCTCATATAGAGTTGGAGCGTAACCTAACATAAAACTGATTGGTGCAGTTCAAACACAGCGATTGTGAGAAGGAAAACTAGATTATCTGGATATGCCTCTTTCGAAAACAAATATTCCGTTTCAGTATAAATCTACAAGGTTTTGAAGCTCTACGAGAAATAAGATTTAAAATTGTCACGCTTGGCAAACGGTTACTAAACCGCGCAATCTTCTTTTCTTCTTCCTTTTCGGCTGGTGAAAGAATCTGAGAAGATAGCACCGTTCCCTCACAAGTCTTAATTACAGAATTGTCTCCCTTCTTTTAAGGTATGTCAGATGATATCCCTTCCATTTCTTCCAATTATGGCCTTGGTCGTCCAGACGCTATTGTCTTTGCTTGGCGCTATTAACATGCAGCAAGAAGCAGCAACGATAGAACATCAGGTTAGTTTAGCTCAATAGTTCTTTGAAAATAATCATGACACATTCAATTAGAAGGGGAAATTTTTAAAGAAGGGAAAGGAAGGCAAGGTAGGTGACGTTCAAGAGGTTAACGAAAATGATTAGCGTCACCTGGTGGAGGAGGTGTCGTAGCCCATGAAGTAGGCAGGTGGTGTTATTTCAACGTTTTTCAAAAAGAAATTGGAGGAACCGAGAGGACAGTGTAATAACATGTTCTCGTAATTTCCGTCCCCAAAGGCCTAGGGCCTTGCCTCTGAGGCTTTGTTCATCAGAGAAAGCCAAAGTAATGGGGAAATGTAAGTAATAGCCAATGGATACACATTGACAGAATGAGAAAAGGTCAAAATGATTGACACAGTGGAAACGAAACACGAAAAGGGGAGGGGAGACAGTGAACCAAGCCCTATCTTCTTTCCTGTTTCAACAGATTTCTTGATGTTTGGATGGTTAAACCCAACCGAAATCTGGCAAGAAGGCTTGGAATGACGATGGGCAACTTTGACCAGAAGCGAGAGCCAAATCATTCGTGTAAAGCCAGCATTATCTCATTTTTCCTGTGACACTCCACGACGATGATACGCTATGTTCGGTTCTTGAGCACCAATATTCTTGGGCTCTATTACTTCGTTGTATGACTTCTATTCACGCTTTTCAGTAGAAGTAGTCTGTCCTTCTTTGAACACTTCTAAAGACTTTCGACTATCCTGATTTGGTTTTTCGACTCGAAAACGCCAAATGGGAAAAATTAATTAAGAGCTCAATATTGTCCAAGATCCAGGTGTTTCGGCACTACTTTGAGACAAAGAATGGAATCAAGCTCCCCGGATCTACTTTTCAGTTTCTTTTTAATCTTCTTTTTCTTCTGCTACAAAAAGTTAGAGTCGACGAGATACTCCAAAATTGTTCGGACGATAACCTAGCTGGAAAAAGAAAAGGAGCAAAAAGATTAAATAACAATTCATGGCTTTTAACTTTACTTAAATTGTTATGTGCGTTCAGTACTGCGCAGAGCAGCTTTGGATTTCTTCATATTCTTCGGTGCTGTTCAAAGTAACATGCCTCTTCTGTACAAGAACTGTCAGGATCATGATCGAATGTCGGGGTCGTCTTATGAAGATTCAGGTTTTGGAGATAAGTTCACAAAGCAAAATCATCTGAGATTGAAAGTTCTGGCCAACAGAAATTTATAAGCATTTTTCCTATAGGTTGACCTCACGGTGGAAGTCGGGAGACTTCTAACAGCGGTGCAGCAAGAGAGGCTCGAACTGGCCTACTTCTTCTTCAGCAACGGTTCTAGGTTGGTGAACTTATCTGTTTGACGCAGTCTTTAAGTTTATTTTTGTCAATAATTGACTTCAAAGCATGCGAGAAAAAAAGATAAGAACTGCATTGACAAGAAGTAGTTGTAAGGTTAGTTCAATGGTTGAAAAACGTTTTTTTGTTTTGTTTTATACTAGTTCAGCATGGTCGATTATTTTTCACATTCTTTGAAATTGGTGCCAAAATACCACGAAGACATGCATCGAAGACATGACTCTCACCACAGAGTGCCTGGTCGAGTGCTGAATAGCTTTTTCGTATAGTTTGTTTGGCGGGAAAGAAACCGTGTTAATCGACAAAACTGATGGAATGTACAATTTACAATCCCCAAAAGATGACTGCTTCTTCTTCCAACGGTAGAAGATAACTTTTTAATGTGTGCCGTCTCAGCCATATTGGTCGTCCGGTCCCTCTAGTCCCGGTCTATTATTGCATATAGAACTATCTGGTGACATTCGAGGTTGTACGAGAGCAATGGCAGTAGCAGTCGCAAGCCCCCACGATAAACAACCAGGGACAGAAGCCCTGTTTTAATACACTTATTTTTCCTTTGCAGTTGAAGGATGGGCATTCTGTCCAAGCGTAGTTCTTAAAGTTTAACCGAAAAGGGCTAAGACTCGACAGTCTAGTTATCAATCACTTTTTCACTTGAATAGGTTGAAGATCCGATGGAAATGTGGTACTTTGTTACTCCGCTATTTGTAGGATCAATGTTCATCGAATGATCTCTCTCTTTCCAGTCTGCGGTATTTCTGTATGCCTGTACCTCCGTGCTTGAAACATTTATGCAGCCTTTACAAGTAGAGGAAAACTTGAAGAGAATCTGGTCTTGGTGACAAAATTATGTGTAAACACATAGGGAAAAAAAAACTTTTTCTTCAAACCAGAAAATAAGACAAAATAAATTCACTAGCCGACAAAAAAAAATCTTTTGATGGAATTCATGACATCAGTTCTGATGACTGCTTCTCTCAAAAGCTAGCTAGACTTTTTTTTTTTTTAACATTCCTTTCAAGTATACCGGATATTAAATTATGACTCTTGTGATTCCTTCACGTTAACCTATTGTCCGAAACCGAGTATCTAATATACTTGTAGCGTGTACCCGAGCGGTTGGTACATATTGGACGATACAGGTACTCTGATCTTAATCCTCGAAGGGTTGGTTCGTGACTGTGGAGGGAGAAGTTCGGACGGTAGGTCCTACTTTCAGTAAACAGTGTTTAGAAAACACACTTACGTTTGATATTGAAGTTCTGCATACATCAAATACATCTGTTAATCCAACTTTCCTTAATCACTACTGACTTCTCACTGACTTCTTACTGACTACTTTAATACATTTACGTTAGTCCTTATATACCTGCTTTTTCTTAAATCGTTTTACTGTGCTTAAATCGTTTCACCCTTGAAAGCACAAAACAGTTTTGAGGAAATGCGTGAGGAAATGCCACTTCGAGAATAAGATGCTTCGAGAAAAGGGCACTTTGCGAGAGTTGTTATAAACATTTGGAATTAAATATGTCGTGTCGTTACACGGAATTCCTTTCATCTTGAAAGTAATTCTCGTCCCGCTAGACTTTTTTCTAGTCGTCTTCACGAACGGAATCCTTTCAAGTCGACCGGAATTCCTTTCTACGCGACGAGATTTCTTGTCAATCAATCGACTTTTATTCTTCGAAAAACTTTCTTACGGTGTTAACGAAAAAATGAATATTTGCTACATTAGCAACTAAAATGATAGATTGCCGAAATTAAATCTTTTTTAGCAATAGCGGGCATTTTTCAGAAGTGATCTTCCAATCTGGGATGAACATTTCCTGAACTTTGCTTCATTAGCCATTAAATTGTACGCGTTTTTTGAAATTCGAATTCTCCGCGTCGGGAGGAATTTTGTCTCGTCTGGCCAGTAGTGTGTATTCTGAACGTCACTTCTGGAGCACAAGATGAAAAATAAAAATCCCCAGAGCCAAAATATCCATGTGGATCAAAATCGAGAGAATTAGATATTCCTTCAGCCCAAGCTGACTGCCAATCGTGTTTTACAAGGGTTCCGGCTAAAACCCCCCCGGCGAAAACCCCCCCGGACAAACCCCCCCCCCGCCAAAAACCCCCCGCCAAAACCCCCCCGGCTAAAAACCCCCCGTGACCAAAACCCCCCCGACCAAAACCCCCCCAGTACCAAAACCCCCCCGACCAAACCCCCCCCGGTACCAAAACCCCCCGACCAAACCCCCCCCCGGTACCAAAAACCCCCGGTACCAAAACCCCCCCGCATAAAAAAAGACGGGTATGTATGAGTAGAGTAACTGGTAGGTAGAGAGTAAGAGAAGAATAGACCCCCCCCCCCCCCCGGCGAACAACCCCCCCCCCAAATCCTTAGACACTCACACATATTTAGACTGGGATTTACTGGGCAACAAAAAGAACAACCATGTGGCAGTTTTACCATTGACAAGCACGAGAAGGTGAAGAGCTGATAGAATATTTCTTGGACTATCTTGAAAAACGAGCTCAACCTTTCCCTTGACCCAAAGGATCCTCCCATTAAGTCTCATCAGAATATCTCATTCCCTTCGAAAGTTATCGTGCTCACAGACGGAAAGCAGGACAACTTTTGCGGTGTCATAGGTATCCCTCCACTTACTGCCCATCTTCGAGTTTCTGGTATGAATCAGGGATAACTAAAGAGCAATCAGGCAAAGGGAGCTTCACATTGCACCAATGGGTGGCATCCTAACTGCAGCTTCCTCGCCAAGAAGGGGGAGGCATTGGGAAAGGATTTGTTGGGGGGATCGTTACACAGAGTGGAACTGGCTTTGATTTGATCATTCACATTTAACACCTCACTGACAACAGCTTCAGTTGAATGCGGGTGTTTGGTGACTTCAGCAATTAGTCTGTCACCATCAACCCTCACCTTCGCCTTACACTTCCTTTGTTTATCATTGTTCTGATACCCACTGTACTTCAGACATTATTGTAGAGTCAAGTTTGCGAAATAAGTTTATTCTGCTCTTACTCTCTACCTACCAGTTACTCTACTCTTGCATACCCGTCTTTTTTATGCGGGGGGGGGGTTTGGTCGGGGGGTTTTGGTACCGGGGGGGTTTTGGTCGGGGGGGTTTTGGTACCGGGGGGATTTTGGTCGGGGGGGGTTTGGTACCGGGGGGGGTTTGGTCGGGGGGTTTTGGTCACGGGGGGGTTTTAGCCGGGGGGGGTTTGGCGGGGGGGTTTTGTCCGGGGGGGTTTTCGCCGGGGGGGTTTTAGCCTAGACCCGTTTGACAATGCCAAACGGATCAGTCAGCTGAAATTTATTGGAGCTATATTTCGGCCCTTCTAGGCAAGGGTCCTCTTCTTGTGAAAACCTTTTCACAAGTTTCCTTTTTTCCGTCTTGAGCGGCTTTGAGCCTGAAAAGGACCCTTGCCAAGAAGGGCCGAAATATAGCTCCAATAAAATTCGAGAGAATTTATCAGTTAAACTTTAATATCCCCCAGTCTCTTCTCTCCTCACTTCATTCTAACCTCGGATCCCTGCGACATATAATCCACCCAGTCGCAGTTCCAAAAGCACTCCGACATTGAGTGTTTACGGTATTGGATACAAGCATTTTAGAGATATCCCTTGTTGCAGCAGATCGGATCTTAGCCCTCATTTCCTAAGAACGGACGAAGCGGTCCGGAACGTGACAACGTCCTTCACTCTGAAGCATGACTCTTGGAACTCCATTTTCCAGTCAAAAGTGAACTTTATGGAGCATCTATCCTTATTAAGGTAAGTACTGGCTCATTTATATCTGTCTCCCCATTTTCACGCTAGTCTACCCGTGGTAGTAATTAATCTGTGGAAAAGTTGTAGAAAAACCAGTCGACAAGAATGGCAACTGTTCACACCACTGCACCTTTTCTCTATGTGAAGGTCGAACACCAACCAACATTACTGAGAACTAAGTGAACTGATTCTTATATGACAACGATTCAGCCAATCCCACCCGGTCATCTTATAAAAAAAAAAAAAAACGTGGTAAATTGCTAGGCGAATTGACAGAAAAACTGCACAGCACAACTCCTGCTAGAATTGTTTTTTTTTTCACGATGAAATGGGTCAGAATCAGAAATATCGTTATTCGAAAATGTCATTGCTTTTCGCGTGAAATTAGCGTTTTTCTCATTAGCGCTGCCGACCAGTCCCGTTCTCCGACGCGGCGGCTGGACACAATTTTTTTTAAAAACTTGACACGCCGCGTTTAAGAAGTGGGAAGACCAAGCAAAACAAAAGAAGTCCAAAGCAGAAGAAAGATCTGGTGGTCTACTGAACCTAGTTAGCAGCCTAGGCTCTGCTTTTAAACAAATTACCCACAGCTTTTTGCTGTTCTAAGCCTTTGTCAAACCCCGTTGGTTTCTAACAAAAAACATGTGTAAAAATTTGCATATCCGTTTTTTCTCATGACTGAGCTTCTCGTCAACAATCGTCGGGAGCATTACACGCATCGCAAATAGCGAAGCAAGGCAAGTGCCGAATAAGCGAGTTGTTGTTAGTAAGGTTAGAATGTATCGCATGAATTTCGAGTTTTAAGGATAAGATTGACACCATTATGACAGGAAGTTGCGTGAAGTGGATTTTAATAAGGTCTTTCACCAAACTTTGACCTTTAAGCCATTTCGTGAAATGGCGCCTCTGGACGGGCCCTTTATGTGTACACTATATGACTAAGTCCAAAACACGCCAGTGATCCTCAGGAAGAAGGAGTAAGCGCGTCCGTAACGACTCAAACTCAACGACTCACATCCTGTGTCAAGCAATCACGACGATCTTTGGGAGCAGCTGTGACACCACTTCTGCCTTTCTTCCGCTTGATACCCGGAGAGGCCGGAGATTTCGCAGCGGCAAGGACAGATAGTCATAAAGTGTATTCACGCCGTTCCTGGCGCCTACATGGGAGGCTGAGGGAAACCGGGAAATATAGGTAGTAAGACGGGAAGTAAGAGTCTCAGACGGAAAACAGCGAGAACATGGAGAATGCCTCCATATGGATTTTGTACGAAACTTAGGAGCTTGCCGGACCCAATAAGATGGTGCAATGAAAATCAATTTTGAAGGCTAAGGTCCACTTTGTTGTTTCCAAGTTTTTTTCTCAAAATCTGTCTCATCCGACAATTAAACTCACCACAGGTGACAGGAATCTTTTTTAACGAACTTTAACGTCGCCTTTTCAAAGAAATTTTCCGACACCAGCAACTCCCCAAAAAACTCCTCTCTACCGGTGGATATGAGAAGAAAATATATTGGTATAATTAAGTGCGGTGCTGGTCCTTACTTTTGTCCGTTATGCGGAAAGATGATGAAGATGTGGAACGCTTGTTATTGTAGAAAGTCAAAGGATTTAAAGAAAGAAGTTTTTGAAAAAAAAAAAGTCTTTCAAGGTTGGGCTCTGAAAGATTTGATGAGTAAGTAGTAAAGTGTTCCAAGGTTCGCGTCGGTTGAGTAAGGATAGGTGGAGTGCTATATATTTTTGTCACTCCATGTCCCAGAGAGCTAATTCGGGATTACGTTCATTCATTCCTACCCACGTTGCGGGTTCAGGCTCAAACAAAACGCTCAGTGGTATTCGACCATAAGCTCTTCATTTGGCCATTCTGGGTAGTATCCTGTAACGTGTCCGATTATTTGAACCTATTCTTCTAGTTTACTCTTCTTTTTTTGCCATGCAGCGTCAAGAGATACGGAATGCTTCAGATGGCGTAAGTAAAATGCTATGGAAACAAACCATTCACGCATCGGACAAGTTCCGACAAGTTTTATTTTATTTTATTCCGACAACTGACGTTTTATTCACGCCATACTGTCAGAAGTGTCGCAATAGATAACGGATGCGCAATTTCAACAGACAACACTTGAGATGTTGTCTGTTATGATTTTGAAAACGTTATGCATAACAAGCATTGCAAGGAAGAGTAGGGCTAGAGACGCCGATATCCGATATCATGATAAAAAAAAAAGTCAGCAGAGGTTTTTCAGCGCTGTTTCGGCTCTTCTTGAATGAAAACGTTTCAGTGCCTAACGTTTCAAAATAATAACAGCTAACATCCTAAGTGTTATCTGTCGAAACCACGCGTTTCAAAATAATAACAGCTAACATACTAAGTGTTATCTGTCGCACTCCTTGTGTTGTCTGTTATGAAACTTCTGACAGTGCAGGCATTTCAGCTTTTCCTTGTAAGATGCTCAGGCAGTCCTGTTGCTGTGCAGCGACTAGTTTTATTGGAGAAACATTGTTCTTCCTTCTCAGGGAACAGAAGTAACCTAACCAGCCCGTTTTCACAACGAAACTGGAGCGTAAAATGGGATTAGCTCTGCATTCGGGGGCGTTACGATTGGGGGGAGGGGGGAAGGGGCTGACTATTGTCATCCAGTCGGTAAAAAATAACCGAGTTGGTGCGAAGCTTTTTTCGAAGATTTTTCGTCAAAACAGTTGATTTTTTTTCATGAAAGTATGCGCGATTTCAACAGACAATGCGTAACAGACAACACTTAGGATGTTATATTTTGTGTCGAAAAACGTTATAGACCTACATGAAATGTGATGCAGAACAAGCATTGCCAGGAAGAGCCAAACTAGTATCTACTGACTTTTTTGTTTGCCGTCGTGATGTCGGAAAATTCAGCAGATGCTTTTTGGCGATTTTTCGGCTCTTCCTGATGGTAACGCTTGTTATAATGCATAACATTTTCAAACACAACAGACAACATCCGAAGTGGTGTCTAATACGCATTATCTGTTGAAACCGCACACCCTTCTGTTGTCTGTTACGAAACTTCTGACAGTGTATTCACCCAGCTCATCATCTACTTGGGATTTTCCTTAATTTTTCCTAGGCCCAGTTAGAAATTCCGTCTAAATTGTCTGTGTTTATGTTGATTTTTCTTTGAATTGTCTTTTCATTGTTTCCTTATAGTTCACTGTCGTCGTGTATTTGGTGGGTCTTAACGTATAATCTGTATGCATCTATAGAATATTTTTTTTTTGCTAGGGAAAAGCAGGAGAAGTCGGATGACGAGGCCATTCACGAAATTGAATGGTACAATACTGCTAACGATTTGATCCTCGACCAACTTTCGAAGAGAATTCGTGAGACGTCATCAACAAACGCGTGGAGGTAAGAATTACCACTGTGTAAAATGAAATGGAGGACACCGCCTCACTAGGTCTCCTAGAGTGTCCCGCCCTGAAGCTGGAGTCCTTTTCGAAACCTTGACATAGGCTACTAATCCTAATCCAATCTTAAGCTTCTTTTTGAAACAAACCCACTCTCTCTTGTGGGTCGTCGTCAATATTATATTTACCTACCAATTTTGAGCAAGAACGGTATGCTAGAACATGGGTCCTACCATCCGACATTTTTCACATAATCAAACCATCGCTAAAAACGGATAAGTCAGCTACGATGCTTTGGCAGCGACAGTTGCGTTTTCGCAGATACCATGGTATCTGTTAACACGGTAACTGGATCTGCAATTAGTCGTTTTTTCAGTTACCGTGGTATCTCATATACGGTCCACTGCAAATCGACTATTGCTGAAATTGCACTTTTCGAAGTCACCCCTAAAAAAAAAAACTGATATCCAGTTACATCAGTAAGTGCTAAACTTCCTTCTCACCAATTTGACAAAATGTGATGAAAGTGAGATGACTTTTCAGATACCACGACCAGGACTGGCCGATACCACGACAACTGCAAAAACGCCTTTTGACCGTGGTATCAGATACCACGATAATTGCAAAAACGACTTTAGAGACCTTATATCAGATACCATGGTATCTGCAAAAACGCAACTGATATTTCGTAGCGGACTATTCATTTCTAGCCATTGTTGAACAGTCAGCTTGGTCTCAAGGAGCATTTAGACATTAGTTGCGTTTTTGCGGATACCATGGTATCTGTTACCACGGTTAATGGATCTGCAATTAGTCGTTTTCGCAGTTACCGTGGTTTCTGATATACGGTCCACTGCAAAAACGACTGCTGCAGAAATTGCACCCTTCGAAGTCATCCCAAAATAAAAACTGATATCCAGTTACATCACTAAGTGCTGAACTTCTTTTTCACCAATTTGACAAAATTTGATGAAAGTGAGATGCATTTTACAGATACCCCGACCAGATATCACGGTCGGACCGTGATATCTGAATATCTGTTACCACGGTAACTGGCCAGTTACCACGACAACCGCAAAAACGCCTTTTGACCGTGGTATCAGATACCACGATAACTGCAAAAACGACTTTAGACCGTATATCAGATACCATGGTAACAGCAAAAACGCAACTATTATCACGCGGACATGCTCAAGAACTCAGGAGGCAAGAGTGTGGCATGGATAGGATTTATAATGTTAAATTAAGGAATATCTATAATATAGGCGAAAGTTAATTTTTGTTTAGTGTAACGATGTCAGGTTTTTTTTGTTTTAAGATTTAATTATTAAGATATCCACTTACTGTAGTTCAGTCGATGGTAAGGAATGAAAGGAAAAGAAAGCTATCTGGGAAGAAAAAAGAAGGAATGGACAGTGCACGCCTCCTGGTGCAGCATACCTTCTTTCACCATGTCGTGATTTTTCAGAGCCCGTGCTTATTTTTAGTAATCGTTCCGCCTACATTATGCCATGCCGTGCCGTACCTTGCAAGATATCTATCCCACAGTTGCATTCTTGTTGTAACTCCGCCTTAGAGGTTTACTTTTTGTAGGAACCTAATCGCCTACAAGTTCATCATCAGAAGTATCGAGAACTTCAGCATCTTAGTCATTTATGGCATGTATTATTTCGGGAAAGGACGTCTAAGTCCTCATAGTTACATCCAGTACATCAAGTTTGACTCACTCGCCAACGACTACCTGAATGCCTCCCAGCAATTCTCACCAGGTCTATTCACTGAATACGTTGACTTTCTGCACACCTTCGAACATGCAGATAATCTGACAACCTCGTAAGTCTGTGAATTTTTTTCACAGTTTAGCAACTTTAACTCTTTTAGGGATCGACTAAAAAGAGGCACGGCACCGCACGACATGGTGTAGGAGGCACGAGTATTAAAAAGAGGCACGAATACTAAAAGGGAACTTCTAGGCTTCAGAGTGAGGGACTGGAACAATGTTCTAACGTGCCTTCTTTTAGGCTCCGGAGTTACGAACTCTCACTTACCTGTCACTACTACTTACTAACCTATGTTTATCACTCGTGACTCCTGCGCCATGCCGTGCCTCATTTTAGTCGATCCCCCTCTTTTATGTTCTTGCGATATTTTATAGTGCAAATTTGTTTTAGTCACGCATTTTTGGGATCGCATAACGTAGTACGGGGATACCCATGACATCCTCAAGTTTCTCCTTCCGTCTTTCTGTTTGATTGTTTGCATGTAAACTCTCGAAGGAGTTTGGTTGAATTTCTATGGTTCTTCCAACATGAAGACAATCTGACAAGCTCGTTCGTCTGTGAATGTTTTCACATGCATGCACTTAATCCTGTTTTGATTTTGACATATTGCAGGGTTTTTTTTCGTTTGTCTCCCAAAACGTAGTAAGGTGCTGCATATGCCTACGTAAAGTTTCTCTGTTGGTCTTTCTGTTAGCAGGATAACTCATGAAGGAGTTGAAACAATTCCTTGAATTTCTGCAGTTCATTAAACATGCAGATAATCTGGCAACCTCGTAAGTCTGTAAATGTTTTCACATTTTTGCACTTGATCTTATTTTGATGTGTTGGCTTCTTGCAATAGTTTTTTTTATTAAATCTATTGCTGTTTTCTTCCAAATTTACATACTCAGTCTAAAAGATGATTGTTTTGGACGATCCCAGGTGGATCGGTTCCTGAAGTGGTATTTGCATTCCCGAAAGGACAAGTCGTAGTAGCTACAGTTTACATTCCAACATTCGAACGTACGTGACTACACTGTAACTTTACTGGTTTTCTCAAAGATTACAAGCCCGTATCGTTTATTTTTCAGCCTCGCGCAGCCCCCTTGGTTTGATGAGAAACATAAGAAAGGTGCATAACTGTATTTCTAACCTATCTGCTCCCCGGAAGTGATGCGCGGGAGCCTGATCGGGCGTGAAAATGCGTCAAACACAGAAATGCAAGACGTCTACACTGTCAGAAGTTTCAGAACAGATAACATAAGGATGCGCATTTTCAACAGACAACACTTGGGATGTAATCTGTTGTGATTTTGACAACGTTATGCGTGAAATGTTATGCATAACAAGCATTCCCGAAGAGCCGAAAAATGCAAAAAAAGTATCTGCTGACTTTTTTGTTTGTCGTCATGATATCGGAAAATTCAGTAGATGCTTTTTTGCGGTTTTTCGGCTTTTCATGGCAATGCTTGTTGTGCATAACATTTCATGCATAACGTTTTCAAAATCACAACAGATTACATCCCAAGTGTTGTCTGTTAAGTGTTGTTTGTTGAAACCACGTGTTATCTTTATGAAACTTCTAACAGTGTAGTCTAGCGGCCGTTAGGTTGGACAAACCTTACATAGGAAGTTTGGGATCTAGGGAGTGAGAATAGTAGTACAGGCAAATGGAGGTTTGACCCGAAACAAATTGCAACAGAAATGATTTTTACACCTCTTGTAGAGAAAAAAAAGCTGAACAACATATCCATTTTTGCATATCCTCGCTCGACGCAAAATAAGCGTTTTTCGACTTAATATCATTTTTTTCGTATTTTGAAAAAAAATATAAAATTTTCGTGGTTGTCCGCTAGTCTTGAACGAAAGTACGTTTCAGATGCAAAATGACAAGCTGAAACCGAAAATGAAGTCGGATTTGGCGTATAAAGCACCAGAAAAAAGTTAATGTCATTTTTTCAACCTATTTCGCAAAACAGTGCAATTTTTTATGTAGCCCGATTTTCCTGAATGAAAGTGCGATTCGGATATAGAATCACGAGCTTAGACGAATCAAGAAATTTTCGTAACCATAGATATGTGATCTTTCCAATTTTTTAGTAAAAACAGGAAAATGATTAAGAAAAGTGAAGTACGAATACAAACTGCTTTTCAATTCTAAATGTTTGTGGTTGTCCGTTAGTCTTGATCTGAAGTACGATTCTAATGCAAAATGACAAACTGAAACCGAAAATGAAGTCACGGTTTGACGCATAAAGTTCCATAAAAAGGTTAATGTTATTTTTTCAACCTATTTTGCGAAAAAGTGCAAAATTTTATACTGGTCCGATTTTCTTGACGAAAGTGCAAGCCTGACATAATCTCGAGCTGAGACCGAAAATGGAATCAACCTGAGTGTCTAGTGTACCAGAAAGAAGTTTTATAATCATCAACGTATATTCTCTAGGAATTCTTGGTATCTTAGGAAATATTAGTATTTGTCAATGACGAACCAAACTGGTTTTCAAGGTCAATGTTGGAAATCGTGCTTAACACCCTTCCACCTTATAGATTGTTTTCAAAAGAGATAATTAAATTGTAACTAGTGTTGACTAGGAATGGATTAGGCTACCGATTATGATACCGACTAAGCTCTCTAATTACACTACTGCAGTCGACACGAGAACTTTATTTTAAGAGCATGCGCAGAGCTTGTGGAAGGTCATTTGCTAACGGGTACAAGAAGTCATCTTGATTCTTCTATCCCCGTTTCCTCGATTTTCAATTGAGGATCAAGCTCCTCGGTTCATTCTTAAACTTGATAAAAGAAAAAAAAAACTCGGTAGTTGTGTTATTTTGCTACATCAACCATTGGTGGTGACTGTTCTGGGTGAACAAACGACCTTGTCGTTGTTACCCTTTGGGGCTTATTAAGGTCTCCTCCATTCGACACCGCAAATCAGGAGATGGGCGTCTTCACCAGACTCCCCATGTTCCAACATCATTTACTTTTTGTGAAGTTTCGCAGTATCGAAGCATCCCCCAACACCGGAACCACAGCTTTGACATCCTATACTGTAGCGGTCCTGATCAACTCCTGTATTTTTTCTAAGGAATGATTACATTCTACGTTCTCAACATTTACTTCCTTGTTCATCAGCTTCGTGTAAAAGCTTTTAAGTTCCATGATCTGTTCAGATGGTCGTGGAAAGCAGGATAGCGTGTGCTCATTAGGGTGTGGAATCCTTCAAGTTTCAGGACGAACTCTGAATGCCCACTTCCTGGCGAAGCTGCTTCGACCATTTTCATGACTTTCCACCACAGGGGTTGGTCAAAGGTTACATCGAGAGTAAATGCATATCGTTTCGCCTTTTCTAGGATAAAAGCATAACCGAGTAAATAAATGTGTCGTCAATAGCTGGAAGATCAGTCATTGAGAGGAAAAGAGTAAACTATTTCCGTGGGTGATTCCCGACCATAAGTGATTGCTGTGTTCCATTCCAGCCCAGGCTTGGGTATGGGTATTGAGAAGGAGGGGTATCAGAAGGAAAGCCTGAGGCTGTCAAGATTTACGATTTTGGATCGCTGGTAGGCTATCTCGAATCATCTGATTTGTGCGTACAAAATTTTGTAAAAAAATATAGGCAGTGGGAATACGTTTTCTCGCATAAGTTTAGTAGATTCCGATATGGCAGAAATATCGAATAAAGTTCAGTGTAGGGTAGATAGGTCTCAGAGTAGACGGCAAAGAAAAAAATATCATTACTTTGATTGATAAGAACTAATTTCTTATCCGACTGCATTGTTTTACTTTGGGCCTTCTTCCAAGGATAAGTTATTTGGTCTTCAAGGAGGGTCTGCTATACTAATGACCGGCTCATGTATATATTTTATTTTTTACAACAATCGATTATTTTGATGGACAGTAAGTGCTGAGTAAACTGTCTTTACAAAATTAATAACGGCGCAAATTAATGATAGTGAGTCTTTTTTTTTCTGGTGGAAGACACGCCACAAATCTGACCTCAGCTTGTCATTCTGCATCCGCATCGTACTTTAGTCCCAAAAAAAGACGACCACCAAAACTGTAATTTTTGTTATTGAAATCGACTCAGGATCTAGAACTTTTAGATGTGTTCTATTGTTTAA
This sequence comes from Branchinecta lindahli, assembly GCA_023053555.1. Classification (NCBI taxonomy): domain Eukaryota; kingdom Metazoa; phylum Arthropoda; class Branchiopoda; order Anostraca; family Branchinectidae; genus Branchinecta; species Branchinecta lindahli. The sequence goes on along the minus strand of JAKZAO010000009.1, from coordinate 5,439,153 downwards.
ATATTGCGCATTGAAAAGCAGTTTGGTTCGTACTTTACTTTTCTTAATACTTTTCTTGTTTGTACTAAAACTCGTGAAGATCACATATTTGTGGTTACGAAACTTCTTTCAGGCATGGTAGACACCCAACGTGATTCCATTTTCGGTCTCAGCTCGTGATATTGTGTCAGGATCGCACTTTCATTCAAGAATATTGGGCCACATTGAAAATTGCCTTTTCTTGCGAAATAGGTCGAAAAAATGACAGTAACTTTTTTCTGGTGCTTTATACGCCAAATCTGACTTCGTTTTCGGCTTCAGCTTGTCATTTTGCATCTGAATCGTACTTTACTCCAAGACTAGCGGACAACCACGAAAATTATATATTTTTTTTCAAAATACGTAAACAAAAATTGTATTAAAAGCCGAAAAACGCTTATTTTGCGTCGAGTGAGGATATGCAAAAATGGATATGTTGTTCAGCTGTTTTTCTCTACAAGATGGTGTAAAACGGGTCGACCTCTTTTTGGAGCTCATTTTCCTGTGCTATAGATGGAATATAGGTAACATGTCCTTTAAACCTTTAAAAATCAAGGTCCGATGACAGTCGGTCAAACCAGACTCAGGATGCTTTTCGCAGACGCGAGAACATTTACAACAATGTACCCCACGTCCCAAGTCAGGAAACAAGGAAGGGATATTACAGCTTCATGGTGGTGTATATTGACAAACTGAGGACACTCCAAGAGAAACTTCGAGATAGAATTATGTAAGTTGTATTTTTTTTTTGTCTACTTTTATTCAGAGGGCGGTGACAATTGATAAGTTTTCTTACCCATCCTTCACTACTTCTGGTAAAAAAAGTGTTGTAAACAGGAAATGGGTGGTTGTTTAATGTGGACCGTAGTGTCTAAGGTGGCGGGTCGCTAATAGGGTATAGTAGCGAACTAGGTTTTACTTGAAATAAAAGATACATTTTCAGACTTACTCTTAACACTCACAACTTCAGAATGAAAACACACTAAGAAAAGGACGACCTTATATACTTTAGTGAAGACTACCCTGAAGACGTTTGAGGTTTAGTCCAAGCTACAACTGACGTCGTTTGAGTCTAGCTCCGAATCTTCACTAGTTCGATTAAATGAGAGGATCATATTAGAGGATCATATGAATATGAATATATTGCACAAAAATCCCGAGTGTCATGGCAAAAAAAATGAAAAAAAACAACAAATCACTACATAAAATAAACTCTCTATGAGACCTTACATCCTTAACAATCCAAAAAGAGAAAAATTATGCGAAAAGTTACCTATGAGACATTGCAACTCGGAAGAATTTACCCAAATTACGAATATCCCTCTTATTTGTACTTCCCATCTTATCCACTCACCAGTTCTCCCTCATAATTTCCTGCCCAAAGATTTCTTCCCTTAAACCTTTCAGCTCATGACGTTCACACAGAAAATGGATCACATCCTCATTCATCATACCACACATTGGGCAGACCATTCTTAACCCGGTTTTTACCAATATATTTTCTTTTCTCTCCTATAGCTACCCCCCCCCTCAAACTAACTAACCATTTTAACTCCTCCCCTGACAAGCCTACTTTAGGTACATTTCCTCCCCCCAAACTTCCTTAGCCATTGATTAAATACCTCAGCGAACTCGACTCGGCCTTCCGACATTGCCAACCTTGTGTTTCCTGATCCTTCAGTGTCATCAGTCAGTGTCTCCAAGTTCTTGGACCTTACCAGTACCAGCATTCCACAAATTGACCTACCACACCCGTCCAATATACACTTAGAGCGTGTCCGAAAGCTCGGAAACGAACGAAAATGCTGAATTAATTCAGCATTTTATGCAGCATTTCGCTTTCGGACTTAAATTTTCGCTCAGTTAATGCAGCATTAATTCAGCATAAAATTCATCGAAAAATTCAGCGAAGATGCTAAATTTTACGCTGAATTTTCAAGAAGAAACTGGGGAGCTGGCGATTAAGGCTAAATTTCGGAATTAGAAGTGTCAGAGAAGAAATCAAGAACGTGTCCGAAAGCTTTTAGTGCTGTAAATGCTGCATTTAATGCTGCATAAGAGGTAAGAGCTTTCGGACGAAAAATAAAGAAAAAATGCAGCATTGAATGCAGCATTTACAGTCCTGAAAGCTTTCGGACACGTTATTAATGTGCTGCGCCCATGATTTTTTTTATTCATCACGTAAAGACTCCAAATAAGCCGCTTTAAGACTATTCACTTCGCTGTGAGTGAATGAATTGATTTATTACATGCAGTCTAACAATAAGGCATTTGCACAGTATATACAGAAAAATAAGTAAATAAACGCTTAACAAGAAATACAGAGCAGCAATATTACAATATGTACAACAACAGCAAAAGATAAATAAACGCAAACAACGAAACACGAATAGGACAATAAATTTACTGCATTAGCTGGCGCATTGGGCAATGGGCAGGAAGGTGGTTGGATGATGGCAGAAGATGCTCATGTACATGTGCGTCTGACAAAGAGACCGACACAATAAAGGGACGACGGACTCGGGTACTCAGTCTACCCTTGAGGTCCGAAAAAAAAGTTGCATCGAACCTTGGCTTGTTTTGGTTCCCCCACACAGGAGTGCGATGATTTTATTGTGTATTTTATTCAATCTCATAGCTTACGCCTTCGTCTATAGCTGGTAGCTTTTCAGGACCCCAGATTGGTCCCATTCATAAGCAACAGCTTGGTGCCGTGTATCCCTGCTCCACTACTTCACTAGTACTAGTTTTGATTCTTTTTTAGAAAATGTACTTCTCAAATAAAATTTATTTGAGAAATATGTTAGATTCAAATAAAATTCATTTCAGAAATATGTTCAATTCAAATAAAATTTATTTAAGAAAAATACTGTCCAAGAGCACACGGTACTGCAACGAAATGCAGATGGGGTACTTTATTTTGTAGTCACCCTCCCCCAGTTTGCTAGGCCGACTCTTATCCTCGAAAACTGTAGCTTCTTCCATCAGAACGACATATGGCAGGTTCAAATCACAAGTGAAGCTTTTCGAGACCCTTTTTCAAGACCCCCCCCCCCCCTCCCCCGCCTGTACAGACGAGCACACTTGTAACTATATTTTTTCGAAGGGGAACTGTGGAGAAGGATTTGCAAGATGCGACATATCGACAGACCATCGGGATTGCAATTTTGGTTCTCGTCGTTCTCGTCAGCCCTGTTATCGTGTCGTTGGTAGTCAATTCAACTCAAACTATGCAGGTATGTGTTTTGGCACTTCTATCCATTCCCAACTATCCGAACGAATGGCAGTCTGAAACCAGAAAAGGCTACTCCAAAGCAGAGACAACCATGTCCTGGAATGAATGAATGAATAAACAATTTATTATGCACTGCAATGCACGCGGACTTCAGTGCAGAAAAAAGGGTAAACATTATTTAGGGGGGGGGGAGGTGAAAATTTAACTATTTGGACATACGACAATAATTAAATAAAATTGATAAATAAGCTATGACAAGGCAAACGGGCAGTTGCAAGAGATGATTTTGAGAACACGTTTTCCGTCATCAGTAGTGGGTCAGGAATTGAAAAATGTTGGATCGAGATAGCAGTTTCACGTGCGACGGGATAAGTATAGCAGAAATTTGAAATAAGTGGCTTCGGGTTCGTTGGGTCTGTACGCGGTGGTCAAGGAGAGTTGGGGGGAGGAAGTTTCTTTTAAGGCAGGTCTAGGAAGCGAGGATTTAAAGGTGTTATTAAGTTTTCGAGGAGATTGTTTAGCATTTGGAGAAAAAAGAAAATATAATGGTAACTTTCACGATAAGACTGGTCCTTACTTCTGCCCGATGTGTGGGTGTGTGGATGATAGTGCGAGCCATTTTAATGTATGATGTAAGGAACTGAATGAGTTAAGAGCCGAAGTATTCGGACAAATAATATTTGGGGAAGAGTGGATGATAAGGTTGTTGAAAAGTAAGCATTTTGGAGATATACGGATGTTTGGGAAATTCCTCCGGATCGGTCTGCGTCACCGCGAACTGTTTTTTCTTGAATAGATTATTCCCATTTCGTTCTTATTTTTCATGTTGGTAATATGCCGTTTTTTTTTTGTTTTTTTTTTCCAATGTTTTGCCATGGCCTTCGGGCTTTTGTGTAAATATATTCTATTCCATTATATTCTATTCCATTCTGTGCGTCGTGGAGTGAACAAGTATACCGACTGGCCACGGCTGCGCAATGGGTGTAAGAATACCGTCTTCTCGTCCTTTTCCTACTGGACGATACACTGCACCGCAAGCCAAATTTTCAGAAAGCTCTATGCTTTATGGTGGCTTTTTCGAGTCATAAATCGCCGCTGCATTGAGCATATCGCATAATGTTCTGCTTTCAATGAGCGTTGGGAACCGTGACAGGATCTCTCTCCGCACAGCTACTTTTTAAATTATTTGTGTATAAACATCTTTAAAACGTATCAGCTTAAGAAAGTTCAATGATTTATGGCCCCAAAAATCTACCAGAATGCTCCGCATTGAGTGTGAGCACACGGGAACCGCAACGCTTGCGGAAGCTGAATGTTCTCCATTTGATTTACGGTATTCAGTTCTTTCTGAAATCAAATTCTCTCTCAGAATTTGATGTGCTTCCAATTCAAGTCGTTCGACAAAACGCATGCGTTTTTCGATAGGGGGGATAAGTTGCTCTACCTTTTCCTGAAGTAAAATAGTCTGGTTGATGACAAAACATCATCTGAGATACTGAATCCGGTTTGATCTAGTTTACATATAAAATTTTATTGACGATTCCGAATCTATCAGATTGTCTGAGACTTCTCGTACTTACTTACTTATATATACTTGAATCAGGACACCGGCTGCGAGCCTTTCCCAGCGACCAAGAGTAGTTCTGTAGTCGAGTTCCATCCTTGTCGGTCTTGGGTCCAACGCTTTGTGAAAAAAAACTCAGTTTCGAGTTGCATTGATGCAATTCTGTCGTACGTCGCACAAAGAAAATTAAGAAAGAATCTTGTCACTTACAACGCAGCAGTGTAAGTAACTAAGTAAGTTATATGTAGAAAGTTTTTTATTTCTATATAAGCCAGGTAATATACCTCTGGTTGCAGCAAAGGCATTTAATGTTAAAAGGAAAGACACAAACTGTACTATTGAGCGTCTCGACCTAGCTTCTCGTCACCCGGCGCCCGGCGTCCTCTAAAAAGAAAGACTAGATTGTTGTTCTTCGGTCGAGGAGCACAGTTAGTTCACTGACAAATACAAAACAATGTTTCGACAAAGATGACGTAGATGAATAAAACAGGGATTCGACAAACCCGGACGTAACTCCTTCAGGTCCATCTTAAAACAGACAACTGGATATCCTAAATTGTCTTCCAGGGCTTCTCGCAAGTGCTTACTATGAAAGCAACAGAGATCAGACGTGAAAGAAGAAGATGCGACCGGCTTCTAAGCCAAATGCTTCCGGCACCAGTCATCAAAGCGCTAAAGCAGAGAAGAAAGGTAAGCGATTGGCTGAAATCGGCATCTAATAGTTATGTTTCGGAGGCCAATTGTGCTGGGCAGTTTCCACGCTAGCGCGGAGCGCACCTCTCCCTATCACTAAAGTAAGAGATATGATATAGTTGAATGAATTTATTTAGCGAATCGACTTGATTAATAAGTATTTCACTGTTACTAAAACTACCGACTACGCAATAAATCACTACATGAACATTACAAAAACAGAACTTTTAACAACAAATTTTAAAAACTAAGTCGTTTTGTACGTGCTATAAAGTCAAGGAGATAAAACCTGATGATTCGATTTGAGAATATTTCACAAAGATTAATTGGAGACGGTATATTGTAATAACTCAGATTCAACTGCATATTCCATCTGTGAACACTGTGAACTGCACACTCGAACAAGAAGTGTTCACAGGTTTCTTCTTTGCCGCACAGACACAAAGAGGATTCGACAGCTCTCAACTTTGACAAGAAGTGATTTAACCTGCAATGTCCTGTGATGATTTGGGACAATTCGTGAGTTGGTCGGATTTTAGCAGCATTTTGAATGTCTTGTGGAGATGTAAAAAAACGTAGGCACCATGGGTTAGCTGAAGTGGACATTGAGCTGTACCAAGATTTGAAAAGACTGCTTTTCAGCCCTTTCCGGTCGATGGGAAAAGGCTCATGGAGTTCGGTGGGTAGCAGAGATTGACCGACTAGCTGAATAGCTATATTGTCTGTGTATCCCGTGTGGCTGCTCGTGATGCTATTCAAAAGAGTTGAGTAGGAGCTACGCAGAACATCATAATTGTAATCTCTACAAATAGCTGTATCGCGGTACGACTCCGCAGAAGAATTCAAACCCCTTCTGAGTCGTCCTTTACAGCTGATTGGTTGTTTGCATTACTGACGTCACGTTTGACACGCTGTGAGCGGGCCCCCTGCCTCGCCTGCAAGGCGTCCTACGGTCTTTCACCTCGTATAAGCAACGGCGACAAACGTCGTAGATGGAAGTAGACGGGTATCAACTCAAACCTCACAGCGTGTACCTTTAGCTCCGCTCAGTGTTATCGGGGTATCTATAGTCGCTGCATGGGAACAAAGACGAAGGTTCTATCAGGTTATTTGTTTTTGGTTAAAGTCAGTGTTTTTAGACTAGTAAATATGTAACCTGCGATAGTCAGAAAAGCGTAGTTCGAAGTACACGAAAAGTAAAGAGTAACCGATGAACAGATGCCGATTTGTTTCGAAGGTAACTTACTCACAAGGCAGAACCCAAAAGGAAACTCTCTTTTTGTTGTCGAGGGTTTGAATGGTTCCCGAGCTTAAGCTTATATGCGCGCAAAATATTGAGCCGTTCGTAGTGAGACGAGGAGGATCCCTTCCTAAAATCATTGCCGGTTAACCCTTAACTATCTGCTCGAAACTCATGCGAAACTCAAATCTCAACCCCCCAAAACCACAATTGGTGGCAAAACGTTATTCTATACACAACTGATGAAATTACAACAAAGTGCTCTTCCAGATTCAGAATCTGTCAAGTCTTTTGTCAGTCGAAGGAGCTCGTTCAGACATGCCTGCGAGTAACCATATTACCCTTTAGATGGCGTGCGGGCTCTTTTAATAGAAGTGAAAATAACAATTGTGGCACGTTGGGGCAAAAAAGATGCCAGATGGGACTGTAACGCCAATGCCAAGTACCGCAGCATTGCAAGTTGGAGAAGGATAAGGTTAACGTGGAGAGGAGGAAGAACCTGGACTATAAATGAGGAATACCCACAATACAGTCCCTTGTTTTGCAGGTTCCGGCTGAGACATTCGACTCAGTGACCGTTTACTTCTCCGACATTGTTGGCTTCACTAATCTTTCTTCAGGAAGCACCCCTATGGAGGTAGGCATACTTTGTCACTTTACCCAAATATCTCAGCCAAAGCAAATGAGCGCCTCTTGATTGATACTGCAGTCAGCTCATCTATTGATTTTTATTTTTAGAATCCTTTCATTTCTTTTCTGTTCCTCGAACTAATTCAGAACTACAATTACAATTACAATTCGGTTTATTAATCCATATATATCTTTTAAAAACAAAAATAGTGCTGGACATGTCATTACAGTTAAAAAGATCAACCAAGGGATATATTTACAACTGTAACCTATGATTTATATAGACAGTTAAGATGCGAACGCGGATTGAAATAACAAGTCTTGAAAACAATTACAAAATAATTTGTCATAAGTGTCATTACTATTCTAATATTTATACAAAAAAAAATTAACGATTGAGACAGAAAAAGTTCATCAAAGATGAAATGGTCAAATCTATTTATGTCACAACAAAAATAAAGAAACGTGCTGAATTGGGACCCGTCTAGGGTCATGAAAAGCTACCAGCTAAAGATGAAGACGTAATCTGCGAGCTTGGATTAAATACAGATCAAAATCATCACACTCCTGTCAGGGGGATCCAAAACAAACCGAGGTTCATCCTTCAAAAGAGACGAGATAAGAGGGCCGTAAAACGTTCCCGAAATTTGCTCAGGTCTGCGCAGAGCACGGCTCAATCATCTAACAGTTCTGCAAGCTCGATTTGTTTTTGGGACACATTGGCGCGGGAGCAACAACCATGCGACACGAGTGGCAAGAGTGACAACGTCACAGTTTCAATGTTGTAGACGGAGCAAGTGGAGTGGCGTTGTGAATAGATCGTTGAGCGTAATGCAGCCAAACAAAATTGCGTTCCCGCCAATGGTGCATGAGTGAGATCTACGCGTAGGAGCATGGGCACAGAGGAGGCGCCAGGTTCAGAGGAAGGAGCTTGGGGAGGAGAGCTTGCAGAACTGCCTGGATGAATAAACTGTGGCGCAGAGGGAATTCCTGCTAAAAACTGAAATGGTTTACAATAGGTTATTGATTAAGATAGTCAATATTGTCGTATGTCGTTGCTTCTTCCCCCTCATCTATATCGTGCTGTCTCCTCTTTTCTGTCTTTCTCTTTCTTTACCGTATGTGAGGGGAACTCGAAACGAGGCCAGCACACCGTGATGATTAATCTGTCTTGTGCTCTATACTGGGTAAGAAATAAAGTAACATTATTCTTTTCAGATTATAAACTTTCTCAACGGGTTGTACAAACTATTTGACTGCAAGATTGAAACTTATGACGTCTACAAAGTGGAAACGATTGGTGACGCCTACATGGTCGTCTCGGGACTTCCCACCAGAAACGGTAACAGTTCGACTTCCCAGCCCAAACGAAAACCGACCCCGTAACCTATGCTATAAAACCGGACCCCCTCCTCTTAGTACAATAACATAATGGAGAGACACAAGGTTTAGAACCACTCAGGGAGGTAACCGGCACTCTGGTAGGTCAATATCTGGGATCCAGTTTTCGTGAGAGCCAACTCTCTTTCTAGTGCAGGACAACTGAAAGTGAGTGAGCTTCGAGGTCTGTATCTGGTAAAAAAAAGAGAAACAAAATCGCGTCCGGCATACACCAGCATGATGTTTGCAGTAGATAACCATAATAAACCCAATCAATATTTTTAACAGAGGAAGTTCCTAAGGATATCTCCTATTTTGTTACGGACTAAAACGATGCTCAAAATCCCAATCGATCCACGTAGGTTGCTCGTGTGGCTTTCTACAAACCTGGATGGAAAGTTAGTGATACGTTAGTGACGAGTCGCGTTCATAGAACTTAAGTTGCCCCGCTTTCTCCCATGACTTCAATGTCGTCTGAGAAAAAAGGGGGATTAAAGTCTCAACCCGGAGTAGGGTTTAATGAAGAATAATTAGTTTGACCTAATTAGTGTCCGTTTCCAGGGATCCGGCATGCAGGAGAAATTGCAACCCTTTCGCTTGACCTGGTCGAGTCCGTGAAGAGGTTCAAAATCGCTCATCGGCCTGGAGAGCAGCTGAGGATCAGGATTGGATTGAACAGTGGGCCCTGTGTTGCTGGTGTCGTTGGGACAAAGATGCCAAGATACTGTCTGTTTGGCGATACAATAAACGTCGCCTCCAGGATGGAATCCAACAGTGAACGTAAGCATTCAATGGATTCTTGAAAAAACGGGGGGGGGGCGAAGGAAATCTGTGTAGAGATGCATGCGTGGTTGGTGACAATGCTTTTGACCCAAACATCCACCTTCAAGAATTGCACAATCCCTACCAAAATTAAATACTGTCGATCGGGTTTTTGATAATGATACGGTGTACGGTGTTACCGAAAATTACAGAAACTTAGGTACTAGTCAGATTAAACGTATAAAACGTAGTTGTGTGACACCAATAGCCCCCCCTGTTGATTTAGTTAAAGCGTTCCCGGATAAATTTTTCAAACCCCTTTCAAATATTTTCAATGCGCTATGTCTTCAACTTCAGAGTTTTGATAGGATAGGTATAGATGATATTAATAAAAAAAAGTTTTGACCTGATATACCATAATATTCTAATTGATAAACTTTTGAATGAATATAATGTTAATCCCAATTTTATATTAAATAATGTACGATTTTTGAGTGATAGGGTCCCAATTTAAGTTCTGAAATATAATAGTAATTTGTCAGATCCGCAGGCAATTTTTTTGCACATCAGGGAACAATTTTAGGTCCACAACATTTTCTTGTAATTATTAACAATACAGCTTCTGATGGACCTGAAATATTACATCGATGATCTATATCTCTTACTGAAATATTTGGGAAATGGCAAAGTAGAGCAGCGGTCAGTGTAATTTGGCAGATAAAAGCCGAAGCTGCAAGTTCAGGCATGGTTGTGAGCCAATTTTTTGAATCACCTATTGCAGATAATTTACGTGTAGCCTAAGCCCTAACTCCTCGGTTTAGTTATTGCAAATGATATAAAATTGGAACCAAAACGACGGAAATGGTGAAAAGGGGACATAGCAGCCTTCATATTTTGATTGTGGGATCTTCTGATTGTTAGATTCTGGTAAGTAAATGCTTAACCACCCTATCCATAAACACATACTTTCGCCACCATTCGAGACTGCTCGCGAACGACCTGCAGGACTCAGTGGCGATGCCAAATCTCCAACAAATACAATGTGGCCATGTGCAGTACGAAAAGACATTTGTACCGTTGTTCGTGAAAGTTTTTAATCTTTATTGGTGTTTACATTTGTATATATTGACGACTTAAACAAATTTGGATTTTACCACGATGGACCGAGAAGAATAAAAGCAATATCTATCCATCTAAGAATATTTCCTTCTGATCTCAAATGATAGCTTACCGTTCCGGTTGTGAAAATCGATCCTCTGAGGCAATTGAAGGATCCGTATTACCTATACTACTGCTCTACTCTACGTTCCTGATTATTCATAGTCATTGCTCGGATCTTGGACTGAATTTTTGTCAAACCTAACTGCACTATGCTCATTATCTCTGCTCATACAGTTCGATTCGAAGGAGGAGTAAAGAAAGCTGCTGAATCCATATCTGAATTTAATTTTGTTACTAGACAAGGAATTCGTCCAGCAGGACGTGACCTAGTTTCCTATCCGGTAAAATACAGAAACTCTGAAAGTTATTTGTGAAGTAGTATACTATTTTGATTTGAGGGCAAGAATGCATGCTAAATTCATATCTTTTCTTTAAGTTTTCTCAGTGGCAAATACCATCCCTAATCTGCGGAAAACCAAAATTGAAAACCAACTCTGCTGTGTTATTCCTGTCAGTATAAGGATAGTACAAGATTAATCACGACTGAATCCATCTGTGTACTTTGAATTAGGTTACTGCCGGATCTAAAATAGAAATTTCGGAAAGGAAGTAATCCACCGGCAAAATTTACAAGGTGGCTCACATCAAGACAACGAAGATATTCAATTAAAAAATTGTATGGGTTTTCAACAAGCATTGTATTCCGGTTGTAATATGACCAGAGTCAGAAATCTAGAAGACCCGATTGTCTGGATCAATAAGTCCAGTAAATATTTACGTATGAGATCCCATCGAAACCTTTGGTCTTGTTTTTCTTATCGTGTTGCAGCAGTAACAAATTTGGCCCCTATAATTTGTTTTCCTTCTTGGCCTTTGAGCGTCCAGTCTAGTGCGCACACAAATATTAAAATACTTCAATAAACCAAGTTTCGAAAGCTTCCTTCTCAGTTCTCACTGTTACTTTCTCTTTTTTTAAAGCCCTGAAAATCCATATAAGTGAAACAACGAAAGTCTTGCTCGACCAACTTGGAGGATACTACTGCCAGTACAGAGGAACCACTGAAGTTAAGGTAAAAGTTTTTCCCTTAATAAGCAAGTCAAACACATAGAAACACAAGTAAATAGAATAAATAGAAAAACCAGTTTGGTAGATTGTCAGGAGTCTAGAAAGAGATTTAAATATCTAAGTTTTAAGGCTGGAAAAGGGGTTGAAACTTGGAGTCAAGCACAAGCAAGGAGGCCAGGAAGATGCGTTACTTATTCGATGGAAATGCGTTACTTCTTTGCTATACTATTCACGAATAGTTGCGTTTTTGATCCGAATCCTCCTCGCGATATCTCCGAATTCTCCTATTTCGCGTTTTCAGACTATTCATATGAAGCGAATTCTGCTTTTCTTGCGTTTTTGTCAGAATCGAGAACGAGGAAAGCCTCGCGATTCTGCAGAATCGAGAAGTTGGTCCGATAGTGAATTCTCGATTCTCCTCTCTCCGTTCTCCTCCCTGATCGGTCAACAGAGTGCGGTGTTTAACATGCACAAACAGGTATACCGGGTTGCAGACGAGCTGACAAATTAGTGTTTTTGTCAAAAGCGAGAATTGAGAAGCGAGAGGAGCAAAAACCGTAATTTTATACGAGAATCGAGAATTCGGAATCGAGAATTCAGAACGGGGAATTCGGATCAAAAACGCAACTAATGATCGAATTTAATAGTGAACTTTCCCTGTCGAACTCGTGGTACCTCTATGCGTTGTACCTCTGTCGTATGCTTGACGAAGAGACGAGTTACGATAAAGTTTGTGTCAAGGCGCAGTCTTTTCCATGCTCACCACTGGCCACTTAAAAGCCGCGTTTGTGTTGAAATTCAAAATTTCCTCGTCATAGTAGAATTTGCGTTGTAGGGACGGCCGTAGATAATCTGAACGTCACTACTAGAGCAGATAGTGGACAATCGAAAAATCCCTTAGCAGAATCCAAATAATTCAGTGTATTTTTAATTAAATAATACACAAATAAGTTGACTTTTAGTTAAACTTTAAGTATCTTAAATCCTAAGATGAATGGTGGAAAATGCGACGAAGTATCATATACCTTTTTATTTAGGGCAAAGGCACCATGGATACCTTCTGGCTGTTAGAGAAAGAGGGAGGGATCCCGAAAATTCTCGATATGGAGCTACCTGGGTATATGGACAATGATGAAGAGCCGGAGTACCTTCAGGAGCTAGCGGACTGAGAAAAGTTCTTATCGAGCACATGGAACATGCTCGATCGTCATTTGTGACCTTTTATGCAGACATTTTTTCCGGGAACTGTTTGAGAGTGAATCTGTACGACTTAAACACTTGCTCACGGCAGGACTTGGTAAGTCATCAGTAACCATGTCCAATTTCTCGACTAGCTTCGTACAATAACAGTTACCAAGTTGCTAATTGTCGGAGCCTTGAGCGTTTTGTGAACTAAAAGTGAAAATAGTTGTGTCCTATGGAGTTTTACAACTAATTGTATGTCAAGGTCGGATTAGGTCCTAGTTAAGTGTGGATCCTAATTATGGACCCACAGGAACCATAACTGCCAAGCATTTAGGCACACATTGAGTTTTTGCAATATTGTCACAGTTTCTTTGCAAGACTTGGACACATTTTACGGACATGAAAGTCTGATTTCCCTGTGGCTTCGTTCTTAAATTCTTATCAGGTCTGGATTATTACTTAACAGTTAATATTTATTTTGAAGAGGAAATTTGTGACCCCGAAAGAGGAAATATTTGTATCCTTAAGAGTTTTACAACTATTTAGGTGCCAAAAGCGAATAGACACACAAAAAAACACGCATACACGAGTGAACGTATTGTCTTGAATTTTGGTGAACTAGAGAAGTGCGGTATTTTTGTTATTCACTTTGTCGGAGTTAGCTACAAATAAGCAGAAATTAAAATACGCTATTTTCGACCACGGCAAATGGTAGAACAGTAGAGATATGCTTATTTGAATGTCGCCTAACAGTTACGGTCGCTGAAGAAAAACTAAAACCCACACCCTGGTGTGCAACATTTACTTCGAAATACTTGCCAAAAACATTTAGTTCATATCCTGTATTTTCACGCTTTACTCTTTTTTTGAAAATTTTGTTGTCTGTTAACTGCTACATGGATTTCCTTTCACAATTTGAATTTTTTGCTAACAGGAACGTACCTTCAACCAATAAGATGGCGGTTCATTTCACCAGAAAACTCAGACAGAAGATGACGTAAACTTCCAAAATGAAATCAAATTGATAAAATTTCAACTCAAAGTTTGTGCCAGGATAACCCTGAAGTAGTTGGCTATTATCTGATATCAAGTTTGTTATTTTTCCTTATCAAACCAACCAGGGTAGTGAACAAGACCAAAGGTTCCGATGGGATCCCAAAAGATTCAATATCTGATCCAGACAGTAAGGTTTTTTCTTCGCCAGGCCAAACAGCTAATCATTAAGAAAACCAAGTTCAGATATGGATTCAGAATAAGCCGATCGAAACGATCCTAACCTACTTCTGTGAATTTTGCGGTTTTGGCGAAATTAAAGAACTACTTGTCCGGCGAAAAACTAAAGCTCAAAAACGAATTCAGCGTATCTCTTTACCCCTACATCCAACATCCCAACTTCAAAGAAAAATTTAACTTCTAACAAATTTTCCGGTTTCAACCGGATTCCTGAAGAACTACGTGTCCGGCTAAAAAATGATTGTCATACGGATTCAGCATCTTTTCTCACCCCTAGATCTATCATCTAATCAACTTCAAATAAAACTTTTACTCTTAACAAATTTTCCGGTTTTGGCCGGATTCCGGGCTAACTAATTGTCTGGCGAGAAAACATTTTTCGTACTATTGTTCAGCATACCTTCTTACCCCTACATCGAACATCTAATCAACTTCAGGCAAAAATTTTACTTTTAACAAACTTTCCGGTTTTCGCCGGATTCCGGGCGAACTAGTTGTCCGGCGAGAAAATGGTTTTCATATTCGTGTTCAGCATGCTTTCTTATCCCTAGATCCAACATCTAATCGACTTCAAATAAAACTTTTACTTTTAACAAACTTTCCGGTTTTGGCCGGATTCCGGGTGAACTAATTGTCCGGCGAGAAAATGGTTCTCATATTCGTGTTCAGCATGCCTTCTTACCCCATAATCGACTATCACATTTGCTGTTTAAAAATATTTTGCTTGTCCCTTAATTTGAACCCCCTCCGCCACCCCTAAATGTAGGGCTACAGGGCCCATCTACGAACTCGACCTTACTCTTGACCCAAAGAATGCTCACACCAAGTTTCATCAAAATATCTCATTCCCTTCGAGAGTTATCGTGCTTACAGACGGACGGACAGACGGACAGACGGACAGACGGACGGACGGACGGACGGACGGACAACTTTTGCGATGTCATAGGTATCCCTCCACTTACGTTTTGGGATCCCAAAAAGCTAGAGAAATGTTCAAAGAAGCTTACCGCTATACTAGTTGCGTTTTTGATCCGAATTCTCCTCGCGATTCTCCTCCGAATTCTCCTGTTTGGCGTGTTTAGACTATTCAGATGAAACGAATTCTCCTTTCTTTCGTTTCATCTGAGGAGAATTCGTTTCATCTGAATAGTCTAAACACGCCAAATAGGAGAATTCGGAGGAGAATCGCGAGGAGAATTCGGATCAAAAACGCAACTACTGTTTCAGAACTGTCCAAAGAAGCTGCTAGGAAAAGAGTTGGTTTCGTGTCTCACGAAACCAGAACTTCGTAGTTTTTGTATTCAACTTTTGTAGGGCCGAAGTAGCGTTAGAATCAGCTGACGTTCCCGAGTGGTGCAATTGAAAAGCTGAGCGCAGTGAGATGATAAACTCGCCTTTTTTGGCAAATTGACTTAAGAGCACCATCTACGGGTATACGCTTTTGCGCTTTTTCTCCCAGTGCTATCAGAATCTTCGCCCGATCATTCCCTATACTGAGATACTCAGTGGACAAAAGTGATAACTAGCTTTCGATGTACTAAGCTCCCTAAGTTTAAACACGATTATCTCGAAAGTAGCAAAAAGTGAGTTATCACCTTTGTGCGCTCAGCTCTTCAATTATGCGTCAGTTTCCCAAAGAGGAATTGAAGAAGTGAAGAGACTAAAACACATGGCACTCCAACTGGTATTGTTGATTTATGTCCTGTTTCTGTTTATTGCCTTTGCACCGCACCGTACCGAGAGCCGTCCATTCTAGTCTTTATTGTGATAAATTGGTCCTAAAAGCAACGAGAATAAAATTTGACCCCCTTACAAGTATTTACCTTAAGCTAACATGAAGTCATGTTGGGTGTATAATTGTTGACTGAAAGTTGAACAAGACTTCAAAAGCTATATCGCAAGTTCCATTTTTTCTCTATGACTGAAAAGGAGCCGTGCCGAAATTTGTCGACTAGAACTTAAGCTGATGTGTAGAAACATCAATCATCATCTCGTTGACCCCTTAAGAAGCATTCCTGCGTTCCTTGGGTCATTACTGGTATCTAGTTTTCCTAAGATGTTTTGGATTCAGTGATTTCTCCCTAGTGTTATAGACTGTTTTCGACTCGCCAGTGTCTGGTTTTTACTTCCCTAGTGTGGACTCACCAGATCAGGTCCTAATGAGAAGTCACCGGAGATGGTGAGAAGAAAGTACTCCTTCCGTTGGAAACCCTAGACACTAAAGAGTAACAAGACCAAAGGTTTCGTTGGGATCCCGAAGGAGAACATTTCCTAGACTTCATTATCTGAACAATCGGGTCTTGTGAATCCGGGTCTTGTTAATCCTTGCGAATCCGGGCGGGGTATCGAACTGATAGGTCGATTTTTTCTTTTTACCGGTCTAGGTCCGTAGCGAGGGGTTCCTCACTCCCAAAAATTATGTACACCAAGTGGCGCGTGCCGTGGTGCCGTGCCATTGCCGCGCCGGTGCCGCGCGGAGGTCTACACCGGTGGCGGAGAGTGAGCAACCCCTCGGTCCGTTGTATCGTCCGAACGGAAAACAAAGCTTCGGTCTTGTTTCATCAGCATCATCACCCGGCAAGTTACTCCATGCCATCCGATGAGGTGGCATACCTGTTTAGGGGCGCAGCGATTTCAAAGTTAGACTTGAGGAATATCATATAATATCAAATGCGGGCCAAGTGCCCAGAGGCGTCACTACTGGGGGGGGGGGGGGGGGGGGGGGGGGCGCCCCCCCCCCCCCCAATGTTGTCGGCCAGTCGGTAAAAAATAGCAGAGTCGGCGCAAAGCGCCGCGAATTTTAGTAAAAACAGTCGATTTTTTCTTAGAAATAGTCGTTTTTTCTATAAAAAAAATAAACAAGAGCTGTAAGCCCATATGGCACTTGCATGTGTTGAGATGTTTTGTTTGATCAAAAGTATTTTTCGACTTTGTGGTTAAAATGCGCACTTAAGGGAGCTAGGTAAAAAGTATTTTATTTTTGAACGTGTGTGTAATAATGCGCACTTTAAAGGCGCTAGAAATGCATCTGTATGCAAAACCCTTGAGGCACAAACGATCACAGGCCCTTAGGGATCCTTGATGTATACCGTTTCGTCAAAAGTTTTTTTTCGCTTTTCATTTCAAACGCGCACTTTATGGGTGACAGAAATAAATTTTTAAGCAAAACCCTTGTGGCACAAATGATCATGGGATCGAGATGTATTGTTTGAAATAAAGTACTTTTCGACCTGGCCGTTCAGATTCACACTTTAAGGGAGCTAGAACGTCATTTGTAAACAAAACCCTTGAGGCAAAAATGATAATGGGCTCATGGGGATCATGAAAATATGAATTTGGTTTAAAAGTATTTTTCTAAATTTGCTGTCAAGATTAGTACTTTAACGAATGGTCGGGTTTGGAAAGTGGCCATTTTTTAGTCAATCTTGTCAAATCTCTAATATTTCAACCATGTTCCATCGTCCTAGATTATCTGGAAGTACCTTAAATCGTGATCACCGGAATCCCGGACCTCCCCCCCTCAAACTTCCCCACAGTCGCCGGAGCCAATCCGGTTCCGTAAGTGTTTATCCAGAGCATCTGTTTGTTATTCCCACAAAGTTCCATCCCGATCTCACCAGTCTAAGTCGGTCACGTATTTTCGCCCCCCCCCCCCCCCCAATTGCTGACGGATCTGTCCGGACATGAAAAAGATCCACAGAAACATGTCCTCTCTTCAATTACCAAAGTTCACTCAAATCCGATCAGCCGTTTCAAAGTTAAGCATGACTCAATATTCCGGATTCCCCCTCCAGTTACTCCCCCCACGGCTATCAGATCATGTAAATTTTTATTTATAAGTCAGTTTGATCGGGTCCCTGATTCGCCTCCCAAGATTCGTCGTGAAAATCCACAAAACCGCCATAACCGGAATTCCGGGAAACTCCCCTCCACCCCCCCCCTAATGTCATGATCCATCCCAAATGTATAAACGATTTATCTGGAGCAGATGCTTGTTCTTCCCAGCAAGTTTCACTCCGATCCCTCCATTCTAACCGTTTCCCGATATTTCCGGTCCCCCCCCCCAACTCCCCCATAGCTGTTGAATCCGGTCCGGAATTCAAGTGGGACATCAGAGGTATGTCATTTATTCAGTTATTAAGTTTCATTCCAATCCGACCACCCGCTCGAAAGTTACACAGTACTCCAATTTTCCGGACTCCCCAGCCCTCCACCCCTCTAGTGTCCGGATCCAGTCCAAATGTAGAGACGATTTATCTGGAGCAGATGCTTGTTCATCCCAGCAAGTTTCACTCCGATCCCTCTATTCTAACCGTTTCTCGAAATTTCCGGTCTCCCCCCCCCCAACTCCCCCAGAGCATTCGAATCCGTTCCGGACTTCAAACGGGACATCAGTAGTGTGCCATTTATTCAGTTATTATGTTTCATTCCAATCCCATCACCCGTTCGAAAGTTACACACTACTCCAATCTTCCGGATTCCCCAGCCCTCCACCCCCCCCCCGGGTGGTCGGATCCAGTCCAAATGTATAAACAATTTATCTGGAGCAGATGCTTGTTCTTCCTAGCAAGTTTCACTCCGATCCCTCTATTCTAACCGTATCTCGAAATTTCCGGTCTCCCCCCCCCAACTCCCCCATAGCTGTCGGATCCGGTCCGGACTTCAAACGGGACATCAGAAGTATGTCATTTATTCAGTTATTAAGTTTCATTCCAATCCGATCACCCGTTCTAAAGTTACACACTACTCCAATTTTCCGGATTCCCCAGCCCTCCACTCCCCCCCCGGGTGGTCAGATTGGGAAACTGAATGTTTCCAAGTTAGTCCGATCGGGTCCCTGATGCTCCTGCCAAGTTTCATCGTCCTAGCACATCTGGAAGTACTCCAACTCGAAAAAGTGTGACAAAACTCCTTAATTTTCAGAATTTCCCCGGCCCACCACTCCCCCCCAGATGGTCGGATCGGGAAACTGATTACTTCTAGGTTAGTTTGGTCGGGTCCCTGATTTTCCTGCCAAGTTTCATCGTCCTAGCACATCTGGAAGTACCCTAACTCGAACATGTGGGACAAAAAAATTCGGACAGACCGACCGACAGACCAACAGACAGACGGAATTGCGATCGGTATATGGCACTTGAGCCAGAGGCTGCAAGTGCCATAAAAACAGTCGGTTTTTCGTAAAAATAGTCGATTTTTTCTCAAAAAAGTCGTTTTTTCTTAAAATTAGCCGATAATAGTCACTTTTATCCGCAAAAATAGTCGGTAAAAATGACCAGCCAGTCGGTAAATACCTTTCCCCCCCCCCAAACATTTTGGCTAGTAACGCCTCTGCAAGTGCCCGCAGTACGGACGACACTTCTCGACCCGAAACTTCTTCGTAGTGTTTTTCCAAACAGCCTCCACAGCAATGAAAGAAAAACAACTTGGTGATAGAATATCTGTTTGCTATTCTAAGTTCTGTTTGTATACCAGTAATTTTCTCGCAGACAGTTTTTTTTATGGTGAAAATAAAGACAAATAAGAAAGAAGACTGCGAAACGAAAATGTATCTATACTGGATTGCATGGCCTCTTAAGAGTGCTGATTCAGTAATACCGAATTAAGTGCCACTCATTGGTGCGCCACGGAATCGCGACCTGCCACGATCAATTTGAGCGCAGCCGTTTCGCTCCATATCCCCACAAAAGCTAATGAACCCCCACATATTACTAATTCAACCATGCTTCACCAAATCTTCTTCTTATCAAATGACACAGATAACTATTTTCCGACACAAGTTCATTTTTTGCGCCATCTTTTACAAAATATAGAAACTGCTAATTGCATTAGGCTACTTGCAAATTTTGTTTGGTTTTTGCACTTTCGCCTAGCTATTAAGGTTAAGCTTTCGAATGGTCAGTTTTAATTCTCCTTTTTTTTATTACGTAACACATATTCAACATCATTATCATCATTCACATACGCCACGAACGATCTTCGTGGCGTACTGGGTCAAATAGCAGCCTATATGGCGTCTAGCGGAAATACGAGAAACTGGTCGACAATCGTTAGATGGCATGGCACATAGGTTGTGCAAACTGTTTGAACATTGTGAAGCACATAGCCCAGAAATGATACCCAGAGCTCTGCGTGCTCTTTTTTGTGCGTGTGTGAGGGGGGGATTGGAAGGAACCATAACGAATCTTTAGGATAGTTCTGATGTATTCCAACTGCTAACTTTATCTTTTCCGATTTCCTTTTTAGGCTCATCTCCTTAGCCCCCCAAAAGCTAATGAACTCCCACACATTTCTAATTTAACCATACTTCAACGAATCTTAATTCTTCCTATCAAATCACACCGAGAGCGATTTTCTGACACAAGTTCGTTTTTTGCGCCATCTTTCACAGGATATAGAAACTGCAGTACTAGCAAATTTCGTTTCGAGATAAGCAGGGAGATGTCTTTCCATAACAAGACAGACAGAGATTTGCTAACGAAATAGGTTTCTCAAAGATTTTCTTTTATTCAAATATTAGCTTACCAACAAGACCAAAAACATCAAAATATCGAGTCAGAAATGTGAACTTTAGATGGCGCTAGTGAACCGTAGCTCGGGTAAAGAAACCTCGAAGGGTCGTCAATAGGTGTCCTCTTACCAGAAGTTGATGGTCCAATTATTCGGGAAGAAGAATCGACAGACGACGTACTGTCCCTTCGAGTAAGACCTGAATAAAACAGGAAATCAAGGGCGTGGAGAAAACCGGGACACATTAATAAAAATAATAATTGATTCTATTACCCATCTGTATCCTGAAACTTCATTCTGACGCCTACGAATCTTTTTTACATATGAGTTTAATAAACGGAGTAAAGAGAATGAAAGATATGGCAAAAAACAAATCCTCTTCATCATCAGGCTGTGTAAACAGTCTTGCCAATTTTTCCTGACGGTACCTGTGACGTTTGGCAGCAAAAACCTGTAACATTCTGACGCCTAAGAAATAGGGTCCTTTTGTCAATGACTAACAAGAAATATCTGCTTCATATTTACAGCCCTCAACTTTTTTCTTATACTTGTAAGTATCCGGTCTCAGAATTCTGGCTCGCTTTGCCGAACAAGTCTAAAATCTGTGACAGATCACATTCAGACAGATCATCGATTCTACGACCACCGGCAACATTGAATGTAAGGCTACTTTGCCACCTATTTCAATATAAGAAATTCGATTTTTTTTAATGCAGGTCTTAAATGATTTGTAAATGGTTTTCCTCCACGACGCAACAATAACTACATGTTTCACTGTTCCTTCAGCTCAAGGTGACTGCAGGTCATGGTTGATGTCGCTAAGCGGGTAAATCCGATGAGATATAACCAAGATCATTAATCAGAAATGCAATAAACAGATTACTGCCGGTTGACTTTTCACCGTTTTTAGCTAAAGCTCTAGGAGAATGCCAAGAAGCACCAAAATATAGCTGGAATAAATCTCAGCTAACATATCCGCTTGGCGAAGATGATGACCATTCTTCTATGCGCTTCGATGGATTCCTTGAGATCAACCATGAAGATCAGACCGACGACAGAAAATGAAGTCGAAGCCGAAGACAGAAAATGAAGTTGAAGCCGAAGACAGAAATGAAGTCGAGGCTCTATCAGAGGAGGCTTACCGACGAAACGTCGCCATGGCAAAACATCCCCGGTGAAACGTCCCCAGCAAAACGTTCTTTGTGGCGAAACGTCCCCGTGGCAAAACGCCCCCATGGCAGAACGTTCTCATGGCAAAGCGTCCTCGTAGAAAAACGTCCCCATGACAAACCGTCCCTATGGCAAAAGGTCCCCTTGTAAAAATGTCCCCGTTGCGAAATGTCTCCAAGATTTTTAAGTTCGCTTGATTGATGATGATTTTATTTATGACCCGTCAAAATAAGCACAAGAACAGGACTTCACACATCTTTCCTTTTAAGAGGAGATTTCTAGGCAAAAGTATATAAAAGTTCGTTCATATAAAGTATATAAACGAACCCGCACATCTTTGTACGAGCCTACCATACAGGACCTTCACATATCTTTCCTTTTAAGAAGAGAATTTTAGGCACGACGAGTCTTTTCTCCCCTCTTATCTTTTATTTTTTTCTTGTCTTGCACGTTCGCCTAGTTATTAAAGCTAAGCTGTCGAAAGGTCAGTTGTAATTTTTCCTTTTTTCAGTCTTTAACACTCCGTAAACGTCCGTAACATTCAACATCATACCATCATGCACATACGCCACGAACGATCTTGGGAATATTGGGTCACTGGTAACCTACATGGCATCTAGCGGAAATACGACAAACTTGTCGGCAACCGCCAGATGGCACATAGGTAGTGCCGACTATTTGAAGATTGTGAAGTACATGGGCCAGAACTGATAACCCAGAGCTTTGCGTGCTAAGTGTTTGTGCGTGTGTGATGGGGATGGGGCGAGGGAATTGGGAGAAAACATAACCAATCCTTAAAAGATTTCTTATGTGTTCCAACTTCATACTTTATCTTTTCTTGCGGCAGCATCCAATTATTCAAAAAGGCACAAATCGCCCTTTATAGCAATAAGTCAGTCATTCTGGCCCACTACTCATTGAATCAATAGGTCAAATTGCATTGACTAGCGCAGGGGACTTCCCTTTTCTCCTTAGAAATGTCATTATTTTAAAGAGAAATCACAGAAAAACCTCAAAACATGATATCAAAAGAAATAGATACTAACATTTGTAGACTTGCTTTTCTTACTTTAACTTACCAGCAAAATCTTTTATATGTTGTCTGATTTTCTTTTTTTTTAAACCCTCCTCCTCCAATCGGTGACGGTGATTTTCTTGTTAGGATCTTTTTTTAATTTCCCCAGTCCGGATGCTTTCCAATCGAGCCACTAGATGATCCCATGATCACACCAAAGCCCTGGTTTGAACAAGAGACTTGGGGGTTATACGCGTCCGATTCATCTCCTTTAGGGTGTTCGGCGCAATGCCGAAAACAAAAGTTTGAGGTTTTTCGAGCCAATTCGCGCGCCCCAAAAGAATTCTGAAAATTAAACAGAAAAATGTCCACTAAGTTTCTGATCCGCTTAAACTTGGGTACTAATTCAACGTTAGTTCTGAAGCTCAGTTTATTCTGTGCCATTTCCCCGTCAAGTTATGGCGGCCGACGTTTTGCATGACGTTCATGGCCGTCAGAAATAGATTAAAAACCCCGCCAAGATATTTTGATTTCGTTCTTTATTTCAAAAGAAATCTAAAAAACTCGGCCCTCGGCAAATGTTAATTTCTTAATTGTCGTAACCTTTTCACAATTTTAGAGGCAAAAAAGAAAACCATATTAATTCAAAATTTAGAGGAGTGTTCAGAGAAGCATACCTGTACTGTGTACCATTGTACTCTATTTGGATTTGGGACATGCAGGTATACAATTTGGTCGCTAGACACCAAAGTGGTCATCGCTCCAAACGTAACCGACGTAATCCGTTCCAGACGTAAAAACTACCATGATAACTGGAGTTCTGGGTTTAGGAAAGTGATGGTACATTGCACCACTCCCTCCATTAGTTCGGTCCTGCAGGAAAACCTCTTTCATTGAACTATTCTCAGAAAGATTTAAGGCTATAGATTGTGGACCAAAGCAAAGACTGTCGCTCTTGATGTCGAGCAACGGGCCTTCCCTTAGGACGCTCCCCCTAGGAAATTCTCCCGTAGGAAACAACCCCCGAGGGAAATCCGTTCTTTTACGTAGATCACCCGAGTAAATAAGGAAGTAAGTAAGTAATTTGTCACCCGCCACTTTGAAAAGCGGAGTCTATAAAAGAAAATAAATAATCTTCGGCCAGGAAACTCGTCAGTCTTCAGCCCCGTGTTGTCAATGATTTTTGGAGGCACGAGGAAACTTCCAAAAGGTTAGCGCTGGCATCTTAAACTTGGAATTTTTCCATTAGCGGATGGTTGTAGCATATTTTAGATGTATTTGAGCCGTTCGACGAAGGGATGGAATGAAGGTAGTGAAATTTTGAGAGGTTAACTTCGAGGCCAATTTTGAGAAGTTCAAATGAACACTTACTGACTTTTTGGTGACTGTGATAGACTGCGGCTAACTAAATGTAAGTTGACCGCGCCAGTGTTGCAACACTGACCACAATAAAATTTTACGAGCTTCGAAAGATCCGAAAAGGTGTTCTTAGTACTACTTGAAGTATGTACAGAAGTACAATTTGACGACCATTATGTCGTGTGAACTACTAAATTAACGTATGCAGAGCACTGTTCCTCGAAGTAACAATAAGCAATCGTGTAACAGAATAAAACGTGTTCTTGAGAAGGAAAGTTGTTACTTCAACTTCCAGCGAATTAGAACTTTTGAGCTCCCCGCGGCAACCCTGGTCGCGCAAGCTATGTAGCTGAAACCATAGTCCTTCATAGAAATAAGCGGGATAGCCCATTTGAACATCTAGGGAACAAAACACCCCTTGGCGAACACCAGTTCGAAAAGGAAGTTCTCTCCCCGCTGAAAACTATATAACTAAAAGTGCCGTGAATTTGCACGGAAGTAATTCGTAAGGTTTTACGTTAAGATTGAAGCATACTAGATAGTAATAATCCTGACGGGGAAAAACGAGCATCCACGTCGAAGTTATTCAGCAACCCGTCAACTCTGCTGCCATGCAGAAAAATTCCCTAACTTCGTGAAATACCGCGAGATTGTCATAATAGCAGTCACAGATTTTGTTCTGGGAGCTCCCGTGGGTGCCGTTAGCCGTTAGGAACTCGGATGGAGAGTGAGCCTACTTGGTTGCGGGCTGGACCCAAATGTAGGCAGAGTTATGTGTGAACATTTTCGTATAAAGCGCTTGCTTAAAGCCGAACTGAATGCAACTGTTTCCTTAGTTGCGTTTTTGCAGATGTCACAGGATCTGATACCACGGTCAAAGGCGTTTTTGCAGTTATAGTGGTATCTGGCCAGTTACCGTGGTATCTGATATTCTGATATTCATATACCACGGTCCGACCGTGTTAACTGATCGTGGTATCTGAAAATTCATCTCACTTTCATCATCACCAACATTGGAGCGTAGGATTTTGTCAAATTGGTTGGAAAGAAGTTTGGCACTTAGTAATGCGACTGGATATCAGTTTTTCTTTTGGGATGACTTCGAAAAGCAAAATTTTGGCAATTTTTTTGCAGAGTAACCGTAGTGTCAGATACCACAGTAACTGCAAAAACGACTAATTACATATCCAGTTATCGTGGTAACAGGTACCATGGTATCTGCAAAAACGCAACAGTGTTAGTCGTTTTGCTCTTAAGCCGAATCTAGTCTTCCAATGGATATTCTTCTCACAGTTGAGCCACGTCCTCCATTTTTGACAGTGCAAAAACGGATACGTCAGCTAAATTTTATTCGAGCTATATTTCGGCCCTTCTTGGCAAGGGTCCTCTTCAGGCTCAAAACCGCTCAAGTTGGAAAAACGAAACTTGTGATAACCAATCACAAGTTTCGTTTTTCCAACTTGAGCGGTTTTGAGCCTGAAGAGGACCCTTGCCAAGAAGGGCCGAAATATAGCTCGAATAAAATTTAGCTGACGTATCCGTTTTTGCACTGTCATATATGATTCGCAGTCAGCTTGGGTTGAAGGAATATTTATCCACGTCCTCCAGTTGTTTTTGATTGGTTAAATCCAAGTAGCGGATCGAACAAACCAATCAGAGATGATATATCTGATTGACAGAGATGATATGAGAAGACACATTGTCAGAGTTAATGCACAGGATTTAGTCTTTTTGAAAAGGTGAGAAACCCAGCAGCTGCATGCCTGGTAAGCTGTTATGTACACCTTTCAAACGGCCAAACATGCAACCTTAAAAAGTGTGTGTGTTCCGAAACTGTAATCCGTCTTCTGAGATAAGAATGGTGTTGTTCAAGCTGATCTGATCTCTACAACTCACGCCAAACTGAAACCATTTTAACTTTCGACCTCAGAAAAGTAACATCAACTCATACGATTCTGTGGCTGAATCATAACGAGTTCCCCAACATATATGCTGGGGCAGAAATCTTGACCGATATTAAAACAGGAGATTAATGTAGGGGAAAACCCAAACAACTGAGGTGCCTACCACGTCGGACACCACGTCGGAACCACACACCTACCACCGTTTTGCGGGTTAGCTCAACTGTTTAATTTTGCTTACTTTTTGTTCCGGTTGTATGTAATTGTTTTGCCGTCTTATTGCAATTAGAAGCATGAAATGAGAATCGACATTTTAAAGAAAACATGTTTGACGAATTAAAGTAAATAAGGTCATCTCTTTCCATCAACGTCACTTCTTGTGTCTTTTGTGACGGTCCTGAAAGATTTTATCTCGTTCTGTATCAAGGTCCCTAAAAGACCACTGCTCCCAACACCGAGAAGTGGGTTGGTCCTTCCTTCCCTATACGTCCACACCATTATGTTTCCCGCCGGTCTAACAGCGTTGAAGGGCGGGTTCCCAAACCTGGTTAACTGAGGAAAACGGCAAAAACTCACCCGACTTCGAATTCCTCCGTCCAAGAACAGCGGAATAGAGTGGCAACACTGCGATGCATCCAACAACCAACGGAATGGCGATACCGATCGCCATGATGTCCCGGTAATACCAAGTACAGCCGTCAGAGCATAATGTCCTGGAAACAAATAACAGGTGAAAACAGGAAAAACCGAGGGAAAAACATGGTTTAAATGCAGGGAAAAGAGAGTAAACTGACTTAAAAGGGAAGACCTATTCTCTGATCTGTCTCGTCTGATTGGCCATTTATCTGTTCACCGCTCAATGAGCATACACTTTGTAATTAACATTTCGGGAGATTATTTGAGTGTCTTATATTTCTTTTTTTTTACTGTACGCATGGTCTCGGACAGTGCGTCATACTGTAATGCTATGTTTTTTGTTTTTTTCTTTTTTCATTTAAAATCGTGTGGGATAGAAACATCTCGGAGAAAAAAAGAGTCTCTACTGTAGACGTGGCTCGTCTGGCAGGATGAACACAGTTAACACTATCGCAAACCTGAAGACTGCAAAAAAATGGAAATTTAAACCCTGGCCTATCATGGGTTGAAATTTTCCGTAGCAGTTATCTTATCAAGCCTTATGAAAGCCCTGGCTAGCTTTCTACATGCACCACCTAACAACATTAGCACCTTCAGTCACGATGAACTCAATGGCTGTAACTTCAAATTCTCCTCCCCTCGTTTCCCTACGGTATCGGAGCTGGCGATTCGGAAACCGTATCGAGAACTGGAACGCCAGATCCCTAAGACACGGTCATGGCACAGCCGAAGAAAAGCAGATTTACACTTTTTGTTCGATATAAACGTCGACAGAAGGATATATAGAAGACAGTTATTATAGGATTAAAGTAAAATTAAACCCTTATTTTTGAAATTGAATAATAGACCGAAGCGCCTAGCCTTCACTGCTTTTCTGCTTTTCGCCGATGAAAAAATTTCGAGTATTAGTCGTACAGACTTGTACGAAAAAGTAGCATGCAGTATTAACTGTTGCCACTGCTACTACTAGCAAACTGGATGCTGCTACAGCAAAATTGGATGCTATCTACTACTTGAGATTACCCAAGTCGGAGGCATATTAAATCGAAATATTCCATACTACTACATATCAATACATGCAACTTTTTCATACAACTACCGGACTACTACGCGATCAACGAATTTTTCATCGAGTCTGGATTCTAGGCGGTTTCGAACCAACGCCAAAAAACAATTTTGAAACATCAGGCAACTTTCTTTCTCTATCTCTTGTATAACTTTTCCTTGGTGTCCTTTTAAGTGTCTCCTGACAACAGTAACTCTTGTAATGCCGACGGCGATTTCTTCACAATAGCATTTCACTCTCAGTCATGTATTTAAACACTTTCATAGACCATTTAACGCAGCAAATATTTACTTTACTACCGACAGAATGGGGTGGAAACTCCTTGCAATTCCGTGTACAGAGAGGGTTGGTTCAGATCTGCTTTTTCTGGATGGGTGGAATGGGCTGTGCATGTGTCGGCTTAGGTTTCACGAAACCCGAATCGGCCCACGTTAATTTTTCATGACAGTTGGAAATTGGAGAGGTTTTAAGAAGTTCGCGTTTTTCTGGATTTTATGCGAGAAATCGAAATGTCTGCCTAGTTCTTCTGAGGGTCGGGTTCTTGTTTGTCGAAGGCTTCGAGTACGTCGACCGGATCTCATTCATAAAACTCACACAAAATCAAGTCTTGCCTCACCTCTAAACTTCTACAAATCAAGCTACAAAACCAGGATCCGGAACCACTTCTTCTCAACCAGAATGGTGCAAAACTGGAACACCCTGTCAAAGGATACAGTCAGTGCACAGACAAGTGGACTGACTTATTCAAATCCAAGCTTGACAAGGAGTGGGAAGCCAAACCCTGGAAATACGAGTGGGGTGCCCCGGAATCGTCTGCCAGACACTAACCAAAAACCAGTCCCAACATCATTTGTGACCAAAATCACTCAAACCAGCGACAACCATAGGAGAACCATCCACCTTTGTCGCTGGACAATGCGATATAAGGTAATTTGAAGGTAATCAAAGTCGCTTTTTTCAGAGTTTCGATCTGTATGGGAACAACCAATTCCCTCACTGGACCGAACCTGGAACCCTCCAGAACTGCCTTTCGATGTGATGAGCTTCGTATTCTATTTTGCTCAGTTCCAAGATACTGTGATTCAGAGAGGAATATTGTAGGCACAGAACTGATGAAAAAATTATTTTGCCTTTGGGCAGTCCATAATGGATAATTCCTTCATTCGTTCAATTTTCTAAGCCCCGAAAGGGACTATAAGCTACATGTTGTTCACTGGGCGAGGAAAGCACAGAATCCCGGTAACCAGCACTACTCCAAGTCCTGACCCTATGATACAGAAGGAAACGTATGGGTCGAACAACCGATGGAAACGTTCCCAACCAAACACCAACACCAGGTGGCACTTAAAGGCCTAGAATGGGGGAAAGAAATGGCACAACTAGATAAATTGCTATTAGCCCCTATAAATTTTCATCGGAATCGGATCACTCATTCTTAGTGTCAAAAGTTCCGCCGTAATGTCGTAATACTTCGCCCTGTTAAAGGATCCCTCGCCCTATTTACTGTTTACTTTCCAGTATTTTAAAATAGTTGACTACTTTAAAACTCAGTTAAAACTGATTCTGCTTCCAGCAAATTACCCACAGCGTCGGCCGTTTAAGACATTTTCCAGGCCCGTTGGCAAACAGCAAAACAGGGAAAAACTGACATAGTAGTTTTTATGGCACTTGCAGCTTCGCTCAAGTGCCATATACCGATCACTTTTCCGTCGGTCGGTCGGTCTGTCTGTCTGTCGGTCGGTCGGTCGGTCTGTCGGTCCGCTGATTTCGAGTTAGGGTACTTGCAGATGTGCTAGGACGATGAAACTTGGCAAGCATATCAGGGACCCAACCAAACTAACTTGCAAATAGTCACTTCCCCGATCCGACCACCGTGGAGGGAGTAGAGGGCGGGGGAATCCTGAGAATTTAGTAGATTTTGTAAAACCCCTACCCCTTTCTTCACACTAGTAGGTCTGCGCGTGGCGTGACGTCACTCTTTGCATCGGATCACTCTGTTAATATCGGAAAGAGCTAGTGCATTCGAGGGTCAAAGGGGTTTGTATATGTGGTTCAGTGCGGGGGAATATGGAAAATTGAGTGTTGTTTAACTTTCGAACGGGTGATCGGATTGGGATGAAAGTTAATACCTGAATGAATGACATATCTCTGATGTCCCATTTGAAGTCCGAACTGGATTCTACGGCTATGAGGGAGTTGGGGGGGGAGACCGGAAATCTCGAGAAACGGTTATAATGGAGGGGTCGGAGTAAAACTTGCTGGGATGAACAATAATCTGCTCCAGATAATTCGTTTACACGTTTGGACTGGACCCGGACACTTGAGGGGGGGGAGGTGGAGGGGAGTTTCCCGGAATTCTGGTGATGACGATTTTTGGGATTTTCACGACGAAACTTGGGAGGCGTATCAGGGACCCGATCAAACTGACTTGTAAATAAAAGCGACTGTGGGGGGAGTTTGAGGGGCGGGTCCGGAATTCCGGTGATCGTGAGTTAAGGTACTTCCACATGTGCTAGGACGATGAAATTTGGGTGGAATATTAGAAATTCGACGAGATTGGCTTAGAATTCGCCACTTTTCAAATCCGACCATTCCTTAAAGTACCAATCATGACCGCAAATTAAGAAAAATACTTTTAAGCAAAATATGCATTTCCATGATCCCCATGAGCCCATTATCATTTTTGCCACAAGGGTTTTGCTTACAAATGAAGTTCTAGCTCCCTTCAATTGTGTATCTTAACCGCAAGGTCGAAAAGTACTTTTTATCAAACGATACATCTCAACCCATGATCATTTGTGCCACAAGGGTTTTGCAAAAAAAAAAAATATTTCTAGCACCGTTAAAGTGCGCATTTTACCCGCATTAGTGGAAAAAAAAAATACTTTTGATCATACGTATATATCAATGATCCCTAAGAGCCTGCTATCGTTTTTGCCTCAAGGGTCTTGCTTACAGATGAATTTCTAGTGCCTTTAAAGTGCGCATCATCACAGCCAATTTCAACGGTAAAATACTTTTTCTCTAGCTCACTTAAAGTGCGCATCTGAACCGAACAGTCGAAAATTACTTTTGATCAAATAATACATCTCAGCCCATGCAAGTGCCATATGAGCTTACAGCTCTTGTTTCTTGACTGCTCGGAAACAACAGTCAACATTAGGCCTACGATCTGCATCGAAAGGATCGAAACAAGGCAAATGAGGAAATCAGTGAGGTGTTTTTAGGGATTTAGGAAAGAATTGCGCGATTTCGGATGTAGGTTGCAGTTGTCCTTTAAAGCACAGCTCTGACTATAAATAGCTTTTTCACGACAAAATGGTGCGGAAGCAGTGTTTTTCGAAAATACTCGTCAAGTTAGGGCTTCTCTTGGCAGTGCTTGTCGACTCTAGTCGGGTTTCACGCAAAAATACTTATTTTGTCTCGCGAAAAATTTGGAACAATTGCGCCAAGTGCTGAGAAGTCATAGCGAACCATGTCGCGGTAGTAAACCCACCGGAGACAAAAAAAAATTATTGTCTGGCAACCCAGGAAAAACTCGGCTAGCGCTGAAAAGGGAAAAATTCAAATAAAGATATCCGCAAGGGTGTGAAAAGTCACTGAGGGTGTGAAAAGCAAGAGGGGTCCTTTAAGTAAAAATGGTTCTTGAAAGAATCGGGGGTTTTAAGCAGTTATGCCATTTTTCTAAGTGTTTGCAAAATGCAAGGTACGATACCGAGTGTTTTATAGCGGGGCGGCAACAATGACCGGTGATAAACTATTCAAGTTTTAAGGATTGCTCTGAATTTTTGTAGCAGCTCTAAAAGAGGTTTGTAATAACCGTTTGTTTGGCCGATATCCATCTTTTAAGCAGAACTAGAGTTTACTGAAGAAAAAAAAAGCTGAAAAACTTGCACATGTGTTTCCTCAGAAAGCACTGAACTCTCCCCGGGGATGGCCAAAATTAAAATAAAATAAATCTTTTATTACCTGCAAATTCCAGGCGAAAATCGAGAGTAGCTTCCTGTTTAGCATTAGTAATTTCTCCGAAATATTTGGAACACCGAACTTAGGAAGAACAACTCTTTTCCGATGCCAAGGGAGGAGGTAAAGAAGAAATTGACTAATATATATTATCGCCCTTGCTGAGGGTGATAGCGGAAAAATTTGGCCCGCGGGTGGCATGATAGGCTGATATCGCTCGAGCTCAGCGAGGGTGATATCTGCCTATCATGCTACCCAAGGGCCAGATTTTCCGCTATCGCCCGAAGAAAAGCAAGGGCGATAATGATGATAACACTAGTACACTTGTTTTAATTTTCTGGTAAAAAAAATTCCAACTGTGCGTTATCACTTGATATCGCATGGCTGGCCGGGCGTTATCACTTGATAATAACGCCCGGTTGGAACTTTTTTTTTTTAACATCAGGGCAATACCAGAAAACTTTGGCACTGGGTAGGATAGGACTGATATCATGGGACTGCACGGTGTACTGGTGTTATTAACAAATAATCTTAATTTGGGATATATTATGGCTGGCCGTATTCTTGTGGCATAACCCAAACAAGCTTTAATATTTCCTTTAAATCGAAAACTGCTGCGGGGCTTAATGTTTTTTCGTCTTTATCTGTATTTCGCTACTCCTCTCTTTTCATCAGATGGTTGTAGTTAGATTACTATTGTTTTCGGGGCAAACAACATCATTGTAGCTGCAGACCCCTCACAAAAAGTGAAAACAAGTTCAAACTTTGTATAAGGCTTTAAGAAGGTGTTTGTTAACTGTCGTCTGTCCAGACGAAAAAATACAGAGTGCATTTCAGCCGACTTCCGCTTTTAACTTCCGCCTGTTATCGAGTTTCAGAGGAAACTGGATATTGAGGAAGGAGGTTTCGTTGAAGAAACAAAAAGAAAGAATCTGAGGGTCACAGAACCTTAGGGACCGAGGGATGGAGATTAATTACAAATGACGGAATGAGAAAGGGCTCAAAGAACAAGTAAAGAAATGAAAAAAAGAAGAAAAAGTGTGGAGGAAAGGGGGTGGGGCTGATAAAACCGTTTGACAAGCCCAAAGTTGGTATTTAGGGAGGAGATTTTAAAGACCCGATTATACCTTTTTTCCTTGTTCTGTATTGTTCGTATCTTGCGGTGTCGCCCCGTTATTTTACTACTATCGAAAACTCAGTGTAATTGTTTTCTTTTTTTCTGATCGCACTATCTCCTTTCCTTGTTCAATGTTAATAAAAATCATCATCACAATCCTAGTGAATAGAGTCAATGTCAGGCATAAAGAATAAAGGTCCATGCACAAATAGACCGATCTTCGCAGTCAGGTGCAAATTTCCTCCTTCACTTCGAAATGTTTACGCACCGCATGTGCGTTTCCCCACAGAGACACTAAGTTCGCATGCATCTTTGTCGCAGGCGAAATCTTATCGGACTGAGTGTGGATGTGCACGCTTGAATATTACTAGCAAACAAACAGTAGTTGCGTTTTTGCAGATACCATGGTATCTGTTACCACGGTAACTGGGCCTGCAATAAGTCGTTTTGCAGTTACCGTGGTATCTGATACACGGTGCTCTTCAAAAACGACTATTTCCGAAATTGCAATTTTCGAAGTCGTCTCAAAAGAAAAACTGATATCCAGTCACATCATTGAGTGCCAGCATTCTCTCATTTTCAATGCCTAGATCAGCCCCTTCCATAGATTATGTATCTAGGGCCCCTTCCAAGCCGAGCAAAATAACACTAGGGAGTAGCGCCAAGACCTATGCTTTCCATGCATCAGAAACGAGCCTTACTCGTAGCTCCGCCCACTAAGCTCGGGGCATTCAAAGCGAGACAAACTTGGGGGCTAGAAAATTTCTGGTACCGCTAAGATGTGGTCTGCACACATCAAGGAAACAGGGGAGGTTGCATCTTTTTTTTGCTGTGTTCAGGACCTGAAGTTACCGTAGCCAGCGCTGGTGCACGGCTGATTGAGTTTCAGTAAAGACGTTCTCTGTCGCTGGTGGTGCTAGTGTCGCTGCTATTCGAATGCGTGTTACTTTTTTCAAGTCTTGGTGTCAAGTCTGCTTCCAAGACGCTAGCTAGAACCAGAACCAGACCCCGTTTTTGATCGAGCCGAGTTTGCCCGCCAAGCACCGCAAACTTCGCCGAAAGCTACAGGTTCCTCCGAAAACTCTTTCAAAATAAGGGCAGAGAAGCTTTCAATCTCGTTTTTCGTTTTGGAAGATTTGTCAGGTCTGGTCAGGTCTATCTTGTGTGTTCGGACTCGTTTTTGTTTACTTGGCTTCTCACTTTTTAAACACGACGCGCATAATTTTCAAATATGTTGCGTAAGAACATCCGCTTCGGAGAACGGGAAGTCAGGACAGAGTCAAGAGACGCCAACAAGACATTCTTTAATGCAAGGAGGTAAGCATTGGTGTTCTTATAGTGACCATTTTTTCGCGAAGGATCTTTTCTAGTTTTAGTTGCACTTTAAGAAAACCCAACTATCAATGGGATTTATGGTTCAACTAAGCAACCATACTCCGAAGGTTCACAGTGCCTTTTTCACCCGAACTGACCGCAAGAAATCTCCATTCGAGAGTTATCGTGATTACAGACGCACAAACGAAGGGACAATTTGACGACGTCATAAACGGACCCCTTCACTCAAGTATAAGATCCCAAACACGTGCAAACCTTGAAATCTTCCTCTTTTTATGGCACTTGCAGCTTCGCTCATGTACCACTTTTCGTCGGTCGGTCGGTCTGGTCTGTCTGTCGGTCGGTCGGTCCGGTGATCGCGAGTTAGGGTACTTTTAGATGTGCTAGGACGATGAAACTTAGCAGGCATATTAGGGACCCGACCAAACTAATTTGGAAATAGTCAACCCCGATCCGACCACCGTGGGGGAGTGGAGGGAGGGGGAATCCGGAATATTGACGTATTTATAACTTTTGAGCGGGGAATCGGATCTTAATGAAACTCGATATTTGGAAAGACCTCGTGTCTCAGACGTCACACTTCAAGTTCGGAATGGATCCAGTGACTTTGGGGGGAGTTGGAGGGGGGAACCGGAAATCGGTGACATGTTCAGAGTGGACGGATTGGGATGAAACTTGGTGGGAAGAAAAAGCACAAGCCCAAGATACATAGTTGGAAAGACCGGACCGGATCCGAGCACTGTGGGGGGAGTTAGAGGGAGGGTTCCGGAATGCCGGTGATCCCAACTTAAGATGCTTACACATGTGCTACAGGACGATGAAACTTGGCAAGCATATTAGGGACCCGACCAAACTAACTTATAAACAGTCACTTCCCCGATACGACCACCGTGGGGGGAGTGAAGGGAGGGGGAATCTGGAATATTGACGTATTCATAACTTTTGAACGGGGAATCGGATCTTAATGAAACTTGATATTTGGAAAGACCTCGTGTCTCAGATGTCACACTTCAAGTTCGGAATGGATCCAGTGACTTTGGGGGGAGTTGGAGGAGGGAACCGCATATTGTGTGACATGTTCAGAGTGGACGGATCGGGATGAAACTTGGTGGTAAGAAGAGCACAAGCCCTAGATACATCGTTGACAAGACCGAACCGGATCCGAATACTGCGGGGGGAGTTGGAGGGAGGGTTCCGGAATTCCGTGAGATGCTTACACATGTGAAAATGTGCTAGGACGATGAAACTTGGCAGGCATATCAGGGACTTCACAATTTTAACTGAAGAACGGTCGTTTCTCCGATCTGACCATCGTGGGGGGAGTGGAGGGAGGGGGAATCCGGAACTTGAGGTTGCCCAACTTTTGAACGGGTGATTGGATCTTAATGAAGCTTGATATTCGGCAAGAACTCATGTCCCAGATGTCAAATTCCAAGTTGGGACAGGATCCGATCAGTGTGAGGGAGTCGGCGGGAGGGGGGGATTTTGTGACACGCTTAGAATACAGCGATTGGGATGATAGTTGGTGGGAAAAACAAGCGTAAGAATCGGACTGGATTTGGTCAATCTGGGGGGGGGGGGCTGGAGAGGGGTACAGAATTCCTGTTATCGCAATTTAATTTACTTGAAGATGTGCTAGGACGATGAAACTTGGCTTGAACACTAGAGACTTAACAAGATTGGTTTAGAAATTGTCACTTCCCACGTCCGACCATCCCTTAAAGTACTCATCTTAACCGCGAAGTACAAATAATACTTTTAAGCAAAGCCTACATTGTCATGATCCCCATGAGCCCATGATCCTTTTTGCCTCAAGGGTTTTGCTTAGAATTGAGTTTCTACCACCCTTAAAGTGCGCATCTTAACCGAAAAGTAAAAAAAAAAAAATTTCACCACACCATATATTCATGATCCTAAATGGTCCAGGATCGTTTTTGACTAAAGGGTTTTGATTACAGATGAATTTCTACCGCCCTTAAAGTGAGCATCATCACAGCCAAGTGCTAAAAAAAATACTTTTTTACAAAACGATACATTTTTCTGATTTTCTCATCTCAAGGGTTTTGCCTACAAATGATCACAACAAACCCACAAATTGGCGAGTTCCTACTTTCATCCTTTTACCAAGCCTTAGATGGACAGACTAACACTATTTTATTTTCACTACTCGCTACATCATCTGGATACTAACTGAATTCAAAATCACATGTTACACTAAAGCACGGACACTTATTTACATTTTTACATATTTATCAAATTCCCGAAACTACTTAATATTTACACTGACCTGAACTTGAACTTACAACCCTTATTAAACTTGAACCCTATTTACAAACTGAATATTTATCACTAATTATTTTAATACAAGATAGCCACCAATCAGGGAAGGATAACGCATAGATGTCGTAGGCATGATCAGGAACTTGTGACGAAATCGTTGTCCACTAAGCTCAACTTCAACATCGGCCTGTCCGATAGGCAAAAGCGGATGACCGGAAAAAGACTGAAGTTGGAAATCAACATTTCGAGAAAAATTGGCAACGTCGACGGAAGGAATGCTTTGGAAAATATCATGACGCATCAAAGAAACTTCACTTCCGGTATCAATCATAGCAAACGTAAACGACGGACCAACAATAATAGAACACTTTGGCAACGAAGAACTGATATGTACAGTATTTACAACACGCCGACCCGCATATCCCCTTTTATGCGAGCCGCGAGCCAGAAAAACAGTTTCTAGCTAAATGGCCTCGACGGCCACAGGTCCAGCAACTACCTGGAAACCGGCTAGTTGGACGGCGGCTATTGCTTCGCTGAAAACTCCGAGGTCCATCCCTTGAAGACTGCCGGGGCGGTAAGATTGACGCCGACCTTGTCGAGCAGAAAAAGAGTCATTCTTGGAACGGAAATCGTTCCGAGGACCATATCTACAGGGAGATTGGAAAGATTCGGAAGACCGAGAGGAAACTGAGCTGTTTCTTGAAGAAACAGACGGACTTCTAGACTTGGACCGGTATTTACGGAAACGGACATCAGATGTCTGAGGGGACGAATCTTCGAAAGATACTGAAGGCTTACCAATTGGTTTCAGAATCCCGTTGGTTTCCTGTATTCCGCAAATCCTCTCGACTTCTTCAGCTCTGCATGCGGCTGCAATGGCTTGTTGGAGATTCTTCTCAACTCCCTGTCTGTAGACTTCGCGTTTTGGGGCCGGGTTGAGCCCACTGAGCAGCGCCTCCAGGACAATGCTGTCCGGAGCCTTCCTTTCTTCGTCCGTTCCCTCCTGATACTCTTCACAAATGTCTTTCAGCTTCCTGACATAAGATGCTACGGTCAGTGAGCCTTGCTGCATAGCCATCATCCTGGCTATTGGCGATGAAGTAGGCCGGTAGAATTTGCTTCGCACCAGCTTTTTCAGTTCAGTAAAAATTTCACATTCAATATCACTAACCAAGTCCTTTGCCTCTCCTTTCAGCCTGAATTTCACTATTTCCACTATGTCCTTCTCCTTGTAATAGCTTCCCAGCATTTTCACTCTTTCTTCTGTCTCTCGTATCCATTTTAGAAGGTTATCTGATTGTCCACTGAACTCAGGAAAACTTTCTGCTACTAAAAACAAAGGAGGCACACTTATATTCACTGTCCTTTCCGCCATTCTCTCACTATATGTACACTATTTACAGTTCATCTCCTGGCACGCTCGCCATTTCTGTCATATAAAGATGGACAGACTAACACTATTTTATTTTCACTACTCGCTACATCATCTGGATACTAACTGAATTCAAAATCACATGTTACACTAAAGCACGGACACTTATTTACATTTTTACATATTTATCAAATTCCCGAAACTACTTAATATTTACACTGACCTGAACTTGAACTTACAACCCTTATTAAACTTGAACCCTATTTACAAACTGAATATTTATCACTAATTATTTTAATACAAGACCTTGCAAGTGCCATCTGACCTTACAGCTCTTGTTTTTCTTTGCAATACCAAAAGCCGCTCTTGTCACCTCGGAAATATGAATCACTTACCCGTGGATGACCTGTATCAGGGCAACTGCAATTCCACTTGTTAGTTTATCGCAGAAGCTCATGCAGCCGTAAACGAAGGCACCACACTCCTGGAAAAATCCCGAATTATCTTGTTGCCAAGACTCCCCTTACCAAAGAGTGATAAGAAACCTGATGCAGTAGAGGAAATCTAAGCTATATATGACGAAGTCCGAAACACGCCAGTTAACCTCGGGGAGAACAAGAAATGTCACCCAAATGAAACCCTCTAAATTTAGTCAAATCCTGTGTAAACCAATCAACAACGTTTATTGTCTGACGTTTCTGGCTCTTCGCTGGGCAAAGAGCGCATCTTCAACAGTAATATTGTCTCCATACTACTTTATGGTTCCGAAACTTGGAACCTAACATCAACACTTGAAAAGAGATTATTGGGCTTCGAGAACTTTGTCTTAGGCGTATCCTCAAGATTCATTGGTCCGATAAAGTGACCAATGTTGAGATTCGTACTTTAACTAAGCAACGGTTGGTGACAGATGTTCTGATGGAGAGAAGATGGCGATACTGGGGTCACATGGTGCGGATGGATGAGGACAGACTTCCCAATGACGCTTGGTGCTGGAAAACTTCTGGCCTGCGTGCAAAGGGTAGGCAGCGCTCCACACTTGGCAGAAACCTCGAGAAGGAAGCCAAGTCAGGTCGGACCACGATGACTGAACTATGGAATGCTGCCCAAGTCACGTGGAGGTCAGAAGTTGTCGCCGTATGCGCCACCAGGCGCGGGAAGACCTAAGTAAGTAAGTCTGGGCACACGGCGATTCTTCCTCGGCACGAACAGTTAGTCGTCAAGAGTAATGTGCTGTGTAGGCTACAAATGTCACCAATCTAGAGAAAGTGGGATACCCGAATTTGCTGCTTCATATCAGGATATACACAAGACATGTTTCTCTTACGAAGCATTAACTTGTCCGTTCTTTTATAGTTCCACTTGTCTTTATTTATCCTGTTACCGGAATTGCTTTTTAGTTTCATTTCAAATCAACTCTGATTTATTGGAAGCTGTTATAACATTTTGTTTTTGTTTGTATGGACAACTCCGATGTAATTCCTAGTACAGAGAGACGTTGTCAAGTAAATGGAAGAATTGTAATAGCCTACTACTAATGACGAAATCCAGAACACTCTGGTGATCCTAGACAAAAACAAGAAACGCCACCCAAACAAATCCTCAGAATTTACTCAAATCATTTGTAAACCAATCCACAACGTTTGGTGTGCTGATGTTTCTGGTTCTTCGCTAGGCACAGGGCAATTCTTTGTCGGCAGTCATCAAAAGTGTTGTGACCAGGGGCGTCGCAAGTGCACTTTCAGTGGGGAGGGGGGGGGGGGTTCAGAGCCAAAATTTTGCCGAATCTCTCAAAAATATTACCGAATCCTAGAAACTGTGAATTCGAGCTTTAAATTATGGAACAGAAAGGATTACGTAGGAAGAGTAACATTCAAGGGCAGCATGAAAGACGATAAGCCAACTATTAGGCGGCGTTTTGGCGAGGCCCACTTGGAGAATATATTGCCGGGCGCGACTGTAGTAACAGCTTCTATCTATTATACCGAAGAGAAAAATAAATCGAGCGCCGCAGGCGAATTTTCGAAATACAATTTTTCCTGTATGCTAGAATTTAAGTGCTTTCCTTACAAATTCTATGATTTACCGTGGGTTACATACCGATGCTCTAAGAAGTTCCAGAAACCAGATGGAGCGACGTTCCGGCAGCAGCAGCTACTGTAGTATAGTCAATACTACCCATTATCACATAAAGTGAGCGCCGCAGGCGAGATTTTTTTAAAGTTAGTTTTTCCCTGCCAAATTTAACTATTTCCCTCCAGATTCTAGCTTTTTGTTGCGAAATCCCAATCCTAAAACTGGCTTAAAACTCCAGCCAAATGACACGCCCTTCCACAAAATAAAGATTATTACGAAAAGCGCCACAGGCGGAATTTTTGAAACATTTATGATTAGATCTTCTTTTTGGGATCCAAAATAAAAGTAAGGACTATCGATGAAATCATAGACTAGTCCTTTTGTCTGCGACTAGTGCTTCACTCGAAGTCTTCCGAGTTTCGAGGTTCGTGGTAACTCCCGAATCCTGTAATTATACCGAATCCCAGTTATTATACCAAATAAGTTTATACCGATAGCATGTTCGGGATTCTGTACAACTACCGTATCCCGGTTATTATACCGAATTGTTTTGGTATCGAAAGACTACCGAATAATATTGATATTTGGTATAATTTCGTCGAAACTGGAACAAAAGTCGGGAAAAATTATAGCGAATAATTCACCTAATCCCAATTGTGATACCGAATAATTTTGGACCGATAACTTATTCGGGATTCTGTGTAACTACCGAATCTCCATAAATATACCGAATAGTTCTGGCATCGAAAAATTAACATATGATTTCAGTAAATTCTCTCCCCGAATTCGTGATAACATACCGAATGCTGGCAAATAGGCTATACCAAATCCCGATCATCATACCGAATAGATTTGTACCGGTTGCCTATTTGGGATTCTGTATAACTACCAAATCCCCGTAAATATACCGAATATTTCTGCTACGGAAAAAAAATTACAATTTTAGTAAAATTTTGAGCCTCCGGTCCAAAATATTTACCGAATCCCAAAAAGGTGGGGGTGGGGGTGCTACACCTCCCCCCTGTGACGCCCTTGGTTGTGACTGGACTGTAACTGAGAGATCTGGAACCAGTTGGCAGATTTAGAACTACGAAAAAAGTAAGATCAACAAGGCGTAGACATGTCTGAAAACTGTAAACCTTCCCGACGATCTAATATCCGGCAGTTCAGCTGAAGAGCTTATACCCTCTTCATAGGTACAAGTAATTAAGGAAAGACGGTAGATTTTATTTCACACACCTTTTTCGAAAACTTGCTAGACTTTGTCGTCACCTTTCCCTCTAATATTGCTCGTATCCTCAAGAAATAAGTAGGTCTATATTCCTACTTCACGTTAGGGACCTTAAATTGGATCCTCCTTGCATCTTTTTTCCCTCTAATGCTTTTTTCTCTTCTAATGTCTTCTAATTAAACGTCATAATCTTTTTTCCCTCTATTATTGTCGGTATTTCAAAATTGTTAAGCACAAGTACGAGCGTGTTCCACCCCTCTACCAATGGTAACTATTAGTTACAATTTCCGTTCCAGCCTCACGAAAAGTTACTACGCTGACCGTTCCAACCTTCTCAAAATAGTAACTAATAGTAACTATTTGCTTACCACGCTCGGGAGCGTAGTTAGCGTAGTAACTACGCATCTCTGTAACGTGATTGGTCGGATAACCCCGCGGCCTGATATGTGACCGAAAAAATTCAAAAAGCGTTCCAGCCTAGCGTAGTAACTACAGTAACTAGCGTAGTAACTACGGTAAGTAGGGTGGAACACGCTCTAAGTAGCTATAATGCCTCACCACGGCTCGTAATGTTCAACATAAAGTTGGCAACCCTCGTCATCATCTTCACCTTTATAGTCGGCATTAACCTATTTTCGTAAAACTTTTTCATGACAAAAATGGTCCACTATTCTAAATACGGCTGCCTTCGTCTTGAAAGATATAGAGCGGGGAAGACTGCTTGATAATTCGTTTTCGTTTTGTCTTGTTCCAATCTATGTATAGTTATATTTTTACTGTCGTCTCTACTCTCAATAAATCCCAGGATATTTCGAAAAGAATTCACCTTTCTTATAAATTCCCCAAAGAACTTTAAACTTATTTGTTGAAGCTGATGAATTTTTATTAATTTGGTTTTGAGACAGTTCCGTCTGCATAGTCAATAGTAAGGCACGGCACGGCATGCCACAAGCGGAACGAGTACCAAAATGAGGCATGCATACCAAGAACAGGCACGGCATAATAAAATAAGCCATGGTGAACAAGGGGGGACGTCCTCTCAATCTCTTCTCTTGGAGTCCTGATTTCTTGAGTTTCACCACGTGATGTCGTGGTGCAGAATCCTAAGCATACTTTATTTGATGCTCCTTAGGGACGGCTTGTACTTGGCACGGAAAGGCCACTTATCATTTTTCTTCCAGACCTGCTCGACAATTCGTGCCCTCCTTCTGGAGCCTAAAACAAGGCCCGAAATTGATTCTAGTCACAAATCTGATACAAAATTGGTCATTTCCTGGCCTTATATTTTTCCGTGGACATCCTTGAGAACTCATGAGCCTAAAAGAGGTATGAACATAGATAGATAGTTTTATTGATACAACTCGTAGCGCCGAATTGGCACTAAATATGAATACTTTGCGTGCCTCCTATTGCATCATGCCTTGTCTTAGTGTGTCGTGCTCTTTTTCAGTATCTTTCTAGTACTAGATCTGCCTGCACCATTACGTGACGTGCCTTTTTGTCCCTCCCTTTTGTTTCCCCCCAAAGGAAAGCTGCACCGGGGGGATACCATACTAAAAAGAGTAAAGACGTACCAAGAGGAAAGATAACAGAAAGGGGTAGGGGGCCGAGTTCTAGAGTGATTTTGTCTTCTATTAGGAATTCCTATCCTTCTTTTAAAGGAACCTTTGTACCTATAATGCCAATACAACCTACTGCCGTAATCTCTGCGTCCATTCTGAAACCCAGAGACCCCCAAATTTAATACAGTATATTCTAACCCCTCTAACAAAAACGCAGTGATTTTCACACTCCTTTTTTCACTATTTTCGCTGCTTCACATGCACCCGGCAACTGTCTAGGAGTAGCTTGCTCGCTAGAAAAACCGGATATGTAGATTTTCTGTGTTTCTGCTCGAAGTCAATGAGCCAGGAGAAATTCTTAAATCAGCAAAAGCTGTGGATAATTTGTTCAAAGCAGAGCTTGGTTTGAAAGAATTCAGCAGTTTTAGAATACTGGAATGACAACAGTAAATAGTGGAAGGTGTGCTGTAAGTTCCAGTGGTTGACTAGCTGCACAACTCTATGGAACTTCTGCGTAGTCGGCGTATAAATGTGTGCATGTGCGGAGTGCATAATAACTGTGCTTGATTTCTAACTAGTGGAAGGAGCTTGCGAAAACGGTTTCTCCGGAGACATCGTTACATGGTCGGATGGGGAAAGACGACCACCTGCTGACGTCTCTCTTAAATCGTCTTGTTTTCAGTCTGTAGGCCACAGATATTGTTCACTCTTTGAGCTTGGATTTCATTGAGTGCG
The DNA here is from genome assembly GCA_023053555.1 of Branchinecta lindahli. NCBI lineage: Eukaryota > Metazoa > Arthropoda > Branchiopoda > Anostraca > Branchinectidae > Branchinecta > Branchinecta lindahli. The sequence goes on along the minus strand of JAKZAO010000009.1, from coordinate 5,395,658 downwards.
ACGTCGTCAAGGAAACGGTGCAGGATTATAAGGATTCCCTCGGTGAAAATGTAAGCAAGGTAAGCTAGAGATAATGTCCTCAGTCGCTGTCTTATGATAAATCTCTCTTATTCTGCAGCTCTCAGACATCATCGACTGCTTCGTTTTGGGTATTTGACTGGTGTCGATAGCAGTTCATCTATAACAGACGAGATCGCTGAGCGCTGAATTCGGTTAGAAGGAGCACCTTTTCTCATTTTCCAACATCAATTTTGTCATCTAATTTTTGTCAGGTTTGTTTGGAAATTTTCTGGTAACATGCTGGTCCTTAAAGTTTAACTGAAAACCCGAGTTATGTTTGTGTCATTTAATTGAATACACTGAGTTATTTGGATTCTGCAAAGGGATTCTTTTATTTTCCAATATCTGCTCTAGTTATGACATTCAGAATATCTGCGGCCGTCCCCACAGCGTAAATTCTACTATGACGCGGAAAATTTTAATCTCAACACAAACGCGGCTTTTCAGTGGGCAGTGGTGAGATTGGTGAAGATTGCTTAGTGCCTGAACAAAAAAAATCGCAAATCTTTCTCGTAAAGCATACAACAAAAATACAAGCGCATAGAGTACCACAAATCACAAGGAAATTCCACTATTTGAAAATCGATTATTCGCGAATAGCGGAACAACGAAGTAACGCGTTTTCAGCGGGTCTTCAAGCCGATTTAAGTGAATCAGTGATGGGTAACAAGATCGACCTATCCCAGCCCTTTTCGGTTAAACTTTAACAGCTCGAAATGCATTGTCATTTTCTGCGTGCAACATGATGCAACACCGGCAAGGACATAGCTGAAAGAACAGACCTTATCACTGAAACTATTCTCCGCTGACATCAGTTTAGTTTCATCAGATATGATTCGGTGTATAAATATAATATAGTTAGACACCGAGGGTATTGTTGGAACTTTAGCACTTCATCCCTTAGTGCGGTGATTTTCCCATTGTAGAGTAGGGGAGGTCGGGGTTGAACAGTACGTTTTTCGTTATCGGCTGATAATTGAGTAGAATTTGGAAACGTTTTGAAAAGTAGAAAAGAAAGATAATGAGATTAGGTATGTCCTGTACTTTTTAGAGAATTTAATTTCAAGTCGTTTTGGCATACGATTTTTTCTATTAAAAAAAAAAGTCCGGTTCAGCCCCACCGGTGGGGTTGGATCGTATGGGTGGTGTTTTGAACCGGACATTGTTAAGATGAGCTCTGAATATGACCGAATAAGTAGTAACACAAAGCTAACTAAGTTTTCATTTATTGGAGAAAAGTAGGACTATGCAAACATGCGACTGCACCGAAACTTTAAAAAATCGAACTCAAAAGAAAGCGCTTGTTGATCACAACCTGTTGCGCCAGAAGCAATTGATTTCGGAAGCTTGGGTACAACACCTTTATCCTGCTTTTAAAAGTTCAGAAACTGGTAGAAATTTTTGATCCAGATAGAGTGGGGTTAACCTCTAAAATTACGTCCGAGTCAACCCCCCCCCCAAAAAAAAAAAAAAAATGTGTCCGGTTCAACCCCACAGAGACTATTTCTACGAAAATGAACACCAAGGAAAAACAGAAAGCAGTAGGAACCCCGCAATAGACTAGTAAGATGTAGAATTGAACCTACATTGGACCAAGATTGGACTAAACTATCGCGCACTAACAAAACACAACTAACCTCTTCTCGAACTTAAAATGAAAATGAAATCGGAAGTCCGGATAACTCGGTAAAATAAACGAAGTCGCCTGGTTGGGAAACGTTTTGCAACGGAGCCTTCAAATTTCGTCCCGTGAGTAAGAACACCGTTGCCAACCCCGGAAAATTTATTATTTCGCAATTTTATACCTTAGGGTCTGCTCACACTTGAAACTGTCCGGTTCACCCCGCGTCCGGTTCAACCCCGACCTCCCTTAGGCGATCTCATTTCAACAGCAACTCATTTCCCTTAATTTTTTCCGAGAGCCGAGAATCAGTTACTTAAGATGTCAAGTCATGTCACTAAAAACCCTTGGGCCTCTGCATGGTGCAGTCATTTTTTACTGTCTACTACTAACAAAACTTGGGAGCCTGTATTTTTTAGTTAGTGGCGTAGATGTTTTTAACATCGGTCTACTACGCTGACCCCGAAGAGACATAGGCGGAAGTTAGTCCTTGCGCGGTCGCCACTTGTAAAAGTTCAATGCGTTCAAACCATTCAAAGATGTCTGGTTCGTATTTCTTTCCTTCCTGTGCTCCATATTTTTTTTCTTTGGAAACTTGGTGGGTAAGAAGTTCAATTACTTACTTAGCATTTCAAGCCACTTTCCTCCACATCAGGTTTAATTAACTCATTTCTAAACAGCCAGTCCCCGTTCTTGAGCTTAAATTTTCTTTGAGACCAAGAAACCGTCCGTGACTCGGCAAGCAAGAAATAGATTTAGCAAGCGATCCCCGTAAGACAAAAATTCAGTTCCAGACTCGTTTATTTCCAAATGAACCCCCATTTCCACCGAGCTTGTTCCCTTGCGTGTTCCCAACTGATTTGCAGAAACGGACTAAGGAAGGTAGTAATTTTCCTTTTTGTGACGACAGAATATATTTAGTGCCGATTATCTGAGCAGAAGCACATACTCCACGATGATTCACTAGAAACGGACTACACTGTAAAAAGTCTCTCCTAAATCGGGATTGACTAAAAGCCGGAAGGGAAGGGAACACGAGAAAAGCAAGAAGGCATTTTAGTATCGTCAGAACGAGAAATGAAAAGATGAATCACAGTTTTGATAGTTGCCGACCCCCCACTGGACCTAATGTCTACCCATGTCAGGATACTAAAACGAGGAAGGGATGGTGAGCATTGATTTTAAAAAGTTGCCGACCCTTCAAATAATACTAAACAGAGGAAGGGAACGTTGCAGCTCCAGTTTTTCGCAGCCTTGAATTCTGGTGACATCCTTCCTCGTTTTAGTATGTCCTTCCTGGTTTTAGTATGCCCTTACTGGTTTTAGTATGCCTGTTCTGCGGAGGTTGATGCGGCTTCGTATCATCCTCTCTGGAGGCTGCTACATTATCGTTTCTTACAAGGTATGACCTAAAAGGCTGGTTCTGGTTAATGAGGGAAATTAGCAGCAATCTCTCTTCCAATTCAGAGCAGGCAGAAGGTTTTTGAGAGAGGTAGTGTGGTCCCTGATGGGAGGTATGCTGGCCCACTCTGTGAGGAGGAGGAAGAAAATTTGAAGCATTTTCTCCGCAGATACTCGAAGCTTTCTGATTTAAGAAAAAGTTATCTAGATGGTGTGATTTTGTCACTTCCCGAAATCCTGTATAATATTAACCCTACCGTTATTACCCGTTTGGGCGTGTACATAGATAAATGTTTAGAATTAAGGAGTCTGGGTGTTTAAGCTGTATTTTTGTTGCTCTTTTGTGTATGTGGCCCTTGGGCTTCTGAAATACACTGATCTATCTATCTATTTATGATGTAAACACTGAAAGGATACGATGATGGCACTGAAGTCAGCTGAGATTTCTTGCAGTGATATTCCGGTCCTTCTTGGCAAGAGACCTCTTCAGTCTGACTTTCTGTTTAGCGCCTCAGATATGGTTCGCAATCAGCTTGAGCTGATAGTAGCTGACGTACAAAGATTGCCTAGCATGCTAAGGAGGACTATCTCTTTATCGAAAGATGAAGGCAGTTCCACTTACCGTGTTCACCGCTATCAGGTCTGCCGTGAAGGACATTGCAAGGACTACGGTGACCGACCCTGAGAATCCCAGAAGCGCCGCCACGCCGTAGACCTCGTGACCCTCCAGCATGCTCGCCTCCGTGCCGAAATAAAGCCAGGCGCAACCAGCGCCGCCGACAACGCTGGCGAAGATATAAGCCGACCTTTTCCCCATACTTGCGTTCGCTATCTTTAGACCCAGAGAACCAATGAAGCCGGCGATTTGCATGATTAGCGGAATGATAGCTAGCATCTCCTGAAAAAAAAAACGATGTCGGCGGAATACGAAATAGAGCTGCTGATGAGGCTTTACAGTGTTGACGCGATTTAGAACGAAATTTGAATTGGTAATCAGTTAAAGGTAATCAGCGAAGGCATTTCGACCATTTCTGACAGGGATAGCTTTTCGCATCAGTTTAAATATATAAATGTCTATTATGCCATCGGGCGATGAACAACAAATACAATGATTGCTGATTCCACACATACATTTACACATAGTTTAACAAACTCTACGTCTCAAATTATTCGTTATCTTTTTAAATCTCTTTGTTAATTTCCAAAAGTTCTTCAACAATTAATAATGTTGTTTGAGCTTTTTAAATGTTCTCATACAGTTCATCCGGTCCAAATTTTCCTGCCGGATGTTGTAAAACTCATAGAAAATCTTTAGGCTTACCGTACCGGTGAATACATAGGCTGATCAATAAATTTTCGGCGACTGCACTCAACACCAAGGTTGAGTTAACTTCTCACAGATCTGTCATAAATACTTAGTGTTGTAAAATTACTGTACAAGAAAGAGTCTAATTTGATAAAATTTGTGAAAAATAAAATTATTAAAACTAGGTATAATATGGTATTCCGTTGGAAATACACGGTGAAACTGATGTTTTAGTGTATAGCTCACAGAATTGAGACAAATTAAATATTTATTTCCAACTGGTCTGAATTGTCTATCTCCATTTCAGGGAGAAAATAACACGTAAGTTGCTTTTCCTGCACTTAAAATAACTAAACATTATTTTATTTTGTTTGTGAAGCACCGAATAAAAATATGAAAAGTGATAGTAACACTTTCATTGAAATAAAATCTGGCTAACCACTTCCAACGATGGTCTTAAATAGCACTGTGACCCGTTAACCGGCGGAGGGGGGGATCTTGAGACACACTTATAGTGAAGGGAAGGGGACGAAACTTGGCGAGTAGGAATATAATTAGCCATAGATCTCGAGCATGAAGACGATCAAGGCGTCTAAAAATTGTCGTGTAACACACCTGTAAGTTACAGCAAGACCTGTTAGTGAACCAGTAAATATTACTATTGCAATACCGGTAACACTACGTTTCGAACTTTCTTGCCTTAAAGTTTCACTGAAAAGCCAGCTTTTTTTAGTATCTTGGATTTGAATACACTGAATTATTTGACCCTGCTAAGATTTTTTTTCCTTTCCTGATCAGGTTTCCAAGCCTATTCAAGTGAATAAGTGATAGGTAACTAGACTGTAATATCTCAGAAATTTTCGGTTAAACTTAAATTAGGTTTTTTACGTCTTCAAATTTCAATAGTAGAACCTTTTCTCTTGCAAAAACTGCGATAAGGGTCACAAAGAGCGTGTTCCACCCCTCTACCAATAGTAACTATTAGTTACTATTTCCGTTCCAGCCTCACGAAAAGTTACTACGCTGACCGTTCCAACGTCTCAAAATAGTAACTATTTGCTTACCACGCTCGGGAGCGTAGTAAGCGTAGTAACTACGCATCTCTGCAACGTGACTGGTCCGATCAGCCCGCGGCCTGATATGTGACCAAAAAAATAAAGAGCGTGTTCCACTCTACTTACCGTAGTTACTACGCTAGTTACCGTAGTTACTACGCTAGGCTGGAACGCTTTTTGAATGTGTTCCACCCTACTTACCGTAGTTACTACGCTAGTTACCGTAGTTACTACGCTAGGCTGGAACGCTTTTTGAATTTTTCGGTCACATATCAGGCCGCGGGGGGATCCTACGAATCACGTTACAGAGACCCGTAGGGAAAAAAGGTACCCGGATTCCCGTAAAGGTGTCCGGAATTTTGGAACAACATTCCGGGCACGGAAAACGTAACGGAAATCCCGGCTGGGGGGTTTGTTTCCCGGAATTCCGCGTTAAACTGCGGAATTCCAGGAAACAAGACTCCCAGGCGGGATTTCCGTTACGTTTTCCGTGCCCGGAACGTTGTTCCAAAATTCCGGACACCTTTACGGGAATCCGGGTACCTTTTTTCCCTACGGGGATGCGTAGCTACTACGCTAACTACGCTCCCGAGCGTGGTAAGCAAATAGTTACTATTAGTTACTATTTCGAGAAGGTTGGAACGGTCAGCGGAGTAACTTTTCGTGAGGCTGGAACGGAAATAGTTAATAATAGTTACTATTGGTAGAGGGGTGGAACACGCTAAAAAAAGCGGTCCAGCCTATCGTAGTAACTACGGTAACTATCGTAGTAATTACGGTAACTATCGTAGTAATTACGGTAACTATCGTAGTAACTACGGTAACTATCGTAGTAACTACGGTAACTATCGTAGTAACTACGGTAACTATCGTAGTAACTACGGTAAGTAGGGTGGAACACGCACAAAGATGAATGTACTTGCCTGGTGTGCATGAAGACCCTCCTGAAGGTAAAGAGGCATGTAGACATTTGAGAGATTGTGAAAAAGACGGGCACACATGTAGATAACTCCAACCTAAAATAAATAACTTTACCAAAAATGGTGAGAAAGCTTTTACTACACTACATACCTTTTGTTTCCCAATGTTCCTCTGATAGTTATTTTTTCAGTTCGTTTTTTGGGATCCCAAAACGTAAGTGACGGGATACCTATGACTTCGTAAAGTTGTTCGTCCGTCCGTCTGTTAGCACGATAACTGTTGAAGGGATTGAGATGTTTTGTTAAAACTTGGTGTGACTATCCGTTGGGTCAGAGTATAGGTCAAGCTCATAGATGGGCCCCATTGCTGTATATTTGGGATGGGGGAGCTAGTAGTTTCAAAAGAAGGGTCTTCCAAATAGTTTAAAAAGCCAATGAGGTAGTCAGTTTAGAGGTAAGAAGACATGCTTAATCCATATCAGAAACTTATTTTCTCGCCGGAAAATTATTTCCTCCGGAATCCGGTCAAAAACGGAAAATTTGTTAGAAGTAAAAGTTTTATTTGAAGTTGATTAAAAGTTTGATTCAAGGGTAAGAAGACTTGCTGAAATCCGTACATGACAATCATTTTCTACCCGGCCAAGTAGTTCCAAGTGGTTCGACATAAGGGTAAGGAAATATGCTGAATTTTTTTTTAGCTTTAATCTTTTGCCGGACAAGTAGTACATCCGGAATCTGGCCGAAACCGGAAATTTGGCAGAAGTAAGCAGAAAGTTTCGATCAATTTCGTCAAAGTAGAAATGACGTAGGCCGATAGGGGTAAATTAACACACATGCTACACATGCTGAATCCGTATCTCTAACTGGTTTTCTCAGGTGCTATAGCCACTGGTCGTAGTCTTCTTTCTAAAGTCCGGAAATGTTCAAGGAGTCTGGCGAAGAACGGATATCTACAAGACGCAACTGTCTGGGTCAAACATTAAATTTTCGGGATCCCATCGAAACCTTTGGTCTTGTTTCTCCAGACTCAACTGAATTTATACACTGAAACAGCTCCACTCTAAGAGAGCACTGCCCTTCATGGCTAGCAGTATAAATACATCAATCTCGGTTGATATCGGAATAAGAACTACGAACCTAGTTTAAAAATAACCTCACTTTCTCCTAGCGCAGCTCAGAAAGTTCACCACAACCTTCTTGACAACAACCACTGACCTTCTGGTCAGCTCGGAAGGTCACCACTGAGATTATTAGAGGAATGCTGGTCAGCTGGAGTGCTCTACTGAAAGAGAAGCTAGCACGCTTTTATGAGGTCACTCTAAGAAACCGTAAATTATTTATTTAATGGTCAGTTTCGGCAGAATCAATAGTTGCGTTTTTGCGGATACCATGCTATCTGTTACCACGGTAACTGGATCTGCAATTAGTCGTTTTTGCAGTTACCGTGGTATCTGATATACAGTCCACTGCAAAAACGACTATTGCACGAAATAGCACTTTTGGAAGTCATCCCAAAAGAAAAACTGATATCCAGTTACATCACTAAGTTCCAAACTTCTTTCTCACCAATTTGACAAAATGTGATGAAATTGAGATGACTTTTCAGATACTACGACCAGATACCACGGTCGGACCGTGATATCTGAATATCTGTTACCACGGTAACTGGCCAGATACCACGACAACTGCAAAAACGCCTTTTAACCGTGGCATCAGATACCGCGATAACTGCAAAAACGACTTTAGACCGTATATCAGATACCATGGTATCAGCAAAAACGCAACTAATCTCTTAGCTCTGTTCGAATACTCTAGTAATTTTTAAATGTACCCTACTCCCTGAGTACCTGACTAGGAAGAACTCTCTAGTCCAGACAAGAACCTGGCACAACAATGGGACCATGTACTGAGGTAATTCGGGAAGTACACTGCTGGTCACTGTCGTAGTAGCTTGCAACAATCAAACAGGAAAAAAACTATTTACACCTAAGAGCCCAGTCACACTTGGCTCATTTTCTGGCTTTCTGGGTTGTAGAAGTAGAAAAAGAACAGGAACAAGATATACCCTCCCCCTGTTAGGTAGATTTAGAGTTTTTGATAGGGTTAGGCCAGGTCCAGATGTCAGGTACATTTGCCAACTCTGCTAAGCTGGGGAAGAGGAAAACATGGACCACTTTCTCAATCGATGTCAGGAGCTTTCGGAGTTCATAGCCGTATTAAAAATATTGTTGTTGTCTTTTTGTAAGGTGTCTTTTTGTCTTGTTTTGTATATGGCCCCTGGGCTTTGAAATGCACGTATATATACAACTAATTCTGAATGTTATCGTTTTAAATTCGGGAGATCAATTAAGCGAAACAGCGTGCCACAAACCCCATCAAATCTCACGTTCCCTAGGGATTTTCAGTTATTTGTCGAATAGACTGGTTTTTGAGCCCATTGTGACTGGGCTCTAAAGAATAATTCCTATCGGTCCTTAATAGCTCCTTTCCCATTTGAAGCCTTTTCAATTAACTAATATTTTGGCGTTCGTATACCATTACAAAATTAGTTTCTTGATAATTCAAGCGACTTCATTGACAGGACTCGCTGACTTACAACGAGACACCGCGTTTCCAGTACGTGATTATTCTTCTCTTCGATTTCGTTCTAGATCTAAAATACTCCCATGTTTGATATTTCATCTGTCACACGGGGAGACCTTGCCTCGTTTGCATTGGAACGATCAAAAATTGCCATTTTTCCAACCCAGGATATCCTCAGCTGAAAACTCTTTTAGAGAGAGAGGAAAGGGGGTGATATTGTCGCCGTCAGAAAGCCTATTTGAAAGTGAGCGATCATTTTCATTTCAAAGGGGAAATTCCGACATACCACGTAAAAATGACGTTCCTGAAACCAATCTTTCCATTCCATACTTCCATGGAATGACTTCTCGAGCCGCACGGCCTCAAGGGAATTAGACGCCGCTTCTGGCGTGCCGAAATGAAAAATTATTGAGAAAACAATGCCGACGGTGGTGATAATGGAGACGATCGTCTGAAAAATATTAAAAGTTTTCAAACCAATGGGCGACAGGGTCCTCACCCACTTTATTGGCTCTTCGGGCGATTTCTCATGAGAAAGGGACTTGACTTTGTCATCAGTGAGAAGATTCGAAACCACAATGACTAAACTCTTCGTGGCGATGAAGAATCGCCGTGTGCCCAGCAAAGAGCTAGGAACGTCACCACGACGATTATTGTTGATTGGTTGACATAGGATTTGAATCAACTTTGAGGATTTGTTTGGGTTACATTTATCGTTCTTTGCTAGGTCATACAGAGTATTTAGAGGACTATCTGGTCTCAGAGAAGTTTGTATATCGTAAAGTTATAGGACTTGTTAAAGTAGGACTGAAACCTGATTCTGTTACATTATTTTCCTTCTCAAGCTGCACCGTTCCCTTCCTCTGTTTCAAAATCAAAGTTCACCATTTTTCCCTGGTTTTAGTATCCTGACATGGGTTGGCATTAAAGTACAGTGAGGGGTCGACAACTATCAAAATTGCAATTCACCTTTTCATTTTAGTTCTGACAGTAGGCGACTAAAATCCTCCGAGTCCAGCGAGAGGTCGGCAACTAAGATATTTCAAGTCCGCCCTTTCCTCCCCACTTTAGTACCTTGAGAGTACTAAAACGAGGAAGGAAACTGGGAATTTTAAATTATTGTTCTTTGAGGGGTCGGCAAATATCAGAATTCTTAGTTCATCGTTCCCTTCCTCGTTTTAGTGCTTTGAGGGGTCGGCAACTAGAATTCTCAGTCCAGCAAGGGGTCGGCAACTAAGATATTCCCAAGTCCACCATTCCATTCCTCGTTTTAGGGTGCTAAAACGAGGAATGGAATGGTGGACTTGGAATATCTTAGTTGCCGACCCCTCACTGGACACGGAGGATTTTAGTCACCTACTGTCAGAACGAGAAATGAGAAGGTGAATTACAATTTCGATAGTTGCCGACCCCTCACTGAACTTAATGCCTAACCATGAGCGTACCACCCTATTTACCGTAGTTACTACGCTAGGCTGGAACGCTTTTTATTTTTTCGGTCAAATATCAGGCCGCGGGCTGATCGGACCAATCACGTTGCAGAGATGGGTAGTTACTACGCTCCCGAGCGTGGTAAGCAAATAGTTACTATTAGTTACTATTTTGAGAAGGTTGGAACGGTCAGTTTAGTAACTTTTCGTGAGGCTGGAACGGAAATAGTAACTATTAGTTACTATTGGTAGAGGGGTGGAACACGCTCCATGTCAGGATAGTAAGACGAGGAAGGGATGATGAACTTTGAATTTCGAAAGTTGCCGATCCCCCAAAGAATACTAAACAGAGGAAGGGAACGGTGCAGCTTTCCAGATTTTTGCAACCTCGAATTCTGGTGACATCCTTCCTCGTTTTAGTATGCCCTTCCTCGTTTTAGTATTCCATTCCGGGTTTTAGTATGCCTTCCTGCTTTTCTCGTGCACCATGCCCTTCCCTTCCTGCTTTTAGTCGATCCTTTTTGCCGACACGAATAGAAAAAATAATAATAACAGCAATAATAATATTGTTTAAGAAGCCAAATTACCATACAAAAACGTAGGAGTGAAAAAAAACGGTTCGCTTGATGGACATGTTTTGATAACTTAACGATCGAGATTGGATTCAGAAGACTGGAAAGCACCCCCCCCCCAACAAATTTGTCTTTCAAATGCGAAAGCGCACGACACTGGAGGAAGAAGTAGGACAGCTTCTCCCCCATGCGGGCAAAGGTGTCTCCATTGGACAGCCCTTCTTCCTGTCAACCAAAAAGATTTTGATCATTGACAGGCAGAACAGAGCCAACCACAGCTGAGAATGAGCATAATGATCGACAGATGGCTCAAGGTGTCTTGTGGTAGAAAATCGCTACCTTGGGTATCTGGTAGCGAAGAAGTACCGACTTCCGAGTCCACTGAAATCGACACATTCGTTGGAAACTGCTATGGAAATAGCTAAATCAGGCTTATTGGGGAGGTCTTCAGTATCACAAGTATCTGGTAGATCACAAAATTAAGATCCCGACTTTCCTAAGATATAGTAGAATTCGAAGGTAAGAACTTCGTATTCAAACTTGGCCTGGTATCTGATCTGGAGCAATCCCATTCAAACTTAGTGGAAATATCTCAATTTTTCTGATCACTATGATATTCACAGACAAAAGGATAGAAAAATGTGCACTGTCATCTGCATTCCTTAGTTTGCGCCAAGGATCCCAGTAAGTTTTAAGGGGTTACCAAGGCACCTACTGTACATGCTTTCTCAGCACCGGCCGGCACCGACCGAAACCAGCGGTGCCGGCACCGATGTCGGCCATAAATCACGAGAAATCGGGCGATTCCCGCTTCTAAACATGCCGGTTTTAAAGTTCTAGCACCTGGCAATCGGTACCGGCTGGTGTCAGCCGATGCCGGCACCGACCTGAAACCGCGGCACCACGAATTTGTTGTACACTAAAGTCGAGAGTGAGCAACCATTCGGTAACTTCGGTAAGTTCGATCTCTGTTCTAGAACCTCCGTGTAAGCTCTCTAAACTCCCGTGCCGGCCGTCCCTCCCGGTTCATTTGTGCTTTGATCTTTTTCGGGAGTAAAATATTTGTTTGTGTGAATATTGCGAAGAATAAAGGAGCTTTGACCACTGTAACAGAACTTCCGTTCGAGAGTTACCGGGATTGCAGACAAAATGACGGACAAGAATGCGATTGATATCTCTGGGAGCCGTTTGGGATCCCGAAAGAAAGAACGAATTTCAACGTGCTGTTTTGCTCCGACAGTTTTCCTTCGAGAGACGAAACGACGAATGGGGTCGAAATTGCCATCGTAGGTTTACAAGCTCAAGAAGTGAGGCGAGACATTAATCTCAGGACGCGAAGACGAGAAAAATATTCCTGTTTCTTTGTTAACTGCCTTGTGTCGGGTCAAATGAAAATGAATCGGCGCTGGAAAAGGTACTAGAGGCGCTAAGGGGTCTGAAATTATGACTTAGGGAGCAGTAAGAAGAGAGCAGCTTCCAACTATTTTGGAATGAAAATTCGCTACGACTTTGAGTAGACCAATAGTACATTATTATCCTTCGAACAGGTGCGGTAAAAAATACGCGGCATTCTTGCCAGCCGATCTACTGTTATTTTGTTACCCGTTCAGTCGTTCCCGCGCTACAGCATTGTCAATCCGCTGTAGAAATTTTTGCATTCGTTCCATAAAGTAGCCAAGAAACTGAAAGCCTTCTCCTTCAACAAGTGGGCTTTTCAACTTGCGGCAGAACTTTGATGATTATCCTAGTTATTGTAAATTATTTTAGTCTTGAAAATTACTAGGATATCTGAAATTGTTTTGTTTTTTTCATGGAACGTACGAACTATTATGTATCCGATCCCTTCGAGATCCTACGCGATCGGTGTATGGCTCGATTCTTATTGGTCAAACCCAAGAACAGAGAAAACACAAAAAGTGTGATTCCAATCCTACCGATTTATCTTGAAATCTCACGATTTACCGACAATTCTCATGAACAGAAATAAAATCTCTCAGTCTCATGATAATCTACTGGTGAACGAAAACAATCCGATTTCAATTTTTATCTAATTTGAATTCGTCAACTTGATATATTTTCATTATATTTAACCGAATACTTTATTAAAAAATCGCTATGCTGCAGCAGCCAAAAACATGAAAAACTAAGAATATTTAAAATGACGAATCCTCTTAACTCTCTCTTACTTGTCTTGTCTACGTACATCCGATGAAAAATTGTCTCAAAATAGTAGTATGTAGTAGTACGAAAAAGTAGCATGCAGTATCGACTGTGCTACTACATGCTTCTATGTCAAGACTACCGCGTTACTGCATGCTACTACATACTTCTAGGTCAAGACCACCGTGTTGCAGCATGCTACTACATACTTCTACGTCAAGACTACCGCGTTACTGCATGCTACTACATGCTTCTAGGTCAAGACTACAGTGTTACAGCATGCTACTGCGTAAGATTATCCGACGCTAAATGCAGTTGTATGAAAGTAGTTATACTACTACATACTACTAAGCTTGTTGAAGCAGTTGCTTAGAGTAGCACTGATAGTCTTTCATACTCTTGATAAAGTCGCTGCGGTGTTGCACATATGATTCTTTACTGCTACATACCACTATTTTTTTCGGAGCTTTAGCAGTATGAGTGATATTCCATGGTACTGCGTATACTTCGTAAAAATATATGACCTGCGTCTCAGTCAATAATCGTAACAACCCTGGAGATGCTAGAAATTTATCATTGCCTTCCACTGTTTAGCATATGCCTTTTTTCTGTAAAGTTCGAAATATTTCCTAAACCGTTTGCGCAATTAAACTCTTTTATCTAATACTAAAGCATTACCACGCAAATCTTGAGAGTGCCTGCCCTTAACTGATCAATTTTTTAAGAACTAGTCAAGTTTTTATATTAAGAATTATGTAATGCAATAATTATCTAAAGTCAATTACACAACTTAACATGGTTTGGAACAGAAGGTGAAGGTAGTAAAACAGTAATCATGAAGGTGTGATTTTAAAACAATTTCCCCAGTTACTGGAGAAATGCGACGCTCTCCCACCGAGCTTCCAGAGAATTCCAGGGCTGCCCTCTCCAGTTCACACAGAACTGACCTGATCCAATTTTGAACTATGAATGGCATTATTATTTATTGCCCTGCCGGCAAAAATCCGCACGGTAGGTAACCGGTTAATTATTTTTATTAACGACTACTATATTTAGCTGCTTTAAGAAGTAGGTCGAAATTGTAATGAGAACAATAGCATGGAACCGTATGCAGTGGTATGGAGTACAGACGCAGCGAGGTCGGAATAGATTTCCCACGCACCATGTAGTAGCATCGCATAGTACCGTGGCGCTTCATGCTAGTAGTATGCAGGAGCATGAAATACTACCTTCGGACTCAGTAGTATCCGAATACTATGAAGTAGTATAGTAGCATAGAAGTCTACGAAAAAGTTGCATTACTACTACATACTACTACGGGGGTAGTAGTATCATGCTACTACAGGCCCCAGAAATTTTTCATCGGCTTCTAGTACTTGCCTATCTCTTTTTATTACTATAGTGCTTCCTACACATTGCCATGCCTCTTTTTAGTCGATCCCGATCATAGGGACTAGGGACTACATAGAGGTTCTGGCGGAAGGAAGAATGGACTCACTCGAAAATTTATCGCATCTGTCGGGTCAATCAAGTGCACATTCTCTGGCAAGGAATCCGTTGATGAGTTTCGGGGCAGGTTTATGGGGGGAATAACTCCGTTCTGTGCAGATACGTTGTGATGAGATAGGACGAACCAGGCTACGACGTACACGGTCATATCAGAAACGAGGTCAAATGCAAACCTGAAATGACAATAATGGAAATCAGGGGAATCACGTCTAGGTTAATCGTAATAAGCACTTGAAATGATATGGACGTTTTCCAAGAGGACTGTGTCCAATCACAAAACCGTAATCACTTTGTGTTAGGGTTGAAAATAAAAATATGAGAGGGGTCGTGCCCATCCTGTTTTGTCCACAAATTCACAAATCCTACATATAATGTTGGGGTATGAACTATTAAAAATATCTGACCATGACATAACTGTAACATTTGCTGAGGTGATGCGTGGGTCGGGCAACTCCTGACACCTGTAAAGTAAATGGTCCTTCATCGCACATATTATACAGTAAAGGTTAACTTCCGACATCGAGGTTAATATCGGAAATTAACACTGAGCGGCCATTAAAAATAACCTATCCCAGCCGAAGGCGAGGTTGATATTTTCAAATGGTTCGGTTGATATTTTTAAATGGCCGTCGAGGTTGTTACCGAGATTGAGGTATGTTAACTGTTCTAACTTTTCCTAACATAATGTTTTTTTTATAGGTAGGACGTAGTCTTCTTTCGTTGCACTACTACTGGCTTAGGGAATTTTATTTTAGTGAGTAGCAACCAAAGCCTGCTGTAAACCTACTAAATTACTACTGTTGGGCCCGCCGGCACTTCTGGTTCTATCAATACAGTCTTTTACATTTTTGGCGATGCAGATGCTATTTAGCGGTCATAGAATTTAAAGCCGAAACCAATTGCCGTCTAGCGGTCGTAGTAGTGAAATCAGTCAAAAACAGTATTGCAACTGGTAGCCAAATTCTGCGATTTGTCACAGATGTTCGATTCTTCGACAAAGCGAACTGAATTCTGCGATCGGTTCCTTACAAGTAGCCCCATACAAGTAAACACATATGTATATATGTGTATAAGATAATATAAGGTCTATTTAGAGCCAATGGTCATGGAGAATAGGTCTGCATAAAAAAATGAACACAAACAAGAGTAATACCCCCTATAGAGAGACATAATTTTATTTTCAAACACAATGAACACATGTGAACAGGGAACCTCCTGTCCTAAGGGGTCGACCAAATTAAAGTTTAACCGAAAAAGGCTGGGATAGGACAGTCTAGTTACCCATCACTTGTTCAATTAAGTTGGCTTGAAGACTCGCTGAAAATTCGTTACTTCGTTGTTCCGCTATTCACGAATAACCGATTTTCAAATAGTGGAATTTCCGTGTGATTTGTGGTGCGTCTATGCGCTTGTATTTTTGTTGTATGCCTTACGAGAAAGATTTATATATTTTTTTTTGTTCAGGCACTAAGCAATCGTCACCAATCTCACCATTGCCCACCGAAAAGCCGCATTTGTGTTGAGATTAAAATCTCCCGCGTCATAGTAGAATTTTCGCTGTGGGGACGGCCGGAGATATTCTGAGCCTCATAACTAGAGCAGATAGTGAAAAATAAAAAAAATCCCTTTGCAGAATCTATATAATTCAGTGTATCCTTAAATGACACACAAATAACCACACGGAATAACCACACGGAACCAAAATTTGTGTTTTTAAAAATCGTCTTTTTGGAAAAGAATCGGTTTCAAAAGATCCTTAAAAGTGCTCAGATCTTCCTCACTCTGGATCACCCACTGCATTTCAACTCCGAATAATAATAATAATAATAACGCTTGTTTATTCAGCCAAAAGGCCATACAAGTTTTACACGTTTCACTTTACAAATAAACTATTACACCTCTATAAACTACTATGCTAAACTTTCATTCCTAGACTAAATCCTCTAGTCACATATTTGCTTATATCTACGATACACTTGGGGCTCGTAGATTTCAGGATACGGGGAAGCAATACCGACCCTCCCCCAAAAATTTTACTCTCAAATATATATCACGGTGGGCTAGGGCTATCCTGAGGAACCCCACCAGCTATTTAGAATTTCCAAAAGAATTCTTCCTCATGACGCTACATATCAATCTTTTTTTCTATGGGATCTCCCTTTCACGCTGATGCTAAAAAACGCCGAGCTCTTTAGAAAGCTGAATTTCGAAAGAAAAAAATCAATTAGGAAGCACTACACATTTTTTCCAAAAAAGATAAGAAGCGGTTCCCGCCGGAAAAATGTTTCAGTGTATTGTTTCAGTAAATATTGTAAATTCTTTTGCACTTTCTTCGACACTAGGAATTCCCACGATAACTGGATATCCATTGCCCAGGAACTCAATGTTTCTGTCTCCGCATCCCATCTAGGAAGAAGATTTTTATACCCGATTAGTGCTTTTTCTATGTTCAGTTTTGATCCTGTGAAAGCTGAATGTGATTTTTATGGCACTTGCCTACCGGCCAAGTGCCATATACCGATCACTTTTCCGTCGGTCTGTCGGTCTGTCGGTCAGTCCGCTGTTTGCGAGTTAGGGTACTTCCAGATGTGCTAGGACGATGAAACTTGGCAGGCGTATTAGGGACCCGACCAGACTAACTTGGAAATAGTCACTTGCTCGATCCGACCATCGTGGGGGGAGGGAGGGGAGCCGGAATCCGGAATTTAGTGGCATGCATAACTTTCGAACGGGTGATCGGATCTTAATGAAACTTGATATTTGGAAAGACGTCATGCTTCAGATGTCCCATATCAAGTCCGGACCGAATCACAACCCCTAGGTACATCATTGACAGAACCGGACCGGATTCGTGCAATGTGGGGGGAGTTGGAGTGGGGTTCCGGAATTCCGGTGATGCGGAGTTAAGTTACTTCCAGGTGGGCTAGGACAATGAAACTCGGCAGGTAAATCAGGGACGCGACCAGATTAACCTGGAAATAGTCAGCTTCCCGATCCGACCATCGTGGGGGGAGTGGAGGGAGGGGAAATCCTGAATCTTGAGGTATGTATAACTTCCGAACGGGTGATCGGATCATAATGAAACTTGATATGTAGAAAGACAACGTGTCACGGATGTCCCATTTCGAGTCCGGACCGGATCCGATGAAGCTGGGGGGGGGGGTCGGAGGGGGGTCCGGAAACCTTGTGACATGCTTGGAGCGGAGCGATCGGAATGAAACTTGGTGGGAAGAACAAGCACAAGCCCTATGTAGATCAGTGACAGAACCGGACCGGATTCGGGCATTGTTGGGGAGTTAGAGGGGGGGGGTCCGGAATTCCGGTGATCGCAAGTTAAGGTACTTCCAGACATGCTAGGACGATGATACTTGGCTTGAAAATTAAAGACTTGACAAGATTGGCTTAGAAATAGTTAGTTCCCAGATCCGACCATCCGTTAAAGTACTAATGCTAACCGCAAAGTGCAAAAAAATACTTTTAAGCAAAATATACATTTTCGTGATCCCTATGAGCCCATGATCATTTTTGCCTCAAGGGTTTTCCTTACAACTGAATTCCTTAAAGTACAAACAATACTTTTGAGTAAAATATACATTTTCGTGCACCTGATGATCATCTTTTTTGCTTCAAGAGTTTTGATTACAGATGATTTTCTAGCGCCCTTAAAGTGCGTACAGCCAACTGCATTGCCAAACGATACAGTCTCGTGATTTCCAAGGTCCCATGATCATTCTTATCTCAAGGGTTTTGCTTACAAATGATCACAACAAACCCACGAATTGACGAATTCCTACTTTCATCCTCTGACCCAGCGCTTGCAAGTGCCATATGAGCTTCCAGCTCTTGTTTTCTTTTCATTCTCTGTGCTCCTTCCTATTTTTGTCTAGTGTGTAAATAAAATTTCATCATCAACGCAATCAAATAAAAGGTATACTACACTAATATCATTCGTTAGTGAATTTTTCTTGTCAGTTGTTTTATTTAGTTTTGTTCCTATTCTAATTTGTTTTGTTCTTCTTCTTCTTTCTCATTCTTTTTCTGCTCGTTTGTTTGTTTCTTGGAAACATAGGCTAATATGAATGAAGATTAAGCCCCGTCCATTGTCAGGTGTTATGCCAGGTATTATGGTGTGGCCAGAAAAGTGTAATTTTTTTCTATGAATAAGACTCAACTAAACTAAAACATTCTGGGTTATCATAATATTTACATATGAAGAGGCACTCACTAAACTTGACGTTCCTAAATTAACTGACCGCTAAAATACTCTTTCAAAAAAATTTGAAGCAAAGATAATGTGTTGTCCTCAAATGGTCCGTCTATTACCCCCTCCCCTCCCGTCGTCCGTGCGTCGGTCCGAGAGGAACACTGGCAATCAATTTTCTTCATATCCGGCTAATTTCTCTTCACAATTTTTACATAGTTTCATTCCATCATTTATTTCTGGTCAAACCTTGTAAGTGTATTAGTTAAATTGTTCCGTTTCTGTGTGTTTTGTAAATATTTTTTGTATTCCTATTCTAGCTTTATTCGGAGCTATTTGGAAATATAAGTGTGATCGATTGATTGATTGAAAATACGGAATCGGACGAGATTTCAGGACAAAAATCTATCTCTGCCTGCTATCCGGCGCATGCTTAACAGCCGAGTAGCAGA
This sequence comes from Branchinecta lindahli, assembly GCA_023053555.1. Classification (NCBI taxonomy): domain Eukaryota; kingdom Metazoa; phylum Arthropoda; class Branchiopoda; order Anostraca; family Branchinectidae; genus Branchinecta; species Branchinecta lindahli. The sequence goes on along the minus strand of JAKZAO010000009.1, from coordinate 5,376,388 downwards.
TAGTATGGTTTTCAATCAAGAACAGGGAAGGTGTAAATATTAGGAGATCATACAGGGATAAAAGCTTAGAATTAGGCCCGAGAAGTGACCAGCCTTGCTGTCGAAAAAAAAGGAGGAGCTATTTGAGTCCTTGGATTTATCCGAGAGCTCGGCTTCCCTCTTTTTTATGCCCAATCTTAAATGGCAGCGAGGCTGAACTAAGAGCAGGTTAGAATACCATCCTGGCTTGCTCAGGAATTGGTGTGTCCTGGAATGATAATTTTCCTGTGCTCATGTCATCCAACATGCCATTCAAGTCTGTCGTAAAGAAGGGAAATTGCCGTACCTGATTATATTCAGTTCGTCCCTCTCTGCCTCCACCGGTGTCAGTTCAGGGATCAGTGCCAAATGGGAAATTTGTGTAGCCGCCCAGCCAATTTGGAAGACGATTACCAAAGGAATGAGGAGGGCTAGGAGAGTCGTCAAACTTGTGTTCAGTTCCAGGCCAGCGAAGATGAAGGGGAACGACACGCAAACCAAGATCGTCCCTAAACGGAGAAGACCCTGTGTAATGTCCGCGTAATTTGCAGTTCCAGAACTTCAGTCTTCTGGAAGACGCGAAGGAAGGAAGCAAAAAGTAACTGGGAGAAGCTGATAATTCTCTTTGCAAAGTTGGATAGCAAGGAAGAGAGGTTGAAAAAAGAAAAAAGTTAATTATTAAAAACAGAAACTAGTTTATACACACCCAGGCCAGGGACCTCAAACTTCGAGGAAATGTCTCAATTTGTCTGATCACTATGGATATTCACAGACAAACGGACAGAAAAATGTTCACTGTCATCTGCATTCTCTAGTTGCGCCAAGGATCCCAGTAAGTTCCGAGGGGTTACCAAGTCCCGGCACCTGCTGTACATCCTTTCTCAGCCCAGATTTTCGACACGAAGCCGCCGGTTTTTGCAGATTTGGCTTCCAGCGCATCCAAGGTCTCGAGGACTAGCGAAAATCTTCTCATCGTTTGTTCATATTAAGGTTAAAGCACACCTCGCCCAATTTATTGTTTAAGTTCAACTACTAAAAACTATTTGAATACTGTAAGACCAGGTGGCTCTGCTTTTAACAAATTATCCACGGCTCTGGCTGTTTTAAGCCTTCTCCCAGACTCATTGACTTCTAGCGGAAACTTCAGAAAAACAGTTCTATGCATCAGTAACATGGCACTCGAACACTCTTCGGGAGCATAATGCACATGAAAACTAGTGAATCATGGCCAGTGCAAAGATTAGTGAGGTGTCGTTAGCGGGTTCAGAATGAATCATACGGAATTTGTGCCTCGTGGTTTAAAGTATTAATGATTGCAGGTTTGGAAGTAGGTTGGGTTGGGTCCTTTGAGGATAAGATTGAGGGAGGGCTTACCTATTAAATGCCAGGTTTTCCGCTTTCCATAACTCCATCGTACCGGGCAACAGTTAGAATGGCATTCGCTGTCAGACGAAAGCCCAACTAATGGTGTTGCGACAGCGTCAATAATTTGACCAGTGAGTAGCACCATACCCGCGACATTGGCTGGCACCTAACAGTAAACAAAATTACACTTCATATCACATGTAAAACAAAACAAGAACAGAAAAGGGCATAAGAAGTAGATTAAGTGCATGAACATGAAAAAACACGAGCGCAAAGTCAAGACTGAAAGTTCAATCGTGCACTTTGTAGAGATTAGTGAATACGTCGACGGTGCTTTTCCATGAGGTTACAAGTGGCACTTTTCAAATTTGACATTTACAGGAAAAACCTTTCACCTTTAGGCCAGGAAGGACCTAAAAGTCCCAGAAAGAAAACTCAATTTTTTATTGTTTACCAGATACGCTCGACACAGCTGTTGATCGGGTACTGCTAATAGCTCAATTTTGAGAAAAATATCGCTTATAAAGTTTTGGAAGAACACCGTCGACGTGTTGGAGTCTCACTTAAGTTTTTTTGCAGCAAGAAAGATCCAGTGTCAACTTCCAGGGCGTAAGTAACGGTGATAACGGTAACATAGCATTTTCACCAACAAGTGCGATTCAAGCTAATCATCACTCAGAGGGAAAACAAGTGCGATTCAAGTTAATCATCACTCAGAGGGAAAACAAGTGCAATTCAAGTTAATCATCACTCACAGGGAAACAAGTGTGATTCAAGTTAATCATCACTCAGAGGGAAAACAAGTGCGATTCAAGTTAATCATCACTCAGAGGGAAAACAAATGCGATTCAAGTTAATCATTACTCAGAGGGAAAACAGGTGCGATTCAAGTTAATCATCACTCAGAGTGAAACGAATGCTCGCAGTGACGACATTTATTACGAAGTATGATACTCGCAGTTAGTTACTTAATATTTAAACCGGGAATGTTTGACGACTGATATCTATTCCGGTCTTATATGCCCTTATTTACAGATGTAACATAATCGATTTGTTTGTGAAATAGTACGACCAACAACTTTGATAATGTTATCATCTAATTCTAAATGGTTTCTTCACGAACTAACTATCGTCTCTTTTAGTCTACGACAACTAAGTCTGTGGCGTAGTGTCTTGACTGACGTAATGACGTCACAAGTAAACGTGGAGTTGCACCAGAAGTAACAATTTTCGAGCCAAACACAAACGATTCCCGTAGCTACCCAAAATTTATCCGGTGATTGTAAGAATTCCTCTCACACAAAAGAAATTTTGATTTTCTCCTCGCCCAGGTCACGGATAGCAAGTTTTGCACGGAACAATTAAGGACTTGCAAAAGTGATGTAGGCTGCTCCCTTAAGGCTCACAAAGGTTCAATAAAAGCCAAACAAGGCGAAGCTTACCAGATGCTCCTTCCTACTAATTGGATTCATGCTCGGCTGTCTTGGTGGTTGTTATGGTCACAGTGTCCGCAGATTTTAGAGACAGGCGTCCGCGATTCCCGATGAAAAATTCTTTGACTGTGTAGTAGTATGGTAGTTGTACGAAAAAGTTGCATGGAAAGGTATGTAGTAGTATGGAGTAGTTTGAATAGTGATATGTAGTATTATGGAATACTTTGATAAACGTGCCTCCGAGTGGTTTAATCTTATGCAGTAGTATCCGATAGCCTCCAGTTTGCTAGTAGTAGCATGTAGTAGCAACAGTTACTACTACATGCTACTTTTTCGTACTACTCCATACGACTAATTCTCGGATATTTTTCATCGGGTTGGATTCCCCCACCCCCATCCCAAACAAATCCATCGCGACAACCAGTTTTGCAGAGCAGAGCCTAAATGCAGCACTTCCTTACCGGACGACAAAGCACCAACCCCAACAACACCAGGGGATCCCGTCAGTATCGCAACACGTGAGTTGACATAAACGTCAGTTCGCCACAGAATTCCGTCAGTACGCCAACATTTTCCGACAGTTTACATACACGTCAGTTGGCGCTAAAAAATCCGTCAGTTGACTAACACGTCACTTCACCCACACGTCAGTTGACCAACACGTCAGTTGACCCACAGGTCAGTTGACCAACCGTCAGTTCGCTTACCTTCAGTTGGCCAACACGTCAGTTGACCTACACGTCAGTTCACCTAACCCTAAAATCCGACAGTTCGCCTACACGTCAGTTCGCCAACCGTCAGTTCACCTACCGTCACTTCACACAAGCGTCAGTTGACATACACGTCAGTTGACATACATATCAGTTGACATACACGTCAGTTGACATACACGTCAGTTGACATACACTTCAGTTGACATACACGTCAGTTGACATACACGTCAGTTGACATACACGTCAGTTGACATAAACGTCAGTTGACATACACCTCAGTTGACATACACGTCAGTTGGCATAGCCTAAACGATGGTTCGCTCACATGTTGTTCTCAGCCCATGCGAGTGCCATATGAGTTTACAGCTCTTGCTTAAAGAGGATCTAGTGGAAGCACTGGCCAAGAGAAAACTCATTCTTCCCTCAGTGTTTCCGGTACCCTTTCGGCAAAGATTAGGATTATTTACCTTGCGATGGTTGTTACGCCGTTTTATGCGATTAACTATGTTTGCGCTTTATATTTTGCAGTTTCCGTATGACTTGTCTTATTCGCAACAGCTTGTTCTGATGGAATAACTTTACATCCGTTCTTTCTTTAGTGACTTTACCTGCCGCTTCTGATTTTAAGCTCCCGACGATTCGGAGCTAATTTTAACCTCATCAAAGTGTGCAAATGTCGGCTTCTTTTTATTAATCCCCTGGGTTTTCTTCCCTCTGCTTAATTGCTACCGGTGACCCAGTCGATTTCAAACTAATAGGTGGGTCTTTGGGCGTAGTGAAGGATTTTGTAGGTGAACTGACGTTTATGTCAACTGACGTGTATGTCAACTGACGTGTTTGTCAACTGACGTGTATGTCAAGTGACGTGTATGTCAACCGACGTGTATGTCAACTGACGTGTATGTCAACTGACGTTTATGTCAACTGACGGTAGGCGAACTGATGTGTAGGTGAACTGACGTGTAGGTGATCTTAGGTGTCAGCGAACTGACGGATTTCTAAAATATGTCAACTGACGTTTATGTCAACTGACGTGTATGTGAAATTACGGTAGGCGAACTGACGTGTAGTTGAACTGACGTGTATGTGAACTGACGTGTAGGCGAACTGACGTGTAGGTGAACTGACGTCTCTGTGAACTGACGTGTATGGGAACTGACGTGTAGGCGAACTGTCGGATTTTTGACGTGTTGCGGTAGTGACAGCGACCCACCACCAGACTTCACGCATTCATTGTCAACTCTACGAAACTTATTCGCCCGAAATATCCATTATTCAACAGATCCGACTGTTGCCATTCGTTGTTCGAGACCCACTTCATAGACCATTTCAGTTTTATACTGCACCCTACTTTATGAAGTAAATTGTAGATATATAATCAGTATATCAAGCCATTTGCTGTTTGTTTGTGTTTTTTTTGTTTTCTTTGGTGACAGTAGCTCTACAATTCAAGCGCTTTTTCCTATGCTTTCTTGGTAGGTTTAATTTATGCACGGGTCGTGTTCCACCCTACTTTACGTGGTAACTACGCATGACGTCACGCCTTTTGGCTTCTTGGACTTCTTACTACATCTTACTTACAAGACTTCTTACTACATCTGCAGAACGCGGGACGTTAATGTCAGGAAATAAACTTAAATCCCTCTGTGTCGATGGCCTTCCCGCCTTTAACAGTGCTACCATCCTCGGACGGCAGCTCCATGGTTAGCTCAAATCAATATAAATTCAACTCCGACGTTGTGAACCACTTGCCTCCAAATTTAATTGATTTGCTATTTACCTAATCTCTTATAGGCCCAGTGCCTTCGTTAGGATTGCCTAAAACCAAGTACTATAAGCCAATAGAGCCTCCGTCTTTGGTCCCATGCACCGACCATCGATACCCCGACAAAACTGAGCAGAGCTGGAGCTAGTTGCTGAGCTTTGAGTTGTTGCAAGTCTACTTTCCTTTTAACCGCTGAACACTGAGAGGAAAAGACATTAGCAGACGTATATGGTCTCTGTGGTGACGTTGGTCGCTTTCTCTCGACTTATCTTCTCCGGGGCTCTACTGCGATGAGGTGTTTGTAGAGGTAACGAACTGTGATGTTCCGCGTAGCTCCAATCCTCCGCTCGTTTGCATCAGGCAGGGCATCGGAAATCTATTCGACTATGGTTACAGAGATCGGGAGACGGAGGTTCTTTTGTTTATTTGTTCTTGCTTAAAAAGCATTTGTCCAGTAGGGACTTTGCCGTTCGCTAAATTGCCTTGTGCGGACTGATCCACTAGGAACTGCTGAATGAAACCTTGCCGACTGACACTAACAAAACTACAGGTGTGGACTCATTCTCTAATCCCTCTAATTTACGAATTGTTGTTTAATCACTCAAATTTGCTGACTCAAGACGCTCTGGGACCTTTCTTTGTTTAATGAGGCGCGAGCGATTAGAGCAAGTGCACTAATACCTATTCCGACTATTCAAATCAACCTTTCTATACTCGGAAAACCAATCGTATCTCAAAGCAAGAGGTCTTTTAAGCCCTCTTTTTTTTTGAGGTTTTAAAACAAAGGTTCAGGTTAATCGTCTAAGCCCCATTAGTGATGCTAATGGCTGGTTAATTATGTCAGCTAATTGGCTAAGGTTGGCATACGAAACCCAAGATACTTCCTATGCTCAAGTGAATCGACCACCGAATCATCTTAGCGTTTAATCCACCAGTTTTGGGGCCTTTCTGGGTTTGATTGGGCGCGTAATCTGTAAATGATTTGTTTGATAATCAAGCCAGATGTGGAATTAACCAAGCGAGTATTTTCTTTACAGGAAATAATTGGGTTCTAGCCAACGGCATCACTTACGGTGGGAGGGGGGAGGAGTCCAAAGCCTTGAAAGAGACAGACGAACGAGACACAAAAGCTACACGCTGATACACTTGGATAAAATTTAACACACGACGGCGCAACCTAGTATTAACTTTTACGGCCGATAATATTCAAGTTCTTGCCTTTTTAAGCGAAACTTATCTTTTATCTTTATCTGCCATGACATTCAACGCGAGGACGCACATGCACCTGGTAAATGTTTCCCGTTAGCCAACAGCAAACAAACATAGAGAGGAGTTAGCAGGTCCAAGCGTTTTCTCTGAGACGGTTCTCGCCTTATTTTTCGATCACGGGCTCATGGCGTCTTTATCTACAATATATTGACTGCAGCAAATCTCTTCCAAATGTTAAGAAACAACTTCATTCTATGCTGATAAATAAATTCAAGAACCAATGATAAATTCAAATTTAAAGTAAATCGTTAACTATTAAATTTTTTGGGTGGATTCCTCATAAGTTGCCGGCCTTTGGTTACCCTTGCTTGCGCATCGTTGTTTTTTTTTGTGGGTTTTCGGGTTGATCTTTGCCGAGTGTCGGTGTGTTTGAGGGGCGGGTTCCCGTCTAGTGGTGAGTCATGGAATTTACTTATTTATATGTTAAATATTTTTGCTCTTTCGTTGTAGGCTACCGGGTTTTGGTCAATCGACCTTGTGTCTCCGGCTTAACCCTTTGTATGATAACTTTTATAATGAAGTGTAATTAAACCTTGAACCTTGAACCTTGAGACGTTTCCCTATTGGCAACACTTTTTCGGCATCTGAGATAGCCAATGGTCAAACAACCAAAAGATGAGTGAATGTCGAACCTTCAGGGTGTAAGACTACAACAGTGGTAGGGCAGGTTTTCGTAACATGCTGGTTATGAAGTCTCAAAAAGTGTAGTTCCGAGTTTCTCAAAACATCCCCAATTTGGAAAGAACAACCCAAATCATAGATATGCCCCAGTGTTAAGAAAAGATGACGCCATGATTTCTTTGTTCTTTGAAAAGTAATTATTTTTCACTTCTGAAATACAGGTGTATTTCGACAAAAAGCTGTTAAGTCAGACAAAGACGAGCATTATGCTAAGTTTAGAAAACAAGAAAGTCAGGATCCCTCTTCTATTGGTTGTAGACTGGGGATCACACTCGGGATGCACACACTTACCTCAAGAACAAACTGGAGATATACCAATAGGTATGAAAACCACATACTCGCGGCGAGGTCGTTTAACACATGACCGACACCATAGGACAGTCTTTGCCATAGGGACAGTGCAACGGCTCTTGGTGCCATCCTGACCTACACAATCCTGTATCCCAGCTAGAAACTGATCATTTAAAACAAGCCTACCAGGCGCGTATGCTACTATTTTGCGTATAATTGGTATGAAAGATTAAAATTTATTATTACAGGGCTCCTCCATCAGTGACGTAGCCATACATTTTGTAAAAGGAAAACTTAAGCCACCTACACTTTATTTTTGATTTGAAATATCATCTTTCTAACTCCTGATAAGAACTATTCTGACCAATCTTTCGTGTAAACGTATTTCTTCGTTTTATGCTAACACTGAAATCGACCTATTGCTCGGGCTTCACACAGTTGAAGACTGTCGCTAATCCGAAGATATTATTATTTTTCAATGTTGACTAAAAAGTGAAATAATCCTGTTGACCAACACCATTAACTGTAGAATTCGCAAGTTTCAAATGATCAATTACTTCTCAAACTTCAGCACTGTTACTAAATGGAACCAACCCTTCCAGACAGAGACCGTAAAAAATGCTAGTTCTATGGCTTCTGTAGTGATCTAGGATCGATCAGATGTGGAGCAGGTCGAGAAGATATCAATAACCTGAATTAGTTAAGGAGAGCCAGTGACGTACTCACGGGATCGATCCAAAGCACACGATATGGTCTGACAAAAATAAGTAGCCTGTAGCCTACTTGGAACGACCCTCGGATAGCGCAGAGTTCAATGATTTTCGATATCCGTTTATCAGAAGGTGCATTATAAGTGACGTCGTCTTATCCTCGATGCCGCTGATTTATGAGTTCACTCGAAGTGACTAAGATACAACACAGCACTCAAATGTAGAGCAACATATCCTAAAATGTCCACGCCATCAGTGCTCTGAGGAGAGGGCGTCTATTTATGCAGTTTATTGTCAATATCTCTTACTTACAAGTTTCAGCAAAGTTAATTCAAAAACATACTAAAACAAGTGCAGAAAACTGATACGGGAAGGCGTTCGAGATTGGATGGCTCTTAGACCCAAGTTCTGATGAAACTTGGATGCGTCCAAGTTTTAGCAACATAACCTAAAACGCCGACAGTATCAGTGCTGAGGAAAGTGCATCTCCGGTAATGATATCAAGAGATGTTAGTCCTTTAAAAACGTACGACGTAATGGGGACTAGAACCAATTCCTAAACTGGTTTCATACTGAAAGAAAACTAGAAAAAAAATACTTTCACTGCAAACTATTTACAGAAGCTTGGAAACTCCGACTAGACTGCACAGATACTGATTTTAAGGCACATCTGAAGGCACAAATAAGCCAGGCTATATGAAGATTTTCGTGAAATTTCGAATCAGTTTCCACTGAATAAAGCGGGCAGCAAACACCACAGGAAAGTAACACCGAGAATCGCATTCAATTTTTCTATTATCCACCGCAAAAAAACAAGAAATTAAGATTCTTAGAAAAGCAATTCTGTTAGGAGATTCAGTTGATTCACCCAAACTAGTTCTTCAGATAATCTGTTTAAGCAGAGTCACTGTTACCCAAATCTGCCATATTTATTAGAGTACTACTTGCATATCTTACCGGAACGTCTAACTTTGCGCGAAGTTTTGCATTACACTTCTGCAAAGACTTTCCGGGAGATTTGCAAAACCGCAACGGAAATCTTGGCGATTACGAAGAGTCATGAACTGAAAAAAGCTCTGCGAGTGGAATCTGAAACCGCGGCGCTCGGCTTGATTTACAGTTGCGCTAGCGACTTAGCAACCGGTGACTACAGTCGCCAATCGCCATATTTAAGCGGGCTACAAAATCAGTGGTCCCACTCGCGGTAAGTTCATTTAAACAGTTCATTTCTCCATTTCACAGCACTGAACACTTTTTACACAAAGGGCTTAAAACGGCGTAAAAATACTTTTTTTCGCGAAAATCCTCTTTAGCGGAAATGATTCTTCAATCTCTTCCGCCCTACGACCATACAATGGGTAGTATTGCAAGTGTGTAAGTTAAGCGTATCCTGGTCAATTAGCTGACGGACTGCTTCCACCAGCCCCCTTAAAGAGAACTCGTCGCTGCACATCCTAGCTTAAAACGCCACACTTAGAGCGTTGCCTAACCGATCTATTAGATGACAACTAAAAGTTAAGACTACCCAGACGAACCAAGAGTAAAATAGAACATCTAGCAGGCTTAGGGGCGGATGTCAAAACATTTGAATGCGGTGATTCTCACGGTCGCAAACGAGAATGTTCCCGCTAGATGTCACGGCAATTCCCTCCAGTCCCTTAAACTCGCCGTCACTAGACCCCCAGGTTCCAAAGGCTCTTAAGAATGTGCCGTCAGATGTGAAGATTTGGATTCGATTGTTGCCAGAATCGCCGACGATGATGTAGCCTTGCTCGTCGACAGCAACACCCCTGGAATAAATAATAACAATAATAATTTATCTGTTACCCACAAATTCCAGAGGAAAGACAAGGAGTACAATAAAGAAAAAGAAAGGAAGAAAATACTAAAATAACTATACATACAAAAAACACTAGCACATAAACAATTATTGTAATGAGATACAATAATTGAATAAACATAAACAATAATTGTAATGAGTCGGTCAGAAGTGATGCTATCTAGCGGCGCGCGTTGATACACTAAGTTTCTTTACACAGATGTTATTACTCTGAGAAATTTAATTTTTATCCGTCAAGTTTAAAGAAAGAACAAAGGAAGACGAAGCTTTTGAAATATTTTTAGAGTAAATTTTTCTATTGTCAGAAGTAAATACATTGTCTGTCAAATCTAAGCTCTAGCTAACTTCAAAGTTTAACCGAAAAGGGCTGAGATAGAGTGAACTGTAAATGCCTACGGGAATATTGTAAAAAGGTAAAATTTTGAGGAAAAAAGAAGGAGCATGAGTGGTTTACTATTAGCACTGCAAATCCGTTAAAACAGAGTCAAACCTACAGTGATTCGTCATTTAATTTGTAAGTAGACTAACTAGCGCCATCTCAATGTTAGATCATCTTTGACCATTCCTCTCGAGCCTTAGAACGTTGAAACCACTAAATTATTATTTAACTTAATTTATTATTTCTTTAAAGAGGACACACAAATGCTGTTTGTCCAACTCCTCCTCTGTATATCGCGGCTCCGCAGCGGCAACCAAGAAAGTGTTACAAAACTGAGAAATAGCCCTTCATTCAAGTTGCTGTAGGCCTAGGCGCAACTGTCTAACCCCTTCGTTCACTTCCTGGATGCTTTTCGGCGATGCGGTAATTCTTAACTTCCATGAGGGCTATGGACCACTGAATAATTAGTATCTGTGATTTTAAATATAAGCATCTTACAAGTTCTTCCTCGGGAATATTTTTGGTTTCTTTTTCAGTGTATAGTCCTCTTGTTCGAAACTGGTTGTTACGTATGATAATCATGTTTCATGCCTGAAATCTCGAACGGTGCTGCCCATGACCCACAAGGAAGAACAGATTTATCTCAGCCAGATGCTGAAGATTGGACCAGTATTTCAAAGTTGTAGCAAGAAAAAATAAGAACCAGAACCTCCGTCTCCCTATCTGTGGAATACGACCATGCGGGGTTGAACAGATTCCTATACCCTGCCCGATGCAAACGAGTGGAGGGTAGGAGCTACGCTTAACATCACAGTTCGTTCCTCTGGAAACATCTGTATCGCACTAAAGCCCCGGAGAGGAAATTTCCAAAGTAAAAGTCGATTGGTTTTCTGGACTTGCTGAAGAGCGGGTCACTTTCTCTTCTAAAATGCACAGCTGCGAAGAGGGATGTAGACGGGGCACCAACTCAGAGTTCAGCAAATACCTCTAGCTCGGCTCAGTTTTGTCGGGGTATCCATAGTCGGTGCATGGTAACAAGGACGGAGGTTCTATTGGCTTATCTGTTCTTGGTTGCAGTAACGACGCGTCTTGCTTTTTCACTGTCTTACGCACCCACGCACTATCAAGTGACCTTTGAAATCTCCCTCTTTACAAAAAAATTTCTAAATCAGTTTATCTGAATTTTTCAATTTTCAGTGCTAGCCGTTTGTCTCGAAACGTCTGGGGGCAGACGCTTCAAGCGTCTAACTCTCGGCAAGCACTAACAACACTGTAAAAAAAAAATCTTGCAGTGTTTGCTACTCGGATTAATCTTATCTTATCCTAATAGAGATAAGATTCATCCCAGTAGCAAATGCTGCATCCTTATTCGGATAAACTTTTTACAGAGAACAGAATCCCTGATTGGTTGAGACAAGTATGATTAGTTTTCAAAAACACTACTTCTGAACCATTTTATCGTGAAAAATCTATTTCTAGCTAGAGCTGTGCTTTAAACGTACAATACTTCATATATCAATTTACATAAGAGTTACTTGATATTTCTTTTTAAATAAACCTGAACATAAACCTTCCAAAATGCGGGTGTTAGGGTTATTCATAATGCATATATCGTAATACAGAAATAAATAAATAAAAAATAATCTAATAAATAATATACACTTCCATAGATGTATTTTATAAGAGGATGAGCAACGTTCTCATCTGGAATCTTCTTGCAGTCAAAACCTCAGTCTTTCCGACCTTTAGCCGCTCTAACCAAAAACCTTTTGGGCTGTCCAGGAAACCTCCTGTCATGTACGGGAATTTCCTAAACTAAAATACCGTTTGCTCTTCCTTCCTTTCTTGAGGATCTCTTTTGCCGGGACAACCATTTCTTTATTCACTGCATTGGATTCGCATCCGCTCATTCATTTGTGAATTCCGAGGGAGCCAGAAGGTGCCGGTCACCCTCCCCCCCCGTACATCGGAACCAGGAAATCAGGAAATCTTCGGTGGTACAGACCAGGTACAGACTACACGTCTTTACGACGTCAGTCCTTTAGACTGACTAGTAAAACCGTACGTTACGCGTCCGTTGTCTCGTATGTATGTACGTATATGTTTGTATACCTGTCGTCTTCTGATTTGAGTCGTTCTCAGGTTGGTCCAGATTACGTTATGTTTATTATTCATATTTATTCATTTTTGTTTTAGTTTGTTTTTGTATATTTTTTTTCTGTGGGTGTTTGACCAGGAACCGAGTAAGTGCATACATTTTTTGTCGTCTCTTTTTTCATTCTTCATTCTTCTTCTTTTTTTCTTTACTAAAGTATTATTTAGGTTAATTTGTCAAAGGGAGTTAGTTAAACCTCTTAGCAAGTGTAAAATCCTAGAGGGTGTTGTAGCTGTTAGTATTTTTCCCAATAAACCCCATATATAATCTAATCCGTCCGTGGCCGAATGGTTAGCGCGTCGAACTCACCAGGGAAGGGTCCCTTGTTCGAGTCTCGGTTGTGCCTACTGTTTGGTTTCGAGCGGGGGTTAGTGGCGTAACCCTGTAAGACAAGCCAAGTTCACCCAGCTTCAAATGGGTACCTGGAGAAATCCGGGGAAGGTGACAGGAAGGGTGTGCGGACGCACAGGATGGCTGGCCCCCAACCCCCCATTGCAATTCCTGGCTGAGGGCCGAGAATAGGAGATCAGCACCGCCGGCTTGGCCTGTAAAGGCTGATAGCTGACACCTTTACCTTTTTTTTTTACATATATAATCTAAACCTATAATAGGGAGAAGGGGCCACGATCGGCAGGGCCCACGTTCGTCTTTTTTATTTTATAGGCGAGCCATCTTTCGAAAAATTCCGAAAGTACGGCTCGGACATTGTCACAGTTGTTCCGGATGTTTTGATTGTAACTTCGATGCTCTCTGTTAAATTTCGAAATTTTAAATTTCGAAAAACGAACATTTTTAGATCCACAAAAAGTTGGAAAAGTCGACATGAAAGGTTTGAAGGAGAAAAAACAGTGAACTGTGTCGAATACGGATAGGCTTGATCTTGTGCGTTTCGTTGTCGAGATCAACGGAATCTTTTATTTTCGTCCGAAATTAATTTTTTTCCAAAAGGTGGCGTGAATCCCAGGTTCGGCACCTAATCCAGGCCCTCGTTCGGCATGCAATTCTCCATGGAATCCTCCCCTGCCGAACGTGGGCCCCACATGCTGGAATAGCATAACATTAATGTGCATCGGTTACATGATATTTTCAAGTTCTAGGTTTGCATTTCATCCTTTAGCGGGAATAAAAAATAGACAGCTTGTTTTTGGTGCGGATACAGTGTAATATACTAATGTTCGTAAAACTAGTCCTTAGCGTAATTTCAGCAATGTCCGACCTTTTTTTTTTTTTTTACTTTCCTTAGTACAAGCTTCATTTTCACAGTAATAGACATTACAAGACCACTTAAAAGATAGTTCGCCATTGGTCTTAGTACTGAAATAATGACATGCCGAACCTGGACCATTGAATGCCGAACGTGGACAGGGGTGGGGCAGGTTCGGCACTTTTGACCAGCTTCAGGAAAACCTCTTTTGCTCACAGCAGGATAGAAATCGGAAGGATCTTTTTTTTCCTAAGCTAAGCAAGACATGAGCAAACAACACTGTATCGCTAAACTCCAAAAACATGCGGAAATGTGCCCTGCAAAAATACTAGTCCAAAAAAGTGCCGAACGTGGGCCCTTCTCCCTACAATCTAATCTACCCGTCGACTTCCGTTGATTCTTTTGATACTTACAGCGGGCCTTTCAGACTTGCGCAAGCGTAAAATTACGGATAAGACCAAGAACAAATAATCACAAAAACCTCCGTCTCCTCTGTAATATCATCATGCGGAGTCAAATATATTCCCGATACCCTGCCTGATGCAAAGGAGCGGAGGAAGGAGCTACGCGGAATATCACAATTCGTTCCCTCTACAAATAGCTATATCGCAGTAGAGCCCGGAGAAGAAATTTCAAAGGTGACAGCCGATTGGTTGTCAAACATCGTGACGTCACACGTGACGCTCATGAAAACTCACGAAGATGCAATTATTAGTTAATTATTCACTGAAATATGCTAATGAAAGGAATTTGGTAATCTCGATTTTCGAAGAACAACTGAACAAAACGACGGGAATTGAGTAAAGGGGTTAGACATTCAGCAATCAAAGTTTATCTGAACAGGCAGCTTATTTTTACAACTGATATTTGAATGCACTGAATTACTTTGACTCATCTAAAGGATTTTGTATTTTTTCAACCGTGGCTCTAGTAATAACCTTCAGCATTCAGACGCGGAGTATTTCGAATTTCAACAAAAGCGGACGCTAAGCATAGGAAATCGGATGAAGAAACTCCTCGAAAGGAGGAAATTGATAATAAGAATTTTTGTTATATGTGGTAATTTTTCGGCCATGACCTCCTACCTTTGTAGTTGCTGAATATTTTATGCATAGAGGGACAAGGACATAGAGGTACCACAAATCCAAAAGAATAAGTTCATGCGATGAAATCGATTGTTTGTGGATAGCGGGCAAACGAAGTAACGTATTTGTATCGGGTTTTCAGGCCTTTAAGCAAATAAGTGAAGTGTAACTAGACTGTCGGATCTCAGCCCTATTCAGTTAAACTTTAACAAAGAAGGTGAATGGTTGTGCAGTTGTGCAATTCTTTCTGATATTTTGGTAAAAGAAAATCCTTCCACATATAACGAAAACAGAAAGCAGTCTTCTGTTATTTCAGTTCAACAACAAACGCTTTTTGAAGGGTATTCCCGTTTTAAGTGACACTTTTGACAGCAAATTAGTCTATATTAAAAAAGGAGCAGTCGTTTTAGTCCGGACGCTGTCTGCAACTTTTGTTAAAAAGTCTGTCAGAACAAAACGAAGACGTGAGGAAGAAAACTAAGATGAAGACCGCGCCGAAAAATCAAGAAAAAATCAGTCTGAAGGAATGTGTTGCATCATTCTCATTCCATGTAGTTCACGCGGCTTTTTGTGATTTGTTATTTTCGCGTTTTTTCGTTTCTTGTTTTTATGGCACTTGCAGCTCCGCTCAAGTGCCATATACCGATCGCTTTTCGGTCGGTCGGTCGGTCGGTCGGTCGGTCGGTCGGTCGGTCGGTCGGTCGGTCGGTCGGGCGGTCCACTGTTTTCGAGTTAGGGTACTTCCAGATGTCCTAGGACGATGAAACTTGGCAGGCATATCAGGGACCCGATATAACTAACCTGGAAATAATCAGTTTCACGATCCGACCATCTGGGGGGGAGTGGTGGGCCGGGGAATCCTGAGAATTTAGAAGTTTTTGTAAAACCCCTACCCCTATCTTCTCACTAGTAGGTCTGCGCGCGGCGTGACGTCACTCTTTGCATCGGATCACTCTGTTAACATCGGAAAGAGCTAGTGCATTCGAGGGTCAAAGGGGTTTGTATATGTGATTCAGTGCGGGGGAATATGGAAAATTGAGTGTTGTGTAACTTTCGAACGGGTGAACGGATTGGGACGAAACTTAATACCTGAATGAATGACATATCTCTGATCTTCCATTTGTAGTCCGAACCGGATTCGACAGCTATGGGGAGTTGGGGGGGGGAAGACCGGAAATCTCGAGAGACGGTTATAGTGGAGGGATTGGAGTAAAACTTGCTGGGAAGAACAAGAATCTGCTCCATATAAATCGTTTACACGTTTGGACTGGACCCGGACACTTGGGGGGGGGTGGAGGGGATTTTCCCGGAATTCTGGTGATGACAGTTTTTGGGATTTTCACGACGAAACTTGGGAGGCGTATCAGGGACCCGATCAAACTAACTTGTAAATAAAAATTCACTCGATCCGATAGTCGTGGGGGGATCGGAGGGAGGGGGAATCCGGAATATTTAGCCATGCGTAACTTTGGAACGGGTGATCGGATTCGAGTGAAATTTAATAACTGAACAGAGGGCCTGTGGTGATCTTTTTCATGTCCGGACCGAATCCGACAACAATTGGGGGGGGGGAATACGTAACCGGATTGGACTGGAGAGATCGGGATGGAACTTTGTGGGAATAACAAACAAGTCCAAAACCGAACCGGATTGGCTCCGGCGACTGTGGGGGGAGTTTGAGGGGCGGGTCCGGAATTCCGGTGATCGCGAGTTAAGGTACTTCCAGATGTGCTAGGACGATGAAATTTGGCTGGAATATTAGAAATTCGACAAGATTGGCTTAGAAATCGCCACTTTTCAAATCCGACCATTCCCTAAAGTACCAATCATGACCGCAAATTAAGAAAAATGTTTTTAAGCAAAATATGCATTTCCATGATCCCCATGAGTTCATGATCATTTTTGCCTCAAGGGTTTTGCTTACAAATGAAGTTCTAGCTCCCTTAAAGTGTGCATCTTAACCGCAAGGTCGAAAAGTACTTTTTATCAAACGATACATCTCAACCTATGATCATTTGTGCCACAAGGGTTTTGCAAAAAAAAAAAATTTCTAGCACCCTTAAAGTGCGCATTTTACCCGCATTAGCGGAAAAAAAATGCTTTTGATCATACGTATATATCAATGATCCCTAAGAGCCTGATATCGTTTTTGCCTCAAGGGTCTTCCTTACAGATGAATTTCTAGTGCCTTTAAAGTGTGCATCATTACAGCCAAGTTATACGATAAAATACTTTTTCTCTAGCTTCCTTAAAGTGCGCATCTGAACCGCGCAGTCGAAAATTACTTTTAATCAAATAATACATCTCAACCCACGCAAGTGCCATATGAGCTTACAGCTCTTGTTATATTACTCCGTAATCTGAGATTACCCACTTCTGCGTGGAATAAACTTCAATAAAACAGAAGTAAGAGCTTATAGGAGCGAACCAAATTCTTTGAAACAAACTGTATCTATTCTTGGCTATTTGACATATAAAAAAAGGACACACTAACTCTTGGAATGATTTTTTTATCCTTTTTGCCTAACAAAACATAAATTAGTGATAGAGTGATCATTAAACAGAAATGAAGGGAAACTCGGCGTGGTTGGAAACTTTTATTCATTTTTTTGTTTTTAGTATTGGCGTGCTATTTGTAAGCTAGACGGATCCATTTTATCTGTTGTGCGTTAGTAAAAAGTCTAACATTTTATTGGTCGACTTTTACTTTTCTATGCCAGGATCTCGTATCTTTACGGTTGACTTCGCCAACATTTTTATGCTAATTCAGCTATTAATATCAATTGGCAGGATCAAATATTGGAGAGTATCCCAGCGAAGCATGGTGTTGAGTCAAGGGGGTGTCAAAGTAGGTCCGAATAGGTCCACTTTAGCGAATCGGCGAATCGGTCATTATTATGGTCATTATTATGTCCAAACAAAGGTTGCTACAACCGGAAGGCACTCGGGCGAATTTATAGCGCTTTCTGCACTCTTTACATCTTGTATTGTTCCGGTGTTTACACATTCAGCGAAAAAAAGACATTAAAGCTTTGAGGACGTGTTGTTATAATCATTGTAAATTTTTGATGTACCTTCCTCGTTGCTGCCGCAACCACAAATTAGTTCAGAAGCTCGGCGTCCAAGATGTCATTCGTTCACTAGAGAAAACGTCAGCGTCACTATTATGTACATTTGGTTATCCTGGTCATCGAGTACACGATTTTTTTCATGAATTTTTAGGCCCAGTTACAAATTATGTCTAAATTTTGTGTCTTTATACTGTTATTTATCTTGTGTTATCACCTTGTGTATTTGGCGGGTTAGAAACAAAAAATTATATAATAAATATGCATTGACTCGAATTCATTCTCCTGGGGAAGAGTAGCCTACAATACCGCTAACCTGATTTTTCATGTCGCTCTAAAAATCATTCACTCACCTCGGGAACTTGAACTGCCCATCATCAGATCCTTCCACTCCAAACGCTGACAGAACTTTCCCATTCACATCAAAGATCTGAATGCGATGGTTATTCGAATCCGAGACGATCACCCTGTTGGTGCTGCTAACCGCAATATAGTGAGGGTGTTCCAGCTGACCGGGCTTGCTGCCGAGGCTTCCAAACTTTCCAACAAAGGTTCCATCGGACTGGAAAACCTGGAATTGGTTGAAACGAGGTTGAAAATCCGTTCAGTAACAAACAAATCTAACGTCAAGAGGGTGGATAAACATGTATATAAATATTGGCTCCTCCCTGGGGAGGAGTCAAGTGATGACAAGTGACAGATTTTGTTGGCCCCGCCCTGGAGGAGGAGCCATACGGTGAGAAAGTGGGCCTTTCAATGGGTGGGCCCTTTAATTTGGCATAAAAGCAAACTTTCACATGCAAACCACTGAAATTTCGTGAAGCGCAGGTGCCTTGATACTCTGCACTGGACCGAAAGTGCGATGCGTGTCTGGCGACAAAACATCCGACGGTTCCTGTCCTTTTCCCCAGATGTTTCTAGGTACCCGTCTGGAGATTGGTGGACTTTTCTCTTGCTTTACAAGCAAACGACACTAACCCCACTGAAAACCAAACGGCAGGCACTACCGAGACTCGCTTGTGAGCAGGGTTGCCACTTGACTCAAATAAAATGCACTACTCAAATAGCAAAAAAGTACTATCAGAGGAGAAAAAGTACTAAACTGTAAAAAGTTTCTCCGAATAAGGATGCAGTATTTGCTACTGGGATTAACCTTATCTCTACTGGGATAAGACAAATCCGAATTAGGGATGCTCTTATTTCAATAAAGACAAGATTAATCCCAGTAGAAAATACTGCAAGATTTATTTTTACAGTGTAGCCTACCTAAAAAAAAATGTGCGCGTGTTGCGCAACGCATATAGTCGTCCACTGTTGCTACAGTGGACGAATTAATGCTGTCTACAAAGATCGGTGTTTTATACGAGCTCTGTAGAGGCCAATGGCCTACTGTAGTGTATTATTATTATTATAATTTAGTAAAGTTTAAATGAAAAGACAAATTATTTTTAAATCCTGAATTCGAATACATTATTTTGACTCTTCTACGGGATTCTAATTTTTTCTTGATCTCGAGCTCTAGTGGTGACGTTCAAATATGTGTTGCTTGCACGACAATTCAATATGCATCCAGCCGCGGCGTATTTGAATGTTAGCAAAAGCGTGAATTTCAATAGCCAAGAGAGGGAAGCTTATGATCACGTAGCACATGATCAAGGCGAGAGATGAGAACGTCTGAGGACTGAAAGAGAAAGATTTTGAGCTTTGAACAATGATGTAGAGGTAAGCTTTTCATTATTCGGAAACAGCGAAGTAACGCATTTTCATCGGTCTTTCAAGCCTATTTAAGTGAATCGATGATGGATAGCTAGACTGTCGTATCTAAGCCCGATCCCTTTCGGTTAAACTTTAAGACATTTCTTATTGCAAATCAGCTCTGTAGCGATTGAAGTTCTAAAAGGACTCCCGAGCGTGTATTACTTTCCCGTTAGCGAATCTATGTTGAGTTTCAACGAAATCATTTCGCCAATTTCAAAGGATCCGGGACAAAAACTTCTCTCTTGCGATCCAAATATCTTAAAAAGGATATCTTTATGGTAATTTATGTAGGAACCATAGGATTCAGGTCCGTGAATTCGAGTCGAAAGCGATAATTCGAGAGCAATTTTCTCCTCGGATTCGTCACAGATCAAAGGTAACTCAACAATGAAGTATTTTTCAAAGATAGAGAGATCCGCCTCTCGAAAACATCCGATTGCATTCCAAAGAGCAATCTAAAACGCTAGATTTTCTATAAGTATCATATGATGGAATATAAATACTTTCAGGCATGGGAGTCTCTCCAGGTAGTGCATTCTAAAATTAACAAACCCTATTTGAAAATTGTACACGTCCATGCAGCATCACAGAAGAAGTTACGCTAAGGAGGTGCAGTAGCACTCAGCATTTCACTAGGCGATGGAAGGTTGCTGCAACCAGATTTCACGATTTTTGTTATCACTGCACCCCATCTACTGATAAGAAAGGAAAACATTTATGCTGGAAGATGACCTCCGATAAATCCTGCTATAGTTAAAAGCCCTTCGTAAGTTAACAAGAGCTAGAAAGCTTGTATGGCACTTGCAAGGCTGATTCAGAAGATGAAACATAGAATTTGCCTTTTCGTGGGTTTGTTCTGATCATTTGCAAACAAAACCCCTGAGATAAGAATGATCATGGACTTGGAAACCACGAGAATGTGTCGTTTGCTAAAAATATTTATTTTTGAACTTGGCTGTAATGATGTGCACTTTCAAGGCACTAGAAATTCATTTGTAGCAAAACCCACTTTAAGCTCGACAAAAGGACAGAGAGACAAAGAGGGAATTTCGCGTCGACGGCTTTGTTCAACGGGACAAACCATCGTCATGATATGAGTTTTGTCGTGGATGCCAAAGTTTAGTCGGAAATTGAGCTCGATACAAGACGTTTGTTCAACGGTGCTCAGGTATGGGGACGTAAGGTTTGAAACATTTTTTTTTTCCGACGTCTTCCTGTGAATCGGTCCGCTAAATGCTACGCCCCTTCATCATTTTTGCGTGAAAAGCTCGACGTGTGACTTCACCATCCACCTGGATGGATGTCATTCATTCAACGACGGTTCTTGGGCACTACTGAATGAGAGGACGACATCTTCCTCTATCGAGCTCAACCTGCTTTCGCGACGATCGCACTATACATTGACACGTTCTTGTGGATGGCTTCTTTCGTCGAGCTCAACAGCCATCCACGCGAAAACATCCCCAAGATTTTAATTAATATACGTTCTTGGGAATAGGCAAAAACAAGATACCTCGAGAAATCCGAGAGAAGAACGGGAAGTGGGGGATTGCTAGCCCTCAGCCACGAAATGAACCCTTGGACATGGATTCCTGGGACAATGTTTGCGTCCTTTTTATGGCACTTGCAGCTTCGCTCAAGTGCCATATACCGATCACTTTTCCGTCGGTCGGTCGGTCGGTCGGTCGGTCCGGTGATCGCGAGTTAGGGTACTTGCAGATGTGCTAGGACGATGAAACTTGGCAGGCATATCAGGGACCCGACCAAACTAACTTGCAAATAGTCACTTCCCCGATCCGACCACCGTGGAGGGAGTAGAGGGCGGGGGAATCCTGAGAATTTAGTAGTTTTTGTAAAACCCCTACCCCTTTCTACACACTAGTAGGTCTGCGCGCGGCGTGACGTCACTCGTTGCATCGGATCACTCTGTTAACATTGGAAAGAGCTAGTGCATTCGAGGGTCAAAGGGGTTTGTATGTGTGGTGCAGTGCGGGGGAATGTGGAAAATTGAGTGTTTTGTAACTTTCGAACGGGTGATCGGATTGGGACGAAACTTAATACCTGTATGAATGACATATCTCTGATGTTCCATTTGAAGTCCGAACCGGATTCGACAGCTATGGGGGAGTTGGGGTGGGGGAAGACCGGAAATCTCGAAAAACGGTTATAATGGAGGGATCGGAGTAAAACTTGCTGGGAAGAACAAGAATCTGCTCCAGATAAATCGCTTACACGTTTGGACCTGACCCGGACACTTGGGGGGGGGAGGTGGAGGGGAGTTTCCCGGAATTCTGGTGATGACGGTTTTTGGGATTTTCACGACGAAACTTGGGAGGCGTATCAGGGACCCGATCAAACTTACTTGTAAATAAAATTCACTCGATCCGATAGTCGTGGGGGATCGGAGGGAGGGGGAATCCGGAATATTTAGCCATGCGTAACTTTGGAACGGGTGATCGGATTCGAGTGAAATTTAATAACTGAACAGAGGGCGTGCATGTGGGGATCTTTTTCATGTCCGGACCGGATCCGACAACAATTGGGGGGGGGGGATACGTGACCGGATTGGACTGGAGAGATCGGGATGGAACTTTGTGGGAATAAAAAACAAGTCCAAAACTGAACCGGATTGGCTCCGGCGACTGTGGGGGGAGTTTGAGGGGCGGGTCCGGAATTCCGGTGATCGCGAGTTAAGGTACTTCCAGATGTGCTAGGACGATGAAATTTGGCTGGAATATTAGAAATTCGACAAGATTGGCTTAGAAATCGCCACTTTTCAAATCCGACCATTAATTAAAGTATAAATCATGACCGCAAATAAAGAAAAATATTTTAAGCAAAATATGCATTTCCATCATCCCCATGAGCTCATGATCATTTTTGCCTCAAGGGTTTTGCTTACAAATGAAGTTCTAGCTCCCTTAAAGTGTGCATCTTAACCGCAAGGTCGAAAAGTACTTTTATCAAACGAGACATCGCAACCCATGATCAGTTGTCCCACAAGGGTTACGCAAACAAAAATAATTTCTTGCACACTTAAAGTTCGCATTTTACCCGCATTAGTGAAAAAAAAATACTTTTGATCATACGTATATATCAATGATCCCTAAGAGCCTGCTATCGTTTTTGCCTCGAGGGTCTTCCTTACAGATGAATTTCTAGTGCCTTTAAAGTGCGCATCATTACAGCCAAGTTCAACGATAAAAAACTTTTTCTCTAGCTCCCTTAAAGTGCGCATCTGAACCGCACAGTCGAAAATTACTTTTGATCAAATAATACATCTCAACCCTTGCAAGTGCCATATGAGCTTACAGCTCTTGTTTATGTTACTATGGCTGGAAGCCTTTTAATCATACCTATCTCTCCCATCTCGACTTGGCAATTGCTAGAAAATAAGGCAAATCTCCGAAAGTTCTTGCGTTCCGACTATGCTTTTGATCTATGTCTCCCGTCGGAATTCTCTTATGGCCACAGTTCCGTATGACAATTCTTTCACGTATCCCAGCTGAAATGTCGGTAATCAAGCGCCGTTTATCTCTTTTTTCTCCTGTGATTTTCTAACCACTTGGGAAAAGGATGGCAGGCAATGGAGTTTTCCGTCCTGTCGGATCACATGCTCTTTTCTCGGATTCGTGGATTTACAGAAATCGTGAAAAGTTTGTGTCTGGGAGATCCATTTCCCTAAGGAACGGGAAGGAGGCGTCGAACTTAAGTTTTAGTAACTTTCCCTTCTTCATTTTTTTCACAACCAAAGGATTGGTGTGATGGATTCTCCCATCACGTATTTGTATTTTTATATTGTCGTTTATTTGCTGTACGCGCGACCAAAACCCCGAAGGGGCTTTGGGTGAATGAAATGCAGTGTTAGATTTCAGTTAGGATTAGAAGAGGACGCGCTTAGTTGTTTTGTTGTTCCTGTAAACAAAGGCTTATATTGTGAATTCAAAGAACCTCTAACAGATTGCGGAAAGGGTGAAATTGTGTAACTAACATCGATACGTTACAATTGGTTCTACGAGAGATCAGATCTTCAACTAAAAAATGTATTTTAAGAAGAAACTATGCTCCCATGGCCTTTCGAAGTCCCTAAATTACAAATGAACACACAAACTTTCAGCCAATTCCACTACCTCATTTTTTCACAGCTAAAGGATCGCAGAGAACCAAACGGTCAAATCAAACTAGAAAGACCTCCGAAAATAAACACGAACACACCGATAAGTAAATAAACCATGACAGGAAAAGACTGCAACATGCAAACGCCGTAGTGGGGCAAAAAACGCGAAAGCACGTTGATGACAAGCATTGACTACGATGGCGAGGACCGTGAAATTTACGAAAACTCAAGCAAAAGGTCAAAAGTAACGTATCTAGTTTGTAGAGCTACCCTGATAGCGGGCAGGATCCAGAGGATCTGGACAGTCACGGAGGTTTCCTTGGAGCAGTCTGCAGAGATTTCTAGGGATGTTGACGGATTCTGCCGCTGATTCTCTTTGATGCATTCGTTGTTTTAATTTGAGTAGACTAATTTCCAGACGATAAGAGAAAGAGATTGGATGGCTAAACTGGCGATGTCAACCTTGAACCGTGATTTATTTGCATGAAAGCTCTTGTGTCGTAGTTCTGTAACGTTTCTACAGTTCGAAGTAAAATCCTGAACTTCGAGACGTTCGACAATACGCATATTTTTGATCGAACGAATCGAGGCAAACTGCAGTTTTGACCGATCGCGGTGGCTGTCCGTCGCGCTAATGACTTTCGCGGTTTACACAGTCGCGGTTTTTGCTCTGTCGTGGTATTTTGCTATAATAATATTGACTTCGTGGTACTGAGCGTCGTGGCTTTTGTTTTTGCGGTTTTAACAGGTCGCAGTTCTTGCCCATCGCGTTAATAAATTTTGCGGTTTCTACGGTTGTGGTTTTTGCTCCGTCCTGGTATTTTTCTCTTATAGTATCGACTTTTGCGGTACATGATCGTCGCGGCTTTTGTGTTTGCGGTTTTGGCCGGTCGCAGTTCTTGTCCGTCGCGCCAATGTTTTGCGGTTTACACAATCGCGGCTTATGCTCTGCCCTCGCATTTTCTGTCATAGTATTGACTTTCGCATTAAGATCGTCGCTGTTTTGTTTTCGCGGATTTGACCGTCATAGTTCGTGTCCGTCGGGCTAATAAATTTCGCAGTGTAGACAGTCGCGGATTTGGCACTTTCACTGTATTTGTTTGTCGAGGTATTGTCTTCCATGATACGCTCTTTCACTATAAAGACCGTCGCGATTTTCGTTTTCACGGTAATGACCGTCTCGTTTCTTGCCAGTCGCGCTACTGACTTTTGCATTTTGGACAGTCAAGGATCCTGCCATTTCGCGGTATTTGTTTGTCGTAGTATTTGTTTTCGGTGCAATGATCTCAACCAGAAAAGCAACCATATCCGTCATGGACCTTATTCGCTCCTAAGTGCGAATTAAGGACTAAAGGTAAGGTAAAGCTTTTCCGCGGTATTGACCGTAGCGGTTCTTCTCCGTCACGTTAATGAATTTCGCTTTTTACGCTGTCTGGTTATTTTCCGTCGTGCTACTGGATTTCGCGGTTCGCAAATTCACAGGCTCCGTAATTACGCGGTATTTGTTTTTCGCACTATTCTAGTTCGCGACAATTACTGCTATAGGTTTTCTTTTCACGGTAATGACCGTCGCAGTTTTTGTGTTCGCTGTATTGACCGTCGAAGTTCTTGCCTGTAGCGCTCCTGACTTTCGCGGTTTACACAGTCACGGTTTTTGCTTTGTCCCGCTATTTTCTTGTCGTGGTATTGAATTTCGCGGTATTGATCGTGTCAATTGTCAGCACTGATGGACTTTAGTGGTTTGGACAGTCACGGATTTTACCTTGTCGCGCTATTTATTTATTATTATTATTTATTTATTTTTCTTAACCACTAATAACAACAAAGGTAAATAGCGGAGTAAACTCAAGAACAAAAAAAAAGAGAAAGAAAACCATAAACTACGAAAAATAAACACATTAAAGACCGTGAAACGGTGGCAGTTGATATCAGAAAGCTTTCTGCTCAGTACGGCAACTTTCGCGAAAACATTATTCATCCCGAATTTAGAACTATTTCAGTCTCAGTAGGCCCTATTGTCTTTCGCATTATTGACATTTGACCGCCATTTATTTTCGCGGTACTGACCGGATATCAAAGGGACATGAGGTCGGTTACGACGGTCACCTAGGTCTTGTCAACATGCTATCCTACGTACAGTGAAAACCGATATCAGTGCGTTATCCCTTTCATACCCCATTTACTTTCTCCATTTCATTTTACATCAATCAAGGTCACATATCCGTCATACTAAGTGCCTACGGACTCGGTTACAGTCACGCACCAACTTCATAAATCTCGTGGCGTGTTGCCGATTTATCAATCATTGATGTAATAGTTCGATACCAGATTATGCATGCAAACCAAGAGCGATTATCCCGAACAAAAAAAAATAAGACCGAAGTTTAGGTAGATTCCAAGCTGGGTCGTTTGACTTTCTAGATCGACTTGAAGTCTTGATCAAACATAGGTCTCCATGGAAACGTGGAAATCCTGTTCCGTCCTGAACCCCACCTACTGTTGGTGCTCACCGATTGGGCAGGAAAACTAGGAATCAGAAATTCCTGTCGTAAATAGCAATTCATTTTCAGAAAGGAAGAAAATAAAAATGAAAGAAGACATTCAACATATTTTTAAGAATTAACTGTTTGCAAGTTGACATAAAATCTCATGAACATACCAAAGCTCACTCAGCTCATGAATATAATTTAGGAATTCTGGCGGTATGGGGAGGAAAGAGTGACAGGCGATGAGCAAAGGGGTTATAGGCTACAATTAATAACTGAAAAGAAGGGAGTGCATGCGAAGTTTTGTGATTCCTTTTGACATTTGGGGGAAGGAAATGTTTATAAGGATCAGGAAATAGAGAGTGGCGTTAATTGCAAGCAGAAAGAGCGCATTTTGAACCCGACGTTGGTACCGACTATGCTCGGGATTGAGAAAATAAACTGATCGGATGCCAACTGGTGCACCTGACACTTTTGCCAGGGGAGAGTTTTCTTGGGCTTCGATTGAAGTACCAATCCATCGAGAAAAAAATCGGAAGAAAAAAATCCTCTTTCCTATTTGTCTACAGATCTAACAACTTAGCTTATGAAATGTGTAGTTAAGTGTAATTAAACCAAATTTCGGATTTTACCGATTTCCTCGAGCTGTCTATCCGATCTGTAAACTAATAGCGTACTGGATATATATAGCCGGCGATTGTAGGGGTTTGCGAACTATGTTCACGAGCCAATCGTTAGCTCAGTTGGTAATGGCGTCGGTATAAAAAACTTCTTTAGCAATTGCACCCTCGGATAATCACTCTGCATTTGAAGATTATGTGTTACAGCCACAAACGGAGTCCTTACCTGAATCCTATGATTTTCTTTATCACAGACATAAATGAATCCCAGAGCATCAGTTGTGATCCCCCATGGGTAGCTGAACTTTCCGTCAGACGAGCCTTGCGAGCCGAAAGCCCTCAAGAATCTCCCCTGGGGGTCAAACACTTGAATTCGATGGTTGTACCGATCCGCAATTATGAACTGTCCAATCCGATTCACCGCAACTCCGGCGAGACAATCGAACTCTCCCTCGCCATTGCCGTAGTGACCGAATTCCTTCAAGAAGCTTCCAGCGTTGTCGAAGATCTGTACGCGGTGGTTGCTGGAGTCAGCGATGACGATGCTGCCATCTGGCCCTACGGCCACTCCTCTTGGCCAGGTAAAATGGCCCGGTTCGGCCCCTCTTTGGCCTACTTTCATTATAATCTTCCGCTTTTGCATGTACTGGTGGCGAGGGCCTGAAAAAGGGATTGAGGGTAGCTGAGTCTCCTCGTCGGATTCAGGACTGCTGCCGCGGGAGACGCCGCCTGAAGTATTGGATTTTCGGAGCCGCTTGTTTGGGTCGCTCTCAGCCTCCTGGTTACGGCGAGTGCCATACTTGCTCTTTAAGTACCTAAAATAGAAAAATATGGTTACTTTCGTAGTTACTCGCAGAGACCCGTTCTTATTTTACTTCTACTATCATCAATTTTTCGTGGGAAATAAAACATTCATTCACTAAAGAAGATCAGCAATCAGAAAGCTTTTCATCAAACCCGAGGCCACGAGGAAATATCTGCTTGTGCTTCTTTGTTCCTGAAGATTATTAAATTCCAACCGGACCTTCGGAGAACTCAACCAAAACACTTAGGAATTTCGAAAAAAAAGTTTCACGAGCGGTGGAAGAATGTATATCTATCTCCTTAATTAGTCCTACTCCAAAATTTCATTTTTCTCTTTCACAAATCTGTCTCCAGAACAGAAAAAGTAATTAAGATTTCCAAAGAAAGAAAAAAAGATTTTCCGGGTGAAATAGGAACGACGAAAGTAGAAGAAATATACCATTTAGTGACCAAAATAGCAAAATGGCAACAAAGGTATTAAGACGATGAAGCTTGGCAGGTGTGTCAGGAACCCGACCTGATTGTCTTGGAAATAGCAAATATCCACAGTCCGACCATCGTGGGTGACTGAAGGGAGGGGGAATCCGGAATCTTGTGTCATGCATAACTTTTGAATGGGTAATTGGATTCGAATGAAACTTGATTATTTACAAGAGGACATTTCTCTGATGTTCCATTTCGCATCCAGAATGGATCCGACAACTGTGGGGGAGTTGGAGGGGGATCTCGTGAAACACTTGAGAGTCGAAGGATCGTGATAGACCTGATCGGGGCATCGAGGAACCACTCTGACGTTATCTTATTCATTTGTTTTCTTACTTTTTTTTTTTTTACCTCTACTCGAATTTGTCAATGAATATTTTTAGTTTTTGCAGATTAATTCTTCCGAGCTATTTCCTGTGGTCTACCATTCGAACGATTAATTCTCACATGTACAGGAATGAGTTTATATGATTTATTCGACAAACAAGGGGACTCGCTCGACAAGTGCCACATGAGCTTTTAGCTCTTCTTTAGTTCCAAATTAGGAATGGTCAATCATGTTTGGTCTAGCATCTGGATATCAGACTGACAGATCAGTCTCCAAGTAACTGCAAATACCTCCTAAGTCCCTTTTGATATCGACAAAAGCTCTGTTGGTAAATCAGGAAAGTCTTGTTGGTAAATCTCCGTTCAAAACAGATGTTCTGGATGAGAGACCAGGCTAGGTTAGGGTAGCGTTCCAGTGAAGTTATTACAAGTTACGATGATAAGAGGAGGGGCGATCGTCGTATTGTGGTAGTTATCACGCTCTCTGGAACGCAAATAATAACAACGCGTATATACGTCATCACTCTTACCTCCCGTAAGAGTGATGATTCAGAACCGATATTTATAATCACTTATGATGCTCGCGACCATCATAAGTAAATCGTAACGATCGTAACAGTCCTGAAGCGAAAATAATAAGTGGGAGGAGCCAATTTACTTATTACGGCGGGCTCTGGAACGGCAATAATAACAAGAATAGTAACGATCGTAACTAATATTACGTCGCTGGAACGCTACCTAGGTCTGGCCCGCTCCGCCAGGAAAAATCGAGCTAAACACCAGCAAAGCAGACCATCCCCTCCTCTCACTCGAACAATCATTCTTGTTCTATCAGCAGACGCTATCTGCCACAAGGAGACAGCATTCCGACACCTTCCTCCCCCATCCTACACCTTGCCAACTACATCGCTTGTTAACGATACCAGTGACAGATGTAGAACCTCTATCGTCGTTACGGCAGATCCCATGTCAAGAATTCTGTATCTACACACAGGACAAAACAAATGGATTAGTCCAGGAAGATGGTGTTGTAGGTAATAGATAGAAAACCTACACCTTTCCCTCTTCTAGATGATTCATAGCATATATTTTTTGAAGCATAGTCGAAAGGAGGCGTTTTCTTGCTGGTTTGTGGGACGTTAGTATCCGAGCTTACTAAAAAAAAATTCCGAGTTCATGGTCTACCACTTCTGCTCTATGGGCAATTTTACGTTCGATGTACATGCTGACGTCCCTAAACCAGCCAACCTTTTGACAAATTGCAGAAGCCGACTTCGACCCTTTAAAAACAATTCGTCGCTCTTCCTAGTCGGCTCATTGATTATCCATTAGGCCTGCTAGTATTCATTTCTTCTTGTAAATATGGCGGACTTTTTTGAAGAACTCTTAAAACAACCTCAAAACCATCTGTCCGTACTGAATGGTCGTACTGACTCCTGGTTTATACTAGCGTCTTGAAAGTGGGTGATCTAGACATGCGAAAATGCTTCAGAATTAACTCTTCAAAGAACCCGTCGTACCCATAGTGTCAATACAACATACTTTCGCAATCACTCTATTCATCAGATATTCCTTCAGCCAAAGCTGACTGCGAATCATATTTGAAACAAACGGATTTAATCAGCTATATTTTACTGGAGCTATATTTCTGCTCTTCTTGGCAAGGGTTCTCTTCAGGCTCAAGCTGGAAAATGAAAAGCTTGAGCGGCTTGAGTCTGAAGAAGACCCTTGCCAAGAAGGGCCAAAATTTATAGCTCCAATAAAATGTAGCTGACTTATCTGTTGTGCTTTGTCAAATATGCTCTACCAATTCTTACAACTGGGTACCCAAATTGCATACGGTACATAATAACAAGAACAAACAAACCAATTGAATATCCGTCTTTGGTCCCATGAAGCGAGTATGGATACCCCAACAAAATTGAGCTGAGCTGGAGGTACTTGCTGAGCTTTGAGTTGATGCCCGTCTACTTCCCTCTTTGCCGCTGCGCATATCAAAGGAAAAATTGCAGGAGGCGTGCTGACCCACTCTGCAGCGCGACACATGCAACGTCACAATGACAGACAACCGATTGGCTTTTACTTTAGAAATTTCTTCTCGGGGGCTCTACTGCGATATAGCTGTTTGTAGAGGTAAACAAATTGTGATGTTCTGCGTAGCTCCTAACGTCCACTCGTTCATCAGGAATCTATTCGACTCCTCATGGTCGTATAACAGAGATAGGGATTCGGAGGTTCTGGTGTTTATTGACAACTAAGCCATTAAATCCTGAACATTACCTACAAGAGAACGCACCACATCACAGAACGACCTGACGGTTGCCGGAAGTGCAACCGAAATGTCCAAAATTATATTTGTATGTATGTATGTATGTATTCTTTGTAACCCGTTACATTCAAATTGAACAAGAACGGAGTAAAAGGAAGAAAAGAACAAAAGAGAAAAGACAATTAATCAATGACAAATATGTAAAGCACTACAAATGAAGAAAAACACAAAAGGCGAGTTAATTAGTTGTCATCCATTGGGCACAGAGTATTGGTAACCATGGGTGTGCGGCCGTTCGAAGAACTTTTTGAACTAGCTTATCTACAGCCTCGATGGGTTCTAACAGGCTGAATTTTCTTACTGGGTACCTGTTTATCCCTCGCTTAACATCTTCGAGGTCAGAGTAGCTTATCAAGAAAACCTCTTTCTTGTTCCCTTCCTACTATCTTTCTGCCTCACTCCAACATCAATTTATAGACTTTCGTATCGCGCTTTGATACTATTTTACTAAAACGACTGTCGCACTTCCTAGCCAAGGAAATGAAATATGGAAGAAAGCCCTCTGTCCCAACCGCTAAAGGTTTGACATCAAGAGCCCGTAATTGCCCCAAGTCATACGTCGCAGGAATAAATAGCTTAATGAAAATAATTACACCTGGGAAACAGGAAAGCTCGTTAGTGGAGTTTCTTAACGACGGCAAGAAGTTTCGCTAAGCTCCGCGACATGAATAGCAGTCAAGAACAAATAAGCACAAGCACCTCCGTCTCCGTATCTCTGTAGTACGACCATGCAGAGTTAAATAGATCATCCTGTACTATATGCTGAGCAGAAGTGCCATAAACAAAGTGAAAAAAGGGTGTCGCAGTATGGCAGTAGATCTCTAGACAATTTAGAACAGGGTAAAGGCGCTACAGTTCTCCACGGTTTCACTCTCAGTTCAAACGGAAGGCCGAATAACAGATTTGTACATCCCCTAGACCAATCGCCCTTGGTATAGTTCTAAAACTGGATCCATTCAGGACCTCTAGCAAGGGTCCTCTTTAAATTTTCTGATTACCAATAAATGTCTTTATGAGGCTATAGGCAAATTTGGCCTCAGTAGCCTACTGTAGAGAAGAAGGCGTAAAATATTGGTTTTCGGGAATTCTCAAGACCCTCCCACCATCTTGTTTTTACGGCATTTGAAGCCTTCAGTTCGAGCGCCATATACTGATTGCTTTCCCGTCGTGCAGATGGTGTCTGCTAATATTGAATACTCCCAGGTTGGCTAGGAGGCTGAGAATTGCCCGGGCATCTTAGAGACCTGAGTAGATTCCACCTGGATTGTAATTTCCGTGGTTCGACCACGGGGCGTTACTATTCAAATGTTTGGGGGGGGGAGGTATTTACCGACTGGCTGGTAATTTTTAATGACTGTTTTTGCCAAAAAACCGATTGGTTTTCAAGAAAAAGGTACTGTGATGACGAAAAATCGACTAATTATTAAATGATCCGACTGCTTTTAAGAAAAAATCGAAAATTTTTACGAAAAACCGACCGTTTTAAAGAAATCGACCGTTTCCAAGAAAAAAATCAGCTATTTTTACGAAAAATCGAGGCGCTGGACGCCGGATCGTTCCTTTACAACTGGCCGATGACACTGGGGGGCAGCGCCCCTCCCCCCTGTACGTGGCACCCCTGGATGTGCCACTGATACGTTTGAGCAATGTGGGAGAAGCTAGAGGGGATCCCTGAAAACTTGTGATGCCTAAAGGCTAATTCTCGCCGTTCCCCGAGGACTCCACTTGAGGTGTCCCCGCGTTTTTGTTCTTCCCGGGGACTCTCCCAGTATTCTCGCGACTTGCCATGGACGGGGAATGCTCGATTATCATCACATCATCAATAAGGACTCCCTTTCAGTTTCGGAGGGGAATCAAATTTTGCTGGTTTTGGTGCAATGTAAAATTAATTAAAAACAATCAGAATAAAAAAAAAGAAAAAAAGTGGATCCAGACTAAGTTCAACCACTGCGTATTTTCTTTCCGAACAAAATCTGTTTTGGAATCATTCCGGCAGGCCCGTATCCACGAATTTATTTCGGTGGGGGGGGGGGGGGGGGGGGGTCCCACGGGCCGGACCAAAAAGTACAAAAAATACATAGATCAGAGGTTAAAGCCTACAAAAAACTATTACTTTTGTGGGTTTCGGGGGGGGGGGGATCTGAACCCCCTAGCCCACCCTGGATACGGCCTTACATTCCGGCCGTGTTCTTGCTGTTTTCTGTACGCGGAGTCCGCGTAGAGCGACTCCCTCTATTCTCGCCATTCCCGTCGATTCCCTGAGGAGTCTTCGGGGAACGGCGAGAATACTCCTTAAGTGCCAAACAAAAGGAGGAATAGGGAAGAAACTTGGATGGCAGAATGATCAGAGATATGCGACTTACAGATCCAGTCCGACTCCGACCACTGTAAGGAAAGTTGGATGGGGGATCCAAAATTTTTCAGAAATTACACCTTTGATCTGTATTGCCCGGCTGTACATTTTATAGAGAAAATACTGAATTTTACATTTCGGTAAATCGCGATTTTTACCAGCCTTCTTCCTGTTATAATTTTAACCGGCCCGAGTGCCTATGTTGCCTCAACTATAATTAAATTTCTAAATTCTGATTCCACCTCTTCCACTCCTAACTTCTAAACCCGGATGCAAGTGCGAAAATGATTTCAAAAGTAGAGAAATAGAAGAGAGAGTCTTTGCGTCACGCAAGAGTTGATGACGTCGAGGAAGGTACACAAGACATCTGCAGTATTTCAAATAAAAGATCTCGAATAATTTTAAATGTTTTCGTCATACAATATAAAAAATACTTTAAAGATTATAAATAAAGAAAAAAATCAAGAAAATCCCACACAGTTTGAACTTTCACCGGAACGGCATGTCGCATTCTCTTAAAGGACCCGTCCCACCTACTTTCTGCTTCATTATAATTCCCTAACTGTTCCATCAATTCTCATTTCCAATCGTTCGAATATTTTTTCATTTTTTTACTATAATCGTACTACACTGTTTTTTTTACATTTGTTATGTTTGCCTCTATTCGAGGGAGATCACGCTCTTATTGCTTCAGAGGACGGGTTGGTCATACATAATAGTTATGGAAGTTTTTCCGGGTTTCTCATCCAAACCGAAGTATTAAGCGAGGCTGAAAATAGCCGTGTCTGGTTTGTAAACTTTGAGAAATCCAGCGGAGTTTCAAAGGATGTATGTTAGAATGTTCGGATAGAAATTGTTGACAATGCCGCAGTTTGTGACAATTCCACTTCCTAGCTTCAAAGAC